>CM077115.1:236875691-238075691 GCA_039619475.1 Icerya purchasi | reverse complement strand
GGACCTATTTTATTGATATACAATGTAAGAAGCCGTATTGTATTCATAACATGGGTCAGTTATACAAAGCACCAGACACATTCACTTCAAGTGTTCTTCTAAATGGATAATATGTCAACAATCAAGGCAGCAAGTCAGCAAAAGAAGAGATAACTAAATTCTGTTTCAATTAGGTAAGCAACCGTAGCGCAATTTGAAGTTGAAGCAATGACTACTTACAATTAGTAATTGCAGTGTCAATTTTGGCACATCTCTTATGCGATTGATTAAAATCATAGGTTCTTAAACTTTTTTTCATCTATCGTCTCCTTTGTAGAAACAAAATTCTCCACCGTATTCTTTTAGATAAATAATTTTCTAGTAGACAGAAATGTGAATTTTATGAGTAAACAAAGAAAATTTTTGTACTGTCTATATTTTTACTTGGCAACAAATAATGACATAGAAGATTTTGACTTCATAAAATACATGTAAAATTACAAAATTAACATAAAATTAAACAGAATAAAATATAATTCGTATTCCAAGTAAGTAGTATCAATCAGTAGTGAATATTTAGTTGTAGAACCACACCTCTTCCACTGAGCTAATTAGGAGTTAGTATTTAGTCACATAACAATAACCCCGTTTTACATAACTAATCAACAGTCAATATTTGGTCAAATGGCTATGCCCTTTATACATCAGACCCTCCAGTAAGAGTACAGCATTATACCGCCATGTTCCTCACAAACTACAATCCCTTACTTGTATACATATGTCTTTAATATTATGAATTAAAAACAATATATCTCAGCAATCCTCAAACATCTATGTCTCCTAAATGGTTTCTTTGCAGACAGCTTTACATGGACGCCTTACTCAAAAGCAGTGCTCAAGTAAAACAAGGATTCTTTAACTAATAGATTTAATGTTTTTCTATTTCATACTAAGCTCTTTGGTATGCATACGTGTTTGCATGCACTTTAAGAATGTATTTCATTGCTTACTAACCAATTTAATAATTTTCTAACCAGTATTAACTTGTTTTTTTTGCAATTTTTGTAAATGCTTTTTGACTTGTTTGTTTGTTGATCACTAATCAAATTTAATGCTTTTACAACTCTCACTAAAACCTATTTTTATTGAATGTAGGTGAATACATCCTGTTTGTTAAAATGGTATAATAAAATAAACTTTAATAACAAACAATATAGATCAATAAATTAGATAAATACCTATTTAGAAACGTTATCGGGCATAACCCATCATCAGCTAACACTAACTTAAAGGAAACTTAAAACATACTGAAGTGAATATAGGGAATACATGTGTATATATAGTAGATGTAAAGAGGAATAAACATGGCAGGTATAAAAATCTATAGGTTGAAAATGCTAATAATTAATATAAAATAAAACAAGGAGACAAAAAGTTAAATTTTTATATTAAACAGTGGATTATTATTATTAGGTGTTTGGTCATTTAAAATATTATTTTTATATTTATTTATATAATAATTTTCTGCAATGTTCATATTATTACCTTTGTGATAAGTGGCCAGGATGGTTACAGTATTTTCTATTGAATTAGGTTTATGTTTATTTTTAATTAGATGTTCTGCATAGGTTGATTTTTCTATTTCATTATTATTAAATGCTTTTATATGTTCTTTATATCTGCAATTGATTTTTCGCCCTGTTTGACCAATGTATGATTTCTCACAATCAGTACAATTTATTTTATATATACCGCTATTTTCGTAAATATTATTATTTTTTAAATTTAAGGTGTTTATTTTATATTTTAAATTATTTTTAGTTTTGAATGCTACATTTAAACCTTGTTTTTTGAATTATTTATCTAATTTATTGATCTATATTGTTTGTTATTAAAGTTTATTTTATTATACTATTTTTATTGGTGTATATTTTGGAGAATATGGTTTGTTGCACATGTAACTGACCATTGCTAATAACATGCTAACTCCCCAATACTGTTACGCATCTTATGTTTGTTTAAATGATTATGCTTCCAAGAATGACTTTGATGTGTATTTGATTACATGCTAACTTTTGCTATTGATTGTGTAAATGTATACTATGATGTATTATACATTAAACTTAAATTTTAAGCATTTTTAAAAAATGTATCATTGTGAATTTAACTAAAATAACTGTGATAGTAATGTATGGAAGGGGATTTGCATTGTCATGTATATTTTAGAGGATGTTTAATATTTATCTAACAAAAAAAGTCACAATACTAATTATTATTAGGGTTTTATTCCTGTTCTCGTTCGTATGTTTTTAGTGAAGTGCTTTGAGAATAAGCAACTAGAGTGGGGCGATTTTACTAATCTCCATGATGTTGTTTGATCTGTTTTTTTATTATTTTTTTTATATATATTTTTTGGGGGGTTCGTCTACACGGATATTGGCTCAAGAATAAAGGAAAAAGTACGCAAGAGACTCAGATCTTTACACGATCAGAGATAGCTGACAAAAAAGAATGAAGAGCCCGGACAACAGAAGGAGAAGGAAATGAGAGAATGAACGAAGCACTATATGGAGTGTGTGAATACCAGTTTGTAAAAGGGAGGAGTAGAAAGCAGTTTGATCGGTTACAAGAGACGAACACCCGAACATTATGTGATCGGGATCACACACAAATTGGATACTGGAGGGGTGCAATGGACAAAAAGGAGATAGCACAAGAGAGTAACGGAAAAGCTTGGAAGAAAGCAGACTGTACCCAGAGCGCAGACGGCAGAATATGTGAGTTGATACACTTTATAAATGCCTGGAAAGAATAATGATATACATGTGGTGCTCTGTCACTGCTGATAATGATAATTTTACAGTGTGTGCAAGCATTATGATGTACGATAAAGAAATTTTTGAATAAAGCTACATATAACTGCTGTATGAGCATCCATTATTTGTGCAGTCCTCTTCGAATTTTCCTCTTATTGCTGTATATGTAACAATCCAACAAGTAATTTTTTATACAAAAATGTTTTGCCTCATAATATGAGTGCACATGTGAATTAATACATCCTGATATATAATGAAGCAGTATCTATACCAATATACCAACCTTTGCAGAACTGTTTCATTCGCTGCAATATGTTATTGTTGTTTTCGTTTAGAGCAAATTGAATTAAAAAATTAGATTGTCGATATATATCAACACAAAAATGTTTATAAGGCACTTATGTCTGCTGGTGTGTATGTTTATTGTATAACGGCATATAAAAACCAATTTTGATTACTTTAATATAATTCCATTGTAATGAGTTTATATGCAATTTAATTAGCAAGTGATTCTTATCCACTCAATGGGACACACATGTTATTTTTCATCTAAGTTTTTGTTATTTGGTAAGATTAATTAACTACTTAAGAATTCTATATATTTCTCCATTCTCTACAGCATCTTTTAATAACTTTCAACCATTGTATCATCACCTGCAATACAGTCATTACGACATAGGAACTACAAATGTCTACAATAGGTCACTGCATCATAGTAAACATCTGGGAATGATGTATCCTAAAAAACTCTAATTAACAACTGGGAATGATGGAATGATGTATCCTAAAAAACTCTAATTAACAAAAATTACACCATTTAAGGCTAAAATCCCCACATTTTAGATAAAAATACATTCTATAGGAAAAAGACAATTTTAAACAAAAATTGCCCCATTTTGGGTGTTGAACAGCAATTTTATTATGCAGTACGACATTTCTAAATAAAAACACTCAATTTTTTATTACAAGTACACTCATTTAAGGTAAAGAACACCAAATTGCAATGAAAAATGACACGTTTTAAAGAAAAACACTAGATTTTCACTATGAATACCATATTTTGCTTAAAAATATCATCACTTCTTTGTTAGCCAATCAAAAATTAAAAAGCGGTAATTTAAAATCACAATCCTAAATTTCTTGAATTAAAAAAAAATAAGCACAGTTGTTTACATAAATTTATTATATAGTAATAAATGCACATTACCGTCTAGCACTACACTAAATTACATGTTCCCATATAATCATGTAATACACATATTCCTATCTAACATACAAGCTCTTAGTTCAGCTAGTTTCCATAAGCTATTGTATCTATATTATTACTACATGTTTTTTATCATCTATACCACTTAATACTAATTTATTTTACTCTATAGTGTATAATGTATGCTTAATGCTCTGCGTGTTATAAAATACTTTACAATTATCGCTTAATTTACGATAAACGCCACTTACACAATTATTATAAAATTTATTCTTAATTATAGATAACTATACACCCTTGCATTTTCCAATTTTTCTATTAATATTTATTGAATACATTTTTGAACATAATCCAACAAACTCACACTAATTAAAGATCTATTTATCTCATCTTTAAATACCCGGAGCTTCTTTTTATTTTCCTCAGACAAATGTCTTTGCAAAATCGGTGTCATCATTCCGATTGATGATTAAAAAAATAATAATTCTGATTTTACTACTTCAGAAACAGAACCGCAAATTATCAGACATCTTTCTGTTGTAGAAGTTGAAGTAATACCATCAAATTGTGATGTGAATGATTATGAACAGGCGTGGAATGTAATCCGAACCTTCAGATGTTTTTACGTTGAATAATAAATTTACAAGTAATTGAAGTAGGCGTGAGGATGCGCCATTTCCCAGATGTGACTCATGGTCTCTATTATTGCACATTCTCACATTTTGAATTTTGTTTTGGTACTAGGCTGATTTAAACACCGTTTTCGGGTAAACAAAAATACACACGATTGTGTACAATTACATTTGTTTAAAGTGTCAAAAATTTAGTATAAAATAAACTACTAACTAGTTCTAGTAGTCATAATGTGTAGTTTTACATTCATTAATTAAGAATTTTCTTATATATGAAAAAAATTTATTTTTATTAGAGAAATATTACGTAGATTTGTTCGTAATAAATTGATTTTCTTCTTTTTTTTTTCTTATTTAGAAAGACGGCATAAATACAAATACTCCATTGACAGTATTCAAGGTAAGGCAAGGTAAAAGATACCGTTTTAGAATTGTAGCGGGAGTTAATCTGACTCCACCAACAACAATGACAGTCGAAAATCACACTATGTTACTCATCGCTACGGATGGTCAACCTATAGTACCAGTTGAAATTGGCTCCCTAATGTTTTTTTCTGGTAAATTGAATTTATGATATTTAAAATAGCAACAATTACACGGAAAATGTTTTTCTTCATTCCAACATTGCGTTTAACGTGTAGTGAATCTGATAGGGTGGATAGGTTACAATCGAAAAGGTACAAGTGGGAAACAGAAAAGCGATGAGGAAAGCAAATTGTACCTACAGCTCAGAAGACAGATTACAGTGAGAGGTAAACGCCGCAGAAAAGAAAAGTTGCGGAATCAAGGATGAGCCGGAAAATTTAGTTGAACGGACAGGTAAAAGGGATAAAAATTAGAAAACGAGGAGGAATAATATTTACCGCATAATTCAGAATAAGAAGCTTGCAAAGAGAAATGAGATATTGCTGGATTTAAAAATACAAACGAATCTTCCGGTAGATGAAGCTAAACGAGCTGGCCAATCTGCTAAGTCATTGACTTCGATCCCCGAGAACTCAGGTGTCCGTAATTAGAGTTGTCGGTGAAGATTTTAAAGCGATTTGGAAAAATCGAGCTTAATGTATTTAAGAATTCCGATTTAATAACACGCCGAGGAGTGCGTATCGATGGAGTGGTTGTAAAAACGCAAATAATAGAGTGACGATAAAAAGAAAATCTGAAGAATTATAACGGCTTATCATGAGTGAAAGTATATAAAACTGAAGGAGGCGGACAGAGATAAGAGACGGTATTGGAGTTTTTTGACGATAAAACGTCAATTATTTAACTTTCAAAAAGCTTTTTAATGCAGAAAGTAAGAAAAATCGGACGAGGCAAGGAAGAATTGGGTTCAGTGATCGGGGTAACGATGAAGGTATTCCAAAATAAAAGAGTAAAACAAGCTTAAGAGGAACTGAAAAGAAAAATCAGAAAGATTTTAGGGGAATGGGGAAGGAAATCCTGTAAGAATTATGTAAGGACATTTTCAGTTTTTTGAAGGTAAAATAAGTGACGGTTAAACTCGAGTTAAAATGACTAATTGTAAATAACTGATTTTAACTTGAGTTTAACCGTCACTTATTTTACCTTCATAAAACTGAAAATGTCCTTACATAACTCTTATAGGATTTCTTTTTTAATTCTAATACAAAGTGAAAGATGGTTTAACTTCTTTATGAGCCGAAAGACGCACAAACGAAAAAAACAAGTTAAGGGATAAGAAATAGAATCCATGAAGATATCATATTGGGAAGAAAAATTCATGAGGAATCAACAAAAGGACAGAATTTAGGCCAAATCCTTTTGAATTTATTCCTTTTTGTTGACCTAAATCTCACTACTGAGGTAGCACAAGCATTTTGTGGTCTGCGCCTCAATCAGCACCGGTATGTATCTTTGCCAATAATATTGTTGTCCAATGTCTATGAATAAAACTAAAATCAATCTAATTATTACATAAGCTATCTGAAGACGTCCATGTAAGAAAGCCTATAAAACTTACTTTTTAGGTTACTTCAAAATTATATAAATAGTTGTAAATTCGTTTTCAAGGTATAACTGTATTATACAAACATTTCGGTTATTTTTTTACTATATTAAATCCGTCTTTAATATTTCTTCTTTTCAGTATTGTTCTACATGGGGCTATCTGAGTAGCTTTTGCTAAATTGATAATCAGGAAAACCAGTGCAATATACGAAGAAGATAAAACGGCAAATAGGAACATGGAATGTTAAAGGTACAGAAAAATCACGGACATTAGGAATGATTATAAATAAAGAAAAGAAAAAAATCATCCGAAATATGTATGAGAAATATGTGAAACTCATGTATGAATATTACGCACAGTAGAAGTTAGGATTAAAAATATGACGATTTGGTGATATAGCTTTTGCAATCCAGAAACAACTGACAAATTATAAATTATGATACGAAGCGGCCAGTAAGTGGATAATGTATGTACAGCATATGTTTCGTAACATCAACGAATCAGAAGTGAGTAAAATCACGTTCCTCTTTACCGCTAACTGTTGAATAAAAGCTGTCTATCATGCCGGCATGCGCTGCATTACCAACATAATCATTTGTCTATTACATACATATATTTTCAATGCTTTGAGTCAGAATAACTTGCATTAACCATTAATAAAACATTTTTGTAGATACTTGTTTTGTCTGCAGACATGTTTGCATACTCGCACTTAGAAACGACTCGAGATCAAATTTTCATCTGTGTAAAATTTTTTTAATGTCCCCCTCCAACAAAAAAAAAAGACGAAAAAATGTCCTTTTTTTTGGGCTCGTCAACCAAGGTCCTTTACTCAGAAACAAATGGTAAGGAAAGAAGTCGATTATATTTTAATCCGATCAGAAATTTTATCTAAAAAGGAACAAATAGCAGTAATAATTAGTGGGGAAGGAAAGGACGATATAGGAAGCACAATAAGGAGTAGGAAGTCCAAGCTTCAGCAAATAAGAATACAAAGCAGAACGCTCCGCGGGGAGAGATCAACACTGGAAAAATACATGATCGGCGTCGCAAGTAACTGCATCATCCGGATGGAGAGGACAGTGTGGAGAAGAAATCAAGGAAAAACGAAATCTGGCGGAAGGCAGCAAAGAATGGCCAAAGCGCATACGAACAATGAAAACAACATCAGAACGTCGAAGGAAGGGATGTAAAAGAAACCATGAATATCCAGGAAGAGCAGGCTGAACTGACAGGTAAAAGGAAGAACTGTTGGAAAAAGAGGAAACATAGGTGTCCGACCAAAATCAGATATGAAAACTTTTACAAATTGATAGGAGGTTGTCGGATGGAATTTTTAAAAAAAAAGACGAGAGAAAGCAGTAGCAGCCCGAGCTAAGGAATCAGCCGCTTCATTACCAAATATGCCCCTAGTGACTGGGTACCCACAGCAAATCAATATTGATTGAACGGGAATAGGAAAGATTATGAATGAGTGAACGTATACGGAGGACAATAAAGTGTCATACGAATGATCAGGAAGGAGAAAAGATATGGCCTGAAGGGCGCTCAAAGAGTCAGAGATAATTAAAAATTTAGAGGAAAAGTGATTCGAGGAAATGAAAATAATAGAACGTAGGATAGTTAATAATTCGTTTATAAATATGGAACAGAAATAAGGAAGGCGAAAAGATTCTGAGAGGTTAAAAATGTCCTATTCTAATAATGAGGTTACTTCGTATCAAGACAATAATTTTAATGAATATTTATATATTTATTTGAATTTTTTATGTTATATATAAATTTGATATTCAATTTTTTTTCATATCATTTTCCTACACAATGGTAAAAAAATAAAACATACAACTTCATACAAAGATGTAATTTCCGATTGCATTCGAAAATATGACTAACGATGTAATTTTACAATAAATGCAAACATACATACAGGCTTCCGTTAGTTACCTCGCTGTTCTTCTTGCGCTGCTGTACTCCTTGAGTATTGATGATTATCATAACGTGAATATTATACGACAAAGCGGAGAAAACACGTTTCTGACAGCTTTTCAAAATTTGACACCACTGTCACAGATGTTTTGGCACCATGACAACCAATTCTACATCTTCCTCCTTCCATTTTTCCCTCTAATACTAAACGTAGTAATGAATGTTTTTCTCCGTGTAGAAAGTATACAAGATAATTTCCCTTTTGTGTGTATATGAGTGGGCGCGTATGTATGCGTTTATGTATGTATAGGTATGTATATTAATTACAAGTAATTCTTAGGCTACCCATCATTAGAAAAAATGTCCCAATTTTATGTAACGTTTGTTATACTTTATAGGATTTTTGCGATTATGTTATTATATTCATATGGACCGATTTAGATATATATAACTCGGCCACTTTGGCCTCGCAAGGGGCTGTGCCCCTTGACCCCTCCTGCTTTCATTCCTGTCTCTTTCTCTTCTATACTTTGTATAAAATTATCAAAATTTACAACGTAATTCTTACTGGCATCAACACACACAAAAAATAACATAACCACAAAAATCCTATTCTAACATTTACCTTCCGTTATATAAAATTAAGACATTATTTTTTCGTTACATTTTTCGTTACATATTTCATTACATAAAATTGGGACATTTTTCTGGGACATTTTTTCGAATGGGGGGTAGCCTAAGAATTACGTTGTAATTAATATTATGTATATTGATATATGTATGTGTGAGTGTATATATATGCATGTATAAGTTTGAAGTGGAAGAAAGGTAAATAGAGGAAGAGATAATGTCAGGAAGAAAGATTAAGGAAGAGATGGAAGATGAAGATAAAATATAATAAAGAAAAGTAAATGGATGAGGAAAAGGGAGGGTATGCATAAGCCCGTTAAATTATCAATAAGTACATATGTGACATGTTGTTTTTGGTAGTTGCTGTACTTACCCTTAATATTATCTACAATTGCTGTTATTTATTTCTGTTAATTATTATTATTATCAGTCTTGGATTTACATCACGGACTTAAATGAGCTACAGCCCACAGCGGCGAAATTCGAAGGGTGGCAAATTTGCAAGAGATCGAAATTTTTTTTTTTTTTGAAAAATATTTAAATTTCCCCAAACTATTATTTCATATTATGGCGTAGCAGGGTAGGAGAGTGTAAACCGGAACGTGCATTATTATTAGGCAAAACGGTTATATTAGAAGTTAAAGAGAATTCTCGAAGTGTGCACGAGACAATGGCTGGTTGGAATGATAGGAGATCAAGCAAGACTGAAAGAAAAACTGAAAGTTCACAAGGGTAGTAGCAGTATCTTATTGATACTACAAAATTTAGAAGATTTTTCAAAGAATTATTTATCTTATTTCTCGTCGTACCAAACAATGAAAGGTGCTCAAAGCAGAATGGCGCACTGTAAGCGTGCTGTGGTCACAACCTGTTGAAACTATTCTGAATACTGAATCTGATGAATAAACACGCTAACGGCGAAAATAATATATTATGAATAAATGTACACTTAATTTAATTTGTAATCATTTAACAAAAAAAAAGTAAAAACTCGATATAACTGGAAAAACCAACTCGTAACAACACTATAAAAAACACAATAACAATAACGTGATAGCAGGATGGGAAAAAACATAAAGAAAGATTAGCGCTGAATAAAATTGATCACTTATCAATTAATCCATACATAAAATTTGGTACGGTATTTTTAAATAAGAATTCAACTTTAATCTGAACAATTCTGAAGTAAATTTAATAAAATATGCAGAAAACTCATAAATAATTACCCTACAGATTTCGAAGATTCATTAACTTCAGAATGTATTCATTTTTATTCACACATATGTGATAAACTTCACTAGTTAAATTTAATTTGAAGAACAAAAATTTAAACGAAAATAGTAAAAAAAATTGTGTCTGTGTTCAAATAACCCTAAGACTGGAAATAATCATAATGATGAAAATATTATTATTCAAATAGCAAATATAATACGAAACACTTGCAAAATGTATTTCCTAATTTAGACATTGCATTTAGAATTTATCTTTCACTATTTTAAACAAACTGCTCGGCAGAACGTTCCTTTCCTGCGATGAAAAGAATTCAAATTTTTTTTAGATCAACAATGTCTCACCAAAAGTTAAATGATTTATCTATTTTATTTATTGAAGAACAGTTAGTAAAGAATTTAAACTTTGATGATATAACAAATGAGTTTGCATCTTTGAAATTGCGTCATAAAAAAATGTAAACTTTAATTGATACATGTAAAAATAATGTACGTATAAAATTATAATAAAATTTAGATATGTTTTAAAAATGTATGAAATTTTTTAATTGAAAATTAATTTTTAACTTTTATGTCCTTTCTTACTTTAGTTACTCGATTGTGTTTTTTATTACTTAATTTATAAATTATTCTAAGGGCGGCAGAAATTACTAAGCCCACAGCGGCATTTGACTATAATCCGGCCTTGATTATTATCACTGTTATTAGTGTTATTATTATTTCTGTTATTATTTTTTTAGTATTATTATGAATAGGATTTTAAATCTGGTAAAGGCGAGTATATTTAACATGAAGCCGTTGGGTATAGTCATATAGCTAGTTTTATTTATATTATGTATGTTATATAAGAATTGTAAACATCTATTAACCAGAAAGTATATGTAATCACACAGGTAAGTGTTTTCTTTTCTTTTCTTTAAAAAAAAAAAAAAATAGCAAGTATATGCACATATACTGGGTTAATAAATGTAAATGAATTGTAAATATATTGTAAATTTTTAAACTTTATAATTTTTTCTAAGAATACGTCCGTTTTATTTGTATTTTCAACCAATAGATTCATTTAACCCTGCAAGCGGGGCGACGGGTCTCTGAGGCCCGGCGTTCCGAATAACATTCGGCATATCTCGGCAAAATGTCGTGGCAAACG
This sequence comes from Icerya purchasi, assembly GCA_039619475.1. Taxonomy (NCBI): domain Eukaryota; kingdom Metazoa; phylum Arthropoda; class Insecta; order Hemiptera; family Monophlebidae; genus Icerya; species Icerya purchasi. Next base: position 238,064,150 of record CM077115.1, on the reverse strand, counting down.
GTGCCGCCAGGTACCTTCCCAGATCGGGCCGCAGTATAAGTTCCACAAGCGACGAGTGTGGAAGTGTTAAGGTTTAGAAGTTTTAACACGAAAAGTCTGTGAGATCCGACGCGCTGGTTTATGTTTTTCGAGTGTAGTATAGTTTTACAGTTGATACAGCCAATATCACAAACAAATCGTAATTTAACATGTGATAATTGATTTACCAGCATGAATTTAGTAGAAAAATTACTCAATGATCATAAAATCGCATATGTGGGCACTGTAAAGAAAAATAAAAGAGAGCTGCCACTCGAATTCACAAACACAAGAGCTCGACCTCCATTTTCTTCAGTTTTTGGATTTCAAGAGAATTATACACTTGTCTCTTATATACCAAAAAAGTATAGAGATATTATTCTTGTATCCAGCTTGCAACAGGACGATAACATCGACGTATCTACAGAAGAAAAATGCAAGCCCGAGATCATAACTTTTTATAATAGTACAAAAGGTGGCGCAGATAATCTGGGTAAATTAAGTGCAACTTGTGATGTGGCTAGCAATACTAGGAGATGGCCATGGTAATTTTTTATTCCATGATGAATTTGGCAGGGGATAACTCTCAAATTATCTATGCGTGTAATAACAAAATATACGAAATTAAAAGGCGATTGTTTCTCAGAGATCTCGGTCTGTCCCTAACTAAAAACCATATGCAGCGGCGGTCTTTCGAAACAAATGTGCCAGCATCTGTGAGAGAAAGAATATAGGACGTTGCTGGAACACTACCTATGCCAGCGAATTAGGAAATTCCACCCAGAACGAGAAGAAGATGCTTCTTTTGCCAAAAAGAAATGTAAAAAATTTGTTTGTCTCTCCAATCACCTCGAAGTTTTTTGTCTTTCATGTTCCAACAGAGCCAAAAATCAATAAAATCTAATTGACATTACCAGTTTATCCTATTACTGAAGAAAAAAATAAGGTTTGTTTTTGTCTTTTATTTTTTTATATAACTTTAGATTAGAGTTTTTTTTTTTTGTAGTATTTCTTAACTGTTAATATTCTATGTCGTTTCGTTCAACTATTTTTTTATATCGATTTTAATACAAATAAAGGATGTTTATTTCGTATAAAGCAGTTACATTCATTAAAACACCGTAAATTTTGCATTTTTTTATAAAAAGTCTGTGAGAACCAGCGCCCTTGTTCGTGTTACAAATCGGGGCACCCCGCCTGCAGTGTTAAATTTAACGTTGTCCACTACTCGCGCTTTACAGTGTATTTGTGGATTTTTTTTTCAGAAGTAATAATAATAAATAAATAAAATAAATTGAAATTGAAATTGAATGTTATAAAACAGCCATCTCACAACACCAGCCATTTTGGGAAAGCCATGATATCTTCAACATTCTACGAATATCCACATTTTAAATGTCCCTAAGCGTTTTATTGATTGTGCTTCCAATACCCATGTCTCCACACTATAAAAAATAACAGACCATACGTAACACTTGACCATCCTACATCAGATCTAGAAAGATAGATGCTGATGGCATAGTAGGCGTTCATACTTCGTGAAAGCCTGTTTCACCTGTTCAATCCTAGACTTCATTTCCAAAACTGGATTTTGATTTTCGTTTACCAAAGCACCGAGATTCCTTAACTGAGCTACTCTCTCTATAGCTTTGTCATCAACGTGCAATGCAATAGATTGGGGGGGGGGGGGTCAACAGTGAAATTTACCCAACGCAAAGAATTGTACACTATATAAGGAAAAGATTAGAAATTGAGGAGATAAACAAGACCAACAAAGGAACTATATTAAGAAAGGGGAATGAAAAAATGGAGTGGACACTATAAGGAGTAGGAAGGCCAAGGCGCAGAAGATTAGAATACAGAGTAGCACGTTCGAAGGAAATAAAGGGGCATTCGAACAAGACGTGATTCGCATCACAGGTATAATTGAGCTTCGGAGGGTCATAAGGACACAAAGGAGATTGAACAATAGAAAAACGTAAAGAGAAACCGGAAGCAAACTATGATCGAACCGCAGATTCTGAATCTTCTCTGTAACAATAAGCAAATTGGTTTTTTCTACATTTTTTTTTAGACCAGCTTCTCTACAATGAACGTTAACCAAATCTAGAATTGTCTGCAAGTAATTAAGATTTCGAGCAATTAATGCAGTATCGTTGGCGTATCGAATATTGTTCGTTATCCGTTCATTTAATTTGATGCCGGTCCCTATATCTCGAAGTGCTTTTGAGAAGATGTTTTCCACGTATAGGTTAAAGAGTATCAGGGAGTGTATTGCTAATGATTCTTTGGTCTTGGCCGTCGGTTCTAACATTCTCTAGACATTTTATTAACCCTTTGTGTTTAACGCTGTCGAACGTTTTCTAATAATCAATGAAACATATACACATATCCTATTGTTGATCGTAACAGTTCTGCATCAAGGTATTTAGACAAATAATTGCCTTTCTAGTTCCGAGGTCACCTTTAAATCCAAACTGGGCGTTTCCACTAAACATTTCCATTTTACTAAAAAGCCGAATGTGAAGAATCGACAGAAATATTTTTCATTTCTTGAATTAGGTTTAAATTTATCCTAGCACACACGAACTTCTAGTGCTCCAAGCTCCTATTCGTTTGATACTACCACGGAGCCAGGGTATTCTTCACATCCACTAACCACTGAAAGTTTGCCCGGAAGTTGAGTCCATTTTTCGTGTTTTTTCCGTCATGATAAAATCCTGGGGAAGATACTGCAGTGGTTTCTCGTTGCCTCCTGCAGAATTATCTGTTAGGATTTACTCTCTTAGCCAAAAGGACCAAGTTTCAAGGCGCCGGATACTCTCCTGCTTGTCCTAGATTGATAGGCATTTATTTGACTAGAACATATTGTTACAAGCGAGTTGCTGATAGTCTGTCAATTGTAAATGTAATAGAATGCTTAACGGTATTTACTGTGAGAAACACCTTCGGCAAGTGGAGCTTCCTCCCCATTTTCTATCGGCCGTATGTTGTAAGTTCTAATTTAGCTTTTCTAATCAGCACTAAGCCCGTCGAATAAAAAATGATCATCCTACACGGCGTGAGCGTACAGAACTAACTTGATTGTTGTTTCGTTTCTTCGTCAGTGTGAGGGTCGAGTGACTACTTACTAAAGAAGGTAGTTCTAATTACAAGAACCCATGTTCCGCAGGGCTACCTTGGTGCGCCTTTCGATAAAACACTGTCTTGGAAGCTTAATGTAAATTATTTGAAATAATCTTTATACTATTTTTATAAATTTGAGATTGGATACGACCGTAGCGCTTTTTTTTTTTTTTTTTTGTACCGGCGTTAGATGTCAATTTGATTGCGCAAAACTAAATGCTAATTTTAAATTGTTTTACACAAAATTCGCTAAAAAAAAAAGGACCTAAATAAAAACCTATTGCTTTAAAATTTTAACTTAACTTTAACTTCACTTTTCTGCTGAGTATTTTGACACAAGAAGTGTTAAAAATGATACTAGAAAGATATGTTGTTTTTTACTGTCTAGTGATCAATCGTGTTCCACTGAAAATTTCAACAAATAGTATAACGATTTTAGTTTAGCGTCATAGAAAGGATTTAGTTTTTCTTGCAACACTTTAAAATTTAATCGCCATTACATCTGTAAAATGTAGAACACTTATTTGGAGCACGATATTGCGGTCCTAATGTTTGCTAAATTATCAGCAATAGAACAAAAAACATGTAACCGAAATAATAACGAATACTAACTTTTTCATTATATACTGCTTCATTACTATTTTTGTTCCGTTGTACGTGTTTAATGGTTTTAATAAATAAAATTAAATTCAACTTACAATAATTGGTTAGGGGAGCGGTATGATGTAGTAATAAACGCTAAAGCAGAACTGGGTTCTTATTGGATCCAGGTTAAGGGCATGCAAGAAGCTGCTAATATTTCACAGTTGGCAATCTTACAATATTTAAATCCAGACGGTTCCGAAACAAATTTACCTGTTACTCCGGCATCGAATGGAGATGTTCCACTTCAAAAGCCGGTTAGTGAATTAACCTTTATAATAACGATATTCGAGAGAAGAAAAAAAAAAAAAACATGACACAATCTTTTTATTTGCAATTTTTTTCAAAAATCATCTGTAAAAATAATCATTTGCAATTGTTGCAGATTATGTTAATTTGTCTATGCATTATAAATCGAGTGTAACCCTTGTAAAACTAAAAAACAAAAACTTCGAGTGTTATATTTTTTTTTTCCATTCAATTGTACTGCAATCAGGAAGTCGTAAACAGCGCCAGTGACTTCACTATTACAACTGCAAAACCGGAAAGTATAGAGCAGGTCGAATTTCTTCAATGAGACATCCAGGATAATAATTTTGCAATGAGAATGTAACAACAAATATTTATATTTAGAACCTAATCACTGTGTTGACAAATGCAATTAAGAATTACTTACCGAAGTCTGATTATGAAATATACTATACATAAGACTTAGACATCGTGACAACAAAAATGTTTAAGGCTTTTAATCGAGCCGCTATTATGGCAGATGCAACCAAGCATTCTTGGTTAAACCTTTTTTGAGGGGGTATTCTAGTCTAGAAATATGAAAAAATCGACATTTTTTTTCGCATATTCTGATAGTTGAGACATTTAAAAATATGTCCTTAAAAAGATTTTTCAAAATTAAAATTATTTACGGAATTATAGCTATTTTCGTGACGCGGCAACTAAATCGACTCAGTCGGTGCGGATCAAACAATAGACGGTAGACATTCTTCGACTGCCTGAGGATAAATCAAACCCTTTTATACATTATGTATATTTAAAAATCGATCAACTGAAGGTCATTGTATTTTATTTTGTTGAAATTTTTTCTTGTTTAGTGTTCAGTTCAGGTTAGTTTCGTTTTAATCTTCAAGCAACGTAGACGTGTGCACCCTGTGTAGAGTCCAAAAATATAAAATTTTAAGTGAATAATATTTTATTTATTAAGACGTGTAAAATGGATAAAAAAAGTAACGAAGGAAGTGCTGTGTGTCCAGATAGACAAAAAAAAAGAACATTTAGACTGTCAGGCGGGACGCAATTCGGATTGAACGCTCTGAAATCCGAGCTTCTGATGCTTCAAAGGAAGCTAGGACTGCTCGTCTAGTAGAAAAAACTTCAGAACATGTACAATTTGAAATAGAAAATGGTCCATTGTATGAAGCAGGAATCGCCGATTAAGAAAATGTAAGTATAACGTACCGTTCTATGAATTAGACTGCCTGAAACTTTACTTGAATCTTTCAACTTTTTTTTTTCTTTTTTTCTTCAAAGCACAATCTTAACTTGTAAGTTAAATAATTGCTAATTATGTATAATTATAAATTATTGTAAAATAAATTAACATGTGCGAGGTCATTTAGTCCTGTAACCTAAACCTCTAAAATATATAACTTGATAAATTAGTAACTATAGGAGGTCTTGTGGTTTGACTTTAGACGCCGTATGTCCTCACGTGTAACTAGAAGTCGAACCGCCTCAGGATTGATGTGCTGACGAAGCCACTTCTCATGAGCAATAGCGAAATCTTTAATTACTTCGCTTACTGGTTTGACACCAAGATCTCGATGAATATCGTCATTAAGAGAGTAACGATACGCATTAACGATTGCTCGAAGGATGATACTTTGCTGAGCTTGTATTTTTTTGTAATTGAACTTTTTTGTACATCCCCATAATGCTATTCCATATGTCCAGAAGGGCTTAATAATTTGCTGGTAGAGGAGGCGTTTGCAGTCGACGTCAAGAGTCGAATTCCTGCCGATGAGCCAATATAATTGGGATATATGCATTTTTTAATCTGCTTCTTCTTCATTTTCAAGTTGTATATTCCATGACGGCCGTGAGTCCAGGTACATGCCGAGATATTTGGCAGAATCATACTGTGGAATCGACTGACTGTTTAAATAAATTCTACTTGAGGGATCTGCACGTTTCAGCGTAAACAGCACGTGCTGCGATTTTGCTCTTAATACGCAAGCGTTGCGCCCATGCAGCGACACGATTTAAGACGCGCTGTAAACTATCATTTGCGTTCGATTGGCTATCACTTACAGCCAGGATAGCTGTATAATACGCAAACGTGGTTATAGTTGCACCGTCATCGATGGGCGTATCACATGTATACAGCAAATACAGTAATGGCCCCAGCACACTTCCTATGGTCAATGAAGAAGACTTATTATTCATTGTTTTTTCCTCTCTCTGCTTTTCTTCACATATTTATTTTATAAATAACAATACATTTTTCACTAATATTCATGCTATTAATAATTTCCACCATTTTGATTTATATATTGATAATTTAAATAAATGAATTACTGTATAAACATTAATAAAAATTACATATGTTATTGATTATACTTGTAATAAAAATTTTTGCATAAAATATTAATGAAGTACATAAACTATTTCAGTTCTCGTGTGGGGGGGGCACCCCGTGGACACGGTCTTGTTCAGCATACTAATAGATTTTCTAATATGTTACAAAATAAAAGTATGCGTGGTTTCATATTAAAGGTACTGACATTTGTAGTGGTTAATTCGTATTTGATCATATTAGATTGCGAATGATGTTACCGGTGGATGCGATCCATCTAATCAATCTGCGATATGTGTGGATCAGTTTCTAACGCAAAGTCCAGCTCCTAATGAACTTTTAAAAGAGGAGCCAGATTATCGGATATTTTTACGTTCTGGCTTTCATATGTACACTTACCAAGAACTTTATAAAGAGGGAACCTACGACATGTTCTACTGTAAGTAAATTACGTTAGTTGATAAAACTAGAATGTAAGTGATAATATTTATTGCGTTTCGTTCAGCTGTTCCTAAATTATCGGTGAGATCGTTTCTTTTAAATACCATCGTATATTTGTATTATTTTCATTTCTATATTTATTTTTATTATTATTTTTAATACCGTCACAGTTCCATTTCTTTTCAAAAATTAAATTTCAATATCAAATTATTTATTATTATTATTACTGCTATTACAAGGCCATAAATGCGTTGTGTAGCGCGAATAGTGGAGAAAATATAGAAATTACAGTGAAAGTGTTTGGAAACGATGAAAACGAACAAATTTTAAACGGTAGTGTATAATAAAAAATAAAAATGTAACCTAATAAAATTAAACAACAGTTGTGGAAGGAAAAATTAAAAATATAAAATAAAACATCAGTAAAACAAAAACATTAAAATATAATGTAAGTGGTATTCATTCTCGCACAATATAATACTAAGATATTTAGTACAACTATATTTACAACTGTTTAAACACATTTGTTTACTTTCAGTGCACTTTTTATATATATATATATATTACATATACATACACTCACACACACATATATATATTTATTTTTTACCCTACCTGTTTATTTATATACATTTTGTTGTCAGCCCATGTTTACAATTCTTGCATGACACACATACTAAAAATTAATAAGCTCACGCTATCACCAAATGTAATAACCTACTAACAATAAATTTAACAACTCTCAGGCAATAACATTAATAATAATCATAATAATGATGAAATAATAATGAATAACAATAATTACAAGCATTATGATTACTAAGCAAGAGAAAAGTTGAAAAGTAAAAATGCAAATAAAAACCTAATAATAACCTAAAAACAGATAAAATATTCTATTATAACCTCTTTACATAAAATGTATATATTAATTTGAACATTTGTACAAGTCTCCATCAAACAGGAGTTTTGCAATTTCTCCCTAGGAAACTATTTTCTTTAACGTTGTACCTCGATTGCAGGAGAACGAGATATTTCAATAATTCGCTGTAAAATACATATATTAGGGTAAAGCAGCGATCGTTTAAACTTTGAAAAACCACTGGCGAATTCATATTTATATTATGTTTTTAGTCGAAGCAGAAACAATAACGTGAGTTCGCAGATATGACACGCGTTATATGGTGAAATGCGCTGTGATATACTGCTAACTTTTCGAGACCGTTGGACATGAATTGTTTGTAAAGCATAATACTATCATCGCACTTTCTATTTTTTTCCTGAAATTTTTGTATATTATTCACAGTTTGGTGAAAAAAATATTAATCGCTTTGTAATTATGTGACAGTTCATGGATGACGATAAATAAAGCATACCCTACGAGATAATGTATAAAAAGTAGCAGAAAATAAAGCATAAAATTAAGGATATTTCAAAAATTAAGTTTAAGTCTTCTGTAAGTAACTGTTATGAGACAGTAATCAAAGATTTTGTTCTCCTCAGACAGTGGATTATCCTAAATGTTCCTTAAAATAGAGTTATACGGTTCTCTCAGTTTTCTGTCATCATTTTCACTAATTTATTCTGCTTTTAGATGTCAATAATTATTTTCAAATCCTCTACAAATTATTCATTGAAGAGTAGAGTTTAATAATTCAGCGAAAATCATTATTAAACGTATGACTAAAAAGGTACAGTTGTTTAACCCTTATATATTTAGTACAGTGATTTAGCGTAAAACTGTGTAACAGTATCAGCAAATTCAAATGAAAAGACAGGAATAAACATCTTATAGACAAATTCTTACTATGATATTTTTGTAGGTAATAGAAAACGAATAGTGAACAAGATGAGCAGAAAAATAAAAATAGAAGCAAAGATGCAATTTGCGATCATAAAAGTTTGGAAAAAAGCACTTTAAATTTAGGCAAAAAAAAAGTAGGTACAAAAAAAACTAAAACAGAACAAGATAACATACTCGAAAAGGCATTAATAACAATAAAAGAAACAATCGAAAGTCAATTCAAACACAAAAAAGTAATTTTTAATTATAAACAAATACTACAATTAATCACAAATATAAATAAAAATGAACATGTAAATGAAACCATTAAAAACCTATTTCAGTTGGAACAGATAAATAATGACGCGCTTATCGCACAAATGCAGTACATTCATGAAAGCATAAATGATAGATCAATTAAAATAAAAATTACTAAAATAATAAATAAAATTAAAAAAGAAAATAATAAAGAAAACATATAAAATCTAAAAAAAGTAGAAATTAGAATGGTTCAAATAATACAGTACAATGAAAACCACTGTAAGTTAGCAAGAGATATCTTATTAAGCAAAATAATTACGGAAAATATTGAGGTTGCGTTCATTTGCGATAGATTCAGTAGCAAGTACGTGCCCATCAATTATAAAACTATTATACATAATAAATTACAAATAATTTACCGTGTTGGTATCCTAATAAACTGTATATATGCACATAATGAATACAATGTGTTAGTAATCCAAATAGATAAAGTAAATTTCATATTAACATATATACCACCGAATAATTTGTCATATCAATACTTTCAATTCTTAGATGTATATATTAGAAACAATAACTTCATTAAATTTATATTACTCGGTGACCTCAACTCAAGACACTTATCTTGGGATAAAGTAAATAACCCTAGAGGGAAACAATTATACAATTTAATACAAATTCATGATTTAAAGGTGTTAAATATTAAAAATAAATACACATTTAAACGGAAAAATCAGCATAGTACGATCGATTTAACACTCATTACAAACAATATTGCACAAGTAATTAGTGATTGGAAGGTATCTCATGAAATTAACCACAGCGATCATAGTTATATATTATTTAATTTTCAACCAATATATAAAAGTAATAAAGAATACGTGAAAGCAATAAATTATCATAAATTAGAGAAAAATATAACTAAATTTTCATATAAATTAGATTTAAAAGTTTCGTGTAATTCGGTAAATGCTATAGAAAATTGGTTAGAGGAATTTCAGCGGTATGTAAATACTGTATTACAGCACTCATACATAAATAAAGAAAAATCAACTGTCTACTGGTGGAATGCAAACCTACAAAACCTAAAATTTAACGTTAATAAACTATATAGGAAATATCGAAACTGTAAGAACGTAAATTTAAAAACGGTACATTACAATAAATACAAGAATAAATTTAAAAAATATAAGTATGAAATTAAAGTAGCTAAAATGCAAGCCTGGAGAAAACTAATAAGTGATAAATCGGTATTTGGATTAAAGTATAAAATATTAATAAGTAAATATAAAGATGTTAACATACCCACATTAGATAAGTACGCCTACTCTGACAGCGATAAAGTAAAACTACTAAGTTCTAAATTATATTTAAAATCTAAACCGTTCAAAGTGAAAATAATAAATAATGAGTTCGTAAATTATGTTCAAAAAGACGAAATCAGCACGATTATTAAGAATCTTAAAAACAAAATATCAACAGGAGTGGATGAAATTTCAAACGGTTTTTTAAAGAAGTTCAATATTAAATATCCTGATGTAATAGCGAAATTAATCAATTTATTGTTTTATTATAATTATTTCCCGGAAAGGTGGAAAATAATGAGGACGGTGATTCTACCTAAAATCAGTAAAGACCCAAAATTGTCTAGCTCGTACAGAGCAATTTCATTAATATCAAACTTCAGTAAAATATACGAAAAATGTTTACTTAACAAATTACAAGATTTCGCAAACAAAAAGAATATAATTAATAAAAACCAATTTGGTGCATTAAAAGGCAGATCATCGGAATTAGCAATATGTAATATTATTCAAACCATAAAGAGTTTTAAAAAGAAATCATTAAAATGCTGTCTAATCACACTGGACGTAACGAAGGCTTTTGATAGCCTGGACCTAAATAAACTTATTGAATTATTAAAGAAATTAGAATTAGATAATGGATTGTTAAATATTTTAAATCATTATTTCAATAATAGACACACTATGATACAGATAAACAGTTCATCCTGTAAAAAAAAAATTGTTATGGGTTTACCCCAAGGGTCAGTGTTAGGACCATACCTTTGGAACATCATTGTTTCACAAATGTACAACTTAATACTACCAAACGATATACAAATAATTACATTCGTAGATGATATTGCCATTCTCATTGCAGATAAAAACGAAACAATGGTGGAAAATAAAATATATAAAGTCTACACTAAAATTCAAACATGGCTCACGGAATTTAATCTTGAAATAAACGAAAATAAATCAAACTATATTCTTTTTAACAGTAAAATTAATAAAAAACCACTTAACCTAATGCAGTTCGGATTAAATATCAAATATGCAACGCAAATCAAATATTTAGGTGTTATTATAGACAATAATTTAAAATTTTATAATCATTTTAATAATGTAAGAAATAAAATTAACAAATTCTTGCCAATTTTCAATAAACTTTTCAATAATAGTAATCGAATAAATTATAAAAAGGGTATTATATTGTATAAATGTATAATAGTACCAAATATTATTTATGGTAGTATTATTTATTTAGATATGCTAGGGACTAACAGATTTCAAAATATAATTAAAAGCTTTCAAAGAGAGATTGCAATTAAACTGATTAAAGCGTATAGAACTACCAGCTATATGGCCGCAATAGTTATCGCAGGCATATTACCTATCGAATACGAACTGCATAAACATATAAATGTATTTTTAATAAAAAATAAAGTTGAGATTAACCATAGATTTAGTAATGTTAGATATAATTTTCCTTATTATAAATATGAAAATAAATTGTTAAAAGAAAAACAATTTAAGAAAATTTTAAATGAACACTACATTAATAAATATCAGGAGATATGGAATAACTATAATGGACTAGCTAGACATTTTTTTCCCAATATCATAGACAGAATGAATAATAATGACTTTGTACCAAATTTTTTTAACGTGCAGTTCATATCCGGACACGGTAATTTTGGAATTTATTTATATAAATTTAAAATTACAGACAATGAAAACTGTAAAAGATGTAATTTCACAGATAATGTAGGACATATATTAAATGGCTGTAATCACAATAATAAGATTTTTAACAACTTATACGCAACAGATTTAGTTACAAACCTCTTTAATGAATTTAATAAATTTACTGTTGAAGAAATTACACACCGAAAGCAAAACTTGATAAATTAGTATTAAGTATTTATAATAAGAAATAATCAGTACACGATTGTAAAATGGGAACGCAGGCAACCAAAAACTTAATTGGATGGGGCCTGTTGTGAACATTATAGTAATAAGTAAAATTGTAATATTATTAAAAATAAATGACCTCGCCCAAAGTTTTGGGAATGAGGAAAAAAAAAAAAAAAAAGTGCTTTGATTACGAGGAAAGTATAAGCCGTGAATCATGAAACAATCGCATTATAAAAAACTGATAATTTCTGTAGAAAGAATCAAAAAAAAATCTTAGACGGCATAATAATAATAATCAACGTACATGCAATACCGGTGATAAACTAATAAAACAAAGAACTCTCTTAATCTGTCTTTGGCCATTTAGAGAACGGTATACGTAACAATTATCCTGTTTACTAAGCAATCACATTTATTCGAATATTTAACGTTAAATATAAAATATATGGAGTATGATTATAGGATTTGAATTCTAAGAATAAAAATAAAATTTTATATTTTAATATTAACGATGTCACCACGCTCATAAACATATGTAAAAGCTTATTAATTTTAAAAAATATTAACTCACGCATGCCATATGTTATAATGTCATAAACATAAAATTCAAAAACACTGACTAGTTTCAAACACTTACGTTCTGATCACAGTGTATCAAACACGTATGTTCTCTATACGTGTTCGATACACTGTGATCAGAACGTAAGTGTTTTTGAATTTTATGTTTATATTATAATTATGAATGTTTACTACTTATTTAAATAAATAAAAATCTTATATATGCTAATCACAGCTAGGAAGTAGATGTTTAATTTAAGTTAAAATAAAAATTCAAAGTTCAATTTTCCAAAGAAACGTTCTTCTTCTGTTTTTATTTTGGTGGTATCAACTATAGTCATTAACCCAGCGTGAAGTTTTAGGAAGTTACAATGTGTAGAGGAGCGAGATTTGAAGCCGGCTCTACTCAGACGAGACAAACACGCCACCACAGCTGGCTAAGAAATAAGCATATACTCGTATTTATTAACACTAGACATTTTTTAATAAACTGAAATTTCATTAGAAAACACAAATAAGATGTGTAGATCCACCTTTTTTTTAAAATCTTCCAAAATCTAAGATGAAAACTTCGTCAAAAATAAGCGGCAAGAACAAGATGTTTAATTTTACTCGTAGATGAAAAATATATAGTATGAAGTGACAGCCGGACAAGTAAAAGTTACGTTAGAAATGGCAGCCGGTACAAAGTGTGCCGGCCGATATACGGCTGCCATTTTGCAATTTCTTTTTCTACCATTCGACAGGTGTGACCGTGTACTTGAAGAATCCGTAAAAATTAGCCGGCCACCACTTGCTACTTCTTCTTTCCTAACGATTTCCCGGTGCGGGGTCCGCTTGGGGGCACTTTCTTATCCATTTTCTACGGTCCTCGACGTCCTCTAGCCCAACACCGACTTCCACCATGTCCTTGTTGACGGAGTCCATCCACCGTCTTCTCGGTTTTCCTCGTGGTCGCTTTCCTCCAGGGTTATATAATCCATTAACAACATCCTCACAGGGCTATTGTCTGTTTTTCTCATGATGTGACCGTACCATCGGAGTCTCGCTTCCCGCAATTTCAAGCGTCTATACGCTCCCTTATATCCTCGTTTTTAATATGATCAAGGAGTGTGTGTCTAAGAGACCAGCGTAACATTTACATTTCAGCCACATGAAGTTTTTGTTCCATTTTTGTGGTTGTCGCCCACCATTCAGCTCCATATAGCATTTTAGGTCTGATAATGGTCTTGTAAATCCTCCCTTTGAGATGTATCGGTATTCTCTTGTCACATAATACCCCGGTTGGCTGCCTCCATTTCATCCATACTTTTTGGGCGCGGGAATCTATGTCGCGTATTCCCATCTGAGTTAATATTTGAGCGCAGGTATTTGAACTGAACGGTCTTCGTTAACACCGTGTTATCTATTTTAATAGACTTATCTGTAGGTGCTTCACATTCCAAGTATTCAGTTTTCTTGATGTTAAGCTGAAGTGAATTTTCGTTTAATCTATTTTTCCAGATCTGCACGCGCTTTTCTAAATTGTCTTTGCTTTTATCTGCCAGGAAGACGGCATCCGCGTATAGCAATGTCCACGGTACGGGTGTTTGCAGGTCTGCGGTTATAGTATCCCCATACAAAGGATAAATAGCAGCGGCGATAATGCTGAACCTTGTCTCACTCCCACCGTAACCTATTTCGGCTAAGGGAGTAAACCCTGATAGGAAATCCCAGCGACAGCTGAAGCGACACATCCGCTGGAAATAAATAAATAAATAAATAGTCGCATTTTTAAAATGGCACACCACTACTTGCTATTACATCTGTATAATAATATGTATACATATTAGTTCGCATGTATATTCATCTGCAGCGCTAATATAAAATGTGTATATTGCCGAATTAGCAGTGCAAGTGGTAGCCGTTCTGCCGAGGTTTGCGAATTCTTCTGTGCATATACGTTTAGCGTTTGCTTGCCAGAGCTGATGTTATTAACCCTTAGCGCACATGTCACAGGAATCTGATGCTGGTTTATATATAATAACAGGACAACGACCTAACTCAATTCATCGGCCGTGTTAGAGACTGATTTCCTATTTTTATTTTATAAATTCTACAATTTTGGAAAATGACATCTCGTAACTATAGAACATTACAAATTTGTATTTATTATAATTGTTGTTATTTTTATTTTTATTATTCCTACTGTTGGCGTTACAAAGTTCTAGAATTTGTCTACAAAATACCTAAGGGTAGACCTCTTCATTAGATTTATCTATTATTTCCATTGAGAAATCTTTATTACATGATCTGAAGAAAAATTTACCTTATGAATTTATTATTAATTTATGTAATAGGAGAAATTAGCAAATAGAATTATATTGTAAATAACCCGTAGTAATTTTTACTTAGAACTTAATAAATTTATTTTTTGCTAAACATTGGTAGATATATTATTAAAATGTACTGATTTTTAACTGCAGTTTTTCCACGTATCTATAATTTTATTGGTTTTTTATTCAGTGTTTGGTGATAGTTGAAATTTGTGATTTTCATTTATAACAAAACTTAGCTCTTGCTGAAACCTTCAATTGTTAAATTTTTGTGTTTAGTACAGATACAATCCTTCCTTGTCTTTTTACGTGTTTATAATCTTTTTCGAGTTTTTTTAAGGAATCCACTGTTTGTTAAGTTTCACCTTGCTCACAATATTAATCCATCAATCAAATTTCCTAAGTTTCTTTAAGAGTAAAAGATGTAGGTGGTTAACTATTATGAACTTCTTACTGTTCAGTGAATATCTTTAGAAAGATTCCTACTACTGCACATATACTTTTACACAGACATACGCGCTATCAATCTATGAATTATCTCTTTACATGCTAGTAATTTATTGAGCATATATCGCTGCTAATAATTACATGTAATTAGAAAATATATTAGCACTACTCATGTTTTATTTTGATTTTAGATTATAAACAATAATCTTTATAAGAAACTGAAATTTGCATAAATAAAATTATGACCACAAGTAATATATAAATGAATATCATTTATATACCGTGCGTATTATTTTTATATTCAATTTTTTGAAAGGGGGTTTGTATGAAAATGTGATACAATTTCAATGTTTGAATATTACAACTTGCAAATTATTAAATTCGCACCGAAATATTTGAAGGAAGCGAAATAAAGATATCTACGAGTACATACTATGAAGTTTGGCTCATTGACCGTTTTAAGGCTTAACCTTTTGGGTTTTCAGTTATTTTACTCCGTAAATTTCTAATATAAAAGAACAATTCATAGAGCACTGAAGTGTCCACATGGTACACATTTTGTTAAAAAAAGGGAATGGCACGTCGATTAAAAAAATGAGGTTTGTTTTAAAATATGGTCCGTTTTAAATGAATCGTGATTTGATTTCAACCTGATCATTTATTTAAATGTACACGGCATTTAAAAATTACAGAGATTGCTTAGTTATTTTTTGTCGATAATGACATAAAATTTTGGTAATAATTTAAGTCATTCGCATTCATCGCCTTTTTCATATTAAAATTGAAACCCTTTCTGGAGATTGAGGTTTTATATTTTTTCCATATTTTAATTACGAAAGTACGTTGATAGAAAAACAAGTTCAGTCAAGCATGATGTTTCGTGCGCTGAGGATTCCGTATGTAAGTTAACGATAACCATAATATTTATATTTACATAATACTAAATTCAAACAAAGGAATCTGATGTTTCCCGCTGCAAAGAGGGAGAGGCACGTCATTTTTTTGCAATTTTTTGACATTATCGCCATCTCGAAAATTTCGATAAGAAAATTAAATATGGTTTCGTTCCTGAAAAATAGCGATCTTTCCAACAATATATCACATGCCCGGAAAAAAAAAAAATTTCCCAAAATTTCGAACTTTCGGCACCCCGAGGGCCCAATTTTAAAGTTGGAAACCGGAATGTTCCAAACTAGAGAAATATACGAGGATACGAGGATATACGCTTTTTTTATGAGGATACGCGCTTTTTTAACCGAGTTCAAAATTTGTATTAATAATATTCGCAGTGCTAGGGGGCGCGTCATTTTTCGCGCTTTTTTGAACTTTTCGTTAACTTCGAAAGTTTCTTAGGGGTTTTTCAATGTTCTGTTTTGCTAGTTGCTATACTTATATTTTCCAAAATCTGGGTTTTTAACTTTTAAAATTACAAGTACTTTGCAATTTTTTTTATACCTCAACAATAATAAAAATATGATAATTAAAAGAAATCTACATTCTAGCTACTATAAAACCGACTGCGGACTTTTTGACCGGTTTTTAGTTTCGCCTCTTCCATTTTTGTTTTTTTTTTTTTTTTTCCTTGGGTGCGTCAACTCAGGACATTTACCCAGCACAAAGGACTAACAAATAATGAAACGTAGGGACTTGAACGTTTAATCAGGAAGCGATTAGAAACAGAAGAAATAAAGATAGCCAATATAGGAACAACAGAAAGAGAAAGAAAAGCAAGAATGTAGTGGCCACAGTAAGGGGTCGGGAGGCCAAGGCCAAGCAAATTAGAATAAAGGACTGCTCGTTCTGAGGAGATAGATGAGCATTCGAATAGGAGGTGATTTACGTCACAGGTCAAATTTAAGATAGGAGGATGGAAGCGACACAAGGGAGACTGAACAATATTAAAACGAAAGAGGGAAGCAGGAAGCAGACTGTGATTAAAGCGGAGGCGAATTATGGAAGAAATAACAGAACGGCGGATGCAGGGAAAATTATTAAACCAGGAAGAAGTAGGTGGAGAGGGTTGTATAGCAAGTTAAAAAGAGTTAGGATTGGAGAAAAGAGACGGATAAAGATCAGTCCAAAAGACATGGTGAAAACGATAAGAGAGTGGACAAAGACATTGGGAGGGGAATCTGTCTATGAAACGACCGTTTACTGCAGCTAGACATGCCAATGAATCGGCAAGATCGTTACCAACGATGCCGCAGTGGCCCGGAATCCAGAACAAGTCAATTAGGATAGAACGGGATGTTAATAAATTATAAATTAAGGAACGAATGTAAAGAATAATAGGATCTGACGATGGTTTAGGGAATGGAGATGAGATGTCTGATAAAACGCTTTTCGAATCAGAGCATATGACGAATTTTGATAAATTGGATGATGCGTCTCCATTTCAACTATACAAACCACAAAACATTATTGTTCTTAGAGAAAAAATGGTTTTATCGCTAGATTTTTATGTGGCAATAGTGTCAGTTGCCACTTTGTTAGAAATAGTCTACATACGGCCGCCACCTAATACGTAAAATACATACAAGCATACATCTGGCTGCCACTTCATACTACAAATAAGTATATATATATATATATATGTGTGTACATATATATGTGTTTCTTTGTGTGCGTTGAGGGGTACTCAGAGCTCTCAGAAGAGAGATTAAACTAATTATCATTTCTACTAAATTTTAATGTGTCCATAGTAGATTATCATTACTATTCTTAACGTTTATACACGTGAACAGTATGAAAAAAGGGAAGAAAAAAAAAGAAGACAATAACAAAGTATAATTTATTCATTTCTTATAGGTTATTAATTATTTCATTCAACAGTTTGCTAAGAAATTTTTATATGATTCTAGTACCAGGCGGAGGACCTACTGTTGGAGGTGCAATGTTTTCAGATCTGTATAACAATATAACTAACACATTGCCACCATTTCCACTTTTGTCACAGTCGGATCCGCTTCCAGAAGAATTGAAGTGTAACAGTACATGCTTTACTACTTACTGTGAATGTTTACACATGTACCACATACCTCTCAACAAGGTGCTTGAAATTGTGATTACAGATGGTAAATTTTATAACTATTACTTCAGTTTTTATACATTAAACGATCCGTTTTATGGTTTTATATGTATATTTGAGAAATTTTACATTTTCATTTGCATTTGGTAGAAAACAAGAATTTAATATGAAATGTTAGTAATTAGTTTATTAAATATTTTCAGTTAAGTTTTAAATAATAATTTTAAATCGAAATTCATAAATTATTATTATTTTCTTTCTCGGTGTAATTTCTTTATTTTCATCATTTGTAAATAGAATTTGATTACTTAAAAATAGGCAGACTGGATTTACATTTTTGTAATTTTGCTTTATTTCGTAATAACCATATAAGAATTGGTGTTACATAGTAATGAATATAATCATTTTTTTAATTTATATAGACTATAATTATCTTATATAAAAATTATTTTTTAATCCTAACCTAAAGGAGTTAATTACTAGAGGCGATTTGAATAACCAATGTTGCCTTAGAATCTATTTCAAATTCTGTTATTTGAAAATTTTCATTTGAAATCATTCATTTTACTGCAGTGTTTTAGTCTCGATATAACCTATTTCAAATAAATAACATGTTGAATTAATTTTTGGAATTTACTCACTGTTCCGCAATGTTCTCCGGAAGATAGAAATTAACCAGTAGTCCAAAGATAAGAAAAGTCATTGTCGCAACAACTTTTTTAGGGTTAGGGAGTAGCAGATAAATAAAACAGTTGTCTCCTCTAATGCCGCAAACTAAAACTGCACTAGTGCTGCAAAGTAATCTCATATTTGACGTTCGAGGTCAAAATTTCGTATAACACTATTGAAAATTAATTTAAGTAAACCATTCCATTCAAAAAAGTAACCCTCTTCCATTGACCAAGACTAATAAACCAGCATCCATTTTCCCAAATGTTGAGATTAACAGTAAGTATATCTATTTCAGTACTCTAAATAAGCATTATACCCTCCTCATCCTACTGGACCGGTTTAGTAATCCAAGCACCAATTCCAAAAAATAACTCAATCTTCGGCTCTTTTACCGTACAAGGTTGAAAATTTAACACTTGTTTTTCAAAAATGCAATTTAAGTACACTATTCTAGTAGCTAAATTTAACCTTTTACTCGACTTTTATTCTGATGGCAAAATCTAAAAATCTGACTGTAATTATTGTTTTATAATTATTCTCCCTCCCCATAATTTAATTTTAGAACTAAAAATAAATCTTGAATGATAAACCCTTCAATTCTTTTTTTCTTTTTTTTTTTCGTACTAATTTCTTATAATTTTTTCCTCGTCTAAATTCCTTGGACTCGCGAAAGCACACTACCCGTTCCCACGCACACTAATGTAGGATCTTCAAATTACTTGATGACACCATTCACATTTTTCGTGTTTTTCTTTCGCTTTTACTTAATTTAATTTTTCTTTTTCACCAATATGTTAATTCTGTATAATTAAAAAAAAAAAACAGTATGATGGTTGTGTATTATCACCTTTTTTTCTTTTTCATTGCTGCTTCACACTTTATCACCTCCATTGCATCGCTTTTTGTTAATGTTATTTTTGAATTAGCGATCTTTTTTTTTTCAATTTACAAATTCTTAAAAATCACAGAAAACTCTTGTAACGGTTAAAATATTTTTTTCTTTTTGTCTAATATACAGTCAAACAAGGTAAGAGTACATGTTTCTCTCTCGCTCACATCTGATATTCTATTATCTTTAGTATTATTCAAATTATATTCGCAACTGTAGACTCACAGTGATCTACTCTAATTCATACAACTGAAGAGACACATATCACTTGGGAGAATATTTTCAGTTACATCGCGTTTAATTATTTCAGTGGAGCAACTGTGGTGGGATTATTTCAATTATTTCCGTTTATTGTTTGTCTTATCTTATTATTATTTCCAATCAGCGTTTGTCTAATCGCTCAATTATTTAATATAAGTTTTTAGTTCGTAATTATGAATTACGTTTCATCCGTTATCGAGGTTTTAATTTACATTTATATATATTTTCTAATTCCCTTATTATACGTCTTTGCAAGCTTTCCTAATTGTATGTTTTTCTCTAAGCGACAACAATCTATCATGACAAAAATTATGAACAACGATTACATTTCGCTTTCAAAGTATAATGCTTCAGAAATATAAAATCTTACAATGGACTCGTCAAACTATCAGGGCTAATAAACTTCCCATGCCCTCTAATACTTATGAACTGAATTCAGTCATTATCTTCATCCCTAGCCTACTCCCTCATTCTATAAACTTAGTCTCTATTTATATTCTACTTAATTTTCATCTTAAAAATTTTCCCTTTTCTGCTTTCCTTAATTGTATTCCAAACTCATTCATAATTCGTGGCGATTGGAACTCACATTCTCCTCTCTGGGGTCGTTCCAGACAAAACCAAAATAAAACTATTCTTAAGGACATAATACTACTTAACAATCTCATTCTACTTAATAACAGCTCTCCAAAAAATTTTAAAAGTTTATCAATATCTAATTCTCTTGACCTATTTATAGTATCTCCTAAGTCTTCGCCACCTATGGAAAACTCGAAGTGGCACCTTTGGAAGCGATCATGCCCCTATAATTATTTCTATCAATGATCTCTCTTAGCAATACTTCTGACCTTTACATGCTCCATTATGGTCTCTCCTAAAAACTGGCTGGACTAAATTCCGCTCTTTAGTTGATTCTTCTCTAACACATATTCAATCCAATCCATCAATACAATTCATTTACTAATGCTATTCTTTCAACACTTCTTCTATCATCTCTTCCCGGTTATATGTACTCGAAAAAGAAGCATTGTGTAATACCTCTTCCTTATAGTGGAATAACGATTGTAAAATTACTTGTGACCAATGTACTACATCGTTTAAAATCTTTCGCTCGTATCCATGTTTGTCTAATTTCCTTGCTCACAAAAGGCCAACGCTAGAGCCAGGTAAATCTATAGAATTGCCAAGAAGAATTTCTATCGGAAATTTTGCTCATTATTTTTCCTGTCCACTTCTCTTTCCAACGTCTTGAAAATGGCTAAATCATTCAAAGAATCACAGTGCAATTGGATCCTCCGGAGCCAATCTCCCTATAGATCAATTCGTTTCGTTTATAGGCTCTATTGCCCCATCTTATGTCTCTTCTTTTAATGAAATCTACTCTACGCCTATTACATATACTATTAGTCCCCATTTTTTTACTTCGGCCGTTAACATTAACGAGCTTCACAGTTCTTTATACAAATCATCTGACTTTGCTCCTAGTATCGATCGTATCTCTTTTATAATTCTCAAAAACCTTTCTGATTCTTCCCTTAGTGCCCCTCCAATATTTTTAACTCCTTTATATATTCAGCTTGCGTTCCAGAATCCTGGAATTCCTTTATCATTATAAAGTTAAATGCAATACTGTCGATACTATAGGTATATACTACTCGTATTTTACAAAATAATCAATTCACAACATTATGCCAAACATAAATAATAAAATGACCATGAAAAATTATAGAAAAACATGTGCTACTTCGGCATCTTTCTTGATAGCCATCTTACTTTTTGTAGACATACGTCATTTAGTTAAAACTTCTTAATACTCTTTCTCGTATCGTTAGTGTGGTGATCCTTGTGTCCTTCTTATCTTGTATAAATCCATTATCCGTTCAAAGTTGAATTATTGTTCCTTCTTGTACAGTAAAGCTTCCAAAACAACTTTCTCTAAACTGGATCGTGTACAAAACCTATGTCTTTGATGTGTTAGAGTCTTGAAATCTTTGCCCATTGCGGCAGTTCTATCAGAAACCAATATGGTTCCTTTATATATTCGTAGATGTTACCTTTGTTCTCGTTTCTTGATAAATTGCCTTCCTATTTCTTCTTCTAATCTTATTAATTCTCACATTTCTCTATTCTCTCCGAGAAAAATATCTGTTCTTTCTTATATATCTATACGACTTATACAATTTTCTCTTTTCACAAAGTAACAAATTTTATGACAAATTTTGCACAAAACCTGGTTAAAACTAGCAGCGTGATGCGTAAATTTGGCGAAAAAAATGGTAACACGGCGACTAGATATATGTTGCCACGATCAACGATCAACGAACGACGACGACTAGAACAATAACGGGTGTGGCGTGACGAATACTTCAGCATAGAGATTACGCACTAGCTACTCTATCCGATTTTTAAGAGATTTCACTAAAATTTTCCCTCGATTTGACGATGTAGGGCAAGTGTTACACATGTTCGATATATGTCCGCTTTACCAAAAATTAGCATATAAGTATCATTAGTTGGAGGAAGCAGTAATCAGCATAATTGTACTGCACATGTATATGTAACTATGCTGTAAAGCAGATTAGAATAGCACGCCAAGCAACATGAGCATGACGCGTTTTCAAGACTGTATATTTTCAACCGCTTACTGAAAAGTATTTAACTATACCTGCGTTCAAGTTCGTGGGCATTATTGTAGTCTTACAATTTACATAAGAGATAAATCTGTGCATTTACACAAATACGAGTATCATTACAGATAAAATTAATCGCCATTTGTTACATTTAACGTTTAAGCAGCGAACTTTCGTCCAAGTAGTACTTCGTTTTTATCCTTTTGGTGCAAATTGAAAATATCACAAATTATCACTTGCGCTCGGTCAATATCCGTAGTTGACGTCCCCTCCCCCTTCATGCACATAGGAAAAAAAAAAAGAATTTAACAAGTATTCATGGCGATTAATTGCAGAATCTTATGGCGGAGACTTTTACCACCCTCATCACATCCACGGTTATCATGCTAGAATTATTAGACAAGGCGGACCAGAACAATTGAAGGAAGGTTTTTACAAAAATAATATACCGAAGAATTATGGTCTCTTTCCGTTAAAAGATACAGTGTCCGTTCCAGCAAGAGGATTTGCAATCATGCGTATTTGGGCTACCAATCCAGGTATAGTTTTTTAAAAGAATTATTTTTCAATAAATATCGCTCATTAACGCCAGAAAATTTTAGTTTACGTTTCGGTATAATCAAAACTGCTCAATATGGTACAGCCGTTCTGATGTCAGAACTTTCTTGCAAGGGAATACTTTGGTTTGCTGCGCATCTACGATTTTGAAATATTAGTTAATTAAAAGATGATGGCAAAGTTGAAAGAAAATGCTTTTCTGTATTAAATAAATAGTTTAATTTTTTCACTTTAAGTGTAATCAATTTTTATGTATGCACTGGCAGGTTGTCTTCTGCTGTCCTTTTATAGGAAGTACTATAACTTTAAAGAATTAAGCACCCTCCTTAGTAGAACGAAAACCCCGACACTCGAGCTGGCTACCATATCTCCTAATATGAGGTTTG
The DNA here is from genome assembly GCA_039619475.1 of Icerya purchasi. Lineage (NCBI taxonomy): Eukaryota > Metazoa > Arthropoda > Insecta > Hemiptera > Monophlebidae > Icerya > Icerya purchasi. The sequence goes on along the minus strand of CM077115.1, from coordinate 238,040,351 downwards.
GGAATGACCCAATGACTGACCTCTTTTCGGTTATGGATGGTTTCCAAAACTCTTCAATCTCAAGAACTCTGCCAGACTTCGCAGCAACCGCACCACCTTGGAGTCAGCCAATCACAAACAAAAATACATCGCTAACAAAATTTAATAAAGCACGATACCCCCCAAACATAGTACAAATATCAAAAAATATCATAGCGAGCTACACAGACCATGCATGCCTCTACACAGATGGAGCGAAGGCAGTAGGTTATCAGTCACCGGCGGCATGCTCCTTCGGAGTCTCAGGGACAGCAGTCAGTCAGGCTGCACGATTGTTCTACAGCACTGGACGCCGAAATATACGCGATGGTTTTTTGCATCCAGCACTACACCGATAGCAACCCCCAGTCCCAAAAGGCCCTACTCATAACTGACTCTCTAAACTTTCTTCAACTCATCTCAGTGATTAAATCCAACAACCCTTTGATACGTAAGGTCCATTACCTATTATACAGGTTATCACATCTAAACTCTGAAATGTCTTCCCTACGGGTGCCGGTTCATGTTGGGATTCCAGGCAATGAGAGTATCAATCGAGCAGCTCAGGCGACATTGTTCTCTCCAATGCCATACAACCCCCTCTTCCCCGTACATTGGCTCATTTGTTTATGCACCAAACTGGAGAAGAATGGCAACAGGAGTGGAAATCTTCAAGTACGTTTCTCCGAAACATAAAAACAACCATGGAGCCTTGGCGGCCCACAGACGGAGTTTCGCGCAGAGATTTTTCTGTCTCGAATCGTCTCCGAATAGGACATACAACCCTCTCGCACAGTTACATATTCACGAGCCAGGTACCCCCAAATGTCTGCCCCTTTATACACTACTACCGCTCGTGAAATTTTATTTAAGTACTTCTGATTACTTGTGCAATCACCATAAGTAACATATTTGTCATTCCTCCGTAGGTGGTAAAATTAACATTCGTTTAGTCGAATTGAAGTTCTGTAAAACTGTTCTCTCGCCTTCCTCTCTCACCCAACATTTGGTCACCTATGCAATCTACAAAATGTGTCCTTTTTGAGCGCATTGCTAGACACTACCGTACTTCTACTATATGCTCACATTGTACTTTTAAATATTCTCTTACTGACTGCTGCAATCTCAAAAAGCTTCCTTTTTGCCGCAAATAAAAAATATCTTACTTCACTAATAACATAAACAAAATTATGTTTTGTAATTTAAAAAGTAATATTTTCTTCCGTCAGAATTTCTGATTTCGTTAATTTCAGTTGGAAACGTTTTCAAAAACCTTGTTTCTATTTCAGTATAATTGTATACTTAATATAAAGTATGACGTTGTAAGCTTGTAAAACGTAAAAGTGGATGACTGTCTTGTGGCAAGTTAAATGTAACAGCACCATCGCTTCTAATAATGATGTCATTGGGACTAATACATTATGTTGGATTCAGTTCTTTATAAGATTCTAAAATGTTTTAGTGTACATTCACTATGAAGTAAAAAGTTAGTAAAATCCAAATTTTGTTTTACATAGAAATATGAATTTTTTTAGATAAATACCAATTATGTGGGTACTTGTTACTTTATTTTAATTATACGATTCATACCGAAGTCCCTTAGATTATATTACATTACTGTCAGTATATATAATCCCAGATATAACATGTAATTCCAAGCATTAAAAATAACGCAAAAGCTTCCATAGTCTATGATAAAAAACAATATTTTTTTCATTTAAACTATTTGAAAATTGTTGCTTCAGCTATTCTGCTTATATTAATTTAAAACTAACTCCTAGATCTCTGACATATTTTTGTTGCTATATGAAATTACTAGACAACGTATTAAAATTTATTCCTTTTTTCAATATTTTATAAAATATTTACACATCACACAAAATTATGAATTTCACATCAAACAAAGAAGTGTCTTTATTCTCAATTTTTTATGTTATTAGTACTAATAACGTCAATTTCAAAAAGTATAAATATGACAGTAACCGTTTGATCATTTTATGACAAGCGATGTGGATGACGTCATAGTTTGAACAACGTAGGAATGTGTGATTCTTTTGTGGCTAATAAAATTTATTACGGATTAAAAATAAAATATTCACTGCGCTATTATTAAAGTAAAACACGAATTTATTATTAGTAGCCGCCTAGCAATGCACAAAGAAATATATAAGAACACAAATAAAACCGCCAAAAACATGACTAAGAAGGCCACTCTCAAAGTAAAAAAGATAATTTAAGATTCTTAACTTTGCAAAAATAGTTTTCATCTTCTCAATAATTACGAGTAAGATATTAATGCTAAATTAGAACAGTTATATTATTCACATAAATTTGAGATGGGACACGATCGATTCCTGCTATGATTTTAAAAAAATCCTACAATTTATTATGTAAAATTAAAGTAGTTCTTAAAAACACAAAATACCCACAAAAAACAAAAAACGAAGGGCAGAACGTTTTGTAGAAAGAAAATCACACTCAAAAGCGTATGATCAGCGCAGTAAACAACTATATCATCCGCGGGAGAGGGTTGTGTGGAAAGGAAATTAACGAAAAGCAAAACGAGCGGTACATAATAGTGAATGGTTAAACGTAGAAGTCAAAAATAAAAGGGTGAAGCGAACGGAGCTCCAAGTGGACGCCGAAATTACAGGTAAAAATAGGCTAAACTACCAGAAGAAATGAATAAGTATTGGAAAAAAAAGAAAGCAAATGCCCCGCTGTATTATTTTTTTTTTTTTTTTTTTTTTTTTTTTTTAGCTGAACATGTCAACTATGGACATTAACCCAACGTAAAATACTTTTCTGTGTTTTTCAATGTGTAGCAGTGATTTTGAACTGAGTTCTACTTGAACGAAACATCGCTGCCTACCCTACCACGCTATCATCATAGTTTTAGGTAATCAAACTATTAAAACTTGAAGAACACATCATTTCAATTTCTTATTAAATGAATCATTCATATACACTTTTTATAAAATAATAATGTATTCAAAATTACAACACTGACACGTTTCGAAGCTAATAGCTTTATGATCACAACAAGGCCGTGTCCACGGAGTGGGTTTTGGGGGTTAAACTCACCCCATGAGAACTGAAATAGCTTAGGTACTTCATTAATATTTTATGAAAAATTTTTTGTTACGAGTATAATCAATAACATATGTAATTTTTATTAATGTTTATACAGTAATTCATTTATTTAAATTATTAATACATAAATCAAAATGATGGAAATTATTAATAGCATGAATATTAGTGAAAAATGTATTTTTATTTATAAAATAAATATGCAAAGAAAATGTTCACCCCCCCCCCCCCCAAAAAAAATAAATCTGGGCACGGGCCTGGATCATAGTATATATTACTAACGTTAAATTTTAAAATAAAAATACAATGAAAAATATGTCGATTTTTAAGAAGGTCGATTATAAATGAAATCGATTATTATTATTTTAAGATATGTATATAAAAATGATAAAATGGGTTATTAATAATAATTAAACATGAATTGTAAAAATGATGGTAACAAAATGGGTAATATAAAAAATAATATAATTAAGAATAATAAGTTAAAATTAAATATTTTCAATTTTTATATTATTAAGAACATGTTAATGCAGTAAAGTATAAATATATAGAAAGAGATCATCAATAGCCGAGCATACCATTACCAATAACTACACTATTATGTATGATATTACAAGATTTATTTATTTTTAAATATATTAATAATTATAAAACGTAAAATATTACTGAAAACTATTATACTCGTATTAATAAATATAAGAATATTTGTTTTAATCATAATTTAATCTATACAAGATAATCCATTATTTAATATGTAATATATTTTACAATAAGATAATATAAAACTTCAAAATATTTAATTTGAACTTAGTATTCTTAATTATATTATTTTTTATACTTATTACTAATTTTTTTACCATAATTTTTATCTATTTCTACAATTCATGTCTAATTATTATTAATAATCATTTTACCATTTTTATATATCTGAAAATAATAATAATCGATCTCATTTATAATCGACCTCAGGAGCGCAACAACCTAACATTGTGAATGACTCCTCAGATATCCTATCGATGATTTTAAAAAGGAAAGGATAACAATTTTTCTAAAATTTCATATATGACGGCCCAGTTTTAAATGTATTTATTTTCCATCAATTTTTACATAACTGCCCAATTTTCATTAGATTTTATGCTAAACTGTTCAAATATGGTGATACGATAATTTGGTTGCATACAGTCAATAGCTGTTAAATTAAAACGTTATCCTTTGTTGTGGGTGCTCATTACAATCGAGTGGAGGGGGGATGATCTGGCACTTTTGGATTCTTCATTGTTGCTCCTCTGATTGACCTTTTCAAAAATCGATATATTTTTTTATTGTATTTTCATTTTAAAATTGAACGTTAGTAATATCTAAGTAATCAAAATCTGAAATTGAAACTTTGCATAACTGTAGCAGGTTAGAGTGTGGAATTTCTGTTTATTCCAACTGGGACTTACAAGGAAAGTACTCGAACTCGAACTCACCGATTTCGATGAAATTGACATATGTTGTAGAACATAAAAAAATAAAAGACTCTTTTTTTTTTATATCTGCTAATAAACATATTACGGGGGTGAAAACTACCCCCAAAGTTAGCCAAAAAAATCGTTTTTTCTAAATATCTCGACTAATACTTAATACTTTTTTGGTAAAACAAAATGGAGATTACTCCTTTTGGAAAATCAAGTAATTCATGATGATTTGAGCAATAATGGATGCATCCCCTATTTTATAGGGATTGAAAACCCATATTTAATTTATTATTTCGATGATAAAACATAGTAAGAAATCTAAAAATAATTTTTAAATGAATAAAATGAAAAACTGAAATTGACCTATTTCGGTATTTTCGTTAATTTCACCACTAAAGGGGTAAACCACCCCTAACACAGAAAAACCAAAAATAGGAATTTCAAGCGATCAGATTATGAATTGAATTCGGATACAGGGGTTTCCGAGGTCGCTGATTACGAATGTGATATTATTTTTATTTATTTTTTTTAATATATATATATATTTAATAAAGTTACAAAATAGAAAATGAATACGAACATATATAATTCAAACTTAAAATAGTATAAAAATTATTTTTATTCTACCTTATTGCAAATATACATAATATTATTCAACGAAATTTCAACAGTAATGGTAATCTTCATAAAAGTGTTTAAAACACAATGATTTTTTGCACCAACCGCAACATACAATAGCGAAATTTGTGCATCCTTCTATTTCGCAATGCTTATTACAAGAATCTCCGAAACTAAAATCTACAGGATTTTCAAATTTATCCGGGCTTTCATCTACATAACCACTTTTGTACCAGAAATATTTAAAAAGATCTTCATATCTCGGTGAAGACAATCGGTTGTGAACCAGTGATTGAAGTTTTATTATATTATTTCTTAATTCATTAAAATTACGTCGTCAGAAAATTTTCGAACATAACTTTTCCAAATCCGGAATCCAAAAACATCAAGTGGTTGAATTTTTCCCGTCGTTCCAGTAGGAATTTTCTTCAATTTAACAATTTTATTGTCTCACATTGTTTCTTCTACAACTTTATTACAATGACCATTCCAGAGTCAAGTAAAATAGTAAGGAGGTACACGACCTACATTAGATAAAAATATTTTTTCCAACTAAATTTTAAAGTCATCTGCAAAGAAAAAATGTACTCATTAATTAATGTAATTCGCAGAATAATATGAAAATTGTTGTAAAGTTATTAACCAGATGTTATTTAATGAATTCGTGATTTTAATTTACGTATTCGAAATAATATAATAAAACTTCAATTACTGGTTCACAACCAATTGTCTTCACCAAGATATGAAGATCTTTTCAAACATTCCTGGTGCAAAAGTGATTATGTAGGTGAAAGACCGGATAAATTTGAAAATCCTGTAGATTTTAATTTCGCAGGAAGGATGCATAAATGTTGCTATTGTACGTTGCGGTTGGTGAAAAAAATCATTGTGTTTTCAACACTTCTAGGAAGATTACCATTACTGTTGAAATTTCGTTGAATAATATGATGTATACTTACAATGAGATAAATTAAAAATAATCTTTATACTAAAAAAATAAATAAATATCAGATTCATAATCAGCGACCTCGGAAACCCCTGTATCTGAATTCAATTCATAATCTGATCGCTTGAAATTCCTATTTTTGGTTTTTCTGTGTTAGGGGTGGTTTACCTCTTTAGGGATGAAATTAACGAAAATACCGAAACAGGTCAACTTCATTTTATCATTTTATTAGTTAAAACATTTTTTTTTTAGATTTCTTACTATTTTTTATCATCAAAATAATAAGTTAAATATGGGTTTTCAACCCCTATAAAATAGGGGATGCATCTCTTATTGTTCAAATCATCATGAATTACATGCTTTTCCGAAAGGAGTAATCTCTATTTTGTTTTACCAAAAAATATTAAGCAAGAGTCGAGATATTTAGAAAAAACGATTTTTTTGGCTAACTTTGGGGGTAGTTTTCACCCCCGTAATATGTTTATTAGCAGGTATAAAAAAAAAAAAAAACACGCGTCTTTTATTTTTTTTGTGTTCTACAACATATATCAATTTCATCAAAATCGGTGAGTTCGGGTTCGAATACTTTTCTTGTTAGTGCTGTAGATTTTAACTTTAATTTAGACTATGGAAAAATAGGCGGGGTTGTAATTCTATTTCCATCTTCCTCGTTTATTGCAATTTCCAAGGCTACTACTATTAGACTGGAAAATTATAAATTCATTCCAGATATAGTGCGCAGGAATTACACGAGTCAGTGAGAACAGGTGCAGATACTGAGGTACTGCATAAGACTCTGATAACCAATTTGTATTGCGCGCAACACCCTTCGACCCCCTATTATTTTTTATTTATTTTTTTTCGTTAATATAATAAAAATGTGAGAACGAAGCTGTTAGGCGATTTCTTAATGAAACTGGTACGATATAGTGCATTTAAATAAATAATTATTTTTTTGGTATATTTGTACGTTAGGTTTTTGGGCATTCCACTGCCACTTCACTACGCACAATCATGATGGGATGTATGTTGTATTGCAAATTGGAGAAAGATCTGATCTTCCTCCAGTACCGCCTGGATTTCCAAAATGTAATAATTATATTCCAAATGTAAATACAGGAGAATCAAGAAACAACAGTCAAAAGAAGTAAAAAATAATTATACTAAATAATAAAAGACTAACGATAAACTGTAATATATTACGTTAATAATTGTGCAATAATCGTACGACTTTTAATTAAACACAGGGGGTACCTAATGGCTGGTGAAAATGAAATTCAGACATTTGGTTTAGCCTGTAAGGCTGGGTACAAACTAAGCACGCATAATTTCTCCGCAAGTCTCCATACCAGACTATGAGTTGACATCTACCCTTCTTTTTTTGCCAATCGCTCCTCCTTCTACCTTCTCCTACAGCCTACTCCCAATTCACAGCCTTGGTATCACTTTCTTCCCTTTCCTCGGCGCTCGGCTATTGTTTCCTTAATCAGAATGACACTTGGTCATTCTCTCCTTCCCTTTTCTCGTTTTTTTTTTCTCTTTCATCTTCTCCCTTTTGCCCTCTCCACTCTACTGATCCTCCCTTTATATGCGACCCCAACCATATCCTTTTTGAATGCTCTGCTCTTGTTCCTAAGTACTCTCATCTATACGCCGAACTGTTGGCGTTGGATCTTCCTACCCCTTTCAATGCTTCCTTTATTCCCCTTCTTCTTTCTTTTATACTATCTATCTCCGATCGCCTCAGAATCTGAGTAGGTGATCTAAGTCCATGTAGTTGGGTCAGTAGACGTTTAGAACAATGGTTCACGATGTGAAAAATCAAGGTTAACGAATCAAAATCGAGTCACGTCTTATTTATTCCAAACAAAGTGGATAAGTCATCCGTTGTGATTAAAGGTCAAATAATGCCGACCTCGCGGTAGCTAAAATATTTAGGTTTACATTTGGACCAACGACTCACATAGAAAAACTACGTCATCATAAAACGTAAATAATTTTATTTGAAACTTCGAAGCACGAATTGGCTATAATAATTATCTATAAAACGATGTTGAAATCGGTATGGACGTATGAAGTTGAAATGTGGAGAATAGCAAGTAATTCGACAGTCAGTATCATCCAGAAGCGGTCTCAAAACAAAGTTTTACGAAATATAGTTTAAGCGTTTTGGTATATACGTAATGATGACATCCGTAGGCATTTACATCTAACAACAATAAAAGAAACCATAAGAAGTTCCAAGTGGATAATATATACAAGGGCTCCATCAACAATCCGCTAGCCGCTATTTTACCACTTATTCGTTTTCAGATGCTGTTACGATATGGATCATAACTACACTGACTATAATCAACCGTACATCTTGTTAGGATTAATCACCAGTGAGTGGTTATCTATATTTATTTTCTATTTATTGTCTCTTCAGACAAATCGTATGCAAAAAAAAAAAAAAAAAAAACCTATAAACTTTGAAGACCGTATTACATTTGCAAATGTTTTGCGCGCTTGGTTTGTTCCCGCTCTTTTACAGAAATTAAAATTTAATTAGCTAATTTTTAAAATAAATATAAGTTAATATTCCAGAAACATTTTCGGAGATTTCCCATCTTTAGCTAGATAAAGAGAAGAAAATATATTTATAAGGATAAATTTAGTGTCATATGTTTCGAATCTGACGGATATCTAAATAATTTTTATCTTTAGCGGGAAAAAAATTCAGGAGTTATTATTTAAAAATGAACCTAAATATTCAATTCGAAAATAGGAAAATTAGTGCTTCCTGAGAACCCTCAATAGTATATATATTTTCCCTCTAATAGGATTATTCAACCGTAACTTCTACTTTACTATTAATCATTTTTATGTGTACTACTATGTTTCTATTTAAACGTTTTAAAATTAAAAATCAAATATTCAGGTTCATTTTTAAAAATATTCTCTATTTTTTTTTTCCATTTGAAGATTAAAATTATTTATTTTTCAGATTTGAAACACACAACAGTAAATTTATCCCTATTAATGTATTTTCTTTTACGTTTCTAACTGAAGATAAAAAATTCCCAAAACTTTTCCATAACATTAACTTATGTTTACTTAATGTTTGCTATAGTGGGGTTTATAATTTTATTATTTCATTAATTATTTATTAAAAACGAATACGTAATATTTATTAATTTTAACTAATTTTTAAAGCAATTGTAATGTAATAAAATTATTATACTTATCTAATAATTTTCTAGGTCCTATTCAGATAATATGCTAAAGAATATAATGCAAGGTGTGTACCGTCAGAACTGATCAAGTAACAAAATTAGAAGTACATTATGCCACGAAAAATGATTTAACAGTATTATCATTATAATTTGTTACAGTTTATTTTTTTATTCATAATTACCGTTTAATCTGTTTGTTCGTCTTTCATAATTTATCGGTTGTGGATTATTCTATACGATATAATTTAGTCGCTCTTATTTGTACAAAACGACCGTTTTAGATTTTTTAGGTTCAAATGTGTATATGTTAGAGGCTCTAGCTACACATATATATATATATATATATATATATATATGTATATGTAGGGTGATTTTTTAAGAGTTAAGTTTTTCAGGTTGGCAGCGCCGCTGGTTGGTATTGGCGTCCAAACGTCATCTGTCAAAGTGAAAAGTTTTCAGTATACTCTGCCATTTCATCATCATGGAAAGACTTACACAAGCGAGCAACGATTGCGATATGATTGAAATTTATTATCAAAAACCAGTGCTCTGTGAAAACTGTGCATCGTTTGTATCGACCTGGTGAATCAACAATTCGTGCTGTTATCACCAAATTTGGTGCGAAATTTGGTGATAACAGCATGAATTGTTGATTCAGCAGGTCGATTATGACGACCATAATATGGTCGTAACAAATGATGCACATTTTTCACAGAGCACTGGTTTTTGATAATAAATTTCAACCATATCACAATCGTTGCTTATTTATAAGTCTTTCCATGATGATGAAATGGCAGAGTATACTGAAAACTTTTCACTTTGACAGATGACGTTTGGACGCCAATACCAACTAGCGGCGCTGCCAACCTGAAAAACTTAACTCTTAAAAAATCGCCCTACATATATATATATATATATATATATATATCATTATTCTCCTAAACGGACGTATAAATTATTAGCTATTAAATAAATAATTAAAAACTTTTTTATACATGTGTATATATATAGCCATTTAAATCTGTATTTTGAAATTTATAAAAAAAATTTGTTTTATCTAGAATATATGTATACATATATATAAATTTTTACGTTCAATTTATATTTAATATATTAAATATTTTATTTACTTTTTATTTTTATTATATGAAGTATATTTTACCTTTCTATATAATATCAGAAACTTATAAATTATGCAATTCTTCTCCATGAAACAACACTTTGATGCGTCAATTTTCGTTTCAGAATTTATCAATCTCACATATACCAACATCCATTTCAAATAGATTATAGTGAACATTTTTCATACTTATTTTAATCCTACTTTTTAAATTCGTACGTCCTTCGTAAAATATTCATTAAAACGAACTGAAAGATATTTCTAGAGATTCGGCGGCTTTCATCATTATAATTATCTGGTTTTTATTCCTCTAAAAAACGTGCTCGAAATATATGAAAAAAAAAAAAAAAATAATATTGTTCAGTAACACATTTTTCTATAACAAAACACACACATATGCATATAACATTAAATCCAAATTCATAACAGATTGTTCAAAAATATAAATGAATGAAAATTAAATATTAAAATTTAATATACGTAAAGATAATTCATAATCACAAAAGTCTTGAAAAGAACTGTTTTAAATGTGACTATAAATAAAGATTTCAAATAAAATTTTTCACGTCTTCATAAGTATCTGTTTTCAAATCACTAACAATAATCTTACTTCGATTAATCTGAAGAAGGTGCAATAACTTCAGTTATATTTAAATTTTATTGGAATATTATTTTATAGACAAAAAGAAAAAAAACATATATACGTATATATATATTACATTTAGAAACTCAGGAAAAAAATTGATCTGCGGAGATAACAATATGAAAAGTTATACATTAAGTTTAAGAATAACAAATGAATTAGACATACTGAATAGTATAACGTGGAGAATCATGTTTAACTCGTGTTTATCTATTTGTCCTACTTATTGACCATTACAAAAGTTTCAGAAAATATGCAAGACAAAAACTGATTTTTTCTCTTAAAAAAATGCCAGTTATCGCAAATTTAGACATTAATAGAGTTTATGTTATCAAACAGCAAATTGCGATTCTTTTTCTGTTATTGTAAGAAATTATATAAATCTAAAAGTAAACTTAAAATAAGGAAGTGATTCTGAAATGTCATTAATAATATAATTAATTTAATATAATCAAGCCAGCTATCATGGAAGAGCAGGTTCGGCAGTGGTGCTTCATTTGGATAGAACCAGGTTCCATTTCCGCCGTCTCACATTGACAATTCTAAAAGTTTCAATTGCATTGGGTTAGTTAACACACCCCGGAAAAAAAAAAAAAAAAAAAAATAAGGAATTAGGAAATATATGAATAACTTATTAAAACGTTACTTAAATGTTTTAAACAAAGAATGATTCAGTGTAGACAGAAAAAAATGCAACCATTTCAGAAGACACAGCCAACTTATACTTGAAAGATCACAGTTAATTTAAAATAGGCAAGGAAAAAAATAATTAATTAATTTTCGAGTCCAACATATTCTGGTTTTATACAACGTTCTTTAATGTAAATACCGTAACTTGATTTTCCTATTAAATCATTCTGCTGAAATGAGGTATGTAAATGTTAAATAAAAACCCAAATGAAAGAGTCTGGTTTGGATTAAATAACTAGAGATCTTATCTGTATATATCTACAAGTGAACTGTTACGAACAATTATTAATTGCATCTGTCGCCATGGTATCTAGATTCTAAACTTTAAATGTTTACAATAATATTTGTAATGCATTTATATAAAATACTTGAATTCTTACCTCATACCGCATTTTTCATTAGAAATATTTGAGTTACTCTGTATTCTCTAGTATTATTGTTTTGATATTGAAGTCATTAATACTGTTTATTGTTTCTAAATAGTAATATATAGCAGAATGAAACAACAAAAAAAACTACACAGTAAAAATATTTAACATAAAATTATGATGTAAACACTGTTATTAATATAAAAAATAAATAGATAAAAAAACGAAGAAATAATATTTTTCTACCATTTAACACATATTCAAATTTTGTAATTTTTAATTTTCGAAATTTAAATGGCTAATTCCGTCCCTTCTAATCAATTAAATAATAATATCGTTTCTCCGATATACATTTCGCGAAGTAAAAGTGAACAGTAATGGAGTATCGCTCTTCCTAAACGCGGAAGACAACATAATATGTCAAGTAGCTCTGCGGACACACCGCCGGTTCTAAAATCAAAATGAAACATTTTCGAGTTACTCGAGGTTGAAGGCGATGTTCACGACAGCGAGGAAAATTACTCAATGCAAGTGGATGTAAGCAATTCCGGTGGCGATATTAACGAAGAAAATAATAAAACAGCATAAATATCTATTCAAAGTCGAATGAATAATAATGATAAGCCGCTTCCAATAATGGTTCAAAATGTAGCTAATTTTACAGTATTTAAGAGCTTCCTTCTAGGCATACCCAACATTGATTTTACATTGAAATCCACATTGTCAGAAGTTACCATTAACCCGACAAATCCTTCAAGCTATAGAACGATCGTTAAATCACTCGAAGATAGTAAATATTATTTTTACACGTACTCATGATCATAAAATAAACCATACAGGGTTGTATTGAAGAACCTGTACTAGACAACTGAAGTTGCTGATATAAAACAGGCCATAGAAGATGAGGGATTTGAGTGTTAAGAGTGGTTAATGTTTCAAAACATAAAACTAAATAGCCTCTCCCGATGCTTTTTTGTTGATTTGAAATCATCGAAAAACAATGAAAAGATCTTTGAACACAGTTAATACTTTTGAAGAATCGAGGAAGGATTTCGGTCTAAAACAGCGTAAGCGCTGTCAATAGTTTGGTCACATCGCCAACTACTGCAATTTATCTATTCGTTGCGTCAAGTGCGCAGGAACACAAGAAACAAACAAGTGCTCCAAAGATATTAAAGATCCTAACAAATGTGCACTATGCGGGGCGGGGTCATCCGGTAAGCTATAGAGGATGTCCCATCTATAAGGGACAAGCGCAATTCTACAATAGAATCGACATGAAAAAACAACATCCAGTTAATTAGTACAACAACCTACAGAGGGATATACATCTCCGAACACTTCTAGAGAAACATATGCAGACAAAATTAGGTTACATTCCAGCGAAATAAGATCAGTCTACTCGTCAGAAATCCACAATGAAAATACTAATAATATATCTAAGATGTTAACATCATTCTTATCAGAATTCAAGTCTCTAATAAATCCATTAATTACCTTGCTTACGAAAGTTATCGATCAACTTCTGCTATAGATGCTAAGTAGTACCAAAGTGGTCATCACTCAACATTCATTGGTGATAATATTGTGGAACGCTAATGAAATAATGCGGAAGAGAAATGAGCTAGAAGTATTCCTAAATCAGAATGTTATAGATGTAGCATTGATAGCTGAATTACACTTAACTAGAACAAATAGCGTAAGAATACCTCCATCCAGATGGTATCGCACATGGTGGCACCATGATCTTGGTAAAAAGTTCATATGTTCAACATGAACAAATTTCCCAAAAATCTTATGCCTACCAAATAGTAGCAGTTAATAAAGAATCTTTCAACATTCTGTTTGTTAATTATAGAATATAGTGAGTTAGAACAAATACAAATATAACAAACAAATTTAAGAATAAAATGAATGCTTACTTAGAAACGTTTTTGGGTATAACCCATCATCAGCTAAGAATACAACTCACTATGTGTGATCAGAAACAAATTCTAAATCACACTGAAGTCACAAGAAGGAAATAAAACGGTTTATATAGTATAAATCAACAATTTAAAGTCGATATATCATAATTGTTAGAATAAGATGATGGTACATAGACTACAATAAATATCTAAGGATTACATTAAACATTTAAATAATATAAATATAAAATATAAATATTAAAAGATATTTTTAAAGTTTTATATTAAAAAAAGATTATTATTTAGTATTTGTTCGTTTAATATATTACTTTTGTGTTTATTTATATAATAATTTTCAGTTACGTTTGTGATGTTACCTTTGATTTAAGACAGTGACCGTTTTTACTAATGAATTAGGTGTATGTTTATTTCTTATTAAATGTTTAGCATAAGTGGATTTTTCTATTTCATTATTTTTAAATGTAGATACCGGGAACATATATTAAATCATTTAAAAATAATGAAATAGAAAAATCCACTCATGCTGAACTATTTCAAGTTACTTTCGTTCATGACTTCTTTAATTTTAAAATTTTGGATTTCCTTATTTTCCCGAGATATTAATGAAAATTTTTTAGCTAATTTTTATCGGGTTATATTAATTAATAAAAGTATATAATTTAAGAAGAGTCCCTTTTTTTACGCTTATCTTAATGACGACTTAGTATCAACATTCGCCCATACTCATTAGAATTCATATGGGATCTCTACTGATCAGTATATTTTCCTATTCAATAAAGAGTATCGTTATAGCCAGTTCATAAGGTCAAAAGTTATACGAAGTAATTTTAAGGCGTAATATTGGAGTCAGCGATGAGCTTGTAAATGGCGCAATGGGAGTTCCAAATCCGTTTTGCTTACTTGAATCTCAATTTCCATGGTAATTAATACTAATAACATTTCAAATTTTTTACTCGGCTTTATTAAAAATTATTATTATTTCTTTTCTAATCTAAGTTCCTACGGTAATTAACAGTGATGACATTTTAAAGCAATTAAGTTTGTTTTATTAATAAAAAGTATCTGGTAACCGAGCCTTGCTCGCATTCATTTCGAACATGCAAATCAATCAAAGTATTTTTGAGTTTCACAACTTAAAAAAAAACAAAAAAAAAACAAAACAATAATACACACGTAATATGGAAGTTACAATTGCATACAGTTTTCCATTTTTTCAATTTTGAAGATGTACTTTTTGTTTAATTTAAAATCACCTGTAAAGATAGTAAATAAATTAATTCCATTTAGTAATTTCAATTTTTTATTTAACAAGAAAAATAGGCGAATTATTCTTTATTCGCTATAACACCTGAAGTAGAAAAAATCAAAATTGGTGAATTGCCGCTTCTGAACTACGAAAAATAAAGACCTTTTAACAGAATCGTATAAAAATTTATATCGGGTCACCCAAAAAGTTTCGACGGTTTCAAAAATTTATAGAAATATTCGGTTAGCAGGTAGAGTGACCATAACGCGCTCTATGTGCCGTAGAAAACGTCGAATTTTCTTCTTTCTATGCGTCAGTGTAAAACCATGTCGCATTGGCCGAAGCAGCAAAGCGCGTTTGCAGTCGAATGTTCTTTTCAAACGTGTGAATATACACGTGTGCAGCAGGAATTCCGAAAACATTTTAATATTGCTCCGCGAAAACCGATACCGAATCGTAGCACAATCTTAAACTGGATTAAAGGCTCCATCAGGAGGTGATAATCCGCACATTATTCATGAAAAACCGTGTGTGACAGTGTGGGCCGGTGTTGCAGCGTGTGGGATAGTCGGACCTTTCTCCTTCAACGGTAATATCAACACGGAGCAGTATGTGAACATGATTGAAACCTTCTTAGTGCCCTCTCTACGCACCAAACGTAAACTATGCTTAACACGGTACCAGTAAGATGGCGCTACTTGTCACACGGCAACGCGAACGATGGAATTATTGCGCCGAACATTCGGTACACGTATCACCTCTAAAGCATTCGCTCTCGTATGGCCACCTCGCTGCCCTAACCTATCGGTACCTGATTTCTTCCTATGAGGATATTTAAAGACTAGAGTCTACACTACTAAACCGCGCAATTTCGACGAATTAAATTCAATTCGAGCCGAAATGTCACAAATTCCAAAATCGATGTTGGAAGATGTGTACGATAATTGGGTGTTCAGATTAAGATCGTATTTAGCCGCAAACGGAAAAAATTCGACTGATGTAAGTTTTTTATAAAAAATTGAAGAATTAAATTTTATTTTCCTGTGCAGCTTTTTTTTTCAATTTTTTAAGCCAAATTTATACAGGTTTGAAATCGTTGAAACTTTTTGGATGACCGTCATATTCTATATTATATAGAAAAAATACGAGAAAAAATTAATTTCCATAAAAATCTTTACAAAATTTTAACGCAAAGACACTATCTCCAATTTGCTTGGAGCACGCCGGGTATTCATTAATGCCAACATCGAAAACGATTCGAACTGCCCAGAAGCTGAAGATGTTGCAAACGTTAAATTAAACTTCAGTCAATTTTTCATAATTCAATTATACAAGAAAATTCATTTAGTACATCTGGTACTCCCAAATCTTGACACTGGTGTAGGAAACAAACAAAAACTTGGTAAATTTATAAATTAAAGAATAAATAGTCAAGAACTCTCTCTCTCTCTCTCTTCAGTCGTATTGTCCGTTTGCGGACGTCGTGACCAATCATCATAAACCAGTGGATCGAGCGACCACCTGTCGCCATTCTTCTCTGTTGTTGCTTGATTTTATTAGTTCCGACAGCGGCATTTTTGTAGCAGCTGTGAGATGATCTAGGAACCTCATCGGTGGCCGTCCCCGACTCCTTTTTCCTGAGAGAATATTATGCTGATTTTAAAAGCGGATTTTAGCTTTTAGCATGCTATTAGCGAATCAATTATACAATAAAACTACATAGAAGAGTCTGCAATAAGTACGAACTAAAAAGAAGTGTGATAAAAAATAACATTAACATTATCTTCAAAATCTGGTTAAATAGGCGAAAGTAAATTAAAATTCCAGATCATAACGTAAAAATATTTGATAGGCTCAAAAGTAGGAAACATCTATTCGCAACTCGTCTATTAAATTTCTACTCGAATTAACGAACACGTAATGTTTCAATATCCAATTAACAGCGGTGTCCATGAATACAAATAAATTTCAGCAAGCCGATACAAAAACATCTTTCAATTATCTTAAAGATAAAATAAAACGGTTGTAGAACGGTATAATAATCATATTCGATTACTTCAACAATATGCAACATACATCGCAGCAAATTTAAAAGATTAATAAAGTAATATAAAAAAATTTTATTGGCCTTAATGTTTATACTGTAGTTTAGAAATATTTACTATTGAACAGTATTCTGGAAATTAATCATACATGTAAACGAACGATTAAATTTACTAATTTTAGGAATGAGTGAAAAAATACAAAAATAGTCTACAACAAATCAATCCTAGAAAAATTTCTTTGTTTCAGTTTCAGTAAATTGAGCATAGTTGCGAAAATATTATAATATAGGATCACAGCCGTGTTTCAACGATATTATTCATTTTGTCTTAATTCGGTTTTCAATCAAATTATACCATAACTCAACAGGTGGCCAAAACTCGGTAACGCAATATACAAATCAATATATACACAGGTATTAATTTCCGCCGTATTAATAAAGTTTCTAATAATGCTCAATACGAAGCCATTATTTTTAAATAACGACCAAAAGCTGATTGTTCTAGCTACTTTTTTTTTTTTTTTTTTTTTTTTTTTGGGTTCGTCATAAAGACATTGGCCCAAGAAGAGGGAGAAGAATGAGAAGCGGAATCAGATGTTTATGCGATCAGATATGGAAGATAGGAAAGATTCAAGTGCTGGAATGACCGAGGGTGATGGCAAGGAGAGGACAAAAGCTGCGCAATACGGAGTTGGAAGACCAATTGACAAAAGAGAAGAGTAAAAGGAAGAACGTTCGGAAGCGATATAGGTGCACTCAAACAAAATGTGATTAGCGTCACCTATAAAGTTGTGAGAGGAAGGGTGTAGGAGACAGTGAGGAGAGGGGACCAGAGAAAAGCGAAATAGGGAAGCAGGAAGCAAACTGTGCCCAAAGCGTAGGCGACAGATTGCAGAGAGAGTTGAACGCCGTATGGAGGGAAAATTGAAAAACCATGGATAAGACGGTAGATTAGGCTGGATAAAGAGATAGAAGGAATCCGGATTTGAGAATGAGGAGGAATACGAATTTAACCATAGTTTGGAATGAGCTGAAGTGGAGAGGAGATTAATATTATGAGATGAAAAGACACTGAGGAATTCACCGGTAGAAGAGGATGAACGAGCTAGTATATCGGCCGACTCGTTACCCTCGATTCCAGAATGGCCTGGAATCCACAGTAGGTCAATTTGGATAGAGTGAGAAAGGAAAATGTTGTGAATAAGAGAGCGTATGAGAAGGATTATGTAATCAACAGAGGAAGAAGGAAAAGAAGAAGAGATGGCTTGAAGGACACTGTGGGAATCCGATATAATAAGGACTTTATGCGAAACTAGGGAAGAAGCAACAAAAAGGACGGCACGCAGGATGGCAGTAGACTCGGCATAGAACACTGAACAAAAGGAAGGAAGTTTGAAGGTTTCGAAATAATTTGAGGAAGGACAAAAGAAGGCCGAGCTAACTCCATTGGGTCCTTTGGAACCGTCAGTGAAGATCGCAAAATGATTAGGGAAAAGAGAGCCAACGGTGTTTAAGAATTCTGATTGGACAACATGATGAAGGAGAGGTTTGGTAGGGCAAGTTAGAAATAAACAATTAATAGGATGTAGGTGTGTGGAAAAATTGGAAGAAAAGTATGGCAACTTATCGTATGAATAAATATAAGGAGAAAACTGAGAGAGTCGGGTGGAAATGAGAGATAGTATTGGCGTTTTGTTGGTGGCAAATCGCCAGTTGCGGTGGATATAAGAATAGGAATTAACAAGGGAAGAAGAAGAAATAGGAAGACGTTTGATTAAAAAGCGGTAACCCAGATAGGACCTTCGAACGAAAAGAGGAGGGATGAGTGATTCGGCATGTAGAGCGGGGATAGGAGTAGACTTTCTAGCTCCCAGACAGAGACGAAGACAAACATTTTGAACACGATCTAGTTTGGAGAGCAAGGATCAGGAGGAATTTCCATATATAAAACAACAATAATCAAGGATAGAACGAATAAAGGATTTGTAGAACATTAGTAGAATGCATGGATCTCCACCCCAATCAGTATGGGAAAGAGACTTTATCAGGTTGAGCCGTTTGAGGGAAGACAGATAAAGATGGTTGATGTGATTATGGAACGAAAGGCGACTGTCTAGAAAAATACCTAAATAACGGAAAGAGGAAGAAAGAGGGATCGCAACGTTATTGATGACGAGGCTAATTAGGGAGGGGTCAAAAGGACGGAGAGTAAAAACAACAACAGAGGATTTAACGGATGAAATTGAAAGATGTATATTTGATAGAGAATTTTCTAATGATGTTAAAGAATTTTGGAGCTGGGAGCTGGCGACCGAAATATTACGATGAGAGGAGTAAATGAGGATATCATCGGCGTAAAAAAGAGAAGGTGAACTTAGAGAAATGGAAGCAATATTGATAAAATAGATGTTGAACAGTGTTGGACTAAGACAGGAACCTTGCGGCAATCCGCGGAATACTGACCTAATGTAGGTTTTAGAAGGAGTAGAAAGAATAACAGTTCTGCATTTAAAAAGATTACTAATGAGGGAAGAGAAGTGAGCGGGAATATTAAAGGAAAGCATTATCTCAAACAAAGTAGGGAGGTGAACATTGTCGAAGGCCGCAGTGATATCAACAAAAGAAGCAACAAGAAATTCTTTACGGATGAATGCCGCGTAGACGTCTACCAAGAACGAACTGATACAATCCGGGGGGCCGCGACCAGGGCGAAAACCATACATGTTATTAGGCAGTAAATCGTTACGTTCGAGCCACCAGATAAGACGTCTGTTAATTAAGCTTTCGAAAAGCTTTCTAACGCAAGAAGCAAGAGAAATTGGACGAAGAGCTGAAGAATTAAGCTTTGGGATCGGGATGATGATAAAGGTATTCCAAGAGGAAGGAGTGGAGCAGGAACGAAGAAAGGAGTTAAATAAGTTCAAAAGGAACCGAAGAGAGTACTCAGACAGGCTTTTGAGAATGGGGAAGGAAATTCCATCTTTTCCAGGAGAGGAATTCCCTGAATTACGTAAGGATGCTTCTAATTCTGTAAAAGTAAATGGAGAAACCAAAAAATGTGAGGAGGTGGAAGTGGACGGCATGAAACAGGATTCTTGAAAGTTTGGAACGTAACTGGGAGCTATAGAATTCAAAAAAGGGATTAATTTATCGGGAGAAAGATTCTGATTAGAAGAACGTGGGGAGAGAGAGGACTTAAAGGACTTGGCCATACTCCAGATACGAGAAACAGGAGTGGAGTGTGAAAAGGAAGAACAGAAGCTTTTCCATGAATTTCTTTTCGCCATTTTCAAGGTAAATCTAGCTTTCGCATTGGCTCTTTTATGGGCGATAAAGTTGTTGAGAGTGGGGGAGGAACGGAAGGTTCTAAATGTAGATAAACTAAGGTCGAAAGCAACTTTACAATCTTGGTTCCACCACAAGGAGGAAGACATTTTGGATTTATTATGGGCAAAAGCTCGAACGGGAGGGGAAGAACAAGTTAAAGCAGCAGAGACGGAGTCAATGAAGAAATCATATTGAGAGGAAGGATTCAAGTTTGTTGGGATTGAAGAAAGTGAGGAATCAACAAGAGAACGAAAGTTGGACCAATCTACTTTAGAAAGGATCCACTTTGGAGTCTGAAGACTGTTAGGAGGAGATGGAAGAGGGATTTCATTGAAGGAAATAATTATAGGAGTGTGATCACTACCAAAGATACCGTCCAAAGTACTCCACGAACAGCTAAGACCGAGACCAGGAGATGTAAAGGAAAGATCAATAGAGCTAAGAGCGGAGTGACTTCGGATACAAGTAGGGGAACCATCATTTAGGAGGAACAGGTCATTTTGGAGGATAAAATTCTCTAAAATCGTGCCATTGCTGTTGTGAGAATTACAACCCCAGAGGGGTGAATGGGCATTCCAATCACCGCCAATGAGGAATGGGGGAGAAAGTGAGTTAGTAAGTGTCTGAAAAGGGAAATTACGCAGATCGTAATTAGGAGGAATATAAGCAGATATAACATTTAGAGGACTAGAAGAATGGTTAGGAATAGAGATATGAACTAAATTGGGATAAGGAGGATTAGGAGGAAACAAAGTTTGAGTGTCATGAGCTGTGAATGGGATGTCATTTCTTACCAAAATAGCCGCTCCACCGTAGCCGTCACTGCGGTTAGAGCAAATGATGGAGAAATCTCGGAAGTTTATGTCTGAAGAGCTTTTTATCCAAGTTAACATTTAGGGTATGACGACAAAAGAAGTTTCACGACAAGGTATCGTTTGATCATTTAAATTCACCTGATGAGCAGAAATTCAGAGTAGAAATTTTTATGACTACGATTGACAGCCGATTATCTGATTCGAATGAGTTAGCGGTACAAATTCGGCGTGTCGTCTTTTTATGCCTATTTTAGATTTAGACAATTTTGTGAAATTATCAAAATCAGTCTGAATCGGTACAGCCTTTATTAGATCGCTATGCTCAAGATATTGATACAGACAACTTAATGAAAGAATTACAACTGATGTTTAAAATACAGAATTCATTGTAAGTGGATAGCCCAGGAACAACATCTTCAGCACTGCAACTACTTAATCTAATCTACGAAAAAGGTCTTCAATTAACTTTTCCCCAAATACGTATATGCTTACGTCTTTTTATCGTTATACCTATCAGTGTCGCTACTGGTGAACGAGGCTTTGGTAAATTAAAATTGTTACATTTATTATTTAAATATGATAAGTAAACAAGGGTTTCTGACTAAAAACGTAGGGATAAGGGGATTTTAACTTCTTAGGTTTTTGGTGTCCCTTTTCATCTGGGGCCCGGGACAATTTATCCCAGTTTTCCCCCCACTTTGTGGCGGGCCTGCACATAGATAGGGTGCACACTGAATTCTTAAAATTGTTTAATTTTTAATCCTATTTATGCTTAATAAATGTTTATTAATTTAAAAAAACGAACTAACTCGGTTTTTATTCCTTTTTATACATTCTAATTATTGCATTTATAACTGCCGTATTTTAAACAAATGAAATTTTTCGTTTATCTCAAATTTTTATTGTTACTCTACTATTTTTGTTCAGCGTCTGTGTTTAAAACATTGTCTTCTACAATATCAACTTTATCGAGATCGATTTCTTCGTCATAAGTGATATCCGGACATAATCTGTATCCGTTAAAAATTTTCCAAAACAGTTTCACAGTCTTCTTAGTACAACGAATTAAATTTGTTCATATTTTTCGTTTTACGGAAAATAAAAATGATCGGTACAAAAATAATAAGATTGCCCCGAACAAACACATTTTTCACAGTAAGAAGATAGAAACATAGCCGAAAAGTTACCAACAACCGGAACACTGAGTGAAACAATTTAAAAAAAAATATAGAATATGACCAATAAAAAAAGAAAAATGAAACAATAATACACCAACGTTCGAATATCTTGGCTTTCGGTGAACAAAAGTCGCTAGAATTTTAACCGCTGAATAATGTAATAAAATTAGAAAGGTACTGGCCCGAAGTAATTACCGAAATATAAGCAACAGCGGTTACATAATTAAAAATAATGTAACATACCACGCGACTCTTCCAGTGTTCACAAAAAAAAAAAAAAGAGATAGTTCTCTTGGTAATAAAAGAAAACTCGGTAATTAAATATTTATATATTTACATATTTTATAAAAGAATGATCCACGAATGCGCAATCATGCGCGAGCTGTGGTTAAACAAATACTTGTAGGGAAAGAAAATAAAAATATGTATACAACGAAGTATGTAGTAAATGCAATATAAAAAATAGACAAAATAAAATTAAAATAAAATTTAAACAGTGCGCTCGGAGCAAAATAAGACGAATTATTCATTAAGGTAAATCATAATTAAAACTAAATCAATAAATGCCGAAAAAAACAAAACAAAACATTTATACATATAAACCATATATACATACATATATGCCTTCTTACTATCACCACTCATTCTCAATCGTTCATTCACTTACCCACAAGTGGACCCGCAACCCACGCACGTCTGTATCCACACACATGTAAACAAACGGACAGGTACAACATACATTCACACATTTACACACACATGCCTAGAAAGCGATACACACATCAACACCCATGCGCGAATAAACAGAGCAAACAAATGTACACAATACAAAATCTCTTCACAGTTATGTTTCATTGGTGGTTAAAAAAAAAATAAAAAAAAAACAAGATAATTCAAATAAACATTAAAACTAAATAAGATTGTTAATATAATCAATTAAAAATTTACGCCTTTTCTTATTGTTAGTTAAGTGAACTACTTTTATATGTTCAGGTAGTTTATTATATAATTTTGAACCAATATATATATATAAAAGGCTTTGATTCTAATATGATACTTATTTACACGCGGCACTCTAGCCTTCATAGTGTTTGCACTTCTTGTTATCCCCCCCCCCCACTTTCGAAATTTGAAAATAATTATAATTTTTCAGAACGTATTGTAGCAACTGAACTTCATAAAGATTGTTAATATTTAATAACTTATTTTTATAAAACTCCTTCTTATTCTTCATCGTTGAACTTTCTGAGATAAACTATGTAGAATATATTTTAACAATCGTAAACAATAGAACGACAAGACCGAATATTGTTTTCATAAAATACCTCACTTTTACACAATCAGTGATAATGAAAGCGCCACACGCAGTTTTAGGGTTCTTACAATTTCGTGTGAACTCTCTGAATAACCCGGTACCGAATGAAAATATTACAAATTACCTTAATATATTGTCCTTATTACGAATCATTTTATATTTCCGCCGAAAATTAACGTTCGCATTTTTCATATTATAAAGTGATTATAGAAAAGAGAATATGCGTCTTTTCGAAATCTCCGCGTGTTTACTACTAGATGGAATTTTATGTTCGGCTTTAATTTTTTTCTTTTCCCCAGTGTGGAGCAGGCAACGAAACCGCCTGCTTGCGGGTGTCCATTATACAGCATAAATGAAAAAAAGATCGTATAGGTATCAGAATTCAACAATTATTCATACGTCTCTTTATGCTAGAGAAAATAGAACTTTCAATGAAACTAGCCAGCAGCTTTCTCGGTAATGGAAAAAGTGAAAAACAAGTCGTACATTTATGTCAACTGAAAGGATTCATAAAACGCTTACTTTGTAAAATGGATTTCGTTTGAGCATTTCCTGAACAATTTGTACGGTATACTAAAATTGATTGTAGAATGAAAATTATAGATGAATCTGTAATCGAAAGATGAAGCGATGTTATCGAAAAAAGGATAAATAAGTAGGAAAATTATTTTCGTGCAATGAAATATATAGGTTTTTTTTTTTGTTTTTTTGAAAAATATGTATTTATAATTGTTTACATACAAAAATTTTCGTCAAGCTAAAACGCTTGTCGACGAATTATCCTATTTGACATTTTACCATCTTAAATTAACTTATACATATACATGATCGTGTAATATTTACTTAATCTATCTATTTTACTTATCAATAATTACTAATCTATTTCTATTTTTTATATTCAGTTTTTTTTTTTGTTTTTTTTCCTAGCTTTTTTTGTTGCGCTTTGTCTTTTTATTTTATGTTTATTATTTTTTTTATATTTTCTTCTTCCTGAAGCCATTCCTTTATTTTCCTTTTTCTTTCCCTTATTTTTTCCTTCTCTATTATTTCTTTGGGTATTTTATTCAACATTTGAGTTATAATATATTTATCCGTTTGCTCCCCCATCTTTGTTCTTGCTAACGGCAATTGGTACGAAAGTTTTTCCCTCAACTCGTATTCTGTGTTTATTCTTTCCTCCAATTCAATTTTCTTTTCTGCTGATATGTACTCCCATATCTTCAGTAATAAGTACATTCCTCTTATGCTCATTACGTTTTCTTTTTTAATTATTTCACTATCGGTTTCTCCCCTTAAGGATTTCCTATTAATTTCAAGCATTTAATTTGCAGTTTATTTATTTTCCCCAAGTATGCTTTTCTCGAAGTGTTTTGATAAATACGTGTTTTACGAAATGCAGCATTTCTGGAACAATTTACATGGTATATTAACATAGATTATGGAATGAAAATTATAGATGAATCTGTAATCGAAAGATGAAGCGATGTCATCGAAAAAAGGATAAATAAGTAGGAAGATTATTTTCGTGCAATGAAATATATAAGTGTTTTGATAAATACGTGTTTTACGAAATGCAGCATTTCTGGAACAATTTACATGGTATATTAACATTGATTATGGAATGAAAATTATAGATGAATCTGTAATCGGAAGATGAAGCGGTGTCATCGAAAAACGTAATAGTTGAACCGCCCTTTATTTTATGCGACCAAATTCATTTAATAGTGAAAGATGAATTTTTCGCTAAAAGGCCATATAAATTTAAATTACGGTTGTATAATAACGACGGACAATTGGCAATTTTTGGCCAGACAAACATTGGAAACGATTTAATAGACGTTACATAATTTTCGAACCGTTTTTAAAAGCAAATGAATCCCGTTCGAGTCGTGAGGCACCATTTAGAATTTCGAACGTAGTTTTATAGTTTTCGCTGTATACCAGGTGTGTTCATGCATCTATGCTATTCGTTTGGATTTCTTCGGCTGAATTTTAAGTTAGACCGCCGAGCGACCATAGTCTGCCAGTATTTAAGGAGAAAATTGGCTTCTCTCGCGCGCATGCATGCGCATGTTAACTCTACTGGCAGAAACAGAGAACAAACCGCTCGTCATATCCGTCTTGTAATTTAGTACGGGGGCCGGTTAGGCATTCGGCGAATTTTTGTCGCAGCACTCGACGGTCGAGGACGTTTTTATTTCAGGAACGAGAAGCCGGCGAGCGGAATAAGCGTGCTAGGCAGTGCGGCTGCCAAGTGTTGAGCTCACGCAGAAAGGGATTAACGGGCTAATACTGGATAGGAGTGGCGAAGCTTAGGCGAAGGCTAGCAGCTACCCTTTTGCACGGTGAAGAGGATCAGCCGTCCGAATAGTCTATCTAACCGTAACCTACCGCATGTGCGGCCTAACATTATTTGCATACATTATAGAATACGGAAAGCCAGCAGCCTGGTCGGCTACTCTCATTGCAGCCGGACGGATTACTAACTTTCAATTCTCCATTTAGCCTTTAATAATCTGAGCAGCGCCGTAGCAAATTCCGTGTCCGGCTAAAGATCATATCCACTTTACCGAATATCTGCCGTTCGTCCTATTGTCCTCCGCGTCATTCCATTACTGCGCTAATTAGAGTAAATGTCGCTTCGCCGCCAATCGTATTTGCTGCAAACGCGCGCTCCAGTCACCGACCAGATTAAAATATATTTCATTTCGAACAGATTGTCCGGACAAGAGCGATTTTCGAATAGCGATTTTCGAGTCGTGTTGCCCCCCCTCCCCCCTATAAATAGCATTTTTTCCAATTAACGTTTCCGCAACATTCGTTAATCAGCTACAAATCGTTTTATTTTTTTCTAAATTTCTTTCCCCTTTTCCAGCGCGGTTTTAGCGACATTTCATTGTCGTATCGAAAGAACAATTCCTAGACAGTACGAAGAAGATACGGTGCGCTTATTAAATTCTTTGCACGTCGCGATTATCAAAATTATTCATCAGGTGCGAAATAATAAAACAAAAATTAAAATTTATCCCCATTTCCGCCTGCTTTTATCAACTTCAAAGAAGCGTCGCGCATCAGGAAACGGGCTGTAATAAAAATACCGTGATCCGCGAAAATACTCGAGCTGTGAAATTACAAGGAAAAAACAGATTGAGAAGATGAATTATCTGTAAATGAAGTGCTTGGAAATATCAAAGAATGTAGCAAATAATGAATGCACAACAAGAAATTGTGTATTATACGTAAGAAGTATCAGTAGCAAAATATTTATATGAAAGGGGGTTGCAGCAGGTAATAAATGAAACGGAGTATTCTCTGTGCGGAAACATTTTAAATGCACCGATACCAAAAACCAAATTAGGGCAACGAACTGACAAATGCGAGGAAGAAATAACGAAAGAGAGTAAAACGATCAAAACAAAAATGTCGCCTGCAATAAAGAGAGGGAGAACCTTTAAATAAATATTACAATTAGAATAAGCTGTGACAAGAGAAAGAGATGGTTAAGAAAAAAAAAAAACATAATTGTTTAGTTTATCCGAATATAAAAAACTATATAATTGTAAATAATATAATGGTATTTTGTGTCAACAAGCATTCTAGGTTGACGGTGATAATATTGAAATTGTATCTATATCAAAATATTACAAATTATATTAAATATAAGTATTTGGAAAAAAACAAAACAAACTAGACTCGTAGAGCTTCTTCAACTGTATTATAGAACGTAACCTTTTAGGGGGAAAAAAAATTGGTTCTATTTTTGTTGACTTATCAATACTTTCCTTTCCGTAATCCTTTGCCCGCTGCATCGTGAAATTCTGATCGGTTCAGATTAGAAATTCCCCAGAACAAAAATAATCGGCATGTAAAATGCACTATTGGCTATCGACGAAGGATCGAATTCAGTTACTACTAAAAAACACAAATAATTTTATTTGTTGGTTCGTTGCATGGCTAATACCTAAATTTCCATATTACGATCAGATGATCTCGGTTTATGCCAGGGTAAAGGTTGTATAAGTACTCTTGTGTGCGTGGTTGATGATATAGGCGGCGGCTTCTATTCGGGATTAGTGTGAGTTGACTATCCGCTATATGGGCCG
Organism: Icerya purchasi; assembly: GCA_039619475.1. Lineage (NCBI taxonomy): Eukaryota > Metazoa > Arthropoda > Insecta > Hemiptera > Monophlebidae > Icerya > Icerya purchasi. The sequence continues at coordinate 238,012,227 of CM077115.1, read as the reverse complement.
AGTAGTTTTATGCGAATCTCAGTATCAAGATGGTGGATTGGTTACTGATAATTAATTAGGAACACGCTTTTATTTCAATATATATATTTATATACTAGGCCATTTTAGCCTCGCAAGGGGCTGTGCCCCTGGACCCCTCTTGCTTACATTTCTGTCTCTTTTTCTTCTATACTTATATGTATATATATATATATATATATATATATATATGTATATATATATATATATATATATAATGTAAAGTCCCATACCTTGACAGGGTGTCAGAGATTGTGGAGTAAAGTTTCACAATGTACTAAGCCCAGCAGTACTGATGAGAGTAAGATAGTTCCTTTCTCTTAGACATTAATGACGTCATTCTTAGCCCTATTCCCACTACTTTTTCTGGCACACAAATTTGTCTCAAAATGTGACATACTGTATATATATATATAAGAAGACAAAGTACCGACAAAGTGGACTGCTGCAATGACGTTGCCAATTTTCCTCTTTCTACACGAAGTACAAAATTGCAGAGTTAGGGTCCGGGGGTGTTTCCAGGCGGAGTCAAGAGGCACAGCCGCTTGTGAGTCGTAAAGGGCCGAGTTTTATATGTATACATATATATAGTCACAGTTCTGCACTGTGAAAAATCGGTAAAATTCGATGTGGCTAATCTGGTCCGCTGTTGTGAAAAATCGATTCTTTCTACATGCATTAAATACTTTTATTATTAATAATTTTTAACTTTGGCCATTGTCGGCGAAGTTTAAAACTATGTAAATGTTTTCTTTTTCTTATCTTTGAATAATTTGTAATTTGTTTCAATATATGGCTCAAAGAATCTGAGAAATGGTTATATAATATTTTTCTTCAAACCGGTATCTTGTGAAACAGTGAAAAAAAATTGGCATAACTTTGTAAAATTTTTGTATCGTCATCGAACTCGAATTTAGTTTCCAATAAAAATAGGCAAAACCGTAACAGTATATGACTAACCGTTATAAATATTTCATTTCTGTTATGTACTACTTCAATACTGTGGTCTGTGTAACAAAAAAACTGTTTCTCGTGTTTTGAATCACAAAACTGTACTTTCTTTTCCGTTTTACTCATCGTTTCTGGAGGTCCCATTGTTTTCTCACTGCAGTCATTTGTTTATTACTTCTTCACCGTTCCATTTTCTTCGCAATATTTATTCGATAAATTGTTTATCTACCAATCCGCTTCCTCAGGCCTTAAATGTAAATCATTTCTATTTAACGTTTTTGTAAACAAAATTTAAATTTTTGCTTACAACAACCGTCTTAAATATGGAAAATTTGGTTAAGTATACGTTTTTACTTTTCTTATACGGCTAATAACTTAATTAATTATTAAACATCAAATAGAAAATAAAACGTATTTCTTATTCTGAAAATACCTTCTTTTTTCTTTTAGGACACGGTAATCATTAAGATATTCGTTTGCCTCTAAATATTGGGATATTTTACAACACGAATAATGCCAGGATACAACAAATTAACGGGCATTACAAAAATTACAAATATAAGAAACATTACGATAAATACGACAATCTCGGGATGTACAAACTAACTTGTAATATTTGACCAAAAATATACATATATGTACATGGAAAAAACAAAAAGATCACATTATATATTCAATTTGGGGAGCATACATATGCGTATATAGGTAACATGTACACACTGAATAAATTTGCCGAACATTTAATTATAGAAAATCGTAATAATTAATAAAATAGAAATTGGTTGGAAATTACTAAGGGAACTAAAAATCGCATAGAATTACTGCGGGCATCGTCAGAAGCCATCGTGAGACTTCAAACGGACATAGTTTACATTTGCGCCACAATGCGAATAAGTATTTAATTCAACAAACCCCGTCCTTTAAAATCGGTAATAATGAAGATGGTAGTATTAAATACCTTTTCCAGAATTCTGAGATGGTTACTTCCATAACGTTTTCTAGTGCCCGGCACTGATGTTATTTCCTTTTCCAGTCGCAGCCTTTCTTCAACCATAGTAGCATCCCTTAAAATTTTTTTTCGGTATCATCGCGATGGTTTCTAAGCAACTGCAAAATGCGCCTAATGTGCTGTGAAGTCTTGACCGCGTTCAAAGCAATAGATCGGAGCGTGTTTACCACGAATTCGGTCAAAGTTGAGTATTTGGTTATCAGCAAAAGGCGCAGAATAAACGAGACTCTGAAAGCAACAGCACGGAGCTGAAAGGCTTTTTTGTTGGAGACACAAGATTTCCTCGTCGCCACTTGATAAAGTTTCTACGGTCTTGATTTATAATAGGAAAATTCTTCTTAAGAACTCTCTTGGTCTGTCGCTCAAGTCATTTGCCGCTCGCACCACTAAATTGAAATTCTAAACCAAAAGTGGGTGTCACGCCAGTATTTGATGAAAGTGAAGAAAGCCTTAAATAAAAGAAATATTATGTTAGAGAAATTCGTAATTAGAAAATTTTAAAACTGAAAATTATGAAAATTTAATATTAAAATATAGGTTACCCATACTGGACACTATATGGTAAAGGTATAAAATCTAGAAAACAGGAAAATATATATCTATTGGAAAATTTCATCATTAGATAAGTGATGATATAAATTTTAATACTATAAAAAGCATCTTACTGTAGAGTGCATTACAACAAAAAGTGAAATAAGCTATATTACAAAAACGTCATTAAACAGTTCTTAAATGTTATTAAATTTTAATACTAAAAAGTAGGTTCTTATCACTGAGTATTTAATTGTTTAATAAATATTTGCTATGTTAATTTATAGAATAGTTTTTCTGTTATACCAATATGGAACTGTTTTTTACTTTTTTTTTTAACTTTCCACTGTACCTTGCGTCTTCTCGGACAGAATTTCTAACTGTTACTACTATTATTTTTGTTAACACATCTTGTTTTTCTTATTCATTATCTTTCATTTCTGAATTTTTTACATTCAAAAATCGAAATTAATCATCAATATTCTCTCGTCACAGTATTTGCAAATATCCCAATAGTTAATTTCCATATCCAGTTAAAAATTCGGTAAAGTAATAATCTTCATAAAAGTGTTTCGCTTTTAATCTTTCTGCAATCGTTGGAATCATTTCATGAGTTACTCTCCTCCTGTCTATGATCTATCGTATCTGAATTACCAGAGTTGGATACCATTTGATGTTATTTTGTTAATCTATTGCCGATTATTTTTCGTCCTTTAGTTGTTTTTTATAATAAATTTGAATACTGTAAATAAAATGGCCTCTCCGCAACATAAAAGATGATGCAGCGTGTTTATGGGTGAAATATGTTCCTAGCGATTAATTCTTCAAAAAACATAATCCTATATGATTCTCAAATCTATCGCAGCGAAATGATTAACGTCGTTCATGAAATCGGTATGAACATGGTCGCAATTACACGTCGATGAATCAGAGAAATTCAAAGCTACGCATGAATTTCTCAATCTGCATATAGTAGTGATAAACCTGCGTATAGAACGAGCCGAAATACTTTTGGAAAGGAAAAATATCAGGGTGCGGAGGAATTGAAGGCTGAATGATATTATAGCATCTATAGGTGGTCTGCGTTCTGAATTCAGTCCGATTTATCTGACGTATCAGATTTTATGTTCTGCCGTAAGTCAAAGGAGAGAATAAACTGGAATCTTATTCCGTTCGAAGCCGCTTCCTTAGCTGCGCGGCCTACAAGATCATTAAATCCAATTCCAAAGTGTTCAGGGATCCAACAAAAGCTAATCTCTCCATTTCTATTGATGATCTTGTGACATTTATGTTCGATTTCATAAACCAACGGGTTACGTTTAAAATTAAACGAATTATTATCCAAATTAAGCCACTTTGACCGTCGCTGTAAAATATAAATTTTCCGTGAGCACCAATAGCGTTAAAAATAAAATCGCAGTTCTTACCCAATAGCCAGTAATTCCGCAGCGAATACTGTTACTTCGGGGAGGGGGAAATGTGAATCCTTAAACTATCACATTTGCAATAGCAAAAGCGGAACCCATAAAACATACCGGCCTAGGGAATTTGGAACCATCAGTGAACATTTCGGTATGCCCGGGAAACATATTTCTAGCAATGCTACCAAATCAACGCCTATGGAGGGGGGGGGGGGCTGCAAGGTACTGAGACGAGCGAGTGAAAAAGTGTTGATATTAAAGTTTGTATTTTATGGTTTTGTGAAGTAAGAAGAAGAAAAGACGGTGTATCTGCGATATAAAGTAATTTTTCCAGAAAAGAGCGGCATTTTAAAACGGACGAATCTCCAGCTGGATTTAATTTTATGAAGACGGCTAAATAGAGGTCGAAAATGAAAGTTGCAGTACTTACTTAGGAATTTATCGATCACGATGTTTTATAATGAAGCGGAATTCTTGTCTCATCCTAAAGGCACGTGGCTGAAGATCAACTAATATTACCCTAATTAACCTCGTAACAAGATTATTTTGTATAATGTCTAGTTTGTTGGAGGTTAGTTTTAAAGGTAGATCCGTAAAATATCACGCCTTAGTCAAGTCTAAATAGAATTAGAGAAATGTAGAGTAGATGTAAGATTAAGGAATCCGAACCCCAGACAGTATTACTAACGACTTTGAGAGGGTCAAGAATTTTATAGACTCAATTTTTCTCGTATGTGAAATGACCAAGTGAGAGTCTAGGATGCAAATGTAGACCCAGATACTACATATGTAAAAGAATCTGTAGTAGCGTAATATCGAAGGAACATCTAGCAGTGAATATAAAAACACAGGACTCGAACTTCTAAGCCGATTCTAAAGAAAGCCTGGTTAATTAGGGTTAGAGCTGGTTAAATTTGTTGTCTGCGTTTTGAAATGTTTTTATTTGTGGAGTGAATAACAAAATCATCGGCGAAAGATAGAAATTAGGTGCTTTTTTTTTTGTTTTTTAAATCGTATTTTTCTTATAAGTATTATTGAAATTTTAAATTTAGACCGGTCAAGTCTAAGCTCGTCGACGAATTTCTTATTCCACCTTTAATTTTACTGTTTTTACGTTTTATGAGTGTTTGAAATTAAGCATATTATTTAATTCATTCATATATTCCCCTCTGTTTTTTCCCCTATTTCTTCTTCGTTCATTTTATTATTTTATTTGTATTTTCTTATTTTTTAAATTCTTCTTTCAGTTTCCTTTCCGCTTTTACATTTATTATTTCTTTCGGTATTTTATTCAACATTTGCGTCAATAAATATTTATCCGTTTGCTCTCCATATTTCGTTCTAGTAGTCGGAAGTTTATAGCTCTGTATTTCACCGTTAAGAGTTTTCTTTTATTTCTCTACCTTCGTATTTTTACATATTTTTAACTGTTCCCAGATTTTTTTACTTAAATACAAACCTCTTACATTTGATAAATTTTCTTTTTTTAACGTCTCATCGGAACTTCTATTCCCCTTTTTTCGATATTAGTCTTATGCAATTTATTATATAGGTTTTCCTGGCTGTTCGCTATGCTTCAATTTCATATCTTAAGTGTGATTCTACCAGTGCATAGTATATTATTTTTAATGTTTTACTGCTTACATATTTTTTCAATGTTGTATTCAACGATGGTATTACAGCTCTAATTTTTTTGCTACATAATAGAAAAATAACTCGTTAAGCGAAAGAGAATGAAACGGATCACATTACAGGGCCTAATTGCAGAATGTTTTTTTTTTTTTCTTTTTAAAACTAGCTTCAAAAAAGTTTTACGTCTACATTTAAATCTCCTCCGAAAGTGACGTCTAGCTCTGCTGCGGGGAATTAGACGAGAGACTATAACTTTGTATAGGCCTTTCCTCTCGCATTAAACAGCGATAGCGCTAGTCACCAACAGATGGCGCTATAAAATAGGAATACTGAAGTATAGACGATTTTATCGATTTTTGCGGGGGAAAAAGATAATTCCCGTTATAGCAATATATATTTTTCACTTTATACGACCTTTATGGAGATCGATTGTAGTTCCTCATTTACGTAACGTAAATAAAGATGAGCGTTTCAATTGTTGACGGTTAAAAGTGGTTGAAGTGATTTTTTAAAGAATTTACAAATGTCTTATTGCTTCTTTCGTCTTCAGATAAAGTATTGTAAACTCTTACTTACATTTTTGCTCTATAAAATTAGTTAAGCAGACGATAATTCAGTCGCAAGATTTATTGATTTTAAAGGTCCTTTTATATAACATCTCGTAGATTTTATTAAGTAATGCATATGTATATATCTATAGAAAATATTTTACAGGCCCCCTTTGAAAATACGTTTTATTCTGATAGACATATAGCTTGCTTAGTATGAAAAAAAGCAATACTCATTTTTCCTACTCGTTGCATTCAAAGTCTCATTGTAATTCGTAATTTAACCACCCCCCCCCCAAAAACAAAAAAAACATTTATTGCTTAAATTATTTTTAGCTAGGGTTTACAAAATACTCGGATGATACTCTATTATAATCATTCGGTACGTAACATATAAAGGTAAATCTTGATTTTTTAATATTCATGAGCGACGCCCTTTTATAATAAAGCAGTAGAACAATTTTCCAGAAACCCACGAAAATTATGTTTCAATTAAGATTTTATTCTAATAAGATATTAAGCCTTTGCAAATTATAAATTTTATTTTTCCTACAACTCATATTCTCTTTCTATCATCTTGCCCTCCCCCCCGGCTCATCGGCTGGCGATGCCCTTGTACATATTGTCAAGATCCTAGATTTGTAGGTTCGAACAATTTGATTTAATTTTTGTGAGCAATTCCCCTTATTTCGGGTAATTAACCGTATTAAAGAAAAATTTGTTTTTCCTTTTTTTTTCCTTTTTTTTTCTTCTTTTTGTACATATTAGATATTTCAAAATTAAAGTTAGCTCCATTTCGCCTAAATTTGGGATTTCGTTTATTCAGCAGACAAAAAAAGAAACACAGATGGTTTTGTATTGGTAACAACGCATCATAATTTTCGAAATTCAGACTGAGATTGAGAAAAGCAATTCTGATCCGGGTTCCCCGTGGTGGTAGACAAGTATAAAAGACTAAACGTAGCATTTTTGTGCTATTTAATTCCGTTAGTCAATTTTTTTTTTCTTTTCGGAAAAACAACAAAAACAAATACTGTTTTAATGTAAACGTACGAAACGACGACTCCAATAGCGAATATTTGCAAGTTATTCCGCTTGGAGATCAATATGTTGTGTTCCTGAAATTCCACTTATCAGTTAGTATAATATAGAGGTTCACTGATATTTAATGTGATGTGTACATTAAAATGTAATGTTCCAGAAAAAAAAAAGCATAATACTTTAGATAATTTTTTTTTTTTTCTTTATTTAAAGAAGGGTACTAAATTACACACTGCATGTAACTACCTAGGTTATAGCAGTGAGTGGATGCACGTTTTAAATCAGACTCCTCAACTCGTTAGACTGAACGAAAGTCATGAGATTGTTCAAAGCGGTAGGGGTATTTGAGAGGATGTCTACAAGTGATGTAATCTGGCCACGCCGCAACCCATTGAGACGTGTGCATTTCAGCAAGATATGCGAAACTGATGGGTATTCATCAATAGAACAAAGTGGGCAGGCATTTGGCTTTAGAGCTTGTTTGAGAATGTAGTCGTGGGCAAAAGACGTATGTCCCGTTCTCAGGCGATTGACTGCCGACAACACTGTGCGTTTCGTTCCGACTGGAGGCCACCATGGCTTCGTCGTAGGTTTAAATTCTCTGAGAAAGGCCGATTTAGATAATAAGCTAGGAGAAAGCGAACAAATACTTTTATTACAAAAATCGAAACTAATGCACATATTTCCTATGTTTTATCAGAATTCCACTTGTTAAATAACGAATAGAGAATACTTTTTTTTACTTTCTCTTACGATTTGACACATTAACCTATTTTTAATTAAATTTATTTTATTTATTTTTTTGCGCATCGAATGCTATTGCGGTTTAGCTTGAATGTATTTTAATTGTAATGTATTTTAATTATAATATGTTTTAATTCAAATCATCGCAACATACGCAAACACTAAATTCAACTATGCCGGTTTTTAGGGCCCTCTCTCGCACACACTAATTACTGTATTACCATAGAGCGATAAGAAAAATTTCATAAGTTACGGCGACAAAGAGGCCAGAAAATAAATAAATAAGTTCATTCTGCGCACTGCTCTCGAAACTTGCTTGATGATTCTGCTCGGGATTCTGATTTCCAGTTCTTTTAATCGTCTTTCTTCGCTCTTCTTTCGATCATTAAACGTATATGACTGTTATATCTATTTAAAACACTGACTGAAAAGTATCTGACGATTATAATTCAAATTTAATAAAATTCGTTAATGTGGCAAAACGTAGATCACAGCAAACAGTGTATGCTCTTTTATCATTCTCAGAGGCTGAAGAAAAATATGAGAAAACAAGCCGACTAGTAACAACATTGTCTGCTTGTAGATCGTGCTGATAACTGGCTATTAGTGGTGTAACGAGTAAAATCCATTATCGATCGACGCCGTTTCCCGAGTAATTTATACTCACACCGATCGAAAGAGAGCATGAGGTAATGCATATGAATTATTTCAAAAAAAAAAAAAAAGCGGAGTATCCTGCAAGTACAGTATAAAGTAAAGGCAGCTTACAAAGCCATGGAAGCACGATTTTTCACATTTTCGAAAGTGTTTATTACACCATCGGCAGTATTGCGAGTACTTTGTGAATGTGGTACTTTGAAGTATTGGTTTTTCAGACGAAATGAGAGATAAAAATTTTTCATGCACATATTAAATCTCGCAGCCAGATTTTCAATACGCCACTTTTTTGGTCTATTTGAATTTTCGTGTGCTTTCTGCAGAAATTTAACCTGCCATTTATATATATTTTTTAAATATTTTAGCTGCCTTTTTGGTTAAAAAAAACGGTAAGCGATTATATTCAGGGCACCAGTTCATTTTTGGTCGTAATTTTAGTTCGTTCATTTTTGCTGTTATTCAGTTTATTTTTGGTCGTAATTTTAGTTCGTTCATTTTTGCTGTTATTCAGTTTATTTTTGGTCGTAATTTTAGTTCGTTCATTTTCGCTGTTATTCACAGTGGGTGAACTAACACAAGTTATGATATTCATAACTTGTGTTAGTTCACCCAATGTGAATAACAGTGAAAATGAGTGAACTGAAATTACGAATATGAAGCGAAAATGAGCGAACTAAAATACGAATATGACGCGAAAAGAAGCGAAGTAACGTAACGATCGTACGAGAAATAGAGCGAAAAGTGAAATACCGGAAAGAGGATATTTAAAAAATTTTATAATTACATTTAACACCGCCGATCCACCGGCCACATCGAAATTCCAAATTCTTACAATTAATCGTGAGTAGCCTATGACATGCCGAGCAAACCCTACACAGAAAATGATACTTTGTAAAGAAAAAAAAAAACAAAAACCGCAGAAGTAGACAGGAAAAATGATACTTTGTAAAGGAATAAAAACAAAAAAATAAAATAAAGTGTATAAACCTGAAAAAACGGAAGAACTCGATGTTTGATGTAAAATTTGACGGCATCTTCTTGCGTGTATATGCCATCAAATCGAAATAGACGGGCTTACGCGCCGCGTCACACAATTCAATTTCCATCACAGAAACCAAGGGCAAAATGGCAGCTAGAACGGACGGAAATTATATTTTAATAAAACGGAGTAACATAAAAGATGAGATACTTAATATGAAATATTATATACCTTGAAATTCAAATGAGAGAATATAAAAACAGTCAGACGAGAACAGTAGAAAGTAGCAGCCAGTAAATAAAAGTAAATAAAAATAAATTAAAAAAAAAAAAATAAACAAGCCACCAAACCAAACTAATAACAAAAAGTGTAAATTTGAAATATTTTAAAAACAGTAAATTATCGAGATGAACTAAATTGAGAGATTTTTAGCCATCCATGGCTGTGAGTAAATTTGAAATAGTTTACACACTGTGAAATATTTTAAAGTGGGAAAAATATTTCAAAAATTTTGAACTAATGTAAAAACAATTAATTTGAATTATTTTGAAATAAATTAATATTTTTCTTTAATTTGCAATGAAATATGAAATAAGTTGCGACGAACTACAAGGTAAGTGAGACAAACTAAAAGGTAGTGATGACGTACGCATCAATATGAACTATAACAGCGTAAAACGAACTGCCGTCCTTAATCTAATAGTTTACTAAAAAACCTTTGTACCACTTTGAACGAAAAAAGGAAAGAGTTCGCGTGACACTAACTGAAGTACGATTATTCGTGTGTTTTCAATTCCCATGTACAGTCAGCAAGCATGCGTGATTAGTTATATAAAACGCAAGTTTAATATTTGAAGTAAATACGGCTCTACATTTTGATCCTTTATGGTTTTTACTAAAAATTCCGCAGATACGCCTAAATAGAATTTTTTTTTTTTTTTTTTTTTTTTTTTTGGGGCATGGAAAATTTAACCCATCGACAGATGAATAGAATATACTCAAGCAGACAACCTTCGCACCGATCGTCTCGAATCTATCAGCTACTTCCCAACATTTTTTGAATGTATAATATTTTTTTCTCTAGCACTAGCCGACAGCACATTTATCAAAACAATTGAAATCTTTTTTCGGAATAATTTTGAATTTTTTTTTGTGTTTTCAGTGTATACCCCTAATTTTTTTTTTTTTTTATTGTCTAGTTGTTCAAACATGTATATCAGTTCCATTCGGAAACGGAATCGATTCAATAATTAATCATTGCCTCTTTAATAATTAAGGTATTTATTCGTAAAAGTTTTTTTCCATTTTATTTTAGTCGAAAATTTCTTTCATTAATTAATCGAGTTTATGTATATATTTTTTTTTTTTCTAGCCTGGCGATTAACCATTTGGCCACTTATTAATATAGATTTTTTTTTTTTTTTTTTATGGGTACGCCAACGAAGAGCAACAGCTCAATCATTAATATAGATCTAAATTAAAACCAGATTGGATTTTTTTTCCTCCTCGCTACTGTTTCTTTTTCCTTTCTCTCCTTTTTTTTTTTTCCAAGTGAAGCGTACTGGAAAGGAAGAAAAATGGATAAAATGACACGGACAATTCGCGAACCATCTATCGAAGCCATTTGAGCAAGGCAAATATTGCTTTTATCAAAATGTAAATTACCAGACAACCATGGCCGTAAATGTTTTAACACCATCCACGCCTGCCTGCATAGAGTCATTAGGAGAAAAGAGATAGCCAGACCGCTTCCCTGGAAACGTAAATTCCCGAACTTGTCTGGGCAGCAAAAATAAAGAGTATAAATTGATATTATGTTCGTTATATTAAGGCGATGCAACTTGTACAATGCCCTTGGCTTCGTGGTCAGAATTGATCACTGTCTCGATCTCTATCAACATAGAACTAAGTTTCCGTATATATATGAGAGTAGTATCGAGGTTATACGGAATTACGAAATACTCTCAGTTAAAAAGATTGAAGTGCCTTAAGGAAAAATAAATGAAGAGACACTAAATTGATCTTAAACTTTGTAGATCGCAGCAAAAAGGAAAAATAAATCCACCGAAACAAAGAAAAATAATAAAAATAAATAAAACGAGGTAAATAAATGAGAATTGAAATATAAATCAAAATAATCCTCCGTGCACACAAGGTACTTACGTAAAAATATCATTTTGTAAAATAAACTTAATAATCAAAAATTGGACTTGGCAGGTAATGCAGGGGGAATACGGTGAATACTCGTCGAGGGATATCAGTTTATTAGAAAAACCATGTCTACTATCGTTAAATTTTCCACAATTAAACAAAAGATGATTTACGTCTTCTAAGAAATTAACTGACGTGTGATCATTACATTGTCCCTGGTTATCAGCATGTATATAATTCAGGGATACACGGGAATGCCCCATGTTAGGGGACATATTAACTAAACAGGAGCGTTTAAACTTCCATCTCCTCTGAACGTGTTTTTCTTATTTTAACCTTCCCGTTGATGGTCTAATTTCTTATATTGATTTTGTCGCTCCAGCTTACGCGCTCCTCTCTTTTGATTCCATTTCTGCAAAATTCTCCTTCCCTAACGTTTCCCTTCGATGTCGATGAATTAAAATTTGTTCTCATAAAATCTTCCAGGCCTATTCTAGGTCCTGACAGTGTACCTTATCGCACTCTTAAGAAAATCTTTCTAAATAATCTCTTAGTTCCTTAATCTCCTTAATTTTTTCCTTTCCATTTAACTCTCTTCTCTCCCGGACTTTGTTTGTTACCGTACCAATTTTCAAATTCTTTCCTCCAGCTTTTTGCATCAGAAAACTCGTCTGAAAATATGCTGAGATCTTGTCTGGTAGTAACAAAAAGCAATAATGTGTAATTGTATTTCTTAGTAATGTGTTCTATTTTCGGTCATTTTGTATCTCACGCATATTAATCTTTTATTCGAAAACCTTGCACTTGGCCTCCTTCATTTATGTCTTTTCTGCTTTCGATAATGTTCATCTACCTACTTTAAGAATTTAAATGACAGCGATTCACATTCTAGTTCAGTTTCATATAACGAATCTATCCATTTTTCTTGTTTTATACTCAAGGTCTCCCCTCTAGTTCTTCCACTCGTTTTAATATTTATAAACAATTATTATTAAGTTTTTTTATTTTATTTTTTTCTTCGCTGATAACATCCTGCTTTTTAATTCAACTCTCATTGGGCAATTCGTTTTCCTCAGTTAATCTTTCAGTTTCTCCTTCCGAGTCCTTTTATGCTACCTTTCGTAATCCTCCTTTTGTTATTCATAAACGATACAGACTTCTTTCTCGTGTTGATTGTTTCTGTTAGTCGTTTGTCCCTCTACAAACATATCGTTCCGTTTCTTCTATCAAAAAGCTAAACTTTCTAAAAAACTCTATCGTCGAATAAGCGGAATGGTCACCTCTCCACATTCCTATTTCGCAAGTCAATTGTTCATCCCAAATTTGACGACTGTTCTTTTATAATTACGACTGTATCTCTTTTAGTTGCGATGATCATAACCAAAAAATTTCTTGCCTTCCACTCTGTCTTGTTGTTCTTAAATCTCCTTTAATTTCCGCATTTCTTGCTGAATTTAATGCGCAATCTCCGCTAAATTCCTCAGATCTTATTTCGACTATCGTTTCTTTACTAAACCCTCTCATGCACGTTCTCTACTTTTATCTGTTTTTACCTTTCGACTTTCAGGAACCGGCGTTTTAGACTTGAGAAAATAATCTCTACCTTAAGTTAATGTTTCTTTTTGTCTTAGTTCACTTTAGCTCTGCACAATCTTCTTTAATAAACCCCCTTACTTTTCCTTCAACTTTTATGATCTCTGCAATCAGCTCCTAAAGTATTTATATTATGTCTGCATTTTCGAAATTCTTCATTAAACAAGAATATTACGACGCTGTCATTCCCTGTCTCCTTCGCATAAAACTCGATTTCCTTTTAAGACTGCCGACATTGTTGGAATATTTTCGCCTTTTTTTTCTTCTATCCTATACTCACAAACGAAGTAACGAGACTACTTTACAGTATTCATTATTTCCTTTGTCTTTATTTGTCTTTTTTTAAACTATTTGATTGTTTCTGGCTATATGAGTGTCTTTTAATTTATTGTTTTCTTTCCGATCGTTCTTCCTGCTGCTTTATCATTCTCCGTATTCGTTTACTCATTTCTAATTTTTTCTTCTCCTGTATTGAGAGGATTCCTATCCATTCCGGTATCCCTGCTAATGAAGCAGCTGATTCTATGCCTTCGGTTCTTGCTTTTTTTTTCTTAAGAAGAATCCTATCCTCTAACTTCTTACCGAAAAACATTTAGTATTTGGTGTCGGATATTATTCAATTCATTTGTCTCTTCAACCTAATCTAGTCTATGATTCCCTTTTGTTTACTTCCTCCTCCGTTCTATTGTTATCTCCATTGTTCGCCTACATTTTAACCATACTCTATTCTTCCCGTTTACGCGTTTCGTTGGCTTCTTTCCCCCAATCTGTTCTGTCCACTCAAATGATGCAGTTAGTTTTGATTCACAGGTCATATGTTCATCTCTTTCTGTAGAGCGTTCTGCTCTTTATTATGCCTCCTGCGTCTCTTGTCTCTTTTTTCTTTACATATTATTCAATGCTGTTTGTTTTTTTGTTGATTTTTTTTTTTTTGTTTAACAATATCTGATCGAATTAAAACAGAACACACTGTTTTTCCTTCTAGAGTTTTGTTTTTGAGAAAAAAGATTCTTCGTTGAAAAAAAAAAATATCTTAATCTTGTTAGTTAATTTTTATCTTATTTTTTTCAAGACAAATCTAACGTGAGTAGTGATCTTATTTGAAGAAAATGGCTGCAGGCACACCTGCACATATATACTATTTCTTTTCTTAGAAAAATGAATTTACCCGGGGCGCTTTAGTAAATTTTTAAACATTAAATTAGTAAAAATAATTAATCGATTAAAAGAATAAACTAAAACGCAAAATAGCCCAATCAGTTCTCTTCGTTGTTTGTACATGAATTCTCAGATAATTCGTATTCTATTTCGATATAGGAATTTTACCGATGATTTAGTAAATGATTTTAAGCGATTTTCAATCATCAACAGAATTTGCTTCGAAATGCTACTAAACGATATGTAGTCGATTATTAACCATTTCAACAATCGGAACTAATCACTTCGTTATCAGAAAGAAGTAGTCGGACTAGCTGATTAATTTATTAACATGAAACAATTAATCAAAATCTCGTCCACAATGAAGATTTCGGGCCTAACTTTTAATCGTAAAAATATTTTTCCGAACAAATTGTATCGAATGTTTCAGAATGTTTATTCGTGAAAACGAGAAGGCTGATAGAAGTTAGATAAACGCTGGAAGTTCTATCGCATCCGTGAATCATTGTTTTCTCGATAGCGCAAAAGTACGGACACTATTTAAAACAACAGGCGAAGAGTTTATATGTTGAAAACAATATGTTCTGATAAGCGAATGCTTCTGTCATGAAATACTCGTATTACAGTAAGTTTCCCATTTGTTTGGATTACCTTATACACCGTTATAAAAGTAAACTCATCGATCGTATTACTCGATATCCTCGCGACTATTTGTACACTTTTTTTACACCGTTGAAGGTAATACGAACGTGTGTGTATGAACGATTACACCTACAATTGATTGCAGATATTTGGTTTTCAAACGTTATGCAAGTGCACTTTTGCACATCGAGACACGCATGTCATAGTATCCACGTTTGTCAATCCCTTCTACGCGACTATGAGGAATTAATTGTATTTATTTTTAGTTCTACCCGTCGCTGATAGCTAACTTATGAACTTGATCTGACAGTAGTTCGGTTGCCGCGGTAACATGTAAGAAGAAAAAATACGAATCCAATATATCAAACAGTAGCACTCAGAAGATACGATACAAAGTAAAAATTTAAAACGTAAATTATAAGAGTGCTGCCTGATAAACATTTTGTGTATATATATATATATATAACTCGGTCCTTCGGGACTCGGAAGGGAGCAAGCCCTCTTCACCCCCAGGTCTAGTTCTTTATAATTCTTATAAAGAGTAAATTGCATTGGCTACGCCGTTCAACAAAAAAAAAATCTTCATTTACACATTTAACTTTCATTACATAAAATTAAGAAATCTTTATTTACAACAACGATACAATATAATTTTTGGACAAATTTCGTGACAGGACACTTTTCCTGATGACCCCCGGCGTAAAAATGGCGTAGCCATTAATATACCGTTTCCTATCACCCTTGCCTTCATTGTTGTTTTGAAGATGGAGAACGATCGTGCTTATCTGTTCGAAACATTAACACGTAATATGTCTGACGTGGATTTTATCGAAAACGATAACACGGTTGTACCGAATCAGTTAAATAAAGAACCATTACCATCGACTTCTGCAGAATAAAAGCGAGAAAAATAATAATAATTCAGATAATTCGAATTAAAATAATACGTCATAAAATAGAAAAAAAGGTACATAGTTTGCTTTCCTGTACTAGCAGATTTCTTAGATAATCATAGAATAGAATGGCTACCATTCACCTTATTTAAGATACCAATTACGACGGAATTCTCATCAAATACGTAAAATAAAAAATTAATAGAAATATATACAGATGTAGGTATATATCGTGCAATATGGAACTGAAAAGTGGATATTTTTGCTGTTCGCAATGGATAATTTAATGAGAATTGTACAAAGTATAAAAACTTTTAGGAAACATTCGCATCGTCGGAGAAATCATTTTTATATTTTTCTACTTTGTTTATGAAAAAATTATTAAGTGTATGTTCAGTTTTTTGATGTGTCTTTTTAAGTACAGATTCTCCGAGAAAAATTGAAATTGGTTTTTAAATAGGAAAATTTCGAGTTCGATTTTTTTACCGTTTACTATAATTCAATAGGTCATAAGGGAAAGTCTTGACTGTATGTTGAAATATATGTTGTTAAGCGGCTTTTATTTTAATAATGGACACCTATATTGTCAAGGTGAAAAAAATTTCGACTTTTGAAAATATTCAAAGTATCGCGTTAAAGGTGCTTTTGTAAATAAAGGTTTCCCTGCGATTTTTTTTTTTTTTTTCGCTTCACCAAAATGCCAGGTTTCTAGAAATAATTTATCTCTAGAGACCGGTTAGCTGAAACTTCAGTCAGCCATTACGTAATTCGAGAGTTAATCGGTATCATCAGGCTTATTTATCTATACTAGTGTTCGCCAATTGGTCAAAATTCGAAAATAATTATTATTAAAAATTTGAGGAAAACATATATACGAATTTGCATATTTCCAAAATTTATTCTTCTACTCTTATACATTCGTTTATTGTATATCTGAGAATATACACTTTTATATTACTTACAATACAAAAAATAAATACCGACTTCGAGGTTAAGGTAAAAAGTAATTGAATAAAAAATGCACTAAAAAGTAAAAAATAATTACTCCCGATAAGAAAATATATATCAGAGTGATATACCCTTAAAGGTAATATTGTAATTCTTATACAACATTAATACCTTAATCAGAGTCGGCATCAAATTCATATTACAATATCTAGGAACAATTTAATGAACATTTAATGCAGTTTTTAATTATTATTTTAATATGAATTTGATGCCGACTCTGATTAAGGTATTAATGTTGTATAAGAATTACAATATTACTTTTAAGGGTATATCACTCTTATATATACATTTTCTTATCGGGAGTAATTATTTTTTACTTTTTAGTGCATTTTTTATTCAATTACTTTTTACTTTAACCTCGAAGTCGGTATTTATTTTTTTGTAAAAAAAACATGTTATTTTACAATTTTTAGCGTTATACTTGAATTTTTTTCTTGTTAAAAATCAATTATGATGACAGATCGTCGACCGAAATAACGAGGCTATGAAGTCTGTCTTCCGACAATGAAGGCCACACATAATACACCTCAAGCATTATTAAGAATAACTCGAAAACTACTGGTCAGATCTTGATCAAATTTAAATGGAACTACATGAGATGCACCAACTTTCAAATAAACGAAGAATTATCAAAATCGGTTCACCTAGAAAAAAGTTCCGAGGTAACATACATAAAAAAAAAAAAAAATACAGTCGTATTGAGAACCTCTTCCTTTTTTTGATGTCGGTTAAAAACAGTTCGGTACCATTATAATTGAATTAAAAATAAAAATTCAATAAAATGACGGTAAATCACATTTAAAAACCCTCATTTATTAACAATAATACCTTAAGATTTAGTACACTGTAACAAAGCCAATAATGATGATTATTAAGAAAAATTAAAACATTTTAATAAGATCAGATTTATTAGCTATATAGCGAATTCATTTTCATTTTTTCTATTAATTTTTTATTTAAATAAGAAAATAAAATAACCGTTTTGCAAAATTTTATAAACGGAAAAAAAAAGAAAAGAAAATCGATTAATAAATAGAGAAGAAAAAGGTACTGAACTGTTTTGTCTTTTCCTATTTATATATAGAGGATATGCAGTGTAAAATTAAATATTATAGTAATAAATCAATCCCCGCATGTGCTAAGGCATTTAGCGCATAACATTTAGGGAGCAGTAATATCATCATGCATTATCGCCCGTACTACATATGCATATTTATGAATGCCGGATCTGTATGTTTTCTCGCGGAGTAGGAGCAAAAATTAAATTGTGGGGCTCCTAGAAAAAATGATGTATTCAAAGAGATATATTTCACTGTTTTAAAACGAATTTCTCAAAATATGTACAAGTTTTTGTTTATTTTCTCAAACGTAATCCTAATTGGTACATTTAATATTAAATCAATCGAATAATTACATTTTATGAACTGACTGATTATGAAGAACGGTGTATTAATTACAAAGTAAATTAATAAAAAAGACCTCGGTAACTTAAAATAAGAAAGAAAGAAAGATTTATTTGCACAAACAATAACATTACACTCATGACATAGTTATTAATATGTGTACCGACGCGAGTCTTACCACATAACTAAATTAATGAATATACATATTGATACGCGACGTTTAAGTTAGTAGGAAAAGAAACAAAAACCTACTGCAGGAGTGAAGGACTTGGTGGCTAGTGCCACATTACATAGATATTAACACAGTGATTATCAAATAGAATAATTTTAAAATAAAACTAAAGTTAAATACCTAGTACTAACGTCAAATAATTCAGAATAATATATTATGCTTAAGTCAACGATGTTTGCACTTAGTATACATAGTGCGTAGTTGCCTGCAATCATCAATAGTGCTGATAAGTAAATTCTCATGCCATTTATCACAGAACTTAGTAGTTACACTCAAAACATAATCTCTGATTTGCGGTAACTCTAAAATGTTACGCATAGATGCTACTCATGTGTATCTATTTGCTCCAAGAATACATCTTAAGCATCGATTTTGGATTACCTGTAGCTTGTTATAATGCGCCCTACTAACAGAATACCACACTGAACAAGACTATGTGATAAAATAGGTGTTATAAGTAATTTGTAGATGAAAAGTTTGTTATTTGCGCTTAAAGAGGATTTGCGATTGAGCAAGGGATATACTAGCGAGATAGCTTTGTTTGTTTTAACCGAGATGTACTCGATATGTTTGCTGTAAGTTAATTTGCTGTCTAATATTAAGCCAAGATATTTGATATGATTAGACCAGGCAATGTCATTTCCAGAAATGATTAGTTTTCTTGACAATTGGGGGTGCCGGCGGGTGAAGAATATCGCTTAGGTCTTTGATGGATTAATATCAATCTGCCATCTGGTGAAGTATTTTAAAACGCGTGTCGAGGCTCTCTGAAGTCTGTTACTTATGGTACTAGGTCTATAAGAACTACAATAGAGGGCAACATCGTCAGCATATAAAGCGACCTCAGTGTTAGAAATTTTAGGAAAGCCGCTGAGAAACAATATAAAGAGGAAGGGCCCGAGGACGCTACCTTGGGGTACGCTTCCAAGGACAGTTTTCCTTGTGTATTGATAGTTATTAAGAGTTACGTAAAACAGTCGGTTGTTAAGGTAGTTTATAATTATTTGAATTAAGTAAGCAGGAAATTTAGAATTTATTAGTTTGTATACAAGTCCTCGATGCTAGCTAGTATCGAAAGCTTTAGCCACATCAAAGAGTACTAACTCAGAATGTTTATTTCGATTATAATTGTCCGTGATGAATTCGGTTATTCTGGCAACTTGCTGAGTAGTAGAGTGACGAGGTTGGAACCCAAATTGACTTATTGGGATTAAATTATTAATATTCGAGTGTTCAATCTCTTGAGCAGTACTCTTTCAGCAATTTTACTCATATTACACAAGAGAATAATGGGTCTAATGTTATGCATTAATGTTAACGTGTTTGATGAGAAATAAATTCATAATAAAACAATCAGACAAATGCATACGATGAAGGAAGAATAATGTGTAAAGCAAAAGAATAAAACTAAAAACGGAATAATAAAATCATTTAACACGCATTTAAATAATAGCGTGAAAAAAAATTCGATTAAATTACCACGTTCGTTGCTTTTTTTCCCGGCTAATGAAATTATTGCATATTTCACGATTCTGACTCTAAAATCGACTCCGAGTCAACTTGCACTAGAATACATTCGAGTCTGTTTTACTTTAAAAATGTGTATCGATGAAACAGTATTTAATTCCGACTTGTAGAGTTCGATGAGCATTAAAATCGGACTAGTTTAATATGTCCATCTCGAATTTTACAAAAACGGAGTGGCCGGGGTAATTTTAGAAAATGATTAGTTTATTCTTTGTCGCAAGGTGGTCAGGTCTTTCATTGTAGTGTAAATAAAACTTTATCAACATACTTTCCTCATGCAGCAGCTATTTGTCAATCCCTAAAAATAACATATTTCAGGGCTAATATTAATGTTACACCGAATTCATTCTATAGTGAAAGTGTTATGTTTTTTTCCGCGATCGGTAGGTTTTTTGTTTTTACGTATAATCGAGTTACTTCGCGTTCATATACTTGTTATAAATTTTACAAAAATTAGTAACTCAGCTAAAACTTTATTGTTCACCGTTTAACATTTTTGATAAATGCCACGTGTGTCAAAAATTTAAAAAAATTAAAATACGGAAATCTGTAATCTTTATTTTAAAAAATCTTATAAAATTTTCAGCAAGTTATTACCTAAAAAGAAAAAATATTGTCGCATTTTTCGGTATATTGCAATGAATTGGTAGAATTTGTGCATATGTTAGGTAAAAACGAGAACGCAGTAAAACTAACTTGTGAGTTCCGATAGATGACAAAACTAACAACTTCATCGGCACTAATTAATAAAGATATATGACTAAAAAAAAAAATAATAAAAAAAAACGGTATTTATCACATCACTGACGAATAATCTACCAGGTATGTTGATAGAATTGATAGTGATGTTTTTAATAACTAAAGATTTTCAGCTGCATTGTCAAGAGAGTTGAAAATGTTAGGTTTCAAAATTTGCCAAAAAGGCAAATCCAAAATATTGTTTACCTTTGAGAAAAAAAAATTTTGAATATTTTTTACAACCATCTAAAATTATAAATTTAAAAAAAAAATTTAATATTATTTTGTTTATTTTTCTGCAACAACGTGTTATCGGCAATCATCAGAAATCAAATAATCGGTCGTACCCTTAAAAATGCGTCGCGTTAATAACATTTAAATTATATTCTTCGAAGTTATGAGAGAAGAAAAATTCAATGTCTCGTACAGCAACAAATACGTCTTTGCGTTATCCGACATGTGCGGTACTTCAAACGATACTCATGGTGGGTGCGATAGAAGGTGCTCACGGAGCTGGCTGCAGAAGAACATGCTGGCTGTCAAATATACTGCAATGGATGAATTTTCCCAAAACACGAGTACTGCTCCATTTAGCGGATCGGCAGTTATGGAAAAGAGCAGTGTAGGATGTGGTCGGTAACCTTCGATAATCGGAGAAGGCACAATAAAAAGAGAGGGAATTTAAAGAGTGGAATATATTGGAAAAAGTAAGGGGCTGTTACTGTTACAACGTTTTCAATATGAAAAAAAAAAACTGTGCTAGAAGAACTTAAAAAATATCATCATGATTGGCACAATTAATTTAACAATTAACGAAAAATGATTTATATCAGTTTCATCAGAAAAAATTCGGAAATGCGGAAGGTCATTTTTAGCATTTTAGCACAGCGTAACGTTATTAAAATGAACCATTTAGATGTTAAAAATCGATGAATTTGCCGAAATTAAAATTAAAAAATGATCTACGAATTCAATGAAATTTAACGTATGTTTGAACGTCTATTGATTTTCTTTTGCTTTTTCTTCAGTACATAAATATTTTGTATTTTATGTATAAATCAAGGATTGTGTGTATTTTAATTCATGCAAAAAGGTGATTTGCATATATAACATGACTGAAATTTAACAGTGTAAGGTAAAAAACATTACAGGCAAGAAAATTTGAAAATGTACTAGTATTCAGAGGCAGTAATCAGGATAACAAAAAAACATAGTCCTGACACTATAGAGTGAGTACAGCAAAACCCCTCTCACCGGCCTCGATTAACCGGTCCGTCTTTGGAACAAAGTTGTTTTCTCTGTTCTCTCTCTCTTTTTATTTCAGCGAATATTGCGTACACAGCGTGGCTAGCACTTAGGTGACTTATTACACGAAAATATGTAAAGAGTGGGGGAATAAGTTCGCGAAATTCAATGCCACCTTTCTGCCGAGTTAATTTTTCTTCGAATCAGTACATGAAAATCAGGAGAAGGCGACGAGGAAGCTCCGAACTGTACTGAAAATTTTTCTTTCAGTTTCGTTCTTGTCTTTACGCGGAGGTATCATTTGTTGAATAAAAGTGAGCGAGTCGGGAAAACGAAAACGCGTGATCGTCTCGTTTGAGACACAGGGTTATGAGAGTGTTAAAAAGACTTGGCAACGGGAAATCGGTAAGAAAACTCTGTAACGAAATGAACGCGGAGAAAACTTTGGCCTGATGTAGAAAATCTGGTCAACAACGATTTAGAGAATGAAGAAATGGCAAATGGGAAGTGCCATTTTACACGATCTGTACTCATTACTAGCTGGAAATCGAATCTAATTGGAGGACGTGGAGGAATGGATAGCAAAAAATGACAAAGGAGACTTGAAAACGAATTTTTTACGGACGAGGAACTAATCACTGTTGTCAGTAAAGATAACTGCGAACTTGACGGCGATGAAGAAAATCCAGACGTTCGCAAAAAATAAGTTACGCAAAGCAAAAAAAAGCTGCAGAAATTATATACTGCAATACGTGGAACAGCATCAAGATTCATTAGCACTGTGCGATGTGATGATCATTGAGAGATTTGGCTTTTAAAAACTCGTCAAAAGGTAAAAAAGTACAGAAAAAAATAACCGGTTTTCTTAAACAATAATATATTATTATAGCCACGTATTCAGGTAACGTAGTTAATAAGTTTTTAAAGTTTATGTAGTCCAAATTCATTTCATATGTTCAATCTTTTTGCATTACTTTACGTAGAAACATGTACAATAAAATGAGTTGCAATAACGTCTTACATATTTGCTTGTTTATTCATGATATCTGATGAAATCTGTTGATTCGTTTTGAAAGGAACCTCGGATTAACCGACCAAGTCTCAGGGTCCCGGCCAGACGGGTTAAGAGAGGTTTTACTGTATTTTCAAATTTAGTTGCGTAACTAAAATTATTTATAATAAATTAGTTTTAAAATATATCGTTACCGATATCGAATCCTGATGGTGAGTTTCCGATTTGAATTTAACTTCCTTCTCTTTTTTTCCCCCATAATTATTAAAATTGCCGCTATCGCTATTATCCGATTATTGCTTTTATTACTTTTAGTGATTCTACCAAGTGCAACGACTTTCAGTGTTAAAACGGCTTCCAGTTACTTCGTCAATCTTTCTTCGACATAACTATTGTTACTTTTAAAATAATAGTCTTGTATTTTGCAACAAAACATTTCACACTTGAATAGTCAAAATATATTAATGCTTTGAATATTGTTTATACATGTCTCGACTTAGTTTTCTCATTCCGTTAATTCCCGTCCAGCATTTTATATTCCGTATCCATGATGTCCGTAGTCTACCGCGTCTCCGCTTGCAGTATCAGCTAGAGTATATTTCGTATTTATTTCCCCTCATAATGTTATGTCCCAGGTACATTATTTTGCGTTGTTTCATAATTGTTAATATAGTTCACATTCTTTCTGCAAGCGCTGCAGAATCTTCCTGTTGCTTATTTTGTTCGTCCAACTAGCCTTCAACAATCGTCTATACACCCACATTTCGAACGCTGCGATTCTCTTTGATGCGGCTGCTGTGAGGGTCCATGTTTCCGCTCCATGTAGCACTGTTGCCCAGACATAACAACTAGTCGCAGTTTTAACTTCCTATCGATATCGTTATAGTACAATACACTCTGAAATTGTTGAAATGCTCTACGGGCTATTTCTATCCTACAATTAAACCCTTTGTCTGAGTTCCTTTTTTCTGTTAACTAGCTTCCTAGATATTTGATGGCAGGAACTTTCTCTATGTTTTTCCCGTCTATTGTTGCTATTTTGTCCGTATTGTTGTCTTCTCTTCCAGATATACTAAAAAAAAGGGGTATTTTTTTAAAATAATGATAATTCAACACCGCACAACCGTAGTAAGTTTTTGTGATTACGCATTTATATACTATTTCAACTAGTTATCATTTTACTGATAAGAAGTCTGCGATCGGTTATTTTAAATCTATCTGAAATTTATTCATACTCTAGAATATTATTATTTTTTTATAATTCTAAATCAAATTTTTTGATACCACATTAATGAGTTGTTACGATATCATTTTATTCAAAAATGAATGAACCTGAAGAGGAAAAAAAAGGTACACAATTAAAATTATCAGATCGTATTAGAAAGATTGAGAAGTTTTTTAAATTATATAGATTAGTTAAAATTCTCAGTTATTATATAGGAAATACCTACCAATGAGAAAGGTAAGAAACCCCATATGAGAAGATAACACATAAAACAAAAATAAATTTAACAATGAGTTTAAATAATAAATACAGTGATAACACATAAAACATTGGAGTCGGGCTAATAATAATCTATTACTGGAAGCCATAAAAAAAACAAAAGAAACGGAAAAGAAATACAGTTTTCCTGTAATAAATGTAAAGCATTAATTAAAATAATTTCAAAAAATACAGCGAAGCGATTAAAAAAGTTGCTATCGATATACAGACTCAACTACAAAAAAGAATTTACAAAACCATCTTACTCGCAAATTACGTCAACTAATGTAAAGAATAAAAAGAATGATGAGAAAATATACATGTATAAAGGAACCTTAATTATAAACTCCACGAAAGTGTAAAAGAAACGTTGCAGAATACAAAACAAAAATAAACCCTAGCAAGGACGGAATTAGATTCAACCAGCTATTAAAACTGAACGTAGTATCATTTTGCACTTAAAAGACAAAAAAGTCTCTTAAATAAAATATTGAAAAATTAAACTTAGTAAATACAACTGCCGAAAAAAAAAAAAAAAAAAAAAGAGTGTTTAAATAAGGAATAGAAGGTGTAAAGAAAAAAGAGTTAACAGAGGCAATTAAAATTGAATGGTCCCTTGAATTTATCGAGATTATTAATAACGCTAATGAATATAAAAGAATGCATATGTTCGTCTAACAAAGGAAGACTATAATACTATGTTAAGGAAATCGCACCGGATAGAATTTTATATAATTACAACTCTTTTCGTTATGAAAAATTAATCACAGTTCATAAATGCAAAAAAATAGCATTAGCTGAGAGTTATACAAATGCCGTTTTTAAAAAAAAACGGCTAATACTTTAAGTCATACACTGAGAAATACCAAAGGAAAAAAGTTTGTTCAACATGTGCGGCGAGTAGTCTCTTCTACCAGATTATAATTAAGGACGGGGTTGTGTAACACAAACAACAGCATAGGAAGCAACAATACTTCAATAAGATAAAACATAACACGTTCGCTGCCGTCTGCTTCGCCTACAGAAAATTAAAAACAATGATGGAGATACGATTTTTAATCAATTTTAAATTAATTTTAAGCTCCTTTCTTTTTTCTTATTTTTTTGTAATTTACACTGTTTTAGAATTAATCTCCTTTTTAGCATGAAATACCTGAATGTAGATGTAGAAATAAGGCGCAGCAGTTGGAAATTTTACAAGAAAATGATAAGGATGTAATAATTATAGCTGAGCCAAATTACCGTTATTCAAAATTGTTAGCGTTTACAAATAACATTTATATTCAGCGTTGACAGAGGAAAGTATGGCTGTTATCTACGAAAAATAAACTAAAGAAGCAACCACTTGAAAATGCAAATTTAATGATCATAGAGTGGAAGAAATTATTATTATAGCTTGCTACTAAATAAAGAAATAGAATATATAATACAGGAGATTCAAATGTTTTTTAATAACAATATTCCTAATCAGAAAAAATAATTTTACTAATTGGCGATTTTAACTCTAGATCAGGTTTATATGAAAAAAATACGTCTCACATTAATTATAATCAAAATAAAAAATCAAAGATCAAATTTAATCGAAGAATTCCTCCTATCCTATCTTTCCTTCCTCTCTTTTACTAACAGTAATTCCATTTCCTACAATACTTTGTCCATTCTTTCCCTTCCTTCTCCTTTTGTTAAACAAGCGTTTGATTTATTTTTGTCGGCTGTGATCTGTAATTCTCCTTCTTCTTTTTTTCTTAGTTCTTAGATCAGTGTCGATACTGAGAAACCTAAATAAAAAAAAAAAAAAAAAAAAAAAAGATGCTCCGATTTTAGACAGAAATAATTGGTAAATAAACCGATTCAGTAGAGTGGCACAATTTTATTTAAACCACAGATCATAACAGGGTCACAAATAAGAACAAAATTTTGAGAAATACAAAAAAAAGAAAAATACGGGGTCAATGTATTATAGCACACATTCAGTCGTAATTTTCTTTTTATTCCATTAACGTTTTTTCAAAATAAAAGAAAAAGAAATGTAACAACTCTTTTTAATTTATTTATTTTTTGCTCTAACTCTCATCACTTCACCGGTCTGCCCGATTTACTTATTCTTTGAGAACTAATTGCAAAAAAATAAAATAAAATAAAACCCGATGAAGATTTCTGTTTTTTTTTTTTTTAGATTTCTGTTGGTATCGTAACAGACGACGGTTTCAGAGATTTTGGGATTTGCGGTAAGGGTTATAATTTCAAATGCTACTTTCAAGATTTCATATTTATGGTATTTTTTGAACTAAAACATTGTTAAAAATGAATAAAATTCGCAATCTGATTAATATGAGAGCTTTCAAAGATACCGTTTATTTGGTAGCTCGTACACGGCATTTCCAATTTAGTGGGAAAAATTTTCTGGAAGTTGGGATTTATTATTTAGCATTCGAAAAAGTGGTCCCTGGAAAGTTATTTTAGAAAAAGGCTGGGCGACATATTTTTGCAGTTCGCTTTTTAAATACACACACACACACACACACACACACACACACACACATATTATATATAGGTTGCTTTTAAAACTAGAATTTATTCGACGGTTATTCTATGAAACGGTTGAAATCTGCCGTCTAACCGTCTAGAGAAATTTGTAAGTTATTTTCCATCCGGGTTGTGATACTACTTGGAAACTTTTCTTAATAATTAACTGCATATCCTTTTCAAGCGCGAACGGTGCGTGTCAAAAATCCGGTTTGACCCGCTGAGAAGCTAATTCATTTTTCAAATATTTACCGGTTGATTCCGAGAAAGTATGATAACTCGGTAGCGGAAGACCACCACACAGCCAGGTATCCGAACAGTAAATTTCATCATTAGTGTATGAGTGAAAATGCTTTTTGTGTGGGGCGAATAATAGTAATATCCGAAATAATTCGATTCTGAAATTCTACAAAACTCCACTGTGCGTCGTATGTGAAAATGAAATAATAAAACTTCTTCACATGTACAGAATTACACTTCAAATTACAAAATCCGGACGAGCCGGCTTCAATTAAAGATCTAGTTATGTCAAAGACGATTCAAAAAAAAAAAAGGGAAATAAAAATAAGCAATATATATTAAGTACTTTAAAAAGAAACAACCCCCCCCCCCCCCGAAATTGTGCGATGATTTTGGCATGATGATTGCAATTTTATTTTTCGTAAGAAATAAATTTAGAGGGAGGTTTGATAAAATTTATAGTAAATAATTCCGATTGATATCGGAATACTAATCGAAAGAGGACAAAAAAAATGTAGTGGAATTTTATTCGGCAATGTATCTGACAAAGCGCTTATTACCTGTTTGAAATAAAAAATAAATAAATAAATAAAGAAGAGAATGAAAATGACGGCATCGCTACAAAGTAAAAATCCATAATTTTTGTAGTACTTTAGAAATAGTGCAAAGTCCATCGGGGGGTAATAAATCTGTAGATACATGCAATATCAACGTTGTTATCATCGAGTTACAAAATGATGCGATTCGGCTCAAGTCATTAAAGAGATAATTTTTGGATCAATTGGAAATTCTCAACGTCCAAAAATTTGTGAGCTGCTTCAGTTACATTTGTCACACAGCTTGTTTTATAACACTGTTTTAAGTTGAATATGATTTTAGAGTAAAAATTTTTATCGAGCAAAGAAGAAAAAAATCATATATTGTTAGCCTAGAAAAGATTTCAGATCGTAAAACTTCATTTCGACATTGAAGAAATTACTCAATATTTCATTAATCCCGAGGTTCACATTAAACATCATAGAGTATGACTTTGTTTTCAGTTGTTCCTTAAAAATGTTTTGTATTTTTTTGACACTTTAAAATTGCATTTACGTAAAATAAATTTGTAACATATGTAAAAAATGAAAATTGTGCTTTACTCTGACTTTGTTTAGAAAAACAATCTAAAAAGATTTTGTAAAATTATTTATAGTAAAATATAAACTACAAAAATAAGGTTTATCTCTTTGATTTTGGCAAACAGTGGTTGAGAATGACTGCTTTCCGAAACGGACTTTTCAAGTAATGAAAGTCATTTAAGAACAATACTTTCGGATAATGCTGTCAAATTAATCTGCGAAATTCAGGATTACCTATTTATTTTGAAATAAAAGAAAACCCCTTATTTAATCAGTTAAATATACGAAATATATTGTATATTCGTATAGATAGGAAGGTTTATTTTATTTTTTTTTTAAATAAGTAAATTAATTGAAACCCGTAATTTTTAAAAATAATGATTATTTTAACAAAGGGTTTATGTGGGTCTTGCAGTTTGGTAATAGTCGAAATATGAGTTTTTTTTCCCAAGTTTGGTTCTTTTTGCATGACGTTTAAATTTTTCTCATTTCAATTTGTATTTTAATATATATATATATATATTTTTTTTTAGCATTACAGCTCCTTTCAGTTTTATCTAACGGTATATTATCTGTTAACTTTTGTTTTAATTCTATTTTTATTGCTTCAAGCTTTTAGAGGGATTATCCCGTGTTTATGTTTTTTTTCTCATTTTTTCTTAATCATTTGTCGCATCTTATCATTAAACAACGATTTTTGTTTTCTTTTTAACGAGTAGTTAGTGTCCGTAAAAATTAAAATCTAGTTAAATGGAGTTGAATCGATTTTGCTTTTTAAAAAAAATAAAAAAAAATTTATTTCCGATGTAATACAATACGTTTTGGTTAAGTGTCGGAATGTGCTGTAGCAGAAGTGGCACTAGCACGGAAGTAAACGATGATGGTCTCCTTAATGCTCACGTAGACGCAAAAGTCGAAGCCTTTAAATATTTTACGTATCTGTGACCTGCAAGTTAAAAGTGCGGAAACCATTTTTCTTCTATTCGTTTATGGGATGTATTAAATTTAATATAAATGACGGTATTTTTAAAATTTTTATTTCGAAACAAATTTGTCATTTCTTTTCAGATCCATTCTTCCAGCGGTAAGTATAAGTCCCATAGGTAGTTAAACAAAAATTTTACAGCACTGTTACATCCAAATCCCGGATTATGGGTTATGCTGGGGTACCTGAAATGGCCGTTAGTGTATCAATACATAGCACAACACCGGACGATGCATCTTTTCCTCGGTTAATGCCACCCTTCTTCCGGAAACATAAGGCGGAGAATGGCTGAGATCTATCAAGATGCGTACTGAGCTGTGATGGCTATACCCATGTCCCGCAGAGAGTTTTCAGCACTGACCACAGGGCACCTGTCAATATTCCGAAACTGTTTGTTAAGAGTAACACTTTTCAGTTCCTCTTGCCGCTTACGTAACTTGCCGGTCTTGTCAACTGCGGACCATATCCTAAAATACTTCTACGTGCATGCACTTTGGCGCCCTCAAACTCACTATTTATTGAGTTGTCAAATGACCCAAAACAGGTCCAGAATATTTTATGTCATTTAAAAGCAACTAAACTGATCAACCGCCTTTAAATGTGCACTTATCCATGCGTTATTTTGGCAGTTGCATTCAGCATACGAATTATAAATAATAAAAAAAATCAAAATTTTATGGCTCCCGAGGACGTGACAATACTGGAACTTCTTTTATCCTTCCGAATTTTAATTTTTTGCAGTCATTTCGTTTTCTTTTTTTTTTGTCCTACCTTCATAAATGAATTAATGACTTTCGTACATACTATTATTTTCTATAAATAAACTATTTCATCCATTTTCTTTTTTCTCGCTATTTCATCTGTGTTAATTTATTGCGATTTTCAGTCACAGGGGTATATTGACTTTAA
Organism: Icerya purchasi; assembly: GCA_039619475.1. Taxonomy (NCBI): domain Eukaryota; kingdom Metazoa; phylum Arthropoda; class Insecta; order Hemiptera; family Monophlebidae; genus Icerya; species Icerya purchasi. The sequence continues at coordinate 237,981,833 of CM077115.1, read as the reverse complement.
TGAAATGACAAATTCTTTGGCTTTTTTTTCGTTTTTAAATCGAATTCTCCAACTAAAAAAGTTTTTTTAAATTTTAATTTAAACTTCCTCCTTTTTTAATGATCATTTTGTTTTGTTTATCTGTTCAACGTAATCTTTCTTTTTAATTCTCCCGGTTGTTTGAGTTTCCTTTGATCCGCGTTTTGTTGCCATTTCTGTTATTCACTTAATTTTAATCGTACTTTATTACTTTTCTCACATTTTCGTTTTTCTGTTGTTTCCTCCCCAAATTACACTTCAATGGTATCTGTAACACGGATCAAATCTTCTTCGAATATTTATTCTTTTCTGTCGGGCGATGTGTTTTATATTCGCAACCATTAAAATTCAAGCTCCCTTTATTACTCATTTCGTATTCCGTCTTTTCATTCTCCATCCACCAATTCAGCCATCTGTTGCTCTTTATATTATATAGTCAACATCTTACCGAATCAAAATTTAACTGACAGCTTATTCTTTTCTATATGTTTCTAGGTGTAAGTCTCTGGCTGAAGTGCCCCCCCATCGAAAAAAAAAAAAAACTTTTAATTTTCTGATCAAAGTTGAAATGAATAAAATGGAGGAAACACTAAAAACACAATGGATATAATTTAAAATATAAATATAAAAACACCGACTAGTTTCGGATACTACAATCCATCTTCATGGTGTTTATAACCAATTAAAAGGTAGTTTTAATTTTAATTGTTTATACACACACCATGAAGATGGATTGTAATATCCGAAGCTAGTCAGTATTTTTATATTTTTAAATTTATATTTTAAATTATATCATTGTGTTTTTAGTGTTTAATATAATTTATTTATTTCAATTAAATTATAACACAATAGTATGGATGACAATCATATTCTTATCAAAGTAATGAAAAATATTTGAATAATTTCTTATCTAGATTTAAAATTAAACCAAGAAGGTGTAAGATTTAACAGGTAAGTGCATAAGTTTTCCGCGACACAATAATCACATTTTTAAATTAAAGTTTTTATTTTTCAGCAAAAAAATCAAACTGATAAATGAATATATTTTTAATTAAATTAATATATCTTGGTTATTTGAATTACGCGTTATTACACCGAGTCGAAAAGATTATTAGAACATATTCAAATTATATTTAGAAATAATCATTAATTATTTTAAAATGTTTTCTAAAATCGACGTATAAATCATTATAATTTTTATATAGGTAACTTAAAAACAAATAATCAAATATAACATATCTTACAAATGAACATTTACTAAATCACCATTTGCTATTATATACAAAATTGTTATGAAACAAAGGATATATATATATACACAGGTACATATATATATATATATATATGTATATATACATGTTAGTTTATAAATGTATAAATGCATTAGGGGTTACAGAAATATTAGCAAACATTTTTCTTCATTCTTATCATCAATCGTTTCATTACTTTCTTTTATTATAGAATTTCTTTCAACCTCTTGCTCTTGACGTTAACAACTTCATTACAGAAATCATTTAGTATGAATGTATACTTCGATTTCTTCTACCAAACTTTCGGCTGCTACTTTCTCAAATACATTATTATCTTTATCTTTGGTTTTTTTCCAAATCTTGAACATTTGATAGAAGTCCGAATTTAATGTCATCATTGTTAAGTTTCAACATTTCACAATAAAATATTATCCATTAGTCTGTAAAAACTTTTTTTTTCTTTTTTTTTTTTGGGCTCGTCAACCAAGGACCTTTACCCAGAAACAAAAGGTAAGGAAAGAAGTCGGTTATATTTTGATCCGATCAGAAATTTTAACTAAAAAGGAGGAACAGATAACAGGAATAATTAGTGGGGAAGGAAAGGACAGGATATAGGAAGCACAATGAAAACTTATAGTTAATTACGAATATATAAATAAATCGCGTATGTTTACGTAACTTGTTAATTAAAAAATAAAAAAAATCGTTAATTTAAAAATTAAGAATATTTCGCTAGTAAAATTCATATATAAAAAAAGCAGACAAAAGTATATCAATTCGAATTATACGACAAACGCTTTTGTTCTAAAGAGAATACATTACATAAACTTTTAATTACGGTGTTTATTATTAATCCACAAAATGTTCTTTAACCGTTTAGTAACATTATGTTGTAAAGCATAATTTTCTAAAAATCATAAGTTAACATTCGATAACATTGCGAACTTGAAAGAAATTATAAAAAGCGAGTATTGACATTATAACCCGGGCTACAATTAAATTGGGTATTATATAAACGTGGGAAAATAAGGGACTACTTCTCCCGCTATTTTTATCAATGCCACTGAGCTTTCTATGAGATTTTAACTTCAGAATCCATGAAACCTTATCAATAAGGGCTTAGACTTACCCAAGGGCTTCATCTATTGCGTGTTCGAAGCAATATTTTCACGAGTGTCTGGAACCTATGAAACACCACTTTGGAACTGTGACGTCACAGCTGTCATTTGTCATAGCATGTAGTGTGATAGCGTACGTTTGTTTGACTATATTAAAATTACTTCTTGCGTGAAGCAAAGCAATTCTCATACATATTGCCTGTAACGTAAATACATTATTTATTATCACATACTTAGCAACTGTTACTTTAAATTGCATTATTCAACATTACTACTTTCCTAAATGTCAAAGTGCATTATTGAATTGTTTCGCGTAAACGTGAATACTGCGAATATGTTTATAGTGACGTCACTTTTTTTAGCAAACAACAGACGTGACGTCGAGGTTCCAAAATGGTACTTTTCTGGACACCCGTATGTTTTCCATACCTGAAGTGTTGACGTCAACCGACGGTTAGGTCAGAGTCTGATTTATTCGAAGGCATCGGCCGTATTTTACAGTTCCCTTTCATTCGAACGTTTTTTCAGCTATTCTCGGAGAAATTAATTTGACGAATTTTCAACAAAACGAAATCCAGTTAAAGAGAGAATTTTAGTGGTACCATTTGCGTCGGTATTTATCGCAATGACCCCCGTAATGGAGAAACCTCTTTATACCTTATTGATCTGAAGGGAAACAGAAAGAATCGACAGAAAGCCAGAAACTACGATTCTTAAGAGAAGGCGGAGTGTGGCCTAGCCGGGGCTTAAGAGAGTCATCAAAAAGCGGATTTGGCACGGCTAATAATGCGACTGCAGTTGTCCGGGCTACTTGTAACCATTTTCTTCCGGACTTTGTCGACACGCTGTTACAGCATGGACCGTCATCTTTGTCTTTGAATGTTGCGCAGATGAGTGACAGCTGTCATGCTTTCCGAGCCGCCGTTAGTAGCACCCTAACCGATCGCTCTTGGCCATTGATTCTTATTCTTTCTTATTATTATTATTATTATTATTATTATTATTATTATTATTATTATTAGAACAAGCACCGCCACTGCAACACTGCATGTCGACCACCGTGCATCCTAGAGAGGCGCTCTATTATTATTCTTATTTTCATCTTTGTTCTTCGACTGCTCCAATCAATATTCTCTCTCTCTTTTTCTTGTTTTTTCCCTTTCGAACTGTCGACAGTCTCTGCTTTCAATTCTGTCTCGTTCCTTAGATTACTCTCGCTTCTCCTTTCCGCCTTATCATCGTCGTGCAACCCCTCTCGCATCTGATGGGGCGGGAAAAGCATGGCGGGGCGACCTATTGCCAGAAACGCCATTTATCATTCAAGATGGCACCCTCACAACGTCACGACTTAGTGACGCATCGCTTGTGTATCCTGCGAGAACGCGCCTATCCAGAGATGCCGAGTTACATGTGTAATAGTAAACGTCTCTCTGTCAGGCCGAGTCGTCATTCTGTGGCCGACGGAATGGAAGGGCTCAACCGATACGCTGCACCCATGATTAAGTCAATTTCTGTTTCAGCAGCTTACTTTCGGAAGACGACAAACGAAGAAACGCACCGAGATGGACCGAGATGCTTATTTAAAATCTAATTCAGTTTTCCGATTTCGCCCTATTAATTTCGTCTTCACGCTGCCTGATAGTCTGCCACTGGCGTACCGCTCTGGCAGTTCATCGGACGCATTTATAATTCAGATTAATAACAAACGCACTTTTCCTCTTATACATACGTACATGCGCACATACATATGTACACACCTATTCGATTTTAAACATACGCCTATTAGAGAGATTTTGCTCTCGACTTCGATCATGCGCAGTCCGGAACTGAACACTTCCGGAAATGGCAAGCTAACTTTGTATTGTTAAGTTCGAGCAATTACATTTCTACGCCGATTTACAAGAAAATTAAGCGGGAAATTTTCGATAATTATTTAAAGTTCTCTCTGCTAGCCTCTGTAAGAGTCGTGAAATTTTGAAACTGGTACAAGTACAGTGTGTTTCAAAAGTCATGCAACCCAAAAAAACAAAAAACTGAGAAAAATATGGGAAATTTGAAAATACAGGGATAGGCAACAGCGAAGTAACGAACGCGTCACTGTTGAGTTTCGTCGTGTAGAAAGTGGTACAAAATAAAAAAATCGTATAATGACTTTTAATCCAGAGCAAACAGTTTTTATTATTGAAAGTTATTTTACTGAAAAATTCGGCGCTAAAACTTCTCAAGCGATAATTACCATTTCTTCGTGAGTTTTTTGGAAAGCGTTTGATTTTTAAGGGCTCATGGCTTCCGCGGAGCCCAGAGCTCACGCCTCCGGATTTCTTTCTATGGAGTTTTCTTAAAAACTCATTTTATTAGAACAATCGAACCAGTATTGAGCTATCAGAGGAAAAATGAAAGAAATCACACCTGAAATGTTGCGACGAATTTAGAAAAACCAACGTTGGATACGTTTACAATGTGAGGAGGGCACTTATATTTAACATATGTTGCAAATTTTTTCAAACAAAATCAGTTCTATGTCGAGGTATGCATTTTTCTTTCTAAAACGCCATGTTTGGGTTGCGGGACTTTTTGAGACACACGTTATTTCCCGGGGAATTAACTAGTATGATAGGGAATTTCGGAAACACTTAATGCGGATAAGTTTTCCACATTTCCTCACTCCGTTAAGAATGTAAGAAAAACTTTCTCAGTCGGTGACTGCGTTAGCAGAACATTTCGCTTTTCTCGCGGTCGGTCACAATAGATATTTTTCTGTGGCAGGGTTTTCCGGAAATGCTTTCTTCCTTAATGGGCCATACTACGAATCAAACCATTTATAAATTCGTATTTTAAAAAAGTCAAAAAAAGACCTAAAGGAACTACCGTTTCACGAATGAAAATGATGTGTACGCTGTTAGGGAATAAGATTTGATTTTAAAAAATTGCATATAAAAGTATAAGGCGCGCCTTAGATTCGAAGAAATTACGACTAACAAGGATCGGATATGGAAAGTAAAATTCCCGTATCGGCGTTTAAAGAACCCCGATATCGATTCTGGACTGATATATAAATATGCATATATATATATATATATTATATATGTATATAAATTAAAATGTAATTCTTAGTCCCCCCCATTAAAAAAAACATCCCAAAAAGTGTCCCAATTTTGTGTAACGTTCGTTATATTTTAATTTTTACCGATTTTATATATATTAATTACAACATAATTCTTAGACCGGCGCCTATTAGATTTTGTAACGAAAAATGTCACTATTTTATGTGACGAAAAAATGTCCTAATTTTATGTAACGAAACTTAAATGTTAGGGTAGGATTTTTGTGATTATGTTATTACATTCATATTGATCGATTTAGAATTACGTTGTAAATTTTGATCATTTTATACAATCTATAGAAGAGAAAGAGACACAGAAATGTAAGCAAGATGGTTCAAGGGGCACAGCCCCTTGCGAGGCCAAAATGGCCGAGTTTTTATATATATATGTATATGTATATTCGTATATATATTGCTAGTAGCGTTATTTGTTGTTACGTCAAGGAAAATGTTTTATATTTTGACGATGAAATATTTAAGCATGTTTATGTGTGATCAGAAGGAAAATAACTGTATTTTAGCGGTTTTTAATTTTAATGGATTTGCAAATTCTTTTTCCGTTTAATTTTATTTTTATAGGTTGCGCTTTCAGCTGTAATTTTTATTATTTTTTTATTTAATCTATTCAGATATTTTAGGCAGAAAAATACCGGGGGCTTTGTCCCAACAATTAGTAAGGCGAGGAAAATGCTGGGTTTAATGTTACAGAGCAGTGTGAATTTCAGATACATTGAATTATATTTATTCTTATACTCCGCTTTGGTTCGTTCGCACTTAGAATGATTTGGAAGTCTAAATCTGTCGATTTAGTAGCTAGAATAGAAAGAGTGCAGATAAAGGGTTTATAAAATACTTACTCTATAGATTTCGTAAATTCAGCGGTGAGCATTTCGAATACGGAAAAACACTTAGACAATTAAACACATGAACAGTCTGGAGGGGATGAGGAAGGAGATAGCACTTCGCTTTTTGCATAATCTGTTGCATGGTAAAATAAATTGTCTCAATCTCCTAGAGAAAATATTGATTGAAGTATCCATTTCAGGTGTCCGACCAACTCATATATTGGCAGTACAGTTTGCAAGGACTCAGCAGTATTCATGTTCCTCTCTCTACGCTCCCTATTTATACTATATACAACAAACTGGAAAAGGAACATCATGAACTAGACATATTTGATAGTCGTTCGGGAGAGTTTTTAAAAATCGTCAAGAGTATGACAATGTAAAGCTGAGTTGCCCTATCTGCTTTCGTTGAGAATATTTGTATGTGTACGGCTGATTGAATTTCATCTGCGTGCTTGTTTGTGTGTGTTCATGCGTGAGCATGTGAGAGTGTGTGGATATATTTTGGTACTGATTTGTATTTTTCATGTCACACATGTATATATATATACATGTATAGAGAGCTACATACTTTATATTAATTCTTTGCGCACGTGCATGCGAGTATATTTATTACATTTAGCTATTGTTAATCGTACGATTTATTTTATTTTCTTTTTTATCATATTGTGCTGCGCAGTAATTGGCGTAAGCTGTTGCACTGGCAAATTGTAAAATAAATAAATAATTAATCACAAAAAAAAAAAATGAATAATCTCCAATCGAAATTGACAATAGGTGATTTTTGTAATTTCAAATTAGTGGAAAAAAAGTGTTAAAATTATATGGGTTTTTTTTTCTCTTCGAAGAATGAATTTTTAAAAGAGGGTCAAAGTTGAATAAATACGGTAATTGTTACACCTGATTTCGAGTTAAAGTCAGTACGACAAATTAAATAATAGGTGAACGTGTCATAGAACGGTGACGTCGACAACGGTGAAAAGACGCGATAAAGTAATTTGAATAATAAATTTTTAGAATAATAAAATGCACAAATAGATGTACATAAAACACACTCCGGTTTTGTTCTTGCTGGTTCATTTGTGTGTTCACTTTAGAAATTGTTCACATAACTCGCTCGCAATTGCTCTCATCGGCGGAAACCCGCTGTTATTTGAGTATTTTCTGTTTTTTTTTCTCTGAACGATCTTCTGTTTCCTATTCGGATTTTTTAAACCGCGCATTTCCTGCTCCTTACTATATTTTCTACATCTTGTATCATTTTCCTCTGTCTGTTTGTTGTCCCTTCTATATCGGGAACTTTCATATATTAACTATCTCTTTTTTTTATCGTTTCTAGGTCAGCTTGCTTCGCGAGCTCATTGAAAAGATACTTTTATTTTTATCTCCGTTATTCGTTTTCACTTTAATTTTATCTTTTACGTTTCTTTTATACGTATCGCATTGTAGCCTTTGTCGCAACCTTGCGGACTATCGCGTGCTTATTAATTAGTAAAGAGTCATACCTGACAAACGTCATTTTTCACAACTGCATCGAGCAAGAAATGTAGCATTAATAGAAATCAGAAATGGATTTAGAGCGTACATTTTATCATCCGAGAAAATTAGAACGACCACGTTGCAACTAGTAGCAATTTTTCGATTAATTCAAAGAATATGATGATACTGCTAATACTGCTAGTAACATTAGCAACAATTTCATTATTTCCTATACTAATTCAAATAAGACTAATAATAGCGATAATAAAAAAGTAACATTAAACAAAAAAAAAATAAATTACTAACAGTTATGATTATTAATAGTATTAACGATAAGGACAATATGTTGTTTGACTACGACCTTTTCACTGTCCGTGTTAAAATTGTTCCTCCGATAAACACACCTGATTATTTTCATCCGCTGACGACCGCTTCGAGATTTATTAATTCTATTTCTCCACAACGGGAAGATTGTGTAGCGGTTAAATTTTCTTTTGCTTCTTCTTGCACTAATCATTTTTAAGCAATTCCAGTTTTCTTACGACTCAGATTACAAGTGATGCACTAAATTGCCTTTCTCAGAAAATTACATCGTGAAAGAAATGGAAGTTTTTTTATGTTCACATTCTTTGAATTCGTAGTCTTTGCGGGAACACCGAAATTCGTATCAGATCCGCCGAACTTAAACTCCTCAATGCCGAATTTGTTTTAATTTCTAAATTTAGATCACGCGTTTCATTTAGTGTTAGTTTGTGTTCCAAGTACGTCGTATTACTTCTTTGGACAGCTTATTTTTGAATGTAGACAATTTTCATGAGTTGCAAATATCCTCTCGTATGGGGTCGATGCCCGAAATGGATAAAACATTCGTATAATTTTGAAAATACCTCCTTTCAAAAGGCTTTCATTTTAAAAAGCAACAATAGTTTTGTTTTACAAGCGGTTACAGAGTCTTAACGTTCTTTGAAATCCCTAGTTTCTTCCTTCTTTTTCATCCCTTCCTTACTGGTATTAAATTTTTCCCCTCCGCAGATCTCTTTAAAAAATCGTTCTTTTCGGTACTCCTTCCATTAGACTATACTCGTCAGACTTCTAACGAATCGGCTCTCAATGAAAACTGATTCCTCATCGATTCAGTTATACTGCAAACGAAAACTTCGCTCCCGTTTACGGTGAAACTTATTTTTTCGGATAATCCTAATCTCTTTTGATCTTTTTTCCTTAAGATTTCTCCCGTCATTGTGGAATTTCTCACTTGAAGCTGATTAGCGAAACCCTCTCGCATTTCTCTGATTTCATCACTGTTTTTATTTCATCTCTTCTTTATAATCTGTCTTTTCAACGTTCGCCCAGATTGACTTTCTTCAGATTCCCGGATATTTTGTTATTGGAGAAAACGAAGCTGTTCTTGCCACATTTGCAATGTCTCTCGTGGATTATATTTATTAGTGAGATTCCAGCGATATTCTGCTGCCAACAAAAAAATACCGCTATCTTAAAATTCAGACTCTATGCATTCGCTTTAATCCCAGTTTTATCTTCAGCCAACCCGGTTAGTTTTCGTTCTTGGTTCCGCTATTTTCCTTGTTCGCACCGTCAATTACTAAACTATCTCGCTTTCGTTTCTCTCGTAGTTTCCTTCCCTCTTTTCTAAATCGTTTTCCCCATTTTGTCTGTCGCGTCCGACACAAATCACATATTTTCCGGTCCATTTCTCGAGCGTGATTTATTGTAGTCTCTTAAAATTTGCGTCTTCTTACTTCGGCGCAATGCCTCCTATATTCTTTACCTACTCGTTCGGTTGTTTTAGAAATTTTTTTGTTAATTCCGTGTCCGACAAAAATGAAAATACAATACTTATCAGCTGTTATCTCTCTTGCGCGTTAATCAATTCTCTATTTTAGCAGTCCTTTCTCTATAGAAAAAGAAAATAAAAAAATAAATTGTTTCCTTCTTTTCCTTTATCGATTCTCTGTACTCTTTTCTTTCTGATAATATTCAATTTACTATTCTCCCTACAGTTATCAAACGAAGGTAGAAAAATAAAAGGTTCGGGGTCCGGGCTTTATTTTTCATTACTGTCTATTTTCTTCTCCTTATAATATCGCAGTTTCCTTTTTGCTTCTTTATTGCCTTTTCCACCTTTTTTATTATTTACTTTTTTTTTTGAGCTTTGAACTCAAATTTCACCCATCGTCTTCCTCTTCCACTTAATACTACGAAATACCTAGGTCACAAAGTTGTATTTAAACAGTTTATGTTTTAGTTTTTTACTTATTCGTTAAATAATCCCAGTTGTTCAAGTAGGGTTACAAAGTTTTCGGATATACATGTATATATATATATATAATTATTGCATTACCCTTTTATGCATGTACTCACGTAAAATCTTCATTTTTGAACTGATCTTTTGCATTATTATTCGCTACTGATTTTCTTCTGCTCACATAATATCGTACGGTTCGCTATCGTGTATTGCCTTAACCACTCTACTTTTTAAAGAATACAATTCAATCTCAACAGGCATGCTTATTTTAATTATTTTTTAATAGTATTAATGAAATTTGCAAACAAAAACAGAAAGCCAGAAACGACATTGGGTCTTTTATCAGTTGAAAATGGCATTAGCAGTAGTACGGAATTTCAGATAAAAAAGAAAGAATAAAAAATTTAACAAATGGTTAATTTAAATATTTTTAAAAATTGAACGATTTTATTCTTTCGTCAAAGAAACTAGTTAATATTGTCATCAGGTAAAAGACGATTAAAGTGTAACTACTATAGAAATTAAAATGCTTGTTTTTGGTTTTTTTTTTTTTTGAATTTCAATTTTTTAAGTAAACGTTTACACCATGCGAAATATTATAAACGTTTAAATATTTCAAGTTAATCGTTTTTATAACATATTTCAACCGGAGCCAATGTTTAGTTATACTCTATTTACTTCAAAGAAACAGAGGTAAAAAAAGGTGTTCTGCGAAATTCATTTTTTTTCTACTTCATAAGCGGAAAAAAGTCTGTAGACTTTTGAGATGGCGCCAAAAGGAAACTCTGGCTCCCTTCGTGGTATATTATAATTATCGCTGGTTTTGTCGTCATCATTGACAATAATAATAATAATAATAATAATAATGCTAAGAATTTTTATAATATACATATACCCCCATTAAGGGGGAGATTAATAGGTGTACTTAATATTTTTCACATAAAATTACACATCGGATGATTTCTATAATATTCACAATAACATTTATAAATCTCTTCGGTTAACTGATGAATTTAGAATGCTAACTTTTCGCGTGTACAGAATTTTTAAATCAACATAAAGTGAAATGCGACATATAATATGCAAAAGACGACTAAATCTGCTGATCTCGTGTGATTTTCGGGAACAGCAATGTTCTTCATTCGAGAATGCCGATCAAATAAACCAGTATCTTACATCTTAGGTCTACCGGTGATTTCTACACTATAATAACCTTTTCCCCTGGAGAAGGCGATCAATTCTTCAATGTCAACGATCTAGAGATGAGTACGTAAATATTTAACGTTTTTCTTTTTCCCCTTTATATTCTGACCATCTCCAGTTAATCAAAAGCTTATGTGATTTTAATTTTCTTAAAAGCAAACGTTGCTTTACCTTTTTTTTAATTGATTAATCTTCGATTTCGTCGTCGAATTTTCTTCGTCATTGACCAGGTGTTCTCCCGCTTTATCATCACCGGATTACAATCGCAGTCGTTTTTAATACAGTAATGCTTCGAATGTACACGAAGGTAGTGTATCGACACTGAAAGAGATTTGCATAAAAGTGAGTTTTTTTTTTTTTTTTAGTGAGTGTTCATATCTAGAATTTAAATATAATAATGCAAAAATACTTCATACATAAGCCATCGTGTAGGATTTAATTCGAAAGATTACACACATTAAATGCCTGCTGGCTGTAGTGTTGTCCTTTTTTTTCAATTAACCCTAGAGTAGTCGCGCCTTTCCGTGAAACGTAAGTAATCGCGTTTTGCAGCCCATACTTGAAATGATTTTTTTTTGCAAATAATAATTAAATAAATTTAAAATGATTTTAAAAGGATAGAATATAAACTGTTAAAAAACAAATAACATTTATTAAAATTTCATATTTAGTATTAGAAAAAAAAAATGCTTTGGAAAACCTTAGGTAAAGTTTCTTGAATTTTATCAATATCATTTTTTACTTAACCTACATAAAAAAAGAAAAATTAAACTTAATAACAAAATTAAACGTTTTCATCATCTACAATACATAATATTTCAGCAAAACAGTCCTTACACATGTACATACAATGTTCGTTGCGCAGTAATTTTACGCATCTATTGTACCTTTTCTTGTTCCTTCTATTTCTCTTGGACGGACATATCTTCTCTACCTGAGAGAGTATATTTTGATGTTCCGATTGCGAAAATCGTGTGAGTGTTAGTTTCTCAGCAGTTTCTGTAAAGTGTTTACGTCGGATCGTCTAATTATATGTGGTCTAGTCATAGCCAGAGCAATCTCTTTCAAAAACGTTAATAATAAGTGGTCCGGTATTTTCTTTTTGTATATTATTTGACCATTTTTATGCCGTGCCTAGAGTACACTATGCCTGTATCTGTACAGCTGAAATGTACGAATAGGTAGTCGTCAACGCTCAGTAATTAAGTATGGCACTATAAAGAATAAAGAATGCTGGCAATATTCAGAATCGAGAAAAATAATCTCATCGGCCATCTGCGAGTCATTCTACCCACAGGGAATATTCTTCTTTCATTTGATCGACTACATGCGCTTTTAGTCCCATTGTAATATGTTATGATTTCTGGTTTCTCAGCAGTTTCAACAATCTTACTATCATCGTGTAAAGTTGACAGTAGTAGAACTGCTTTTTCTTTTGCTTTTTATTAGGCACATTAGAACCTTTTTCTCACCAAATTCGAACATTGTACTCGGCTGAACTCTATTTTTAGTAGCTAGAAAGCAAGGTGGGATTTCCTTTTTGTTTTTTCGTCACACGTCACTTACCAAAAAAGATATAAAATAAACTACGCCAAACAAAAAAAAAAAAAAAAAAAACTCCCAATAATTAATCATAACTAAATATCAATATTATTACCATATTTACATCAAAACAACATTATACACAATAAGTAGTAATATTTCAACTATAGTAAAAAACCAGACACACACGAGTTCTACTTACGTGAGTAGTCGCGCAGTGAGCAATATGCCGCCAAACGCGACACACCAACAATAACCGTTGTCTCTTGCGATCACCCGCGCTCTGAATTTCTTCAAAATTTTCTAAAACAAGGGTGGTGAGGTACGGGGGTCCAGCTACTAGGTCGCTTTACCTTGACAAATGCATCGTGTACAAAATAACACGAATTTCTCATAGCGCGAGCACTCTAGGGTTAATGCAGCTCACTAATTTGCGATGAATTTAATCGTTTTATACTCGACGTTTTACGATGGAAAATTGCGAAATAAATTTCCATACTTTATATTAAGCTTTTCCGCCGCTCAACAAAACGAAACTCTGGAAAATTTATGGATCGAAAAGATTTTGTCATTCGAAACGTAAACGAAGCTTTTTAATAATTTCAAAGCTAGCGGTGATTAATATTAAACTGTGAGAAAATAGCAACTCCAAATTAACCTCGAATATGATATAGTTGAGCAGCTGGTATATTAAATGATGTACAAGGTTCTGCTTTTAATGGGGACAGTATGGTCAGAGAGTTGAAAAGCTGTTCGAAAAGTGCGAAATAGCGAATGTAATAAAGATAACGACGCGGAAAAGCGGCTAAACCCGACGACTTGTGGATGAGACAAGTAAAAATGTTCGGGGTCAGGTAGATAATAACGGTACGTACTAATTAATAATATGTTTAACAACTTTTATTGGGATTAACAAAATACACGACAGCAGCAATACCGAAACCCGGAAAAAACCCAGCGAAATCGCAAAACCATCTTGCCATATTTCGGTATATAATAAAGTCTTCGAGGGAACCGAATTACCAAAACACCGTCAACAGTAAGCATATTCTCCAACACAAGCTGATTTCAGAAAGAGTCAGCGTGTCAAAATTTAATACAGTACATCGAGGTATGATGCCGAAATGATTACCGGATTTCTGGATCCAAAAAAAAAAGGTATAACAGAGAACATGGACCATAAACGTCCGTGTTCCATCGACCACTGCCATCTGACGAAAATTTTACAAAACATATTGCTTGGAAAGCGCATGTTAGAGGTGGGTGAGTGAGGAATGCAGCGAAATGAACTTCCCCATAAATTTACAGTAACAACGATCGATTAATAATAGTTTCCATACGCAGATGATTTGGCAGTGAATATACAAAGAGAAATTCTTGGAGAGGTAGAGATGAAACTAGGCAGAAAACACTCGAGGAATTGGTGGTTATTCGAAATGAAAAATTTTCCTTTCAAATAAATCCAGCAAAAACTCAGATCTGCAGTGTCCATCTTGAAAACTCGAAAGCAAAATATTAGAGCTGACTTGGCCTGGGCAACGTATCGACCATTCTGAACAACCGGAATATTTCGAAATAACATGCGATTGCTCTAGATCGAAAACGTTTATCTTAAGATGAACGTGGAAACGAAAAACAGCGAAATCGCCTAATGGTGAGCGAAGTCATCTATTTCGCGTACTATAGAATATGGCTGCTCAATACGGAGAAGGTTATCGACACACCGATATACCGAAAAAGTTGTGATATACCTGGTTGAATGAAACGGTCAAATAATCGCGTAAGTTGTGTCTAAAACTTACTAAAGTAGCGCCGATCTTGCCTGTAATGTAGTTCCGCCATCGATCCGACGATTGAAATTGTTGTAGAAAGGATAAGAGGCCGGAGATGATGACAAAAGTCTATATGTACGACGAGAAGGTTGGCGTACAAGAAGTTTTCTCCGTTGCTCAATACTAGTTAACGGGGCTACTGTTAAAAATCCGAGAACGGGAATGGCCCCGGAAATGCACGAAGTACTGAAACCAGCACAGCTGCTAAATTGGCAAAGTCGGAGGAATTCAAAACCGATTACACACTCTGGATGCATCAGAGACGCAGTACAAGTTCAGGTGAAGCCGATTAAATGTTAGAACTACAATGTAGTCGATATGAATTGGACCTATGTAGAATAAAACTAACCGACAAAGACATTAAAATGGTTGATGCATGGATCGAAGGCGCAGCAATAGCTTTTGGTTTTATTCGTGTACTTTAGGCCATTTCGATGTTGTTTTTTTTCTTCTTTTTAATCAACTATACAATAGTAATATATTTTTTGCTTTTCGAATCCTCCTTTTTTTTTTTCTTTTTTTTTCAGAAGGAAATCGGTGAATATTAGAAATAAGAGAACAGCAGATAAAACGAGAGAACGGACAAATAGCCGACGTTAATTTGCTCGTGTTGTGTGTAGTTCACAACTCGAATGAAAACATGTTACAATACTGGTTCGTATCCTTCACTGATTAATAGTGTTTCCTGTCACACAGTCTTCCAAGTGTCTCTGCGTGCATGTATACACGTTTAAATGTATGTCGAGTGTTTGTGTGTGGTTCGAATTGTCTTTATGAAGAGCAAATGTCATTAGAAAATCTAGAGGTAGCGCAACATAGAGATATAAATAAAGCACTAAAGTAGTAAACCACAGTTGACGTTACGGATTTTGTTTCTTTTTTGTTTATCTGTGTTTATTGTGTTATCAATCGAAAACAATTTTTTTCCGAAATACAGAAAACCGGTTTAAATAGGAAGACTTTCAAATAATTTCGAACTTGAAATTCACACAAAGTGCGACGTTCTTAATAGCTGAAATGAAAACAAAAAAAGTAGTTTTGATGGCAGCTGAAACGCATTTTTGAGAATCACAGTTGATCTTTAGACGTCAAAAAGGAACGCGACCGTATCCAAAAGTGAGACCGGATATTATTGCGGCTATTCAGTCGGAATTCCCTAGTAGTTAACAATGGGGGAAAAAAAAAAATCTCTATATAAGTAAATACGCGCTTGTGAATTCGCAAAATTATGGTCAAATTACAACTTAAATCTGTAATCCTCGTTTTAAACAACGGAAGTTTTCAAATCAAACTTTCGTACCAGAATAAAAATAACATCCAAACTGTTAAACAGCCCGCCGCCGCCGATGTTTATATTCATTTTTTTCTTTGTATGTTAGAACGACGTTTCTCGCACGGTTTTTTTTTTCACTTTCTGCTACACCCTAATTTTAATCGAAACACGTAACTATTTCAACCGATTTTTCTGCGAGCACTAAATGATACACCGATTAAATCTGATATATTTCATATTTTATCCAAAATGCAAAAAAAAACTTCCGTTGTTATTTTTCAAAAATTGGAACAAACGAAGTAATTGTAGATTGCAAAATGTTTTTTTCTTTTTTTGTTTTTTTTTTTTTTTTCGATAAAATTTACCAGTAAAGTATTTTTTATACTTTAACTAACTCGTGATACTGTTTTCCGTACGGAAAAATCTTAAATAAATCATTACCGAAAACAAAATTAGGACAACGAAGTGTAATAAATGCATATTATTTCGAAAGTGATTCTGGAAAAAATAGTGGAAGAAAATGAAATAGGAAAATTAAAAGGAAGATAAAAAAGTTGGCTGCAACAAAAAGAGAACAATTCTGTCAAGAACAGCTAGAGAAAAAGAAGCAGTGGAAAAAAGACGTAAATGTTTGATTTACCGGAAGTAAAATTATATAATTGTAATCAGTATGACGTTTTGTCGATAAACGCTTTACGGTTGTAAATTGTATGTGTATGCGTTTTATTATGTATTACATTCGTGTACATATGGACAAAATAGTGTAATTTATGTTAAACATAAATACATCAAAAACAAAAGCTAAACGTTATTAGTATTAAATTTAAAATTAAAATAAAGAAAAAAAATCGTCGTATTAATCGGTCTTTTTACATTGAAAATTTTCTCTAATGCGGGGCTTCAAAAATTAACGCCCCCCCCACCCCCCAGGTCATTAGTAATATTTTTGCTTCCTATGGCAGGGATAAATACTGTGTAGTTAATCATTAATAATTTGTAATTCTGGATGAAATATTGTAATTAAAAATAGGTATCTCTTTGTTTGGTTTAATGTTCGGTATGTAGATAAACAAAATAAATTCTTCACTAAACACTCTAGTCTCATTTTTTAGTCCAGCACAATTTTTCGAAAATAAGGTCTAAAACTTAATGAAGAAGTTTTCGGAATAATTGAGAAATAGCGTATACAATTTATTGTAAACCCTCGCAGAATTATTTATGCATTGTACATATGTGTGTACACATATACACATTATACACACATATATATACACCTACACACTCCCCCCCATATATATATATATATATATATATATATATTAATTACAAAGTAATACTTATAATACCCCCATTAGAAAAAATGTCCCAATTTTATGTAACGAAAAATGTAACGAATAACGATGTCTTAAATTTATATAATGAAAGTTAAATGTTAGGATAGGATTTTTGTAACTTATGTTTTTTTGTTTTTTTTTTGTGTTGATACCATTAAGAATTACGTTGTAAATTTTGATAATTTTATACAAAGTTTAAGGCGCTTGGCTACCAAATCAGAGGTCGCGGGTTCGAGACTTGTCTCGTTCCAGATCTGAATCGCTCCCAGGTATATATCCAATCTGAAATTGAATTGGTTATACCAGAGAAATCTGGGAAAGTAAAAGTAGCCGAGAGAGAAGAACTGGCCCCAATATTCTCATCAGATCCATTATGTTTGGTTCATCGTGAACCTCAAGGGTATGGGACTTACTTTACTTTTTTTACTTATAGAAGAGAAAGAGACAGAAATGAAAGCAAAAGGGGTAAAGGGGCACAGCTCCTTGCGGGTCCAAAATTGCCGAGTTATGTATATATATATATATATATATACGCATATACGCATGTGTACCAAATTATTCACTCCCTTCAAAATGTATAAATATATAGTGGAAATCGATTACAATGATTTTGAAAGGGATGAATAATTTAGCGGTTATAACAGGTTTGTTGTACGTCCGATACCAAATGAAATACTTTGATTTTTTAATGCCTAAGATTTACCGTTACTGAATAGTCGCACTGGAATAACTTTCTTCGCCGATTAAACAAATAATGATTTAGTTAAATCACTGTTAATATCCTCAAATTCTCTTTATAGTACTGGCAGGATTCCATGGGCCATACTTCACTGTATAGGTTGCCATGTTATCCTGTTGATTCTATGAAACTCGCTTTATCAATAACATAAATACAATTACTGCTAAACAAATAATTTATATATATATATATATATATATATATATATATATATATATATATTATTCATTCTATGAAGCTATACGCTAATATTCTAAGAGACACATATAGCTTCCGTTTAATTTATTGTTAATATTCCCAAAATCTCCCCATAGTACTGACGGAACTCTATGGGCCATATTTCAAAGATCGCCAAGTTACCCCCCGCTGGTTTTATAAAACACGCTTATTCCTGTTATAATCCTATTATTATCTCCGACTCAATCCTTCATTGGAAGGATGGGTTAGCTATTACATGGTTAGCAAATATAAGGAAGAGAGGTCACGAGCACTGTTTATAGTTCTTACCGGTACAGTAAAAAAAAAAAAAAAAAAAGAGAGAAGTTATAATCTACACCTACACATAGTTTTTATTAGAACACCAAAGTTCTTCTTTACACCTGAAAGTACGATGAAAAATCAAACTGGAATCAATATAAAACAAGTAAGAAAAAAAAGATAAAAAAAGTGAATATGCGTTGCAGTAGTTGAAGTTTTTCTTATTTCTAGAGAAACGTAATAATTTTCGATTTTTTACTATAATGAAAGCGTTGAATTGTTTAACGTGAAACTTGGTGCACTAAATAACACATATTTTCTTTTTGATAATTCGTTGGTGTCTGTGTTCATTTAGTAAGTTTTTATTATTGCCGTTGAATATATTTATTAACGAATGATATTTCACCCTTCACCCCTGCTATCATTGTTGCGATTTCGTGTACACATTATATGGTTACATGTATTGGGGTAAGTTAAAGTAAGTTGCCAAGAAAATAACACTGACCTTTGTGAAATTCTAAAGTTAATAAAAAGATACTACATCTGTTACATAAGTGACGCCTTAATGTATTTAAAATAAGATATCGGCTAATGAATGTGAGATAGCGATACAAATAGATTACCTAAATTATGATCAGTAGAAACTTTGGCAATGCATGAGGTTAACAAGCAAACGTTGTATTCCGTATAAATTCTAAAATTTACCTGGACTAAGGTGTGTAAAGTTGACAATAGCACTGTACGATTCTTAACCAAAAAAAAACACAACAAAAAACTAAGGGGGAGCGGTAATTTTAATTTTTGTTTTGTTCGAAAGAAATATACATAGATTAGAAAATTTAATCGAAAATTTAATCGAATATTGCGAAATGTTACCATGGAGATCGAGTTCTTTTGGGAAATATGAGCGCTGTTGAATTAGAATTTTCGAAAATGTCTTTTCCACAGAATTTAGACATAACGACGACCTGTTGTTTCCCTTGGCTTACTCGAGAGAGAATTTAACTCGCAAGCGACTACAAAAAAAGTAAACCGTTCGAACAAGTCGAGCAAAGAAAAAAGGTCGCGAGCATCAAATGAAACTGGAGGATCGGAATAGTTACGAACTTGCAAGTGGAAAAAGTGTCCAAAGATACGAGTGAGACCAGCTTGGGTAAGAAAGTAAAGATTTAATTCGCGTATTTATCGCAAATATTATATAGTAGTTACTGAAAACGTCGAAATCGAAATAAAATCTCGATAAAAATTAACGAAATTTAAATTAAGTCACTGAAGAGCAAAAAAGTTGACATTTTTCCGGATAATTTTTTTAGCGAAATAATAGATGAATGCAAAATTCTGCTCACAGCTATTTTTATTTAACTATATATAAATGCTGCGTATGAGAAGAACATTTGTTCACGATGATTAATTACAAAATGTTGTCTGCGTAACATTCTCCCAGTCGGCGCCTTACTTTTGGAAATTCGTGAAATTTTTGATCTGTAGTAAAAAAACAAAAAAAATGTAACTTCTTATACGTAGGGATTTCTTTTGGATATACTGATTTCTACGAAGAACTTTACTACAAAAGTGTCCCGCAATATTAATCAAAAAAAAAAAAAAAAATACGAATACTACACACTTCTGCGCCGGAGAATTTGGTTTTTGAAATAGGTCGGTAAAGATTTTATCGAGTTCCGTCGAAAGTTCAAAAAGTTTTTCAAGAGACGCCTACTAATGCCCTCAACATCATAAAAAGTTCATACAATACTTGTACATGTTTTAATTTGCGAAGCTCGTGAGCTCTCCAGATTGATACGTCCCCTACTTCAAAACTGATCGTGTTTCTTTTGTAACAACAGATAGGGAAAAGATGCCCTGCTCGTCTTTCTCAGTGTCGTCCAACTCGATAACTCTTTGAACAATTTTCCCGCCACGTTACGCGCGCAATCGGACAATAAGCATAAAAATAGCATTTCTGGCAACTTTGTCGTGCTGGATGATAAATTTCGCAGAGGCTTTTTCGTACTCTGATTACTTTGCCATTACGAAGGGCATAGCAGGTTAAGATGCTAAAAAATGCCTCCAAGCCAATCATTCCAAAAGACCATACCATCGTGTCAGGCATCGAAAAATACCTGCTTCCCGAAAGTTTCAGCCTTCTGGTCTTTCTAGGGGCAAAATGTAAAATCGGGTTTTTTGACGATGTCCTGAGTACCAGAGTTGGCCGATAGATATTCTTCAAGTTGTCGGCTCAAATTGAAGACATTTCAAAACCCTACGGTCAAAATATATTTTCAGACTTATTTATCAACAAAACCTAACGTAAAAATCCATTTGAAATTTTCAAACCGCTATAAAAATAGATCTAAAACAAACACCGCGCTGGAAAAATTATACATCATGTACTTTATGCCGAACTACCGTCATGAATTTTTTCCGATTTTTTAAAGGGCTGAACGCATAGTATTTTCGGCCGTATTGAGTTTCTACGAGGTGATAAAAAAAAAACTGTAGGATTTTGAAATATCTTCAATTTGAGCCCACAACTTGAAGAATATCGGCCAACTCCTGGTACTCGAGACATCGGAAAAAAACCTGATTTTACATTTTGTCCCTAGAAAGACCATTCAGGAAGTCAGGTATTTTTTGATGAGTGACACGATGGTATAGTTTTTAGAACGATTGGCTTGGGGACATTTTTCACCATGTTAACCTGCTGTGTACGTAGTCGATTGCAAACACTGCGAACCTTCAATCGAGCGCCGATGAAGCAGTTTCCTTTTCATCGTTGCATTTTCAGCTGAATCCTACGAATAAAGCTAATTCGTAACGGAGAGTTCACCTGCAAGCTTGCTCCCAATCAACAATTTCCCTCTTCAAGGACTTCGTCTTAGTATCAAAGAGGAGACCGGTACCTCAATTCCATCTGTTTTGCTGGTATTTTTGATTTTTTTCTTCTTTTAAACACAAATTCCACTCATCGTCTTTTGATCTTTCGTAGCGATTGATATATATGTGTGATTTCTCAGTAAACCGCTATCAGCAATGTATTTCACACAACTCGAGGGTATAACCAGCTTTTCGACATTGATCGATCGTGACTGGCATTTTCATGACTTCCCGCTCATTTCGTGTATTCTTCTTATGTTTCCCCGGTGTTCATGATACTTTGCCAGCGTAGCAACCGATAGAAATTCCTTTTTGCTGCATATGGGCCGGCTCTGTGATTTTTTAATTAATCATTTTTTTCTCTCGGTAAGTAAAGTGTCGTCCGATGTAATGGCGATGTTTCAAAC
The DNA here is from genome assembly GCA_039619475.1 of Icerya purchasi. Taxonomy (NCBI): domain Eukaryota; kingdom Metazoa; phylum Arthropoda; class Insecta; order Hemiptera; family Monophlebidae; genus Icerya; species Icerya purchasi. The sequence continues at coordinate 237,960,073 of CM077115.1, read as the reverse complement.
GGGCTTTTATCGTGAACGGTAGCCAGGGGAAATTTCACGAACGCGCGAAACTTTTTACTTCCGTACAGTGCCACAATGGCAAAAAACCGATTTTCTCTAGTACTAACAGCAGGGGCCTTCTTCGCAAGGAAATCGGCAACTTGGCAATTTCCATTTACCCCTAAATTCTTATGACCGGGTACAACTATTTTAGGGGCCTTTACTCGCCTGCCCCGCTACCGGTGAATTGCACACTTCCGAACAGCATTCTTTATCCAACCGGTTGAAATATATGTTTGCAATAACATTTTCATAAACATTATTGCACGGCCGTCACTTAAAATGTCCGAAGGAGATTTATTAAATTCGTAAAATTGTTGCGCGTTTCCTTTCCGTTTCCTCCGATTATCCGCTGCCAGTTTATCCTTTCCAATGATCCTAGATCCCGACGGACACCACCAACACCCGTAACTACTGTAGGGTTCGTTCGAAATTGCGTTTCGCAGTAGAGTAATTAACCAACCGGTAACCGGAACCAAAGCGACACTGTCTAACCGGTAACTATAATAATTTAACGAAAGAAAACCGGATATTTCGGAACGATTGAAAAGAGTTTTCCCCTTTCGAATAAAATGCAATTCGGCTGAATATCGAAACCAGTGCGAACTCGATGTTGTACTAGTTAACGACAAATACGATACCTGTGCATTATTTGTCGGTAAGGTAAAATATTTCCATGAAACAAAATGACGTTTGAGAAATAAATCAAGAACCATTAATATTAAAGGGAAAAAAAACAAAACACCGGAGATCATAATACCGGATTCCGATCCAGATATGAATCACATTCACTCTATACGTAGAGCTTCATATTTTCCGTTTCTTTTAAAATTAAATTTTTACTCGCTATATTAACATCTATCATGACGCGCGAAAAAGTAAAAATTAATTTTTATTTTTTTTAAAACATTTTAATGCGATTGTAAGAAGTTACATGATCAATTATGAAATTACTCTTGTCGCGTAGGTTTTCTTATTCGGTTTAATTAATACCGGCCGGTAAGCGAGTTATCGATTTTTACTGATGGAGAATAAAGTGATCAAGTCTTTCACAGAGTCAAAGCATGATAAAAAAAGATATTAAGAAACACTGGTCCGGAGATGATCAGGTCGTGAGTTGGCGCCTACGTATTAGGGTCGCGAAGAAATCACCTGATTTTCTTTTTCGGTTACGAGTTGGCGCGTCTTCCTTGTTGATATTTACTTACCAGTTTTGGCCAATTCGCCCTAAATCATTGCGGCTCCGGGAAAGTTGTGCACTAGAAAGTACGGTGCTGCCAGTATGAGAGGAAATTTTAGTACGTTACTTTTCATTTAGGCTAAGAAGAAATTTCTGATCCACTTTTTTTCCCGGCTCCCTAGAGTGGCGCCTGGTGCCATGAGCTATCGTAGCACACCGCCTCTGAAATTGTTCTAACTTAGGTGTAGCTAGATGTACTCTCGATTCATACTTGAAAGGAGCTACGCGCGGAGGATTGCGTGAAATTTCCTTTTCGTTTATATACACGAATATATACGTTATATTAAATCAAGTGTGTATGCATTGTAAAAGTGTAACATTTTTATCAAAGTGGGCCACTTACATTCGAGAGAAGAACGATTGGAATACGTCGTCCAACTGTCTGACGGAGTAGGTTTCGTTCGCGATGCGTATTCTAATACTCGGGGAAACGGTTTCTTAATCAGTCAGGTATCTGCTTTTCGAGCGCGAACGGTGCGTGCCGAGCGAATCTCGCTGTTCGACTCGAAGCCCCTATTGGCCGGGGATAGCTTGCAGCGGCTACTTCCGAGAAAATATGACAGTCCGGTGTGGCGAGAGGCCACCAGTTGCTGGCAACACACGGTAGCTTTTACCGTAGCCGGTGTGAATAACGGCCGGCAAACTATGCGCACGCACGAATAATAGGTAAAACAAACAAATGGCTCTACCACCGGAGAGACTTTAGTGGAATTTCGGAAAAGATTAATCACTCTAAGCATATCGCCAACGCTCTCCGCTCTCTCGGTCCAGTTCTTCCAGTAGTTCTTGTTTATAATATGTTTTGTCGTCACTGTCATATCGCGGCTTGACAGTTTCACCGTCACTTATCGACTGGTTTTTCAGCATGATGAACCGAAACGTCCAAATAATATCGATAGCGGCCGCGTGTTAGACGCGCGCAGGTAGCACAGGTAGAAACAGAGCTGTCTGGAACGGCCATCCGCGACGCGGGGGGATCGTCAACCTAATGGGTAGCAGGCGATGATGGTCGATGAAAAAGACAAAGAGGCTCGCGCGGACTCGTTTGAGAGGGCAATAAGGGAACGTGCCACATTTGTAGAAAACTATTTCCAATGTCGTACGCGTGCGCACTGTGAAGCGAATATGATCCATCGTCAATTTGTCATCGAGCATCAGTTTTAGTTTCTCGTGTTTTTGGAGTGCATCCAGAGTCGCCGCTTACGCTTTTCGCCTAGGGAAACTCTTTTCTCTACTCCACTTCTCAGTCAGGATGTATTCGGGAAATTTCGACTTTGCCGCGGAACCAGTTGAAGCGATCAACTTTGTCGATTCGGGGAACAAGCTGTCGATAGCAGAGCAAACGGTTTACGGCAACCATTTCCAGCTGCTGGAGCCTCGTTTTAATTCGGCAGATTTTCAAAGCGATTGGTCGCCCGACGTCACTTCTAATCAGCCTACTATTGCCGCTGCTACTTCGTTTATGAATTTTCCGGCCTTATCGAACGGGTTTAGCTATCCTTCTCGGAAGTGTGCTCAACAGCAGCCATCGTCGGAAACTGAAACTGCACTAGCTTATGTAACCAGTTCGGTAACAGGTAATTGAAGTTGTTTTAGGTAATTCTTAGAACCCTATTTGAAACAGTGTCGAAATGTATCGGAGGCTCGATGGTGAATTATTTTCGTGAAAGCATACCCGTTAGCGTTGTCGAACATGGAAAAAGCCTTGGGAAACCCTTAAAAAGTATATTTCTAATTTTAATAATTCATCACAGTTAGGACAGTTTTTGAATAGACTGGCGGGGCCGAAAGAGAATGAAAAAAAACACTTGGAATTTGAGCAAAAGTTTTGTACCACTACTATTTTTCACGTGTAAAAGACAACGACGCGTCCCTTTCTATAGGAAATCTCGTAAAAATTAAAAATCTTCTTAGATTTCGATAAAAGTATGTGTCTAACGGTGTTAAAAAAAAAGTCTGGTTTTTACACGCACACATTACATATACATATATATACATGTATATTATAAGTATACATACTTGTATGTAGCATGCACAACAGATATACGAAGTTAAACGATAATTAATTGCAAAAGAATCAGCGATAATAGTAAATTTATTATATTATTATAAACTTTAATCTACGTGTGTCATGTGTATATTGTTTAACTACGACTGGTTTTACCTAATGCCAATGCAATAGTCGAAATTTCTTATCACCGGCGTGTCGGTAAAACCGATGTGTAATAAACATTTGAGAATGATCTCATAAATTTGGTTCGATTTTAAGGTTTAAAATAATAAAATAATAAATTCGGTATCATGTACTTTTAATTTGCATATAATAAAGTTGTCTGTTTTTCCGGTCCCTAATTAATGTTTTCTTTTCCTTATTTTTTTTCTTTGCCTCGACTACAACAATTGGCCAGTTTTTCCGATCTTTAAACTTTTAAATATTTTCTTGATTGATCTTGATGATAATTCCAGCTGAGTACTGAAAATGGTTCATTTTAATGATTATCATCGTCGAGGTCGGTAATGTTTTCCAATTATTCGAGCATAAATGTATTAAACGATCTCTTCCTCTATTTGGTACACTGCCTCGTATATAATATTTTAAATCTCCCACTTTATTCATCGCACTTTTTACATATCGGATTATACTCAATCTAAACAAATGGTTAGCCGCTTAATTCTCATTCGTATTAATTTTACACTCTTTCTAATTTATTTACATAAAATTATGGTTTAATGAATGTTTTCTTTTAAATGTATACGCATACTCTTTACCTTTAGTTTCATTATTTTTTTTTGAGTATCCCGCTGAATCTGAATCTGAATCGGAATCTGGATCTCTTCTTTAATTTACAGTATGCCTCTCTTCAGTGTTAACCTGATTATAAATTACTTGATAATTATCCGCCATATACATGGTAGACACTTAACATTGTTGGGGGAAAAAGTGGTGATTACTTTTTAACATTTGCGTTTTTTTCGCGAAGTGTAAAATTTTGAACGTTCAATGCAACATTGAAATCCGGCGTTTTTCGTTTTTTTTTTTTTTTTTTTTTTTTTTTTTTTTTGTATCATATTAAAACAAAAAGTAGCTGTTAATATTAAAAAAATCAAATATCTAACATCAACGGCTTGAAAATATGACGCAGTCTATTATTTCTCAAGCAGTAAGTACGACGTAAAAACTTACCCTCACGTATGTTTAGTTCATGTATAAGAAAATAGTAATCTTTTTTAAAAACTAATTTTGACCATCCCGTTGAAGTAAGAACGACTTTTTTCATATTTTTGTTTTTCTCGCATTTCGCCATTTCGCTCGTTCGTTATTTATACTTGCTCAAATAAATATAATTGAATTTACTGGTCGGTTTTAAAAAGTAATAGAACGAAACCGATTAATTCGGACCGCTTAATATCTACCGTTATAGTGGCATTTTTTTTTTAAAGTACAAATGATCAGTTACACTGAGTTTCGAAATTACAAAATTTAAGTATTGCATTTATTGGACGCAAATTTCTCTGGATTTAGCTGTAAGTTCATTTAGCGAAAAGATGGAAAAAAACACGATTTGTCCGCGAATTAAACGGGAGTAAGATTTCTATTGACTTCCAAAGGCCTAAAAAAGATCTTTTACTATGTAATGTTAAACGTGTAGAGATGATTTATTTTAAAAAATGGTACATACATAAATCACGCGGGATTGAAGTAATTTATATATATATATTTCTTTTTGGTATCTAATAAGTTTGCAAGTATGATTTCTGATCTTTCCAAAACCCCGCCCTATGTCGCTAAAAGTTTCCTTCCTCTCCACACATATATATATATATATTACATATATGAACATAAGTTATTTTTCTTATCTATCAACTATTGTTTATTTTTTCTTTTTGTTTTGTTTTTTTTCTGGAGGGAAGAGACAACTATGGATATTTACCCTAAGTGCGAGTAAAAATTTTATATATCTTAATTTCTATCGGAACGGAACACCATCGCTAAACCAATAGCTGTAGGCAACGTCGTTGATCGAATCCCAATTTTGTAAATTAAAAGATATGAAAATTTTATTTGCATCGGATTAATGTCCGTAGTTGACGAGCTTAAATATTAAAAAAAAGAGGGGCGGGGTGGGGGGGATAAAAAAATTAAGCCCTCAATTGTTATATTATCTTCTGTTCTTCCTTTAATCTGACCAATTCTGCTGAGTTTGTAAATCGGCTCAAGGTGCCTTCAGCACAATGCTCGGTGACGCAGCGTATTTCGATAAAAACTTATTTTCTCCCTACTATTGACGGCCTATACTTTTTCGGGTACATTAACATATTTAAGTTTTAATTTAGTTTTGGGAGCTCATTCAATTGTCGATTGCCTTGTTGCAAATTTCCGATCCGATTCCTTCTTTGATTTGCTTTGCGTCACTCGCAGATATCTAAATATTTTCCATTTCTTTTGCAACTACGATAATTCTTAATCTTCAGTTCGTGCGTGAATTTCGTAATTTTACCTAGTCTTTAAATTCCGTAGTTTTGCTCGGTTACCGCTTCCGTTATTTCCTGCGATCGTTTATTTATTTCGTTTCTTACGTACCTATTTTTTTTCGCAACTATTGCTCGATCATAAGCATCGCTTAAATTAGTTTGATTATCGGTCAAGTATTTTTACTAAGAGGAGAGTTTTGCTTTTGCGTTTTTCAAAAATTATCCCTATCGGTTTTTTTTAAGCTACTTTAAAAATTTACGCAAAGAAATCACTGTAGTAATAATAATTAATAATCATTTTAATTTTAAATGAAAAATATAAACATTAGCCATGTGTAATGAAACATCCGTCAATAATAATATTTAATAATTCCCCTTGGCTTTACGCACCTAATATACTAAGAAAACGTGCAGCATGTTATCAAGTATATTTAAGAGCTAAACAGAGAATACCCAGCAGATTCAACGCGTACCGAAATATACTCGTAGTAATAATCACTGCGTAGCTCAGAGACAAATTCGATTTTCCTCATTCTCAATGCTGTATGATCGAGAGAAGAAGAAAAGTACAAAATTTTTCTACCAAACAGAAGATTTGTTCCGAATGAAGAGATAATGATTTTTAAAATTTACCAAAAACAAAAGACAAAAATGAAGCGATACTTCGCGGTTAATTGTTTATGAGGTATTTTAAGTACAATATTGCGGAAGTTATCTCATCTGTCAAATTTTCGGAAAATCTTTTTCTACGGTTACATCCTTTTCAATTAATTTTATTACTTTTGTAACAAGCAATATTTTTTATTTAATTTTCCGGTAAATCTTCGCCTTAATTTTCGAAATTTTTTCTAATAGCTAAATCGGTTTTTTTTTTTAAATAGAGCAAGAATTAGTATCATTAAGATAATTAGAGCTTTCCCGGTGACAGCGTGAACCATTTCAGTTAATGTTTCTCGACTGTTTGGTTGCGCAGTATGTTCGAAAATAAGTGTACTTAATTTTGAATCGAAATTTTTATTACGGGCCGTAGAAGTTGCTTCAGCTGCGGGGGCCTTTCGAAATTATTCAGGATGATGGGTGGCTGAAAGGGCATTCCCTTCGCTGCGGTCATGTTTAGTTTCCCCTTCTGCTGATGCATAAATAAATTTTGTCGCGTTTCCACCATTAAGCATGCAACATACAAAAACATAAGAATTTTTCACATTTATTACAAATACTTTCTCGACCTTCTCTATTTCCGGAGAACGGCAAAACCGCAAAGTTTCTTCGGAACGATCAGCAGAGTGTAAGAAATATTCGGACCGGAATTTACATTACGGCTTGGAAAATTTAAAAATAAAGTAATAATATTCGAGGAAATACAAAACGATCGAGCTCAACAAGTGTTACTCTAAAAAAAAAAAAATTTAAAAAATGAAACGAACGCAATCATCGATATCAATCTGCTTAGATTATAGTATACAATGATATTACATTGTCGGCTACACATCTCTGCGATAGAAAGTTCATGCGCTAATTCAGATATCCCGTAAATACGGAAATAATTATAATGAAATCTATTAATTACCGAAAAATTGGCATTTATGAATTTACGTGTTAATCATAAATTAACCGGTTTTTAACATATTCGAAAAAAAAAAGAAAGGATTATACGTCAGTGGCGTTTTTTTAATATATTTTATTTTTTTCCACGTAAAACTTTTGATTACTTGGATTAATTTTAATGTTTTAGTGTTTATTCGAAAGTTAACGTCGATGAGGCTATATTATTAGTAAAAACAAATATCCGGCAGTCGTTTTAAAGAACTTTTTATTTATATAACAAATATATTAACAATGTTATATATTATGAAAATGTGAATGGAAAAAAAAAATTACATTAAAGTATTATCAACGTTAATTAGCATGGACAAATATGCATACGCATTCGAATAAAATAAATCTTTCATAGCGCCATTTACAAATTCGTCACTAACGAAAATATCACATGTCTTAGCCTCATTTTGCATGTGTAACCTTGATCAGGTGAAATTCAATGATATCTTTTGTTTATTAAAAACTGTACCGATCGGTGGCGGGGCCATATAAAAGTATTTACCGATAAGTATCCGTGAATACTGACTGAATACCGGCCAATAATAGCGTTAAAAAAGGGGGAGTCTCCTTAGAGATATACTGTCTTGGTTTAATAGAGTCAGATAAAAATTAGTCAAAAAAAGACTTTCAATATGGGGAACATATGAACCTTTAAAATTTTAAAATAAAAGCAGCGGTGGATGCGTAAAAATAATAAATTTGAAACGTCCGGAATTACATATGCTCACCACTTCAAAAAAAATCCGACTGCAAGATTTTCTCTGAAAGTTAATTAAAAGTGCGCTAAGTAAAAGATAATACCTTAACTCAATATTATGATGAGCCTTAAACAACATTAATACTTATTAGTGTTTCGGTACTTCGAACAGTACAATTAGAAACCATATTGATTGGGTATAGTCACTCGCGTTACAAGCTGGCCGTATTGAAAACCTTAAAAACTCTATTTTTTAAGGCGGGTTTTAATTATTGTTGCAATTTGAAGAAAGGTTGAGCAAAATATGTAGAAAGGAGAGACTACGCGGTGATGTATCAACCATGGATAATGCGCTAAGTTATCTCCATAATAAGAAATCGCGGTATTATTTATTTGTGTGACTCGCGCAGGTGGGTTACTGGCTTCCAAACACAACAGTTCGGATTTCCCCAAAAAATGCGTATTTTTCCTGATTGCGGATAATAATTTAATACTTTTTTGTACCATTTATGGAGTTTTCGATTTATATTAATTAATTAATCAATATAAATGCAGACATTTCTTCCGCATATTTCGAACATTTCTACGATTGCGTTTTTATTTGTATATAATCATCACTCAAAATTATCGTCCCCTTATGCTAATATACTTGGTGCATTTTGAAGGAAAACTTGTGGTGCGATTTTTATAAATTACCCATTAATTATAGCAAATGTAACAATTTTCATAAGTTACCACATACAACATTCGTACAAAACAATTAGATATATAATTTCCTTTGGAAAATCACATAGTCCAGCAAGCTGAAGATATAATGAATAGATTTAGGACGGTGGAAATTACAAATTAAACAGTGGTTGGTTGATAATATAAATGGGTGGTTTTTAGGCTAGTGCTAAATTTGTATCTGCTATCTGAGAATCAATCATGCACACATATATATACATACATAATTAAGAGGATGATCGCCAATTTGAAATAAGGAGTTATATGTTTTGTTTTTTTTCGTTTTGGTTATTATTTTAATTAATTATTAAGTAATGCTGTAACTTTATTATATTATTAAACGGAGCGTCGGGAACTCGCAAATGAACAGTATGGCTTGTGGGACCTACAACTTATTTTAAAGTAAAAAAAAAAGAAAACTATTCTTAATGTTATTGTTGGGCAAAACGTTTTCTGTAAATTGAAAAAAAAAAAAAAAGAAAAAAAGAAAAGAAAAAGAACCGGGTATTATGTTTAGATCCTTAGGGGGAAGGAACCTATTAGGAGCAACTATTAACCAAGGTTCTTTCGGATTAGTCGAAAATGAATGTAAATTTGGTGCAAGATAGAACGAATAAAGGCCGCTAAAATAGGGATGACAGATAGGGAAAACGGACGAAAGAACATAAGCAGCATCATACGAAGTAGGGTGAGATCTAATAGTTGAGAATAGAGGAGAGAACGCTCAAAGGAGAAAGTTGGGAACATTCAAAGAAAACATAGCATTACCTGTAAAAAAGAAATTTGTTGCTAAGAGGAAACCTGGCAGGATGAGATGAAGGGAAAGCCAAAAAGAAACGAAAAGAGGAAGTTAAAAACGAAGGCTACATATTTAAAGAAATCGAGTAACGGACAAAGAAAAGGCAACTTGCCAAACCAAGGAGTAAGAGAAAGGCTGAACAGAAAAAGATAAAAGCAATAGTAGGGTTTGAGAAGAAGGATGAATAAATATCATTCCGCAATTAAAAGTGTAAATATTTTAGACAGGTGATTAATATTGTGAACGGGAATGAAAGTTCCCCGAAATGAGCCAAAGAAACAGAAAATTCATTACCCTCATGCCGGCATAACTAGCAATTTACGGTAGCTCTGTTTGAAATGAACCGGAAACACAGGGAGAAATTGTGAGACTGCGAATAAGAAGAATCAAAGATTTAAGGTAGTGGTAGAAGAGAAGAAATCTTTTGTGATACTTTCGGAGTCAGATATTAAACGAAAAATTTATCAGAAAGGAAGGAAGAGAAAGAAATAAAACATAACGCGTGAAGTAGTATGGTTGTTGATTCGGCAATAACGATAGAGCAGAAGGAAACTTAAAGAATTCAGAATAACTGTGAGAAGAACAACAAAAGAGCCACCTACCTTATTAGATCCTTTAGATCCAACGATAAAAATAACGACAAAATTGTGATGTAAAGAATTTTGGAAACTTTATATAAAATTATAGATTTAACTATGAAATGCGAAAGAACATTAACAGAGTTCGATATGAGCAGTGTGCGGAAGACTAAAGTGATTAAGGAAAAATTATTAAGATTTGTCACAAGAGAAAGAATAAGAAAAAAAGTTACACGAACAGAAAGGAATGGCAAGACTGGAATTTTGTTGAGAGCAAAAAGTGTCTGTTGTGAAAAACTGAGAAATAAGCAACGGAAATTTTAAAGGGAAAAAAACAGAAGCCGTTTAAGAAACGGTAACTACTCATACAGAATTCAGTGATAAACGAAGGGAGTGTGATTTGGATTCAGTGAAAATGACAGGGATTGAGGTTGATTTTCGCGGACCTAAACAATAATAAAGACAAGAATTTTGCATTTTGAATGATTTAGAAGAGTTGCGCCATTTAGAAATGGAATAAGGGACATACATAGTCAGGTAAGAATGTAAGGATCACTATTCCGACTATACGATGGAAGTAGTTTAAAAAGTTTATACCTTTACAGATAAGAAGTTTAATCATGATTAAATGTTGCGAATAATATTAATTAAGATCATGTTGCAAATGTTTTTTCTAAATGTGTGCAGTGAAATCTCTTTCTAGTATATTTTTCTACTTCAAGTGACAGAGGTATCCCGAAATAAAGGGTGTGGTACCTTTTCTTAATTTTTTTCTTTTTTTCTTTACAACTAAAAAAAAAACAACTTAAATTAAGGTGTATTTTTTTAAAATCTACTTATCAAGGTTATTTATCGTGAAAAAAACGCTCATCCCTCGTAGAGTCATACACGTTTATAACAATTTCACCTTGCATGAAATTTTCATTCGTTATCCGAGCTTAGAATTCGGTTCGCTGCATTTTTGGTGCCGGTATTCACACGTTATCCGTCAGACTACGCATCTAAAATCCTCATTATTTTTGCAGTTTTTTCTTTTACGTCTAAACTGTTTAATTGATGCCGTTTCCAACTGTAACGTTTGAAAGTTACTGCGTAGAACTCGTCATTGATCTTCATTTCGCTATGTTTAAATAATTGTAATTTTTTCGTGTTTTAAAGTTATAACTCTCGGAGAAACTACTAATTGTTAGCTATCAGTAAGGCCTATAAATAAGGTGGGCCACCACTGACCATTCATTAAATAATATCTGCGAAACGTGACTGAAAACAAACAACTGAAACTTATATAATCCACCACTTTAGCAGTATTCGCTCTTTCAGATTTACAGATAGTCCTTTGTCTCTATTATATAATATATTATTTTGTTACTTGCTGTACGCAATGAACGAATATACCATAAATACATATATTAGTAATTATAATGCACTGTTAAGGAACTTTTGATACAAAACAAAATCAATTCACAACAGATACAGAAAGGCCCGAACGGTTGACTGCACATAGACATACGTTTCGTTGCATGATTTTTGTATTTCATAAATGAGTATATTAAACGTTGTGTTACGATAAATGTATAATATAAATGAGTGAGATAAGACTAGCTAATAGAAATTAATTTTACTCGCGCGCAGGGGCTACTAAATTCCTTTTGATGATCTTTCTTGATCTTCGGCTACCATCGAGTTATCCGCCCGAAAATTATCACCGATTAGGTTTTATTTCTATCTTTGATACCAGTTCTTCAAATAATCGCTGTTAGTATTTGAGATAACGTTAACGTTTATTTAATGATGTATTTTAATTTAAATTATAAATTAAAATTAATACAGTTCATTCTTTTTGTGATCCTGTCGGGAATTGTAAAACGTAAAATTAAAAATTTTACAACGATCGGCTAGAGCGAATGCGTAACAAAAACACAGTAGAATTCAATCAAAATATACCACTTGTTCCTATTTGCTGCACTAGTGAACAGCTAATATACGTAATTAACTTCAGCCAATGACAATATTTATCACCTCGCGAACAGTGTTTTAGACGTTTATTAATTATTATTATGATTATGTTACCTGTGTTATGTGTGTGTGTGTGTGTGTGAATCACGAGCATACATATATATTATGCATATATGTGTATTCAGATCTCGTTATTAAATTCTTAGATGTAGTTTTTCTATAAAAATGATAGAAGAGTAACTTTTAGTTGACTAGGCCATTTTTAAGAAAAATAGTAATAATTCATGGGTTGGGTAACAATTTCGATTGAATCTTCGGTGGGATTTCATAACAGTTTTTGTTTCATGGTGCCCTGGCGTAAGTACGACGTTGTTATTAGTGTGTACGTACACACAAATTGTTGGCTAGTGCCCAATTGTTCCAAGTTTTATTGCAGGCTGGTGTAATTACGTTCCGTATTTTAGTATTAATCTTTTTCTAGTGCGTTGTAAAGTTACGGCGATTATGAACTCCGGCGAAATGTCTGCAGGCATTTATTTAGCAACGATTCTATATTTACAACGGATAGTCAATTATTGGTAAGAAGGTGAGAATTTTTTTATTTTTTTTTCAGCTTTAGTAAAACTAATTGACTCGTGACAAGATACTATGTAAGATTTTATTTCTTTTTTTTTTTTTTTGAGTACATTTGCAAAAATGTTTATAAAGCGGTATTGTTCTCATGCGAAGGACCGAATTATTGTTTACCATGTTTCATTTAAATTGTGGATGAAAATATAAGACGTAAGGTACATACTAAAAAAAATTGACAAAAAAAGCAAATTTTAAATTTTAATTACACGGCATTTTTAATACAAAACTGATTCAATATACGTTACATCTGTATTGTGAAATTTATGATTCGCGTTTTGATTTTTATTTGGGGTATATAAATCCGGACACTGCTTATCATATGTCAGTAAAAATGTTTGAAGCAGTGCTAAACAATAATATTATTGTCATCGTCGCTATTATTATTTTTCCTTTTCAAGTGTTTTTATTCAACTATTCTGTTGTTCTGTGTCATATTTTTTCAAATATCTTGAGATCGTATTCCAGCCAAACTGCAGCTCTAAACTTTAGCGCAATAGTGAGTTTCCAGTGATAATACAAATTAATTTTATCCGTAGGAAAATCTTTATATTAGCAACTCGGTGAGATCGATCTTTTATTAGCAGTAGAATTTTTCGTTTATTGTCTAATCGCAACCGTTACTGCTCACTTAGTTTTACAGGAAAACCAAAAGTTTAAAGGATTTCTTTACCGATAAGATGAATTGAAACGGCAACCTAATATTGGAGGTGGCTAGTATAATATGTTAAAAAAATCTTAATAATGCAATGACAATTTAATTTATTGTGATATTTCAATCATAGAAAAATGTAAAATAAAATAAAATTCTTTTTTTTTTTTTTTTTCTATGTAAAAATGAGCAATAAACATTATTAATTCCTAAAAATGAATTGAAAAGTGTAAAACGATTTTTTCGTTATAACTAAAATACATATTCTAACGAGTGTTTAAAATTTTATTTTTACTATAAAATACTTCTCGGTAGCAATGTAAAAGAAACTTTCCGATTACAATAAAATGCGTGGTTCGTCGAATAAAAGCGCGGGCTATTTATTTAAGGATATAATATACAAAAAATACACCATTTAGAAAAGCTCGTCATTTTCATATAAATTTTATTCGAATCGTGCATTTTATTGTAATCGGTAAATTTCTTTTGCATCGCTGTCGAAGTATTATAGTAAAAGTTAATATACGCACTCATTAGAATGCGTTTTCGTTGAAACCAAAAAAATATTTTTTACCCTTGCCTTCATTTTTTCGGAGCAATCATAACGTATAAAAATGTGTTTCTGCATTGCTCTAGTGCATTTTGAATAAAATAATTTCTTTGAAACAAATATAGACCTATTTATGGTTTTACAGCAGTTAGATATGTGTAGTTAGAAAAAGTAAGAACGAATTTCTTTCTTTTTTGGCGGAAAATAATTTACAGACTGACAGTCAAGACGGTTATTGTTACATAATTTTTTACAATATTTGGGATGATTTTGCGCCAATCTCTCGGCTCCCAGATCAGCTGCCACGCTATTTTAAAAGTATTCTATGACATCCACAAAATAATCATTTTCTCGATTGATCGAATGCTGTTCTACATAGCGCACTGGCCAGGAGCGGATTTCACAATTTTTCGAGGGGGAAAAATTTCCTGTATTTTTTTTTTTTTTTTTTTTTTTTTCGAATCAATATTGTGGTCCGGTTGAGTTTTATTTTAGACTTCTTTCACGGAAAGCAGCGAGGTAAAAGGTAAAAATTACGACGGAACTGATAAGACAGCCGACGTGTACGTCTAGAATAAAGGTGGGAAAGATAACAAGTTGTTGCTGCCATATGCGAGCAATTTCGGTAGCCGTACAGTGACTGGCGCTGCATGTAACAACAACGGTATCAGTCTAGACTGTCTGCTCGATTATGATTGATGAGTCTTTCTGTGCACCACGTACATATTCGGTTCACCTAGACGGCACATTTCAAATCTCGACACAGGCACCGTGTGAATATGTTAAATTATCTTACGAGAGTATCTGCGTGCGTTTTCTTTTAATCTATTATTGTGCTACCGAACAAAATTAACTTGTTTAAAATCGCTCTCCTCGAAGAGAAGTGCTTCAGGTTAGAAAAAAACATAGTCACCTAGAAGTACTTTAATTCCGTGACATTCGCTAGCGTTTTACAATAGTCAAACTCAGTTAAATATCCAGATGAAAAAGGAACAAGCTGTCTCCACTCGTATCTATTTGTTTTTAAACTTTAACTTAACCCCCTAATTCGCGCGCAACTCCGCCATTTGTTGAGGAGGGTAATGCGCGAAAGAATGTTTAGATTAAATGGCCTATGATGATATGTGGGAAGATAATATGTCGGGAAATGGAAAATTCTATGAAATTTATTTCACGAGGCAAATGTCCAAATTTCAACTAGACCTTAGTTGACTATGAAGGCTCGGCTACTAGGAGGTATTTTCCGGAATGTTTTCCCGTTTCATTTCGGTTTGGATATAATCTTGTGATAGTTTATAGAAGCGCTGTTGAGTTGGAAGATTTCGTATACTTTCGGTATATATCTATTAAAGACACGGTGGGAAAAGGACATTCAGCGCGCTATAATAAGTCATTCGAGTTCAAACAGGTGTAAGCGATTGCACTGACGGTGTTGAAAATTTTAATTCTACCGCCGAATAAAATTCAAACTCCAGCAGTTTCTCTGTAGCAACGTTGGTACCGCGCCGGGTAATTATTTCGATTTTAAAGTTATCCTCTTTAAGCTAGAGTTTAGAAAGCTAATAATATGATATATATATATATATATATATTGTGAAAATTCTAAAAGAAATTCAGAAAGCGACAAAGAGGCGATACAAATAATTAATGTCTGTGAGGGTAGATTTTTAACCATTTTTTAATCGTTGAGAAGTGGTTTCAGCAGCGTATGAAAAATTATACGCTTACCTAAAAGCGTAGATTGTGGACTATTTAAAAAAATTGTACGATTGAGGCGAAAGCTATTGAAAAGAGTAGCGCAACTTCCATTGGTCTACACTTACAATTTTCATAAGGAACGTGATTTGTCCGCTCAAACGGCTTCGATTTGAATAATGCTTATAAATGCAAATACAAGTGAACCACTCAAAACTTCACGTCTGAAAAGATTGTAGAAGTGAGAATTTTCGTTGTTAATTATGAAGGTGAATATCTCTCGCTGGAGTGCCTGGAATGAAAGAGATGCGGAGTTGATCGACCGAAGGAAGATACCAAGCGCAAATTGCAATAGCTCGACTTTTTGACGATTCTAATTAGTTAAATAGTAAGTAACATGTTCTTTTTGATTGAACAAAATTTCGTCCGGAAATATCACACGATTTCACAGGAGAATTATTAAAAAACTGATTATTACTAAGAAAAGGAAAATCTTTTGTGCTTCAGAAAGCCTTGCGCAGGTGCTAAATTATCGGGAAAGAATATACCCGGTTCCAAAGTTCCAAATAGAATTAATCAAACAATAAAACGATTTTTAATAATGGAAGTATTAATAAACCGGCGGATGGTAGATGAATATTAATTAAATTTATCCTAAAAGAGTTTGAAAATTACACGACAGAACAACTAAAGTAATGTAATTAGATAAACTGAAGATAAAATAATATTATAATAACTGCGTAATTTTTACGTCGGAATAAACTGATTGGATGTAACGCAACAGAAGAGTTCACGAGAGCTCTGAATGCAATTCACGAGTTGTGAAGCGTCATCATCAGATGAAAATCAGAAACTGCTACGCAGACCGTAAGTAAAAAAAATGGATTGGTCAATTAAAACGGATCCCGCTATAAAAATTATAGAAAACGATAATCGGGAGATCTAGAGAATGATCGAATTATTTATATATATGTATATATATATATATATATATATATATATATATATAATATATCATCATCATCATCATCATCATCAATATCACAGTGCCATGTTCGTTACCGAACGTTGGTTAACATGTTGGCGATAAAACGTCTGTCAACATCCTTCTGATATAGATCAGTGGAATTGATGTTGAACCAATCTGTCAAATGAATTCCATGATTTTCTTTTTCTTTCTCGTGATCTTTTTCCGTTTATTTTTCCTTGCAACATGAGTACCGGAAAGTTGTATTGCGTTGGGTGACGTAATATATGGGTACGATCTCTAAATCCTTTCCCATACGTCCGAATACTTCCGTGTTTCGCATTTTTTCCATCCAACTGATGCGAAGTATTCTGCGGTATAGCCACATTCCGAAGGTCTTCTGCCCTGTTGCTTTGGTTATCGTCGAGCTTTTAACGCCATATAACAATATTGAAAAAATATAACAGCGGATTAGCCTGATTTTTAGATTTAAATTTCTACTTCCGCTCCACATAATACATTCTTCAGTTTAAAAAACGCTTTTCTCGCTTGCTCAGTACGAATTTTTATTTCCTTTTTTATGTTCCAATTTTCATTTAGATTACTACCTAGGTGTATTTAATATCTGTAACTTTTTCAAATTTATTTCCGTAGACTATAAGAGATTTCGTCGGTTTCAGTAGAGTTTTGCTCACGATTACATATTTTATTTTTGCAATGTTCAGACCGTGTTTGGTACACACATTAATTAACTAGTATGTTAAGAAATAACTGTAGTTCTTGAATATAATTAGCTATTAAAGTATCGTATGTTATTAATTACGTGGCCATTCTCATTTTAATACCTTTTTTTATATGCAGCCGATATGTCTTTAAATATGTTTACCGAATATAGGTTAAATAATAACGGTGACAGGGTGTATCCGTTGCCGTGTCCCTTTTTGTATAGATATTTCTTCAGACACATTTTGTCCCGTTTTGACGGACGCTTCCTGACACTAGTATAGATTGGTAATAATTCGCAGGTCTTTACTGTCTACGCCCGACCGTTGTAACATGGTAATCATCTCGTTGTGTTTTATTTTGTCGAACGCTTTCTCGAAGTCTACAAAAAAGCACACATGTACTGCCCTGTTAATATCTCTACATCTTTGGACTAAATTATGTATGCTAAATAGCGCATCTCTCGTGCCCAAATTTTTACGAAAACCAAATTGGGAATCATCTAATGATCTTCCATTTTTTTTCGTATTCTTGCATATATTACTTTCAAAAAAAATTTTAGAAAATGATTCGTTAAACTGATGGTCCTATAGTCCTCACATTTACGGGCTTTCCTTTCTTTAGGTAACATTATAAAGGTTGATTTCAACCAATCTGTCGGTATTTCACATCTGTCATATACTCCATTAAATAGCCGGCACAAAGGTAATCTGCCTTTTCTTCGAACTTGAGTCATACTGCATTACGGCAGATAACCATCCATTGCTTGATACATTCTCTCGAATATATCCCATGGGTACACCATTTGAATAGTTTATTTTACGTATCATGTTAATACTAGGGGAAAAAGAGTAAACAGTGGTGGTTTCCCGTTGCCTTCCACTGGATTTTCTGTTAGGGTCTACTTCCTTAGCCAAAAGGACCCGGTTTTAATACTCCCCTACTCGTCCTAGATTGGTATTCACCAATCCGACTGGGGTATATGTATCATGAGCAAGTTGCTGATAATCTGCTGCTGTAAACACAGTAAAAAGCTTAACGGTATTTATTGGTAGAAACACCTTCGGCATGTGAATCTCCCTCCGTTTTCCTATCAGCGATGTGTTATGAGTTCCGGTTTTGCTTTTCTGATCAGCGATAAGCCCGCTGAACAGCAAATTTCTACCCTGAACGACGTGGACGTACAGAACTCACTTGGTTGTTGTTTCGTTTCTCTGCCAGTGGGACTAGCACTATATGGCAGTCAAGTGACTACTTACCAGAGGATGCGACTAATATTATAAAGAGGAAAGATTTGATTGTTTGTTTGTTTGTTTACATTGAATAGGCTCCGAAACTACTGGACCGATTTGAAAAATTCTTTCACCGTTGGGAAGCTACACTATCTTCGGATGACATAGGCTATATTATATTTTCAAAAAAATTAGGGATCCTTACTAAAACTCCAATAATATTACTCAAGGTGTAAAAAAATTACCTAAACAATTCCTTACATCGCGTGCGCTGCAAAACTTTTTTTATAAAACATTAAAATATCAATGTTAATTACTATGGAAATGTAAATGTTTACAAGCTCATCACTAATGGAAATAGTGTGTTAACGTAAGGAATGAAAATTTTCGAGCGTTACCGTTATCTTTTGTAAAAGGTACAAAATGACCAAAAGATTAAGATCTCAACTTTCTAGAAGTAGTTCCCAGGCGAGGACATCAAAAATACGTCGTAATTGAGAATCTTCATCAGAAACTGAAAATCGTCTTGCAAGTCAGAGAGAATACGCGTCGCAATCGCGTGCCAGAGAGTCGAGTATCGAGCGTTCGCAGCGGATTGCTGAACAAAATTTGAGAACTAATATTATAAAGAGGAACGATTTGATTGTTTGTTTGTTTGCATTGAATAGGCTCCGAAACTACTGGACCGATTTGAAAAATTCTTTCACCGTTGGGAAGCTACATTATCTCCGAGTGGCATAGGCTATATTATATTTCCAAAAAAATTAGGGATCCTTACTAAAATTCCAATAATGTAACCCAAGGTGTAAAAAAATGACCTAAACAATTCCTTACATTGCGTGCGCTGCAAAAACTATTGATGATAGAGCAAAATAATGTACTACGACTTTGCAGAACACATCATTATCTACAAAAAGTGTCGCGTCAGCATATGTCTAACTATTATAGTTATATCACAATAATTGTTCTTTTATTTTAAAAATTTAATTGAAATGCTGCCGCTAGAAAAGGCTCTTTATTTGTACCTTGGTATTAATCCTTATCAAAATAAATTACTTCATATTCAAGACTGCTTCAATACCTTTATATAACTTTTTGAATTATTCAATTTGGACATTTCCTTTGAAAGATATCACGAGTTTAAAAATGTAAGTATTAGAAAGAAGTCGTGTGGTCGCCGCTCATCCAGCTCGGCTAGCTAGGCAGCACCATAATATGCGATGTAGGCGTCACTGGGGTACGGGAGAGGAGTCAATTTCAAGAAATAATATGCAATGTAGGTGTCACTGGGGTACGGGAGAGGAGTCAATGTTAATAAATAAAGTGTCGCGTGGCTCATTCGCGCGGTCGGCTCCCTACGCAGCGGCTTGAAAATATTTTAAATTCGCTTTAAATTCGTTTAGTAGGTAATTAAACCCAACAAAAAAGTTATTTTTAAAACTAAACAAAAGTTCATTTCATAACTAAACCCATTTTTTTAAAGTATTCTGCCAAAAAATTGGGGCCAATGAACCTAATGGTATGTGCTGTGCTTCTGGAAAAGTTAGTCTCCCCAATATTCAGGAGCCGCCACAGCCAATAAAAAATCTTTTGACATATAATCGTTCACTGATACTCTTACACAGTCATGAACTGAATTCCGCATGGGTGTAATTTAACAAAAAAGGAATTTTTTGGAATCATAATTTACGCGAGCAACGCCGCGGGCACAGCTAGTGTATATATATATATATATATAGGCAGCATGGTAGCCTAGTGGTTAAGGAGCTTGATTACGAAATCAGAGGTCACAGGTTCGAGACTTGTCTCATCCCGGATCCAAGTCGCTCCTACGCCCTTGTCTCAAATAGTTAAAAAATAGCATCAATATTCTGAAACTGAATTACGGGGAACAATTTTCTAGCATTGAGGTGTTTAATGGGCTATTATTATAAATACATATTTTAAAGTGTTATATAATGGATAAAAAACTCTGCGGAAACATGTGGGATTGACAAATGTATTACATGCCTTTATTAATCTGAATACTGTAATAATATACGTGACAGTGAAATAAGAAGTTTAATATATATGTATATAATTAAGAATTGAAATATGAATTAGATTTATTTACGATATACGTGCTTGAAGGAATGTACTATTATTCGATGTTTGATCATTTTAAGGTAATTATTTCTCTATTTATTTATATAATAGTTTTCAGCTACATTCATTGTTTCCTTTACCATAATTGGAAGCCAAGACTGTTACTGTACTTTCTAGAATAGTATGTTAATTTTTAATTTGTTATTAGATGTTTAGCAAATTTAGATTTTTCAATTTCATGCGAAATAAAGAAAATTCAAAATAAACATAAACCTAACGCATTAGGAAATACTGTTCTTGGTTTCCTATTATGATAAACGGAACTTAATAAATATAGTTGAAAATTATTATGCACATACAGATAAATATAGAAATAATTACTCTTAAACAATCAAATGGCGAATAATAATAATTCTCCCTATAATGAAAAAATTTAACTCCTTTTAAATTTTTGTTCTGTATAATATTTTCTTATTATTTGTTTTGAAATTTGTCCGCGTAAATCCAGCCTTGGATTTATCTGTAAATACTTTTCCGCTTTTGTAATTATAGTAATACCGCCATTTGCCTAAATTGTTTGTCTATATATACGTGTATATATGCATGTGGTCCATGATTTTTCTGCAGTGTGTTTTCAGTTCTATTTAAGTGAACATTTTGAGTTCTTAGTCGGGGATATAATAGCCCGAAAACATTTTCCTTAAATTGAGTGGTATTTAAATTTCTACTTATATTCGTCCGTTAATAGGGAAAATTTATTTTACTCATAAAATCAGGTTACAGATTTATCTACATTTAAATAATATTTGAGTTTTTCGCTATTCTTTGCCGTATTATTTTAAATTTCCTCGCAACGAGAAATATAGGTTAACGGATAGAAATCGGACTGGATTAGCGCAAGAGTGTTTTATTGAATTGAACTGGTTTCGGGTGGTCTCGATATAAGAGGATTTCGTCCTACCAGCCGATCTGTTAAGGAAGCAATCTGTTTTCGTTAATTTTTCCCACGATTCCACAATCAACCCGTTTCACAATTGAGAAAAACCCCCTCTCAAACGGCCGCTGCTTCGCAACTGTTTGACAAGTTCTGGCCGCAATGTCCACCATCGGAAGAGACGACACGTGTTCGAAAAATGCGACGATTTACCGATTTCAGCGGGAGATGTTGGTGAATGAGTGAAAGTGAAAGTGATGCCCAAAACAGCGTGTCAACAAGGTATCCATTTCAATGGAAACTACCAGATGACCGATATCTGTACGTACAAAGAAGAGGCGACCGACCAGACTGACATTTCGAAAAATGCCGAATTAAGTCGGCTTTTTTACGAAATCCGGTTAATACGGAAAGTAAAAATTTCTGTAACAGACAAATTGATTTACGACACCGCAAACATCATTTGTTTTACTCGATGATCAAAAGTTTACACGGTTGTAAAACATCGCCTACCGATAATGGAGTCAGTCGGTTATCATACGCACATTCCATTTTCCAATAACTTCGATATAAATTTCTCGGGGTGTTGTTATAAATTATACGGGCAGCTGGGGGGGGGGGGATTGTTATTCTTCGAAGACGCTCTCGAATTTAACTGGAAAATTGGAAAATTGGAAAATTGTTACACAATTACTCCGGAATAAAATAAACGAAAAATAATGAGTACTGAAAACCGTATTGTTTTGAGAGAGGTTATTTAGGGTAATCTTAATATCGGTTTTTGTGTTTTTTGGAAGGGATAACTGAAAATTCTTACGCGAACCGTAAAACAACCAGTGCTTTTTTTTTTTGTGTGTAACATAAGCAGAAAAGGGTAAACCACTAAAATTAATATCTGTTATCTATTTTTTTTCTTGAAATTATCGCTTTTTGAAATGAGTTTGCAACAAAATTTTAAAAAAAAAAACCACTAAATCCGGAACTTAATTATAAATCCACTCTTTATTTTGTTACGGTTCGGAAAGTTAGGGATTCGTCAATTTTAAGAAATTGTAGACGGTATTTTAAGGAATTTTGAATAATTTCCGATATAGTTTTTCAATTCGCCCATTACCAAAAGCAACACATCTGCGAATTCGTTCTTGTTGCAGTACATTCCGATGAAAATCAATAACTGTAAACGAGAGCATTGTGCAAGTTCAATTCAAACGTGTTTCGATACTAATAATTACGCGTGGAATTAAGTAAATTTTAATTGAACCATTTAAACTTTAAAAATACGATACTGCTGTAATTTATTGCTATTCGTCCGTATAATTAATATGCGGTCAGAAGTTAATATTACTTTTGTTGCTTTATACAGAATTTACATTTACTATAATAAACATTACTTAAGTTTCATCGGCAATGAACTTCAACCGCCCTTTCTCTACCACTTCAACAACAAAAATCCTCAAAAGTCGGCTAAATTGCACTAATAACCTAATTATAAACGATAAAACCTTTTCGGGAATCCGGTGAAAACCGGAACTTTCTGTCAGTTTGTAATGTTGTGGCAGTCCGATAGAGCCGTGAAAATCGTCTTATTTATTAAATGCGTATTTTATAGCAGCGGTGTCCTTAATATTCGTCGTTTTTCTGATTGTACGTCTTCAGATGAATTATTTTACCGGACTTTGGAAATAATTAGCCACGCAGACTGACTGAATTTGAGAGCCCTTT
Source organism: Icerya purchasi (assembly GCA_039619475.1). Lineage (NCBI taxonomy): Eukaryota > Metazoa > Arthropoda > Insecta > Hemiptera > Monophlebidae > Icerya > Icerya purchasi. The sequence goes on along the minus strand of CM077115.1, from coordinate 237,936,779 downwards.
TTAACGCTAATTATTCATCGTTTATTCTGCGGCATACCGCTGGTGATGCTGTGAAATTATAAGATCCCGCTGTTTGTCTTTATTTAAATTCTCTGTCCAGCTTGTTTATTAGTGCGCACCTGTTTAAAGATTTAATTTTTACTAAGTATACAATTCCCTTCTCTCTGTTCTCCACTTAACTTTCTTTATCGCGTTTGGGTCATGCCGTCAAATTATTTTTACTCTCTATCCGTAAGCATTTAAGAACACAAAGTTTTTTGCCTCCTTTTTTTTAGATGTTCTCGTCTACAAACCCCCTAAAAATATATATTTCGCGATAATTCAGGTACTACTTACTATGTGTGTGTTATAAAGTTGTTTCTACGGTCGGGTTTGTTCTGAAAACTATAATACTTGATAAACTGAGTATCATTTCTAAAAGTCCCTTTTATCACTGCAATCACTTGTTTTCCAAAAAAAAGTACTTTGCGTAATTTTATTAGATTATTCACTTTTTCTAAATATCTCCAACCCCTTTTTTCTTTTGTTTTTTTTTTCCCTTCAACTTCACTTGTGAAATCTAAAGCAAGAGATAATTTGTGTTTTCTTCAACACCACTGCTTAAAGTTTAGCCGGTTAAAACTTATTTCCTTAAAAGGTGTAATAAAAACAATGTAGGATTTCGAACCCGAAAATTTATTGCTCAATCGACACTACGTTATGCTTGCTACAAAAGTTAATAACATCAAAAAAACCAAAAACAGATCTTTCCATTGGTATATCACACACCCGGAAAAACTGACAAGATTTGGTACTTCCGGCGCCCCAAGGGTCTAAAAGTATGAATTTGTAAGTTGAGCTATATTTCTTTCTTCTAAAGCGTTCTTTCATGAACATGTTTGAAATATATTTTAGCTTCCTCAGCTTTTTCCTTAAGCGGTTACTTTTATTTATTGTTTTTCGCCAAAAGACGTTATTTAAATTAAACCTTTTATGGGTAGTTTTTTTTTTTTAACTTATGTAGATATTTCTGTTTTGTTTTTTTTTTTATATATTTTGAATTTCAATTTTAAATGGTTATGTATGGCGAATTATGAATTTTTACGTGTGTGATTTTAGATATTACTTTAAATGGACGATTTTTTGACGATCGTACGATTTTGAATGTTATTTCGTTCCTGAGGTAGTACCGAATTTTATTTGATATTTTTGCTGTTTCTGAGTCATCTTATTGTACGATTTTTTATAAGGCTATCGAATCCTAAAAATCGAAAATCGGTGAAAATGAATAATCAAATAAAATTATGTGAAATTGTGTTTTTTGTAATTCCACAAATGTATATACATATACATATATATATATATAGGCGAAAAAAATTGCACAAAATTACTGATAACAATGGATTATGTAGAAATAAATTTGGTAGGCCGCGTTTCTTACTGGCACAAATGATGATAATGTTTAGTGGATGAAATACATCGTAATTTGCCTGGCTCGCTACGAAAAAATTTCCGTCAAAAAGATTCACGTCAAATCCCAATCCCGCCGGACCTAAAGATTTCAATGTTCAATACGAACCGCTTTATGCATATACGAATTTTTTTATTAATAATAATCATATAATATAATAAGTGTATATATAAATGACAGTAGCGCGATAGCCTAGTAGTTAAGATGCTTGGCTATGGGTTTTCGGGAGTTGTCTCATTCCGAATTCAAGTAGCTCCGAGTTATGTACCTAACCTGAAATTGAACTGAGTGCCAGGTAAATCTGTGAAAATAAAGCCGACCGAAAGGAAGGAACACTAACTCTCTACCCTCCTTAGCGCTGCTGAGCTTCTTAGTACACCGTAAACCTTAACTTCACAATTCCCAACTCTCTGTCAAGAATATGAAACTTATATTTTATGTAAATGGCATCGTTATCCTTGCGCTGGCTGTGATACGAATAAACTTTATTAAATATGCAACGTTTTACTGTTATAGACGTTGTGAGATAAATTGCTAAGCGGTAAACGCTACTAAAATTTTTTTTAAAATGACGCAGTCAACTGAAATTTATTCATACTGTCTCTACTGTCTCCTGAGAGTTTGAGAAATAGAGTCGTTAGTAATTAAGCAATGGAGAATTAACGTTACAAATCACACACTATATTATGTGTACATAGAGTAAATATCGGTAAACTTGATCTAATGTTGTACTCACTATGTGCGAAAGAAAGTGTACACTTCTCGATTTTAGTTGTCCGACGAGATTTTATGCAACATTCTTATTATGAACATATATATATATATATATATTCTTCTTCTTCTTCTACGTCGTTCACATCTGTGGGGTATCGTGATCATGTAGCAATCCGATTGTTGCACGCCATAATATCCCTCGATCTTTTGCTCGTTGTATACATTGGTGCAAAGGTAATCCAGTTTGCTTTCTTATCATATCTGTCCAGCGCTGTGGAGAGCGGCCTTTTGGATATATATATATAGCTACTATTTTCGATGAATTATCAAACGCGGGAACTGAGGTCTGGAAAGAACTGGAAGCGCCTGTCGATAGGGCTAGGTGTTATATACGATTCCGTGATGGTACGGAGACGATAGGCAACAGTATATGATTCAAATATAAAATTATGTTTTTAGTTTTTTGTCTATTTAGCGAGTTATATACTTTTCCTTATAGATCGTGAATTATTCACAGATGAGCCGAATAAAGAATTGTTTTATACCTTTTTTAATCAGTATTTCTTACCAGTAAAAAGTATAGCAAGTTCCGTACCCTTGATGGGGCGTCGGGAATTGTGAAGTTATTCTTATCGGTATTTTTTAAAAAACCTGGTAAAACGCTTATGGAAGAATAATACATATATTTCAATCACTTTTTCGAAAATTAATTTTCACAAAAACAATTTAAATAGGAGTCGTACTAGATTTTTTTTGATTTTTAATTTTTTTTTTTTTTCGGTTGAAAAATTTTGACATTTGTCTACTTGTATTTAGTTCAGCATAGAAACATCTTTAAGAGGAATATTGCTATTTTAGATGGCGTGAATCTTATCGTGCGACTTGCAATATGTTTGCAGGCTCCAAAATCCTTTTAATTTTGATATTTTTTGGGAGTTCCTAAAAATAGTCAATTGCCAAAAAAAACAAAAAAAAAAAACAGTCGAAACTGTTCTTTTTAATAATTTTTATTCCTTCGTTAATTAAAAACAATTCGGAGGTATATAGTAATTGTCGATATTTTTTTCCGTTAACACAGATGGCTCTTCAGTTGCGGGACCAAAGTATCGGAAGGAGAACAAACGGCAAAACAACAACAACATCGGAGTAAGCGCATCGAAAAGATCCAGAACCGCGTACACCAGCATTCAGCTAATCGAACTGGAAAAGGAGTTTCACTACAACCAGTACATCGGACGAGCTAGACGTATAGAGATGGCTGAAAGTCTCAGCCTAACTGATCGACAAATAAAGATCTGGTTTCAGAATCGTCGAATGAAAAAGAAAAAAGAACAATCGAATAAGGCCGACTCATCAGGTAATAATTGAATTCATACATCGCATTTCATAATATAGTACCACCCGGTTAATCGTCGAATGTTGTTCACTTTTTCGCGCCAAATATTACGGTTGGACCGATATTTCGTGTATATAAATTGAAAAAATTCAATTACTCCGACGCAAAAAGGTCGGGGATCATGGAACACTTTTGCGGGATCATATATCAAAAGCACCCCTCGTAATTTTAACACCGCTACATCATCCTCAAGCTACGATAAAACGGTGCTTCCCTGCTTCGCTTTCGAAGTTATCTAAATTATCCCGTTAAATTCATCTTGTTGCCATTTTGACTTCTTCTTGTATTAAAACATATCGCGAATTCATTATTCCGGAAAAGCAAAAACACTTTATTCTAAGATAAATAACCACGCGGTTTAGATCTTAATTACGGCTAAACACGAAGAGGAAGGGGGAAAAATTGTGTCTAGCAGAAATTGAGAAGGCTGTTCAATACGTTTCGCGCGCAAAATTAAAATAGGTAGTCTCTCCTATGGGAGTCTCTTGATGAGGTGTTAAATACCTAATATTAACCGGCTTGAGAATGGACGGAGCGGTTTTTACCGAGATCGACAGAAAGAGCCAACAATAATAATAATAATAATAATAATAATAATAATAATGAAATAAAAATAAATCACAGGACCAAACAATGGAATAACGATTTGTAGAGCTTCATAAATGGGGCGCGGCGATTCGACCGTTGAAGGGACCTCTTTTCTTCTTCAGGCCAAGATGGGAAATTGTTTTCAGGACGCGAAGACGAGACTTCCCCTTATCGACGAGAGATTTTACGCTCAACTATGCCCGTCAAGAGAGGGTGACCATGAGGTACGTGTAATTTCCGCGCTAGAGATTTTTAATTGAAATAATTCCGCATAAAATTAAACGCCCTAATAAGAGCCGTGGCACCGACCGCTTGTTAATTTCAGCCATCGTTCGCTATAAAAACCAGGCTCAGAATTTTCAAAGAAGGAAAAAACCAAAGGTAATTTGTTTCCTTCTAATTGAACTGCGCGCAGTCGACGAGCTTGGAAAGCTCGGATTTGTGTCGTACGATTAAGTTAAGCAAATTCGCGGACCCTGAACTTAGTGATTAACACCGTCTCCGTTAGGGAAAAAAGCCTCGTTACTTCAACGTGTAAAATGTTTGCGCTCGCGTAAAACGTACAATACCGGAAACTGACCGCTATTAACTCTTTACACCCTGGAGAATTAGGTACTTGACTAGCGCATTGTTTAATTATACCTGATCGCGCCGTTGATAAAATCTTTCTTGAAATCGATTTCTAAGAATGTCCCGTTATGTTTACGGACGGCAACCGATGTATACCTGGACTAACGAATTAGCCAAAACAGTCACGTCTCACTCGCGACCGAACATTTTTCAGCCTTGAAATTTAAACAGCGCAAACACCGGTAAGTTTACCTTATGGTATCGAGGACGAGATAACGGTTCTCGTCACACCGAGACGACGCATTTGAAGAAATGATATTGTGTCGACTACGGATACCCCGCGTTAACGCATTTACCAGGAAACCCCATGTGTGTCGCGTTGTTATTAGGTGGCATTTGTATTGGTTACCTAGAAATCAGTATTAGCAGCGCGTATCTTTCTAAAGCATTTGTTTCAACACGAGCCGGTCAAATATCATCCCATGGAGTACAAACCAGCATTTAGTATCAAATTGTATTTTCCCGAAGTATTACAGCGCAGTTACGGGTACGGCCTTTGATATGAAGGGAGCATACGGGATATTATGGAACTAAGACGATGTGTACCCCCCCTACCGTAAAAATGTCTAATGAATCTGAAGTTATCAGGGACAGAGTTCCTTTCTCATTGGGGATTCGCGCCTTTATCTTCCCAGACTCTCCTCTGTCACGCGATTAAATTTCATCGGCAGCATCTTATTAGCCGACTTTTTTGAAAAACGTACTAAATCAATAATGGTCCTTTTTTTTATTTTTATTTTATTTCTTTCATTTTGAGCACACTAACTACGGACATTAACCCAGCGCAAATGAAATTTCAAGAAGTTTCAATGTGCAGCGTCCTAATCGAGCGAAACACAATTAACTAATCAACTTCGCCAGCTTTTTAGTCGCATGGTAACTTTTGTCGTCAGTTCCGTGCCGAATCGAATTCTATTGCTGTACACGGCATGCGAGAAGAGAAAAGAAATCGTCCATCTGGTTAATGAGGAATTCGACATTTTCCTAACTAGGCTGCTAACTGAAATAGCACGCAGTATTCAATATTCATGAAAGTATTATTGGTTACTGAAAATATTATCCGATCAAAATTAGGAGTAACAGTGAATATTAAGGAGAACTGTTTCTTAACCTAAAATGAACGGTTGCCGAAGATAACAACATCGCGGTATACAAGACACACACGGTGGCAAGCAGATATAGAAATTAAGATGTTGTGCACTATCGTTACAAAAAACAAAATGGCGAAAGGATTTCAACTACAGATTGGATTAATATGGAAATTACAAAAAAAAAAAAAAAAAAAGAATTAAAGAGTTCGACATTAATCAAACTGTTGAAAAAATACCCGACGAGGTAAAAACGGGAGAAGAATTCGAATTTAGAGATAGCGTGAATTAAAGAATAAAAAGAAGCCGGTGATTTTAATGACGGCGCTTGAGCCGGGATAATTTGAAAAAAAAAAGTTATGTGTTACAAACTATGTAACAAAAGTTGTAATTCCTTTTTTATATGATTTAAAAAAAAAAAAAAAAAAAAAAAAAACGTAGTGAAACTCTTTTACAACAGAAAAAATATCCTCTGAAAGAACAGGGGGTGTCCCAGAATTGAACTGATTATTTACTTATACTCTTTTTTTTAATCCCTTACGTCATATTATTTTCATTCTCAAATTCATATTCCGCATCTAGTTAAAGTATTTAACGTATTTCCGTTGTTGTTTATATTTATTTTAAATAATTTAAAACGTGTAATATTTATGAATAAACGGTTAATAAGAATATCGGATATATATAAGACTTACAACTTATTTTAGCAGCAAAAAAAAAACAAAAGAAGGAAAGAGGGAAAACTGCGTCAAGGATGTAAATTTTTTTCGGCAAAATCCCGATTTAAAATCATATCGGTAATTTGGTTACCGCACTTCCTCTTTTAACCGCATTAATTGCACCTCTTTTTGTTTTTTATCGCAACAAACGGTGACAATCGTCAAAAACTAGGTTCACAACTTTTAGAGAGCCGATAATTTGTTAGTCATTGAAATCAATTTTTAAGTTCCTACCGCTGCCGGGGAATCGAAAATCGTCAGTAATTCAGCGTTTAAGGCACGAAGTTCCTGTAGTGTTACGCGGCAGAATTTGTCCATGTGTAATTTGAACTCCGAAGGTAAAAGGATTACTTCGACCGTGTTAAAAACTAATCGAGCTGAAATAACAAAAAAGGGGCAAAAGAAAAAAGATATTTTTTAATTTACAATTTTGTCTAAGCGTACCAATATAAAGAACAAAAATTCGACCTCTACTAGACCCTCAGAGTTCGATGATGCTCTTTTAAGAGAGTAGATTTCAATTTACTGTGTAATTCTTGAAATTAATAATAATTTGGGCGTAGCGATTTATTTTCAAAAAAAAAAAAACATAATAAAAAGTAAAAGTTTTTTTTCCCTATAATTTTAGTATGCAAACGTGACTCTTCATTAAACATATATATTCGAATTGATTTAGAATGGTTTTTATTCTTTCGCGGTCTTTCCTTTTCTAATTTTATTATTGCTTGACCAAATTTTTAATAAACCTTCTGAGTTTTTTAAATTTTACCGGTAACAATTTAACACAAAGAGTTGTCTCCGGAGTTCCTTTTTCTCCTTTTTTTTTTTTTTTTTTTTTGTTTTTATTCGCGATACAATCAACCCGTTTAATAGGAAAAATTGAATCGGCTTCGAATACTTTGTGTGCATCGGCGTTATTTAGTTCTCTCGTTAATTTCGCTAAAATTACCTCTTACCAAAAGTTATTCTCGCTTTCCAAATTCTTTTTTTTTTTTTTTTTTTTTTTTTTTTTTTGGGCTCGTCAAACAAGACCTTTACCCAGAAACGAAAGGTAAGGAAAGAAGACAGTTATATTTTAATCCGGTCAGAAATTTTATCTAAAAAGAAACAAATAGCAGGAATAATTAGTGGGGAAGGAAAGGACATAGGAAGCACAATAAGGAGTAGGAAGTCCGAGCTTCAGCAAATAAGAATACAAAATGCTCCACAGAAAAAGATAAACACTGTGGAAGAACACATGATCGGCGTCGTCGCAAATAACTGCATCATCATCCGGATGATGGAGAGGATAGTGTGAAGAAGAAATCAAGGAAAAACGAAATTTAGATAATGGCAGCAAAGAATGGCCAAAGCGCATACGAACAATGGAAACAACATCAGAATGTCGAAGAAGAGAGGGATGCAAAAGAAACACCATGAGAATAGGGAGGAATAGTAAGCCGAAATGACAGATGAAATGAGTAATTATTAGAAAAGGAAAAAGCGTATGTGTCCGACTTTTCAAATTCGTATTATTTGTTCTCCGAAAAAAAAAAAAAAAAAAATATATATAAATCTTCTTTCAATCTTCTTTTGTTCCTTTTTGCGCTGTTGTTCGCGCGTGACAAAGGTTTTTCATTTTTTCCTTATTTTACTGTTTTATATCGATTTGTCTCTCATATTGGTTAAAGCTTACATTCTGTAAGGCTGAATTTATAAATATTCAACGGTTTACGAACTAGCATTATTCTCGATTTTATATAAACCCAAAATTACTTCAGAAAGAAAGGATGTTTAGCCGTGATTTGAGAAATGCTTAACCACGTTTCCGCTTTTCCGCAATTCTCCATTTTCTTTTGATTTTTTTTTTTTTTTTTGCAGTATAGTTTCATCAGTATGACATTTTCGATTGTATCGTTTACGTAATGAAATATTTAGAATTCCTCGTTGTTTCGGTACTGTTAGGTAGACACGTATTTTACGTACTCTCAAGAAATTTATAATAAAAAAGAAAATATCTGTTTCGGGGTTTACTTTTCCCCCATACCGAATAAAGTCATTATTTTACCTGCCATTTTACCTGTCCTCCAGTGTTTAGGCGTCATCGTTGCATTTTGTTTTTGTTTTTTTTTTTTGGTTCGGCTTCTTTCACTTCTATCTACGCTCGCATTATTCCGCGTCGGCCATAATTACGGAATTAAATAATATTAATTTTGGTACATATTCCGAGTGCTTCGGAACAGCTTTACACTGGATATATCCTCAATAAGGTTTGCCTCACGTTTATTGTTAACATCGACCTAGTATATTTGGCGATTCTAAGCGGTTACAAGAACAACTCTGCCTAATAATCGTTTTTATACAAAACTTTGTATATAGGGTGAAGTAAAATTTCATAGTTCACCTATTCTAGCTTCGTATCGTTACACCTAATTTGCTAGAACTTCACAGCCTGTGCGCTATACATTCCGTGTTTTTGGGGTAATTTAGAATTTCCTTAAGAATATAGAGATTTTAGTTTTGGTTAAATTAAACATTTTAAATCGATTTACGGAGGAACTTTAAGTGGACTAGCTAATCTTTGTTACTTTCGTATTGAAAATTAGATATGCCGGAAATATCTTCGTCCACGATGGCCAGTTCGATCGAGGCGGAATCTTCGTCGTCACCGGAGGCAATTACGTCGGGAAGCAGCTCGTCTCTGTACTGCGTCGAAAGTCAACCTGCAGCGACGCCGCTGAAGCCGCCATCTCTGTCGCGCTCATCACCACCGGTCGCAGTTCCTATTAAAATGGTGTATTCCGGTTCACCTTCGACTATCCACTACTCGATGTCCTCGCCAATGGCTATCGAAGACCGCATTATCCAAGTACCAACACCAGATCACCCTGCAGATTCCTGTTGCAACGCTTCTTACCATCGCTATCCGCATCAGTACCATCACTATTACCACTGCGGCAGCGAAACAGCGTCCGATTGTCCGTCGTACTTACTCCCGTCGTTCAACTGTTGCACTAGCAATGATGGTAACGGTGCCGGTGTCCCGGAATCAAGTTGGAATAACGATCTGAACTGCCAATGGAATTCGCCTGTGACAACAAATTGGGATCATCCGAATTATTCCTACGCAGCGTCTAGCTACTTCCACCATATCGACTCTTCGTCCAACGTTCATTTTCAACCATTACGAAACAATAATAATAATAGTAATAATAATAGTAATAATAGTAATAATAGTAGCAATAATAGCAGTGGTAACGTCGATAGCGTTATAGAACAGCAAACGCTTCTCGAACTGAATTCGGAAATCGATAACGAAAACTTATTTTATCAACTGTGAGGAGGAGGCCTTCTTCTTTTTATTCGTTTTATTTTTAATGTCACTATCGTTATCATTATTATTATTTTCTTTTTTTTTTTCGAGTGGTCCGACTCTTTTTTTCTTTTCTTTGTTTTGATCCTTAAGAGTTCCTAGTTCTACTTTTAGGTCCTTTTCCAGATAATTTACATTTTTTCGAAAAATAAAACGTTTCGAAGGTGGTTTTTCTTTTTCCCTTTTTAGTACAGTTTTAATGAAATCTTACAAATTCGTAGATATTATCGCGAAGCAAGACGATGAAAAAAAGAAAAAAAAAAAAGATGTTCCGCTACATAATTTTATTCGGGGAAGAACGCTCTCCTGATTGTTGCGAACTTATTAAATTCCACGTGCATTATTTTAAATGACGCGCATGAAATTTTATTCATAGGATACACGATTTCAAAGAAAAAATTTTGTCTCAGAGGAATTTCTCTGATTTCTTTGGCTTTTTGAATATACGTGTATATTATACTCCAATGTCTTGTCCCGGTGCATTGATCTATAAGTGAGATTACGATGAGGGAATTTAGAACGTAAAATTATTTCCATTGTTACGTTGCGAGCAATCATGATAGAAAAGCTTATCTCATTCTTATTTATCATCAAGATGCGCTACCAGAGATCACACACTTGATTCGCTGATGAAAGTCTTTCACGTTATTGCGATTAATCTTGCAGTCAGTCAAATCTTTAGAATTCCGGACTGTATTTAATCGAATTGTTAGACCAATTTATTAGGAAAACTTTTATTTATTTATTTTTTTTTTAAATTTAAATCTATCGCCATTTTCTGTATTATGCAGAGTTTTTAGCCGAGTTTTTTATATTCAAAATAATTTTGCATCTAGGCGATCCGGTTAAATATTTTTAAGCTTTTTCCTCGCCTAATCCTGAAATCAGCGAGGTGGTTTTTGCCTTCTCGCTATCCAATTTAACGCGTTGAATTATATCGAATACGCCGATCACTTTTAGTTACACGTGCACTTTTTTTTTAGTAATACATAATTAAATTCATACGAATTCGAGCTAGTTTAGTGGACCCGTGTTGTTGTTTTTAACTGATTTTAATTTTCTCCTAATGTCAGAATAGGCTACTCTTTAAAAGTTCATTATTCACTAAATTCAAGTGACGATTACGAAATCTTACGAATTTAATTGCCACTTTTCGCTATTCCAAATCTTCGCTTAAGTAACAATTCTCTGCCGGGTCGCGAAATAACTCGCGTTAAACTAATTCAGCGTTACAACATTTTCGGTAAAACCTGCACGTCATACATGTTAGATGTTATTGTGGGTTTTACCGAACATATTATTAAAATTATATTTTATTTTCTGAATATTAACGAAAGTTCAACTATTATGAAGGGGGTTCGGCCGTCCTGTACATTTCGTATTGTTTCAGTGAAAGCGAAGTAATATCGAATTTTTTGAATTATTTTACGTCGGAATAATTATTGTAATAAGTGAATTTCAAATGCACCGTTTCAATAAGTACCCCCCTATTATAATGACGTTATTTTTTTCATTTTAAAAATAATACCTTTCAATTCTTATTATTGTACCATTATTTTATTGCGTACTTTCTAGCCTTCATCGTTTTAATTGTTACTCTATACGAACATTCTTTTCGAGATAATTTGAGATCTTTTTCAATTTTTAGCGAGTTGTAGTAAAATGAAATATATATATATAGAATGATAAAACTTTTGGATATAATAAAACTATCAATAACATATGTTTTAATAAGAATGATAAAGTTATCATTCTGCAGGTTGCTTTCCTTTTTAAAAGTTATTCCATCGAGGTGATATACATTTACGAAGGGTTTTTTTTTAGTTTTTTTCTGTAAAATTCGAACCATTGTTCGAACATTACAAATGGTTTACAGTTTATTAAACTTTCAAACATATTTCTCTGTTAAACATTACTTTCGATATATCTAATAATATAATTGACGTATTTTTAACAAAATAAAATATTCTTTCATTTATAATAAAACAAACTTTAATAAAAAATATATTGTTTGTTATTAAAGTTTTGTTTTATTATACAGTTTTAACAAACAGGATGTATTCACCTACATTCTTTCATTTGTTCTCGGGTAGTCGATTTGTCCTCAATAATTAACTTTTAAGTACATACATATTACCTAGGTAACCTGGACTTTTTGCAATTTTGAAAAGACTTTTAATATTCCATATAATAATATAATGCCGATTATTACTGTACTGTAATATTCCCGTTTGTTTTTTCCCCCACCCAATTGTCATTATTTAACCAAAGTTAAATTAAAGTAACAATCACAATTAACTAAATTAAGAAAAATATTATTCCTATTTTAATGATTTTGTCAATTAAAAAATGTCTTAAATTTTTGGCGATACAACGAGCTCTCTATCATATAGGTATTTATTTTTTTCGCAGGTCTGAATAATATGAAACATAGAAAAATTGCTTTAAAGTTTTAAACCGGTTTTTTTTTTTTTTTTTTGTTGTTTTTTGTTATGAAATCGTTTTAATTTGAATCGAGTAAAAAGAATTTAAATATTCATTTTTAGATTTAATCTGCAAAATTTTGACCAGATACTTTCCTCAGTCTATAGTAGGAAATCTCAGCTTATGAAAATTAATAAATTTTTAGAGGTGGTAGAAATTTTTAAAAACTCCCTGAAAATATCATCATGCCTAGAGTTACCACATACATAGAGGTATATTTCGAACGATTATAGTTATATTAAATTCTCGTCGTTGATTTGTCTCTATCGCCATGTCATAATCAACTTTTAGGTACTTTTACTTTTACATAATATTCTGAGTTTTCTAAAGCAAAACAATTAAAACTGATTAGGTTATTTGCATTAGTTTTGTAGATTTTATCGCGCCATTTTTTATTAACCCATTAAAAATTAGAAATGTACACCGTTCACTACGGAACGTGTATTAATTGTATTTTCTATATTTTTTTTTCGGATAATTTGAAATTGCATCAATCGAGACTGATTCTTATTCTTCAAAAACGATGAATTATCGGATCTTAAATTTGCTTAACTAATTACATTTGTATTCTTCGAATTAAGTACGCGTCTCCCGTGTTAATATCGCGAGTTTACCGTGCCAGCGAAACTATTAACGATTTTTAATTTATTTTATTTTTTTTTAGTATTTCATTAAATTCTTTCTATTCGAATCGAATAATAAGAATTTAACTCGGTTTAGGGTTTATTTGACAAAAAAATTGATATTTAAAGAAAAACGAATAATGTACGGAATTAAGGAAAAATGCGCTGTTATTATTATTCGCTTTCTTTGAAATGTAAATATAGCTTTTAATATTAAAAAAATACTATCAAAAGTTAAAAAAAACATCTAATAATTTTGTACATTTTTTATATTGTTAGTTTTATCCGGTAGAATATTTTGCGTAAATTTTTTTGTAAATAAGTATCTATTTAAAAATTGAAAGTATCGCGTAAGTTTTTGTTTTTTTTTTTTTTTTTTTTTTTAACGGTAAAATACAGTATATAAAAGATTTTTCGCTTCCGAAGTATCATAGATATAATCTAAATCTAATGTAATAGTTCATAATTTATATATGTAGATATAATCCTCATTTTATTTATGAATATACATTTATATGAAATTCACGTAATTGCATTCATTCGACGTGGAAGATAATAAAATTAGCTGAAAGTTGTCGATGGTTCGGAAAGCATGTTTTGTAAATATTTAGTGTTCCGGGAACTATTAAAAATTGTCCTCAAATATGAAGGAAACATTTGAGGCACAGTAAATAACACTTTCGTCTTTTCTGTTAACTCTACTATATTCGCAGTTTTATTTCGGATTATTTTTCATTATTTTTGATTAACATAAAATATTTCTTTTGAATGAAATTACGAGCTATTTGCGTCAGAGACACGGAAACAATAAATTTGCCCTATGGCAACACAGCCAAGTAAAAAACAAATTATTTTTGCATATTATATAACTTAGTTGTAAAAAACCAAATATATAAAGTTTTGAAAATTTTGTTAATACATAGTTTAATTCGAAAAATGAAGCGACACGCACTTAATACATAAATGATGCTAAATTTAAATTAACGATAAAAAACTTCATCGAGATTTTTTTTTTAAATTATTTAAGATGATAATTTTTAGTTTATTAGAACCAGTCGAAAGATAAAAAAAAAAAAAACAAAAAAAAACGTACGCGACAGAATCTTCTTTTCATGAATAAGAAGTTTCGGGTTTTCACGTGAAAATAGGTTTTTTTAATTCTTTATTTTTTTTTGGATTTGCCAAAAAATGGCGTCAGTTCAACAGACTTAAAAGATTGTAAAAGAAAGTAGAGAGATGTTAGAACCTAATTCGATCGGATACTAGTAAAGGTAGCAAGAGCAATGAGAACGGGAAACGAGGAACGCGATAATTTAAAAGAAGCACACTGTGCATGAGGATTCTTAATTTCAACAGTTCGGAGTAAATATATGAACGCTCAGGTAAAAGGAAAGAACATTCGAATAGGATATGGATTCATATCAAATGACAGTTATGAGAGCGTGATGGACAAAATAAGAGATATGACGGGAGAGAATCTATAAAGAATGGAAAGCGATAAAAAGCGTTACCAGGATAACAAATAGCGGAAATCAGTGAGCGACGAAAAGATGAAAAATTATATAATCAAGGACTATTAGCGACCGAAGGTATATATGGATAAGTACAGCGAAATGAGATTAGAGAAAGATGAAAAGAGTAACTATCAGACAGCGTATTCGTCAATGGCAAGCGGAAGAAAAGAAGGTAATAATAAGAGCTGAAAACTTTTCGATAAAGGGGCACCATTTTGTGCTGCGGTTCAAACTAAATTCGTTTCCAGGCGTGACTCTAGGTATCCATCAAAAAAAAATAATCAATTTGGAGGGATCATTTAGAAAAAAGGAGATCCATAGATGGAATTTGGATACTGATGGAATATCACATGAGTAGAAAACAGAAGGGGAGCCATATAAGAAAACAATTTTAGAGTGTGATGTTGCTGTTAAATATTTACGAGAATTGCGAGAAAACGAAATAAACAGAACTGAATAAAAGAGATTGCAGTTAGTTTCGCGGAAAATACCGAACAAAAAGACAACAGTTTATACGATTCACAGTTTCAATACCTGTAATTTGATATCTTTTGCGTTCAAAAGGCGGCGGTAGATTTTTTAAATTGATTACTATCTTCCGATAAAAACAGTCTCTCTCGGTATAAACAGAGAAATAATTTATATGCAAGCGAATACGAATACGAATATTTTACCACATTAAATGAAAAAAATAATTCAAACGATTAAAATCGAATTTCAATAATTGTTCAAACTGTATCAAAATATTTCAAGTGAGGAGAAAAAAAAAATGGCGAATAAACTTTATCGGCAAGTTTCGCAAAAATTTCCCCTTCTCAAAAACTCGATTAATTTCACTGGGAATTAAAAAATCCGTCTGTTTAACCGGAAGTTAATTATTAAATGCTCTGAAATACACATATAATTAATAATTCTGCTCCGGAAAACAAAAAAAAAGAAAAAGAAGAAAACAAAAAAAAACCGGTTTCGCAATCGAAACAAAAAATTGTTACGTCAATTATACGCGAAAAAGTGACATAATCGCTTCTCTGTTTTACCAGCCTTTAGGATTGGTTTTTATTGTGGATTGGTCTTTTTTCTATTGCGATCTTGTGCACTGAAACCCGTAGAAATTTCGAATTTCTATCACGCGATAAATTCACTAAACCCTTTTTCTAACATACGGGATAGTCATTTTATGTACTACTGGTGCCGAGACAAGATTCCGTGTGCTCAACGGACTCCAGAAAACTGAACACAGTTCAACGGATACACAGTGTGGACAAGGGTACAATTGTTTTTTAAGATTATTTTCGTTTCATGATTGAGACGCTGTACTACTTAAACAGACCGAAATTCTATTAAATACATAAAAAGTTCGTTTAAATTTGATGCTTATCTAAGATCGTTCTTAGAATAATATACCTGTATTTGATTAACGTTAGTAAATAATTCGCTAACCTGTCGAATAGGCTAACTTAAAAATTTTTCTACTTTTATTAATTCCGTTTTATCAGCCAGTTTGGACGTCGGTGACGCATCGTCCCTAAAAGCTGGATTGTTTGCAGCTTCCCTTTTAAAATATAGATTTATAGGCGATACGGAATTGAATAGTTTTCGTCGTGTTGCCCCGAACTAGTTCAAATAGCGTTGCTATAAATATAGTTCGTCTTGTTTGCCGCGCTCATGTCGATGGAACAACAACTCATTTATTAACCGTGTTTCGACTAGATGTAATCAGCGACCCGTTTTGCACTAACGGATTTATCAGACAACGTAAACGGATATGAGATTTTTCGCATAATGACAATTCTTCTTTTTGGACGCCTTCAAAAAGTAGTTTTCTAACCAGTCTCATATGGGGGGTTTAAACTTTTATTTTTGAACTAGAGCATTTACACCGAACGAAAGACTCGAACGTCTTATTAACGATAATCTGTCTTTGTTTCAGTGTCGAATTTAATTTAGTGCGCTCATACGGGGAACAGCGGTAGCTGTATAATTTTTGGGAATGCGCTCGATTTCCATTGACTTTTTTAAAAAAGAGACATTATATATATTCGACACGCGCATGTGATTGTTATGTTTTTTCGGGTAACTTTATTTTAATCGATTTTAATTGATTCTTTGTTTGTCAGTTATCCGAGTAAAATAAACGTTCAAAAAAAGCGGGTCTCCTCGTTTAGAAACAACATTTTTTCATTAACCTAAAGTATCATCAATGTTATTTAGGAACGATTTAGAAACGGAGGTTGGAAAGAAACCGTTTTTTTTGTTGTTTTTTTTTTGTAATATAGACGAACGTACAACTTGCAATATTATCAGTATTGCTTACTAAATATATATATATATAGATTCGAATAAACTGAAATCAGGCTCATCACTAACGGAATTTCAACATTTTTCTGGACTGGCTGCAGTGGATATCCTTTGTTTATTGGAAATTTTACCGGCGGCAGCCGTGGTCCCGTGTTACATCGGTAAGTATGTATCAGTGAGTACCGAGCGCTCTTCAAATAACTTACCGAGAACATTAGAATATAAAGAATATACGAAGGTCCAAATTTTCAAAATTATAAGGGCGGTAAAGGCGATTGACTTAAAGTATATTATATTATCAACGTTCGCCGTTACGAAAATGCACAGATCCGAATAGAGATAACGAATCTAAAACCCTCTCGGGCATCATTTGCAAACTCATCATTGGCGGAAATTTTGAACATTAAACACTTTTCAATCAATAAGCAGCTTTCTTTATAGTGTTGGTCTATCCGCATTATCAATCAAAAATGTTTACCCTAACAACTTTTTAAATAATTTAAATTCCATCCGCTAATATCAATATGTAAAAGCTTCGGTGTCGGACGCTTCCTCCTTTCCTAATAATTACTCATTTCATCTGTCATTTCGGCTTACTATTCCTCCCTATTCTCATGGTGTTTCTTTTGCATCCCTCTCTTCTTCGACATTCTGATGTTGTTTTCGTTGTTCACATGCATTTTAGTCATTCTTTGCTGCCATTATCTGAATTTCGTTTTCCCTTGATTTCTTCTCCACACTGTCCTCTCCATCATCCGGATGATGATGCAGTTATTTGCGACGCCGATCATGTGTTCTTCCACAGTGTTTATCATTTTCTGTGGAGTATTTTGTATTCTTATTGGTTGAGGCTTGGACTTGCTGCTCCTTATTGTGCTTCTTATGTCTTTCCCTTCCACACTAGTTATTGCTGAAATTTTGTTTTTTTTTATCAAACATTTCCGATCGGATTAAAATATAACGCCGACTTCTTTCCTTTCCATTTGTTTCTGGATGAAAGTCCTTGGTTGAAGAGCTCAAGAAAAAAAATAAAATAAAATACCGACTGTACTTTATCACTAAAGTGTATGTAATATTCGATAAAAGATAATATATTTTACCGTAAAAAATATGTAATATCCAAAGGGGATAGATATTACGACTATACTCAAACATTAATGCTTTCTAGAGTAGTTGGTAGCAAACTATTTTTTCTCTTTTTTTTAGATTGTTCAAAAAATGGCGCCCATCGATAAGACCGTGCCGTGTTTTCAATACTTCACGGCCAACTGGGTTATTATGCTCATTTAATATGGTTTCTTACTTCTTTTTCTTTTTATTATTATTTTGGGCACGTCAACTATAGACATAAACCCGGCGCGCGAGTGAAATTTTTGGGAGTTAGAATGGGCGACAAACGAAACAGTTACCTAACCAACTGCGCCACGGTGGCTGGCTTGGTTTCTTATTCACTACTATCCGCTCTGATAAGGAGCACTGTCGTTTAAAAATAAACAAATATCCCTTTTAAGGATATCTATACCTTTTTTGTTTTTTCATTAACATATATTTTTTATTTTTTAGCGCACTTTCATGAAATTTTTATAAAAAGTTTTCCACTTTTTTTTTTTTTTTTTTCGCTTTGTTGGTATTTATCTTCTGCAGCTTTGTTATTAATCATTATTAACAATAGAAAATATATATCGGATAATTTTTTTTTTTTTTTTTTTTATATTTATACACTATTACGAGCTGTCCATCAAGGACATTTAGTAATACGTGTGAATGAACTTAAACATGAAGGGAGGAGTACCCAATGGCACCTACCCGATTACCCCTACCTTAAACAAGGTCCTGCGGTTTCTGGCGTTTCAGTCTTCTTACATTATCAGTAACATCGAGCAATCCTCTAGCAAGAGTGTTCGGATGAGAATCGAGTCTGTCTGCGTGTCTTTTAACATGAACTTTGATGACATCAGCCACATAATCTACACACAAATCTCGATGTAAGGTTAGATTAGTAACATACCAGGGTGCCTTGGTTAACAACCGAAGGATCTTATTCTGGGAAGTCTGTATTACCTTCAGGTTTGACGGTTTAGCGCAACCCCAAAGTTGAACCCCGTATGTCCAGATGGGTTTCAAAATAGTTGTGTATATTAGACGTTTGTTGTCCGTTGTCAGTACACTGTTTCTCCCTATCAGCCAGTACATTTTTTTAACCCGGATATCTAATTCTTTCTTTTTAACCTGTATATGGTGTTTCCATGTCAATCGGCTGTCTAAGTGCAAACCTAAATACCTGACCGTTGCTCGTACAGGAAGATCTATGTTATTGATCTTAACGGGTGGGACTTCAACTTTTCGGTTAGTAAAATGGATATTCACCGATTTGCTTTCGTTTATCCCGATTTTCCATTTTTTAAACCATGATAATGAGATATGTAATTTAAACTTAAATCAGATAAAATTTTACAACAAATTATTAAAAATTAAATATTTATTGTCTCGTTGTAACGAGTGGGTACCCATTTAATGATGTACAACAACAATTGCATAATTGACACGAAGGAAATCGGTAAAGTGAATGAGAACTTTAAAATGAATTACGCAAACCGGTTATTGCATTCAAAGTATTTAAACGTTCTAACGAAATTACGCGCTTATGATTTTATTATTCGATATAAGTATATATTCTTGTTTTTATAAATAAGTAGTTTCTTGTTTAAAAAGTATTTTATTCGACTCTGTGTTTACTATGTTTTTTTCTTTTTTCTTATACATACCGTTCTAGCGGAGTTTATCGCGGTAAATGGACCCTAAATTTATTAAACTGGACTCTTCGGACCGGTAAACTGATGAATGTCAAGAGTTTGGCAAGAGCAGCGGGTAAAGCGTTTAAGAGAATGCCGGTTAGTACCAATGTTGAATTTTAACGCGATATTGCAGATTTTTATTATTCGCAATAATGACGTCGTCGGTAGTGACGTACAGCAATTGGTGTTTTTCTTCTTTTTTTTTTTTATTAGAAATACATATATAAATAGACTAAGGACAACACACTAACT
The DNA here is from genome assembly GCA_039619475.1 of Icerya purchasi. Classification (NCBI taxonomy): domain Eukaryota; kingdom Metazoa; phylum Arthropoda; class Insecta; order Hemiptera; family Monophlebidae; genus Icerya; species Icerya purchasi. The sequence continues at coordinate 237,916,876 of CM077115.1, read as the reverse complement.
AGAAAGATCAATGCGTAATATAAAGAGATAAGAGATCGAATAAAAATAAAAGAAATAAAAAAGCTTCCAAGATATAATATTGACGTGGTACACTATGTTAGAAGGAGAAAGTGGGAATGGGCTGGCCACGTAATGAGATTGACAGATATGACCGTCGGACATATAAGACTACTCTCTGGTACCTTTGACATTACGTAAACGAGCTCACCAAAAAGGTAGATGGAAAGATGAAATAAATCAATTTTTAAAAAACAGCCATTTTGAAAAAGTAGAAATTAATCGATTAACATTTGGAACGGTTAATACCTTTTTTTTTTTTTTTTTTTTTTTTCCTTAAATTTATACGGTCCATGTGCTGTGTGTAATTGCCGGGATTATTACAGCACATGGATCAGTGCAGGATCAGAAAAGTGTTTTAATATGTTAGCCGCTCTAATATGGTTTAGTATATCCTCTACCTGTTTTGGTTCGTTTGACAACGCAACCGTCAGTAAGTTGGAGGTGCCTGCAGGCAGGCAATGTTCCAGAACGTGTTCAGCGGTTGGTGAAATTGGGGAATTTCATATGGAACAGGCAGAGGGAGGAGATGTTCCTTCCAGCAAATAGTTGTGGGATATTGCTGTGTGCCCTATGCGGAGTCTAGTTAATGCTGCAAACTCTCTGCGGGACATGGATATCGGTGGCCACCAAGGCTCAGTGCTCACCTTAATGGATCGCAGCCATGATGTGTAAGCCGACCACATAATTTCCCATGTCTCTGCCTTATGTTGCTGAAAAAAGGGTGGCCCCAGCTGAGGCAGAGGGACACCTTCGGGCATTGGCCTATATGTTGCTGCCTTAGCAGCCAAGTTCACACGCTCATTCCGCGGCACACCGGTATGACCCGGGACCCACAAGAATGTTACCTGTGAGCCAGCCCGGCTTTGCTCTGCACGGGTCGAAGAAATTTCATTTATAAATAAATATTTTTTCTTTGTAATGATTATGTATAATTTTCTCAATAAAGGTATTTTGATTTGATTTTGATATGACGTACACTAAATACCTAACTTCTTTTTTTCTTCTTCTTTCCAGCTACATACATTGTTGACAACAATTGCAAGCGAATGAAAAAAAACTTAGCCGGAGCTCAGATTATTTCACCCACGGAAAGAAAGTATGAAACACTTCAGCTTTAGAGTTGGAACTGCACTCGAAGAATGTTCACAGTACCAGTCTGCACGACCTCTCAGCTTCGTGCTTCAAGGTTGTTGGCTTTTATCGAGTTAGAAGACTTTTGCAAAAGTTCTGCTCGGCTAAAACTAAGCGTTCGCGGAATTTTGAGTCCTTTCGCGTGAACACGGAAACTACCTTTTACATTGCAGGTTAACAGATTTATAATCTGCGGAAGTTTATCCCCCGATAAGAGACGGATAAGCGAAATAAATTAAATTTGCACGCTTATACGAAGCAAAACCGGACAAGGATGCGACTGTGATGGCCTAGTCAGTTCTTCTAGGACTAACGTAAGCATAAGAATAAAAAGACTTCAAAGGAAAAATGCAGTCGGCTTCGTGACAAAAAAAAAAATGCAGAGTTTACCAAATTACGCAAGGTATAACTTACAATTTTGTTTTTCCGCATTACTCGAATATTCTCCTTTTCTTGTTAATTAATTATTAAATCAATAATTTAACAGCTGTCTTAGATGAGACATGAATCTAATCCCGTAATGGTTGTTCATCGTTTTTAGAGTTTGCATACTACCTTTAAATTACATTTTTTTAACGATCTAGCTGCCATTTTAAACAGGCAGACGGTGTAGCGTTCTAATAGTTTTCACTAGGTAACTTCGCAGAAAACATTTTGGATCATCTCGAATCTTCCATTATATTCTAATACTTACTAAAGCCTCTAAAAGGCCCCATGGTATCAGAACCTTATTTAAACGAAATCTTTTTGACTTCCTTCTTTCTGCTTCAACTTTACAAACGAATTAACAACCATTCCGCGTTGCACTGTTTTCATATAATCTACTTTTTAAATTATCTAATTATTTTTGACACTTTTTTTTCATTTACTCTTTTTTGCTTTTTGAAGGAGGAGCTCGTGAAATCCAGTGTCAATTTTGTGTATGTTTTCAATGTGCGGCAGCGGGATTTGGGCCAGGACCTATCGGAACGAAACGCCACTAATCGGTTCATTTACTTTTTTGCACCTGTTACGATAATGTTCTGAAAATTATTCGACCAATCCAATCTAGAGCGTGTCGGTTAATTTATTTTAGAATATTCAGTTTTACGTTAGTCGAGAATCTTTGTGATTACATTTCCCTTCTCATTTGGCATTCAATGATCCTATTTACGTGCAATTTACTGAAACACGTGATCGCTTATCGTCGATTCCGTTAGTGTAAGAATTTTCTTTTGTTTTGAATTTTTCCGATTAACTGCGTTACATCTTTGCTATTATTATTGCGCGTTTCCATACGTACTTTATATCAGAGCAACGAAATTTTACCGTTACGCAGTTTTACTACGCCGTACCAATTTTTTAAAAGAGTTATTCTCATATATAAAATTTCCACTCAATGTACGATTAAGAAAAAATTTTAAGTGTCGCTTGCGACCCCCTTAGGGAAGATGAGAAAACATATATACATATGAGCCTAACAACGTAGATTTATTATGCAGAATTATTAACAAATATTCTTAACTTCAAAAAAAAACACACGCTTTCATACTATTTTTAGGATCATCGGCTTTTTCAAAATTTAAAAAAAGATTATATTTAGTACCGATACTCAATGTTCATTAAAATAAACGTTGGAAAATAGGATCTCCTTAGAGTATAATCTTAATTTATTTAAAATACTGCCAGATAAAAATTGGCCGAAAAATTTTCATTAGAATATAGGGGGGGAAAATGCGAACATTCAACATTTTAAAATGAAGGGGCGGTAAACTCGAGCGACTTTATTCAATTTTATTGTTAAATTTAAAATATTCCGGTTTTATAATAATATTATTGTTCCTACTCGTGGTTTTACTCATGTATTAATTCCCGTTTAAACCTAGAATTAATGAAAGTTTTTTTTTTTTATCTAGGATTATATGTAAAAATTTCTCCTCTCTTTGAGAAATATGTTTATCACTGCCTAAAAAAGAAAAAAGAAAAAAAAAAGGTCTTTACGTTTCACGTACAGTAAACTACAGTAGAATTGAGTAAGGATTTCAAATTTAAATATAAATAACATTCCCCTAGTAGCAAATATTAAAAATACGATTTCCAGTCTTGCCAATCGAATGGCATTTCTGGAGAGGTCCCAAAGATTTATTATTGTAATTGATTTGCTATCCCTTATTTACCATTACTTTTATTATATCATTCATTTATTCTATAAACGGTTCCACTTACCTAACCGCTAGCTTTGCCCCCGTGGCTTCACCCGTGTATTAATATCTGTTTAAATCTTTTATTTTTTCTCTTTTTTCATACAGGGGATTTCTGTATTTTCTCATTTTTTTTTAAGGGAATATTACTAATATAATAATTTAAAAAAACTTTAAGTACCGTTTACGAAAAGCAACGGCAGCGCCCGAAAATTTTCACTCCTAAAAGCGAAAAACGCCCCATATAAGTAACGTTAAGATACGTACTAGTTACATCAGCGATGAGCTTGTAAATAGTGTACTACTGCGATTTCAAATTAGTTTTCTTTATTCGAATTTACATTTCCCCGTGGTAATTTAAATTGATATTTAAATGTCTTACAAAAAATTAATTTTTTCCCAAGATAAATTAATTAATAAATTTAGGTTAATCACGTTTATTATGTTGCTAAACGAGCGAAAAGGGTAAGGCAATGCCCGAAAATTTAAGATGTTTTCACGCCAACAATAATGATACGATACTGGTATGTAAACTTCAAATTGGTTTTCATTAAATATTTCATATCGGGACCAAAATTTTGATACTAACCGTATTACAGACCGCAAGAAGATCCATACTAAATAGTATTTTTCAAAAAATGGTAAATTCGTATACAAATATTTCGTTTTCATTCAATCAGATTGACTGTATGTACAACGATGATCAAACTATTTCTTAAATATTTCAATAGTAATCTTATAATACGAGAAAAAATTGTATTTGTGTACACGTGTATGTGCGTAATTTTTGGAAATAGCCCTAATGGCTTCTGATGAAATTTACGAATTAGGGGTTTTCAGTGATCTGGTTGAGTGGATTGTTGAGGTCTTTTCGTCGAGGAAATTCGGTGAAAAAGCAAACCAGAAGCGACTAATGTATACTTTCAGAGTTCATTAAAAAAGTAAGCAAGACACTTGTTCGCATAATGGATTATATGTATACACAATTTTAATTAATATAACGATTATTCAATTAATTATTTATAATAATTTCCTATCGTCGCCGGCATCGAACTCAGCATGACGGAAGTTCGGCGCTCTAGCAACTGGAACCTGTCGTGACGACAAAATGCTTGCTTACCCGTATGCGGTGTGAAAAACAATAACAATAAACATTTGCTTACATCGCGATGAAAAATATACACTCATGTTTTGTTTTTTTTCTTTTTTTTAAATTAATTTATTTTTAACATATAAAGCTTTAATGTGGTTAGCGGTGGAAACCATCCAATTAAGTTTTTGGTTTCCTTCCCTTCACATTGTACTATTGTACTATCCTTAATCTTATCTTAACATATCATAATATTAATATAAATTTATATTGTATTTTCTGTATTGCAATTACTTTTTGGCCAAATTATTGAATATGTTTATTTTTTCCATCACCAATTCTCCACAGTCCTCCGCAATCTCCAAGTTTAAAATGTTACATCCATTCAGGATATACACTGTCCTGCTCATTACATCTAATGCAATTTTCCGTTTCTGCTATCTTGAATCTTTTTAGATATATTTTGAAATTCCCATGGCCTGAAATAAATTGTACGTCGAAGAAATTTGGTGTATAATAATTGTTGTTTAATCTCTGCTTGAATGTGTTGGGAAAAAAACCTTTCGTTATTCCACTATGATTCGTCCAGACCGATTCAAACTTCTGCACATATTCTTCTATGATAAATTTTTCGAATTGTCTGTCTGTTATTATTTTATTCTCTACTACATATATATTTTTTGTTTATATATGTGATATTTTCGAAAGTTTGTTCTACACCTTTAATTCATTTTTAATTGCAAAAATATTGACATACGTTTTTCTATTTCTAAGTATGAATATTTCCAGCTATGACTAATGCATTTGTATAATTTATTGTTTAGTAAGCTTTGATTAGTTTGCTATGATATTCTGTGTATGCTTGCTGAAAATTTTTGAAATTTATTGAACTTTAGCATATCCTTGTAAATAATACTACTATATAATAGATTAGATAATATCATTGTTTTGTAGAATATTATTCCTTTTTTGTCATTCATCTGATTGTGTTTTATTGCTAAACAGCTTTGTGAATATATTAATAAATTTCGTGATTTTTTCATTTACGTACTTGCAGTGATTGTAAAATTTAAGGTTTTTATCTCTATCAGTACTCCGAGGTATTTTACTTGGGGTCCTTTAATTTGTAGTCCGTATTAATTTAAGTGTTCATGTTGATTTTTCTGCGGTTGAATATCATCAAATTTGTTTCGCTCATATTTAGAGATTAGGATATTTCTAGAAATTCTTTTATATTCTTTTATACACTGTTGCCATTTTGTTTTCTAACTTTTCTGCATTTCTATCTGCTACGATATATAATTGCTAAATCACCTACAAATGTTATAATTTTAACATCGTTCGGTAATTCTAACTTATATACACTCATATTTATGCGCTATAATATTTTTGTGGCTTATGAATATTTAAATATTTTTGAAGTTTCCACGGTGGATACAATTTATGAGGAAATTTACGGTAGACATTGTTTTTAAATAATTAAAATCTTTATATTTAACGTTTCGGAAAGCTTACACTTACCATCACCAGAAATAAAAGTTCATTTCTGAAGATGGGTAATCTTTCCGAAATGTTAAATATAAAGATTTTAATTTTTTAAAAACGATATCTAAAATTACCCTCCTAATTACGAATATTTGTTTTTACTTTTTGTGTAGGTGCTTCTAGCAAGAAAACAAATAATGTAACGGATGCGAGAAAGAAAAAAATATCAAGCTTTTATAAAACGCATGCCACTACTGTGTTAAATGTTTAAGCGCTTGTGGAACTTATTAATTCACACATTGATCGATGGATGTGCAAGTTCATGTCCGAAGCTCAGTTAAAATGTTTATCATTAAACGAACGCTCATCCACATACGCGTACGCAATTGATTTCGGAAGTGGAACGATTTCGGTAAAACTCACGAATTTCTAATTCTTATCAGTTTAGAAATCGACTGGTGCAGGAAATTGAAGCGGGCTGTTTACGATCAAACTTGTACTTTTCGGTTCGATGAAAATTTAACGTTTCGCTCATTCACCACGTGTAGAATGGAAAATTGAAATTTAGCGCTGAAATAGAATTTGTTCGCGATATTAAAATGGCTGGATATTACGAGTAAATTACACTTTCAAGATAGGATAATGCAATTGCAACCTTCACATGACGAACTCATTGTGATCATTTTAAAAATGTTTATTAAACTCGCGAATGCACTTTTATCTGCATGTTCGAAATAAAGTTCGGTCATCAGGAGGCATTAATGATATCGAACGAGCAGGAAAATGCTTATAATGTAAAATAATTCGGCGGGAACTTTGCGATGACCTTGAAAGATACAGAGCGGGTCAACCTCAAGGGCAACATCTATCCGAAAACGAGGGGGACAGTAACAGAGAGAACAAGCAGCTGAAAAGTGAGGTAAGTAATAAGCGAGAGCCGAAAATTTAAAACAAAAAAAGCTTATCAGAAGCATCAGTTTTGTAAGGGGGAATTTTGTTCTTCAATAAGTCCCGAAATTTTCAGATAGATGTATCGCGATATATATATATATATATATATATATATGTCGTATACATGTATGTATATTCGGGAACCGAGAAAGATAGTAGCGCCATCTAATTCTTCACTAATTCGCCAACGGTACATACGCAAATATTCTATTAGCAACCCCGTACATCTGTGTTTAATAGAGATTCATTGTTTTTCAAACCGATCGCGTGTGACGTCACGGCTTTCCGTCTTTGGCAAGCGATACCTTTTAGCTCCTCCGATCATTCTAAGTTCGAGTTTTACTTTTTTCTTAGGATGGTCTCACATTAACCTAATGTAAAAGGAATTTTTTTACATTCTTAATTTACGAAATCGGGATTCAACCGAGATGGCTACCTGAAAGAAACGCCACCACCTAATTTATTTGTTTATTTTTTTTTTTTTTAAATGGGCTCGTAATTTAATGCTACGAAAAACTGTTTGCTGAAGGGAGTTTTAATTCCAATTCATAAATACAGTGATCAAAAAAAGTATGTGAACATCAGTAAAATAAAGAAACTTGTGCATAAAAAGAAGGGAAAAACGCGTTTTTAATGTAATTTTATTAGAAATATACAAAAGAAAGAGTTCTTAAGACGTAATATTAAAAAAAAAATCACAAAAATGAACATGAAACCCCGTCACGATCAACCGAAAAAAAAAAAAGAGTCGAAAATTGCGTTCAAAATAAGTATGTGAACACAACAACAAAAATAATCAGCTAAGGGTTTTTCCCGATGATGAATCATCCGTGCGCGTACAAGAATCAACGCGTTGCATCAAGCTAGGCATCGCTGAATGCTTTTCATTTTGCATAGTGCAAGTGAACGCGTAATACGAATATTTAAAAGTGCGTAATCGATAATGTCGCGTAAATCGGGAGACACGTCTTTTGAAAAACGACAGCTCGTGATTTTCAATTATGAAAAAGGCATGCCGGGTAACAAAATTGCGGCATTACTAAATATGAAGAGAGGTGCAGTTTATAAAATTATCCGGTGCTTCTGCGAAGAGGGCAGGATTGAAAAGAAGCCGCGATCAGGTCGACCTGAAAAATTATCTTGTCAAGACAAGCGCTTTATCATCCGCCTAATTGAGAAAAATTCGAAGGTAAGTGCCGAAGAAATCAGCAGAGAGGTCACTGAACGATGCCATAAGGAAATTACTGGTCAGACTATTCGTAATTTTTTTAAAAGTACGGGTTATACGTCACGCATGGCTCGCAATAAACCTTATATTAGTAAAATAAATAAGAAAAGACGCCTCACCTTTGCTAAAAAGTACAGTTCCATGGATGAAACGTTCTGGGAAACTGTACTTTTTAGCGATGAGTCCAAATTTAATTTATTTGGTCACGATGGAAAACAAAGAGTCTGGCGAAAGCCTAATACCGCGTTACATCCGAAACATGTAAATGTAAATGTTAAACATGGTGGCGGCCATGTTATGGTCTGGGGCTGTTTCGCGGCGTCTGAAGTCGGCTCATTGCACTTCATCGACGGAAATATGACTGCAATAGACTATGTTGATATTTTAAGGAACAATCTCAACCAAAGTGCTGAGAAATTAGGGTTGCTAGGGTCTTACCATTTTTACCAAGATAATGACCCGAAGCATTCAGCATATGTAACTCGCGAATGGTTACTTTATAATTGTCGGAAAAAGTTGGACGTGCCTCCCCAGTCACCGGATTTAAATCCGATTGAAAATCTATGGTTCAAGTTGGATCAACAAATTCGTCAGCGCCCTGTTTCAAACAAAACCGAAATGAAACAACGACTTATTGAACAATGGCGGAATCTGCCCCCTGATTACCTTCATTCCCTGGTCGCATCGATGCCTCGCAGGTTAGCAGCTGTGATTCAAGCCAAAGGAGGACATACGAAGTACTGGGCTGTGGTAAATTTAGTTTAATTTATATTTTTTTCGTCGGTTTCTTTGTTTTTGTTTTCATGTTCACATACTTATTTTGAATGTAATTTTCGACTTTTTTTTTTTAGTTAATCGTGACGCGGTTTCCAGTCCATTTTCGTAATTTTTTTTTAAATATATGTGTTGAGAACTCTTTCTTTTGTATATTTCTAATAAAATTACATTAAAAACGCGTTTTTCCCTTCTTTTTATGCACAAGTTTCTTTATTTTACTGATGTTCACATACTTTTTTTGATCACTGTATAAGATAAATAAATACGCCCGATGACAAACAAAAATAAGTATAAAATAATTTACTTTAATAGAAATTAAAATAAATACCTCAATTTAAGAAAACGTTTTCGGACTATGCCGTCAGCTGACACAGTACAGAGTGTACACTCAATTGAAATTAAAAACATATTGTAGAGAAATATTTTTGGACTGCGTGTGTATATATATAGCAAAATAATGGGCGGATGGTGGTAAAATTACAATCAAAGGCAGAAAATTATTTAGAAATAAATCAGGGCGTTTTGTTTAATACCTATTTTGCCATAATAAAAATGAAAATTTTTGTTTCACAAAAAATTAAGTTTGATTTTACTCCGTTATATGTTTGAAAATTTATTAGAAAAAAAATTACGAACTTTGACTTGTCTTTAACAAATAATACATTTAATCAACGGGCCGAAATCACCGGTAAAATATAATGTAAACGAATGTTCAAAAAGCTGTTTTTTGGTCGGCTGATAGCGAGTCCCGAAAAAAGGTTAGATCAAGCAAGCGAACTTTAATACCGGATGGGAAGTATCGGCGCAGCCAAGAATGTTTGACAATTCAACGCTGGCCAATTCAACGCTGGCCAATTCGTTGCCTTGTAAATTCGTCACTAGACGTTTCACTGTTAGCGTCACGAAACTGGCACACTAAATTCCTTCGCCAGACACACATATGCTTCTGAGTATTCCACTTTGAGGAAATAAAATCAGCCAAACTATCGAACTTGAAAAACACCTTTGGAAATCAGCTATTTTATTCATTTTTATTCAAATCCAAGTGTTACATCCGTTGTTGACTTCAACAATAGCGATAAATCTAAAAAGAAATCTGCCTTTCTGATAAGAAGAGGATCGATTTTGTTATTAAGGAAGCCCCCTTGGTTGAAAACTTAATTTGTCAGGGTTAATTTATTATTTCAAAGCGTGATGTATCGATGTACCGTTTTATTTTGATATAATTTGACGGTGAATTATACATTTGACGTGAATTATTTCAATCATAACTGTTATTACAGGCACAGTGTATTAAAATAATAGAAAATAGGAATCACCCAACTAGTTTTGAACGTATTTGCTCATTAGTGGTTAAGGTGCTTGGCTACCAAGTCGGAGGTCACGGGTTCGAGACTTGTCTCGTCCCGGATCCAAATCGCTCCCAAGCTTACCCAGCCTGAAATAATTGGGTACCAGAGAAATCTGGGAAAGTAAAGGCGGCCGAGAGAAAGGAACTGGCCCCCCTACTCTCATTAGTGCCGTTGGACTTAGTACATTGTGAACCTTAACTTCACAATCCCGACGCCCTGTCAAGGGTATGGAACTCACTTTTACTTTACTTTGCTCATTGCAACGGTGTATAGAAAAGGCAGACGTGTGCTTATTCGCATGCAAATTGTAGTCGCATTGAATTTTAACTACTGCAACTTACTCTAATGTACAAGCTTGTGGGTCATCTTTTAAAGCTTTCCTTAGTATTACCCTCGGATGTATCAGAGGGAAATGTGAAAAACACTTAAACGAGTTTCAGTTTAGTTGCAGACCAGGTTTTGGGGACTTGGGAAGCATTTCAATGTACTATTGCAGAAATATTGGGAAAAAAGATGCGTGTCTTCCTTTGCTCCCTCAATTACCATATACGAAGCTCCTTGAAATCTTCAAGCCGAAACATACTAACGAATTTGATTGTAGAATAATTAAAAATATGTACCCGGAATAGAAGGTATGAATATTAGTTGATAGAAAACAATCAGAACGTATTTCGATTTAATGTCCGACAAGCGTGAATTTTATCACCACTACTTTTTAACATATGTGTACGGACGAAATATTTCGCGGGGCTCTGTGGAAGATGCACAATTGTGCATCAAAATCAATGAAAGATACTTCAATTGTGTAAGGTACGCAGATGATATGGTTTTTTTCGCAGATTTAATGGAAGATTTACAAGAATTAGTTGATCCGATAAATGAAGCAGGATCAAAACACGGTCTTAGTATGAATATAAAGATAAAAATTTGTGGTTAGCAGCAGAGATGCTACGGAAGATGCGCGAGATCTCGGCATAATGAACAAAAAGTTAAAAATACGGGGTAGAATTGAAATATTTATGCAACTGCATCACCGAATTTCTAGAGCTGAAGTTTGAGGTTAGGCGAAGAATTAGATACGCTAAAAAAACTGAATAATTTCCTTATAAACCGTTCTGTAAAAGTACTACTGAGAATGATACTATATCTATGATGTCCTTTTGTACGGATTGGAAGCGGCAACACTGGCAATAAACTCATTAAAATATCTCGAAGCTTGCGAAATGTGGTTACATAGAAGATTGTTGAGAATTTCTCGAACCCAAAAGCTGATCAGCGATAGGCTACTAAAATTGGCTAATACTACGAGGTGTTCGACTCGGATAACGAAGAATAGGGAAATCGGGTGATGCTCGACTCGGATAACGAAGAATAGAGAAATCAGATATTTCGGACCGTGATATAAATTTGTTACTTATTACACGTCATAGGAGATGTTCGAAACAATAATAATCGAAAAAATTCCCTGGGTCTTCAGATAATTATTCTTCTGTAATATTTATAGAAGAGTAAATTTCAGCTGACCACATCATTTTTAAAGAATTTTCGGTTGTTCTATGATAGTTATATTCGTAACGTTTTTTTCACATCACTCCTGGCGCAAGTACGACATTATTAATTATATACAACAAAATGCAGTGGTAAGAAAGTCAAGAATTCTGTTATATATGGCGAAGCATAGTTCGGTACAATTTTTTTGAGTCGGATGTAATTCAGAACGAGCTGATTGTATGCACGGCGCTAAATACTTTTCCTGCGCGGTACAACGAAGTCAAAATTTATTGAAGAACTCGCGTCTTGTAGCAATGATCAGGGGCAGTGAAGAACCAGCTTTTCATCGCGTTTTAAAGGAATGAAACGTGAAACATGCCAGACAAAACACAATAGCACGATTACATACAAAGAAGAAAAAAACAGAATTCAACTTTCTCGGTTTATTTGAAGCACAGGGCTCAAAGAAGAAACAAAGCCGTCGTCTGACTCCACGTCCCTCTCTTTTCAAGCTTCTTCGGCTCACACTTTTCTGTCTACGGTGTGAGTTGGTTTGTCGGGACTATGTCCAAAATAAGCAGGGAACAACGTAATGGTCTTGGCTAAAGTTTTCAAAACTCTACAAAAGTCAACTGCGGAGGACAAGCCATTTCTCGCGATTTCAAAGATGACTTGCTCGCTAAAAAGTTGTTGTCGTGCACGATTCGCATACCTTAGAAATAGTCCGATTAATAGCCGCCCCCCCCAGGTCTCTCCCCTCTTCGATGATGCTGTCTGTATACATTAAAAAAAAAAAAAAGAAATGAAGTACGGCAGATGGCACACTCTCGACGGAGTGTCACGAAATTAACGAAACGGCTCCGATAAAACCGAGGAAACTCTGGTCGGCGCTGAGAATTCGGTGACCCCACTAGACTCAATTTTCATCGAGTGACGAAATGAAAGGCGAACCTTTTTAACGTATAACCATTATATTATACGTAGCAAAGTTCACACTGCCTGTCCATGACGACCGTTAGGATGAAAGTTGCTCTTTTTTAAGATGGTTTTTGAAGTATCTGCCCCGGTGTGTAATTTAAAGATATATTTCGTTCGAGGTGCATTTAATTTCAATCGGCACCTTCCAAGGTCAGTTGACCTTCCGATGCCGTCAGAGGTGGATGAAATTCACGTCGTTCCGAACGTTCCGTTGGTGTGGCAAATTCGGTTCTCCATATATGCGGTTGTTCCTAACGATAAATCCAAAAGTGTACGCGGTGCGCAAAATGTGCGCTGCACACTGCATCCCGCCTGACAAAAAACGAAAAAGAAGAAGAAGAAGAAGAAGAAGAAGAAGTGAGCAAAATGTACAGCGACAAGCTGCCGAAAGCGGGTGAGCGAGAACGGGTTACGACTTTTAAAAAGTTGTAAATTCCACCGTCTGTGGCCTTTTGCCATTCATGATACATTCATACGGATGCGGCTGTAGCGTAAGCTTTCTATTTGCGTCTCGCTCGTTCGTTCTGAAATGCCGTCGTCTAAACTGCCTAGATGATGTCGATGATGATGACGGTGGTGACGATGACGACGAGATGATCAGGTTAAAGGTTGAAGTGAAATATGCTAAAAAATACAAAACAAAAAAAAAACGAACAGCTCCAGATTATTATTTTGTCCTCGGCGACGCGCGGAACGCAGCCATAATTCATCGGTGCGTGTTCGTGTATCATCGTGCCGCAAAGAGCATATGTTGCCGGGTGTAGTTAGTGCGGTCGCAGCCCCAAGGAAATCGTAAAAATTTATGTAGGTAAGGACGCGTTTAAAAATCAAAGTGCCCTGCCGGGCCACACTAGTGCCCGTATGTATCGTATCGTATCGTATCGTACCGTATCGTATCGTATCGTATCGATGGTTAAACAGGGCCCGTGTGTCGCCAAATTTTCTTGTAAATAAAAACGGAGTTTGATCCGCGTTCAACGGCAATATAAAACGGGGAATATTTTACCGGCAGTCGAACGTTCTAAAGCTCGCCGAAAAATATTCAATATTTGCCTTCATACATATGAATGTGTCCGCTATTTGAATAGCGATTTCTTCCCGTTTTATGAGTGCATCGTGTTTATTAATTTTCTTAGCGTTTACCTCTTTCGTCACGCTTTCCTTATCATCGGTTATTAAAAGCTGCTCACTTCTTCTGCCTGTGTCATTTCCAATAATACCGAATTTAAAGTAATATTAACGCTTATTACCTTACCGCATGAGGCAATTATAAATCAACGCTGTTTGAAAATGCAGTAATAACTTAGAGATTGTTTAGTACGAAATGAACCTACAAACGAGACAATCAAGCAACGGTAAACATTCCGGAAAACGGGCTTATATGCGTATGTATTTTTTTTTTCGGTATCTTTGCGTGTCTCGAATTTAATGATTTCTTTGAGATTATTCGAAGGTGTACCACCGATCAGATGTGGTACTAGATAAGTATGTCGGAGATTATCGGTGAACAGTCATTAAAATAAACGTTACAAAAAAAGGGGCATCTTTTTAGAGAACTTTTTACATATACAACACAAACGACATTGAAAATGATCATGTTTTTATTCTTTTTCTGTTTAACTGATTTACTTGAGAACAATTAAAAGTGGACGGAGTAAATCACATATTAATACGATATTAAATATTGTTAAAAAATAGTCAGTATAGCAGGATTCATATGTGCAGAAGGAAAACGCGCTTAGAAACACAGAGAGCTGCAAGTACATAGACGTGAATTATAACAAACCGACACTTAAGCTCGAAAAATTTATTCCGATCCTACTTTCGAACACAAATACGATTTTATGCGTGGAAATTTCATGCCGGACGTGATTAAATAGAAACAGTGGAAGATGGATGGGTGGAGATAACTCCAAATCCAGAACTTTGCGTAAGATTATTCTTAAAAAATTTTCAGCATTCGCAGATCCCCTCCGAATAAGCTAAATTATAAAAAACAGCTGCGGATAACGTTAGAAGTTGTACTAACGTCTAAGTAGAATAAAAGAGTTAAAGGTAGATGGCGAATGAGACCACATTTTAATCGAGTAAATAAGAAAATAGTAATTTTTTAATAACGTAATTTAAAAAAACATCGAAACAAATCGATACATCGCTTTGTTTTTATAACATTCGATCAAATTTATCTATAATCACTTTGAAAGTACGCCCTTTTAACTATGGACTTCGTATATCTTATCGTTTCCATCGATCTACGTTGTTCCTATCCTCAGTTCTTTTATCTTATCAATGTTTGACACCGACTCTGCATTTAAATGATTCTTCTCCTTCGTGTCGTTTCTGGGCGAAGATCCTTTGTTGACATGCCCGAAGGGGGGGTTAAAAAAAAACAAAAAACTATGGAATTTTTTTAAAACGAACACTAGTAAATCATTTTAATGATTTAAAATAAAATGTACGGCCCATTTCGAAAGTGAGACAAAAAATAATTCGAAACATTCGAGTGAAAATTTTAAAAGATGATCGTTGCATGCGGTTTTGCGTGCATTTTTCACATTTTTCTTTTAATAATATTTAATTTAAAAACACAAAAGAATATTGCTATATTTAAACTATCATCTATAAACAAAACGTAACGAATAATTTAAATGATTTAATGTGAAACAAGCAATTTTTGAAAAAAATTAACCTCAAAAAAACACTAATTATAATTTTTCTAATACGCGACTTCTGCCGAGCATGACCTGAAAATCACGATGACGTAAATTACGTTTTTATCTAGAGAAATTTCATAAAAAATATACCTAAATTAAATTCTTTAAAATCCATGGTATTGCTTAATGCCGCACGCGTAATTATTATTTTAGGTTTTACCCTCAACGGGTTGCAAGAAATATCAGTTCGATAAAAGTTTATTACGTTTTAAAATCGATTTTCTTAAGCTACAAAAATTTTTCCAGATTCGATTTTGCTCAGTACCGTGTCTAGATACAGATTTCATGGACTATTAGCACTTTACTGTGTCGTAATCAAAAGAGCCCGACTGTAGTATAGGGAATTTATCTAACAACCATCGGCTTTGTTTTCTCGAGTTGTTGATGTCCTCTGTGTTTGGCTTCGAACTAAATTAAGCTTAGAAGGCCATTAAATTCGTGTTTTCTACACTTAGATGACGCATAACTATAAACACCTTCTCTTCCTGTCACTTATTTCGCCGGTCTTACTTAAAATATATCTTAAAGTACTGTTCACGATCACCAGATGGAACCCGAACTTTTAGTAATAAAGACAATTGCAAAGTAATACTAGCGGAATATTTTGAAAAACTACTAAATTGCGATAAACCTAAAGAACGACTAGCAGTGGGCATGCCAGAAGGAAAACAGACACAGACTCAAACCCCCGAGCAGAGATGAAATTAAACAGATAATATCTAAGTTAAAAAACAATAAATCCCCGGGGGAAGACTCAATAGTAGCGGAATTAATAAAAGTAGTTGGGGAACCACCAATGGAAACAAAATTGGCAAAACTCCTAGTGGAAGTCTGGCAAACAGAGAAGATAGCACAGGAATGGAAATGCGCGTTGATACATCCGCTTCATAAGAAACATGATAAGTCAGAGGTTAACAATTATAGAGGAATATCTCTATTATAGGTAGTGTCAATTCCAGCTTTATACAAATTAAAGCAGGTACTTTCATATAAAACACTACGTATATACTACAATGCAATAATTATGTCTAGAATTCTATATGGAATCCAAATATGGGGAGAGGCTAAGAAAACGGAAATCAATAAAATCGGTAAAATTCAAAAAAGGTGTCTGAAACTTATACTACCCTACTGGAGGCGAAGCGACTCGAGATCAATTATGTATAGAAGGAAAATAATGAAATGTCTCCCAAGATGTACTACTACTACTATTACAGGTTACTCGAATATAATATCAATAATATAATGTTACCAACTAGGCCAAAAACTATTCGAATAACAAGAAATCAAAATAATATATATATTACATATACCCTAGAGGAGCAAATCTACGAATTGATAACACAGGTGATATTCGGTCTTAATTAAATTAGTGAGTAATATTCCCAATCATATTATAAACGAAAACAGTATTGGTGCGTGGAAAAAGGAGATGGTGAAATGGCTGAAGGAATGGTGTAAAGAATAAAAAACGAACTGCGTCCGAATTCCTCACACCTAGATAGTTCAATCATGCAGCTACTGATTATACACGTATTCTATGTTGTTGTTTTTGTGTCGTTCCTATTTCATTTAACTTACTGTTCGTAATTCATAAAGAAGATATTGTTTGTGAACGATATCATTATAAAGTATCAGAAGAAATACACGAATCGAGAACCCTAATGAACATATTAAAAAGAAGAAAAGTTAAGTGGATAGAACATTTATTCCGGCATAATAAGACGCTAGTACAAATATTGGAAAGCAAAATGGAAGGCAAGCGATGCAGAGGAAGACCCAAAAAAAGCATTCATCCAGCAAATAATAAAAGACGTAGGAGCAACAAATTATACAAATTTAAAGAGAAAGGCCGAATTAAGGGAATTCTAATGCTTAGTTCAATTAACAGGATCGAACATCATAAAAGGTTATCCACGGATTGAGGACAAGAAGAAGAGATGACTATTTAGAGTGAATGTATGTGTATGGTTTATTTTTTTTCTTTATACCTATATATAAGTTGCATATATTTACTAAGACATATATTAATTAAGGTTTATATAATTTCGATGTATGTAATAAGCATGTATAAATTTGTAATGTTTACAACCTGAATAAAAGATAATAAGAGTGTCGGGCACTAAAAAAAAAAACATAAAATCGTCGCAACAGAAAGTAAAATGGAAATGTAACTAGGAGAATACCTATATCGATCGAGAAAATTTAATGGAAATATTAAAAGAATTTAGTATAGATAATAAATCAACGAAATTAATACAACAAACACTATTAGGCACTAAAGCTAAGATAAAATTTATGGGACAAATTTCTGAAGCTTTTGAAATAAAAACGGGCGTACGGTAATAAGGCGGACTGTCCCCAATCCTGTGTTCAATTGTGTTTTAGACGAGATTATAAGAGAGTGGGAAAAATTACTGTCAAAAGTAAGAGAACGAAATGGACAGAGGATAGGAAAAAAAAGCACAGTGAAATAATGAAGAAATACCGGGAAGAGCGACAAAGGAAAAATTTACTGTTTTCAGTAGGTCCATAGATGGCCAAATTCGAAAAGAAGAAGTAGAAGAAACGCAGCTTTCGATGTTCCTCATTAAACGGAACACAAATGCTGAAGATCGGTTAAAAACTGATATTGCCACCTTTTTAATTCATTTCGATCCATCCACTCTAATAATCTTCGTAGTTACAGGGCCATACTTTTAGCGTAGGCGATTTTACTGTAGCTGGTTAAATGTGTAGCAATCATGGCAATTGCCATATGTAACGTTAGTGTACACGCAAGACTTGGAACTGATTGGAAATGTTCGATTTATCACGATGCAGTGCTAAGTGTGTCCGTAGCTAGTGCGCATACTTATGAATGTTTGTCATTGCCTTCACGTGATTATTAGCTATTGCTTAATTATATCTAATAATTTCTGTCATCGCCTGGGCTCGAACTCAGAACCTCCATAACGGAAATCAAGTGCTCTGCTAACCAAGCTACTGTGATGATTTTACGAAGAAAAAGAAGGTCACGAATAAATCATCTCTTAGAATTTGGATCTTACGTAAAACGCGCACCTTCTTGCGCAACATTTATCAGTGCACATTCTAAATTTTATTTTTAAATTTTGAAAAGATTATCTCGCATCTAGTGTCTTTATACTTTGAGCAGAATCTTGTTCGAAGACATTACTGTTTAATTGGTATTTGATTTACAGGAACCAAGCTGCCTTTGAGTCTTCTGATTTTTTCTTTCAAACGAGTCACGCCGCTTCAGCTTACCTCTCTGGTTAACCTTTTCAGTCTAACGCCCTACTCTTCCTGGGACGACTAGATGTTTTTTTTGTTTTTTTTTGTTTTTTTTTTGGGGCGCGTCAACACAGGACATACTAACAAATGATGAAACGTAGGGATTTGAAAGTTATATGAGGAAGCGATTAAAAACAGAAGAAATGAAGGTAGCCAATACAGGAACAGCAGAAGGAGAAGGAAGAGCAAGAATGTAGTGGGCACAGTCAGGGGTCGGGAGGCCAAAGCCAAGCAGATTAGAATAAAGGACTGTGCGTTCCGAAGAGATAGAAGAGCATTCGAATAGAAGGTGATTCACATCGCAAGTCAAATTTAAGATAAGAAGATGGAAGGAACACAAGGGAGACTGAACAATATTAAAACGAAAGAGAGAGGCAGGAAGCAGACTGTGATTAAAACGAATTATGGAAGAAATAACAGAACGGCTGATGCAGGGAAAATTATTAAACCAGGAAGAAGTGGGTGGAGAGGGTTGTATAAAGCAAGGTAAAAGGAGTTGTTAGGATTGGAGAAAAGAGACGGATAAACATCAGTCCAAAAATCATGGTAAAATCGATAAGAGAGTGGACAGAGACATTGGGAGAGGAATCTGTCTATGAAACGGCCATTTACTGCAGCTGGACCTGCCAAAGAATCAACAAGATCGTTAATGTTGCAGTGGCAGAATAATAGAATCTGACGAGGGCTTAGGGAAGGGAGATGAGATGGCTAATAAAATTCTTTTCGAATCAGAGCATATGGCGAATTTCGATAAATCAGATGTTAAGGATATAAAAAGGATAGCCCGTATTAGCCATGGATTCGGCTAAAAAGATAGAAGAAAAGGAAGGAAGTTGAAAAGACTCGGAATAGTTGATATCAGGAAGGAAAAAAACAGCTCCGACACTTGAAGAAGATTTTGAGCCATCCGTAAAAACCGTGCTCTTAATATATCCGATCAAATTTAGTCGTGCTCTATGGACACGTAAAAGAATATCATCCAGTAAATTATGAGGAAAATTCTTTTTTTTTAGGAAATATCGCCTTTTCACTTTAATAAATAATCTCTTAGACGATGGGTGAAATTTGTGTTCAAAGCTTAGAAAAAAAAAAAAATCTCTTACGATGCTGGTTCAAAATGAAACCATTTATCTAGCGCTAACTTCATGATGAAAAAAAAAAACAAGTAATAAATATTCAGCGCGTACTTTTTTTTTATATATAAATTCTCTATACAATTTTGGGTACGTTTTTTCCCCCTCAGCATATGCATAAAAAACAAAAAAAAAAAAAAAAAAACAAAAAAAAACCAATAAACATCGCTAATAATATTGGTAAAAATTAAAAAATTTAGAGTTTTTTTGAACTACTATTCAAACAAGGTGGTTGTCGGTTTAATAACTCTATATCATCGCCGCTTTTTTCGTCGATTTCTACTCATAGAGTTTTCTTTATAGAGAGGTATATATTAAGAAAAAATTACGTATATACACAAATTTTATTTATTACCGCACGTCTAGTAGAGACGGAAAATATTAGTCGGGGAATGGCGCGTAATGGCGGGCCAGAGGAGAAACACGGAGAAAATCCGGAAGGATTATATATGAACGTGATAGGGTGAAATTTGGAAGCTGTCACAGATGCAGTGCGACCTACTCGCATCTGTGCTCGAAGATAGAAATCGGCCGGTACTCGGGTAAAGCGCGTGTCCTTAGCTCGGTTCCGGAATTATAATACTAACCACGTATGAGCCGGAGTCTTTGTTCGTTGTTACACCTGTTAGCAAAATGCTAATATATCCGGCAAGCGTTCCGCCGAACTGGCAAACTCCAACGGCGCCAGCGAAAAAAGCTGCGAGAAAAACATTTAAAAATGGAAGCCAACTGGAACGAACTTTGCAGCAGTTTCGCTGGAAGAATTTTATTTTCTTCGCAGAGGCTGCATGTTTTTTTGCCCGCTTGTTTCCCTTTTCCTTCTTTGAAAAATGCTCAGTCATTGGAAGACCTTTTGCGCGCTCGCTTTCTTGCTACGCTGATTTCTATTCGCTCGCATTGTACGTGAGAAACATTAACATTATTATAATCGTTGCCGACGAATGACCGGACCGGATGATGAAAAGGATTTTCTTATTTTCTACTGAGCACGCGACTTTGTTAATGCAGAGTATCCCTCTCGGTCGGTCGGTCGCTGGAAAATATTACTGCCAGAAAGGAAAAAGGATTTCGGAATCCTTCGCAACTAGTCTCTAAAGATCTGTTCCCCCTTTCACCCTGCTAGCTATCTTTTTGCATCTCGGCGCGCTCCGTTTACCTCAAATTGTCATCCGCCCAATTAATTCTACTTTATGCGACAAACTGCACGGCCGTGTAAGAACCCCGCCGCCACCACTTCTTTTTTGTTAGTCGCGCGACAAGAGTTTATTTATTTATTTTTTTTTTGGATATAATATCTCAATCGCGTAAAATGGAGTATCATTTAGATAGAAGTGATCGTAATCACTACAAAGAAAAAATGAAAATAATTTCGATTACGCTACACTGTCGTTTCCCTGACACGTAAATTCCAAAAAAAAAACCAAAAAAACACGTAATTTTCGTATTTTATGTTATTTATATATCTGCATATGTAAAAGAGAAAGTCCGGAATTATTTGACTAGCCTAACGACGACAGTTATTTATGGAGATGAAAATTCACAAATAGCAACGACACAAAAAAACGAAAACAAAAAAAATTCAAATTTCTCGTGGGCGGAAACGAGATACAAAAAATTAATAAATCTAATAATTACGCTACAGCCAAAACCATTTGAAGCGAGTAAAGCAAGCCCCATACCGTTAGCAGGGCGTCGGGGATTGTGAAGTTAAGCTTTCCATAATGGACTAAGTCTAATGGATCTGATGAGAATATTGGGGCCAGTTCCTTTCTCATGGGATCCGCCTTTACTTTCCTCCAGATAATTCTCTGAATTCAATTTCAGATTAGTTATAAACTTGGGAGCGATTCGGATCCGGATCGAGACAAGTCTCAAACCCGTATCCTGTGATTTAGTAGCCAAGCACCTTAAAACCACTAGGCTACCGCGCTACCCAAAACCATTTACACTGGATAATTGAAATTTTACGAATAAACTTTACCGACATATACCAAAGGTGTCGAATAAGAAGAAAGCTTTTTCGGAAAATTTGAACACTAACACGGTTCTTAGAAGAGGTTGAAAATTGTTGTACAAACACGTTACCTTTTTCAGTAAAAATAACCGGTTTTTCAAAATTGTAATTTTATACGGAGCCGAATATTTTTTTTCTGTAATTCTGTAAATTTTATGGATAGAAACTGAGAGTTGCTTACTCTGTTTTTGAGAAAGCTGGAAATTCCATCACAGCTTAAATGAAGGGCGAATAAATTTTCAGCGCATAAAAAGTATATACTGAAGCTGTTGAGAAAGTTTATTTTTTTAGAGACCTTAAGGGATGGAAAGGGGTTAATAAAAATTGTTTCCCAAAAGATACATAACATTTCCGGTACAATTTACCAGACTGTAATTTTGCATGAACATTAGTCTATTAAAAGTGCATAAAGCTTTTTCAGACCCTTAAAAATTGTAAAACACGACTGCAACCTCGCTTTGCAGCGAAATAATAATCGCGCTACAGCCCAAACGAATGGTTATTGTAACGTGACATTTCACGTCAGTGTACGTAACGTATAAACTGAAGATGTCAAATAAAGAAGTTTTTTTGAAAATTCGAACAAAAATTATTTTCCAAAAATGGCGTAGATATAACATAAACCGGTTTATCGAGTTATAATTTAGCATTAAGATTCGTTATGTATTTAAATAGCCGCTAAATGTTAAAGGTGGAAAACGGCTTCACTGTGTGTTTTTGACATAAAATAACAATAGTCTCCACTATAGCCGAAACAATTTACACCACACAGATAATTCCGGCATGAACATTAGTCGCTTTCACACTGAAAATATTTAAGAAACACTTTTGGAAAATATTCGAACTTTAAAAAGTGACATAGAGGGTAAGTTTCCCCTAAAGAAATACATAAATTGTAATGTCTTCGCGAAAGAGAAAAAATTTAAGCTGAATTTTGCATAAAGACTGCTGTTTATATTGTGTACTAAAAGTCTGCAGTTTTTTTCTTTATAATTTCAAAATTTTACGGATGGAGAAAGGTTATCCTTTATTTTTAGCAAAACTGCATACGTATTAACAACACTTTAAAATTCAAATAAGCCATAGTTACTCGTGAAAGAGGGAACAAAATATAATAATGATATAACTGTCTTTGTCAAATATTTCATATCGTACCTTTAAAAAGTGAGAATACACACGTATTTTTAGAAGATTAAGTTCCATGGTTATTTATGTTAAAGTGGGCGACCAGTATTTTCATTACGACTAGCTTTTTTTTCTCGTCTTGAGTGATATTTATCTTCTCTTGTCGAATTGGTTTCTGTGTTTTGGTTTGTGTTTGGTGTTTATCGCAATATTCCAGACAATAAAGTGTTTATTCTGAACAGAAACAACGTATTGACTGGTTTTTTTTTTTTTTTTTACCCTTCTTGGGTTTGCTACCAAAGAGCATTAGCCCAGCAAAGATTCTTATTATACGCATACCACGGTTAATATACTTTTCGTCTGCCTTACATTTGTTTGAACAGCTTTTAAGCTGAAAGGAATTTTATATAGAAGCGACTTTTTCAAATGAATCCGGAAAGAGACGTGTAATATAAACCGGTATTTCTTATTAAACTACTTTTCTTCTATATATCAAAAACCGCTGGCGTTTTTCTCCTCATAAAATCCCAATCCTATCGCTCATTGCTACACCCGTCTTTCTAATTTTTCTCCTATTGTCCTTTCCTACAACACTCTCCCTTACTTCTCTCATGACTTCAATAGCCTATGGCAGCCTATCAAATTTTCCTCTCTCCCACTTTGAGCCAATTCCTCCTCTCATGGTGCAGTCAACAATGAATTGAAGCATTTATTGAATTCCTCTTTTCCTGTTCATGTATTGATCTTTACTGATGGTTCCAGGAGCGAGGACGGCGGAGGTGGCGCGCCTACTGTTCCATCGCTTCAGCATTCTGAGTTCTTCCGGCTTCCTTCCTTCTTCACTATTTTTTCTGCCGAGTCGATCGCCATCCTTCAGGCTATCTCTTTTATTTCCTCTTTAAGCGATATTTCCCAATTCCTCGTTATTTCGGACCCTAAAGGCGTCCTTCAAGCCCTATCCTTTCCTCCTTCACATTCGTCTGATACAAGTAGTATTATTCTCTCAATTCGTTTTCTTACCTCCACTCTTTTCCCGCTCTATTCTTATTGATTTTTTACGGGTCCCCAGTCATTCCGGAATTGATGGCAATGACGCAGCCGATTCTTTGGCTCGTTCTGCTGATCGCCTTGGTTCATTCCTCAACCATTTCCCTTCTTCAGATATCCTTTCCTTATCCACCTCCAATTATGCCAGACTTTGGCGGGATATTTATCCCACCCTATTTTCTAATCGTCATTCGCATTACCGTTTTATTCAGTCGTTCCCTGTCTTGGTTCTATTCTATTTCTTTCGATCGTCGCTCTTCTATTGTCTCTCTAATTCGTATCCGGATCAATCATTCTCTACTTCTCTATTCCCGCTTTCGATTTGCTTTGATGCCTTCTCCCCTTATTGTTCTCTTCACGGCTGTGATCCTCCCCTCGTATATGTGATACTGATCACATTTTCTTCGAGTGTCCTGCTCTTCGTAACGAACGCTCCCTTTTATACAGTCAGTTCTTGTCATTAGTTCTCCCTACTCCCTATAACTCTTCCTCTATCCTTTCCTTTCCTTCATCTTCTGTGGTGTTCGCACTGTTGGTCTTTGTTGCGTCCATTTCGGACCGCCTAGTTATGTAGTTTTTTAGCTTAGTTTTTCCTGTTGTTGGGTCAATGCCGCTGGCGCGCCTACAAAAAAAAAAAAAAAAAATTACATTTTCTTTTAGTGTAATTAGTAGACAATTTTTTTTCTTCAAAAAAAAAAACTTATTTTCATTTTTTTTCTCTACTTTTTACGTTCATGCTCAAAGCCAACCAGATCTGCATATTCGTTTCGTATCGTTCAGATGGAAATTATTTTGTTTGTTTATTAGCGCGTTTTTTTTCAAAACTGTGTGTTTTGCATGATTATTGTGAATTGCTCGGTAGGTTTTTAGTTTAATTTCTGAAGAATTTACAAATGCAAATAAAATTTTTTTGGAAAAAAAAGCACTCTTTATTAACACATAATTAAAAACAGAATGATAATAACAAAAAATTATTTATAAGCGAATAGAGGTAAGTACGTAGAGTTTATTAAATAAATAGTACGAGACAGGTAGAAAATGCTAAAAATTAAAAAACTATTGTCAAAGAAAATATATGCAAAAAGATGATAAATTAGCGAAGCCGCCGGTAACACCTGGACTATGCTGCGTGTCTATATGCACCATATGCTATGTATTATCATACTTCTATAGATATATGTATATATTCTTAGGAAACAGCGAAGGGGGAGATGTTTACAATTCCTTTTAGCACCTATTCTACTAGACAGGTGGAACAGGGATATAAATGCCGTTAGCGACACGATACGAAAATCATTTCACGAAATACAAAACTACTCTTACGCAATCCAGATAGCTGCTACACGCTCCCGTGATCATGAAGCTTTGACTTCGAAACGCGTTGGATATATAATAAAAATTAAATAATTGCTTTATAATTTACTTAATATTATATAGCCCTACTGACAAAATGATCTTAACAATCGAGCGTCCAAAAAATATAAATAAACTTAATAGTTTTTCGAACTTTATTATTCTCAGGCTTGCTCACTTTTACGCTATGGAACTTTATATACATTTTACAAATATCCTTTAGTACTGCTATGAAATGAAAAAAAAGTTGGAGCGAGCGTTGTTGAATGATTTGTTTAGTTTTGAACGAAACTAACGATTCTTCCTAGTCCGCAGATCTATCAATGTGTACACCTCTGCAAGATTGGTCCACATACCTGGTAAAAAAGTACTGTTTGGCACCGAATTAATCAAAAAGCTAATCGTTCGTTTGCCGTGCATAACGGCTTTTCGATTTTGAATTCGTATTTGCTGACAAAATGGTAAAGTTCACCTTTACTCTAAAGGGTATAGCCGGGTGTATATGGGAAATGTACCCTTGCGGCTTTTTCGACTCGCACTTGGGGGGTCATTTTGGTGTCGAATAAAAAAAATTTGGCCAAATTTTCAGCTCTTTATCTCAAACGACCTTCGAGTTTTTCGAAAAAACCTGTTTTTTCGATTTTATTTATTTTTTTTTCATAGTAAAATTCAAAATTAATGTGAATGATGCATTTTTTTCTCTTATTCTTAGGAATAAAATACATGAAAAAATATTATGGTCATAATTTTTAAACGAAAAGCCGATTTTTGGAGACGGAAATAAAATTTAAGTCTTTTTTTTCAATGCTTTTCTGGAGAGCATCACTCACCAAATTTTGTCAGAAAATGTCTTTTATACTCTCCTCTACACTCAGGAAAACTTTTTCGAAATTTTTAAAGCGGTGGAGCAATAAGAAAAAAATTAAAAAGTTACTTTTTTTCATAATTTTGCGTTTAAACAAATTTAAATATTTTTTATTGCTAAAAAATTCATAAAAAACATTTTTTTTTTAATGAAAATTAAGAATTACATTGTTAAAAAATATTTTTCAACATTTTACCGCCAAGTAATCTTTAGAAATTATATAAAATATAGGTTAGCGCACTGCATTGCCATCTACGGTGATTTTTTCCTTGTTAATAGTAGATTTACACAGGCGGAAAAATATGTTTATTTTTGTTTATTTTGTCATATTTGTTTAAATTCCGTATATCAATTCCGTTTTAAGTGTTATTTCTTATAAAGAGACAATTTTTAGTTGTTTTCAGCTTTGGCCAGTAATTTTTATTTACCGCAGCGTAACAAAAAAGGAAAGATGGCCGCTCGTCAATCGTTTGCGATCGAGTCTTTTCACCTGTGTTGTTGTTGCCCACTCGTTATTGAAGTAACTCCGTTTTGTTGTCATTGTTCGTTTAGCGCATGTATCGCTTGTTTTTTTTTCCCCCGTTATTAACTCCGTTGAGTATTCCGTGTTTTAACGTTTTTTCTTCAAACCCGAATTTTCGTAATTATTTTTTGAAATAACCCTTTTCAGGGCTCCGTTGTCGTTTTCGCAAAAGTTGAGTCGTCTGTTTATTGATGAAAAAGTCAATGTCGTTGTGAATGAAGACAGTGACGAAGACACTAACCTTACTTAAAACATCATCATAAATTGTTGAAAATTATTATATCTAATGTCAGTTATTTAAAATAATCATGTTAAACGGGGTGTCTAAATTATAATAAAGTTACTTTAATAATCGAAATTTATGTCTTTTTTGGAACGAGACTGAAAAAAATTATTCCCAATAGCATGGAAATATTATATAATCGTCTTTATGTGTACAATTTAGCATGGAATAATATTTATTTAAAAACTCTTTAAAATCATTCTTTACACTGCT
The DNA here is from genome assembly GCA_039619475.1 of Icerya purchasi. NCBI lineage: Eukaryota > Metazoa > Arthropoda > Insecta > Hemiptera > Monophlebidae > Icerya > Icerya purchasi. Next base: position 237,889,589 of record CM077115.1, on the reverse strand, counting down.
AATAACTTTATGCAGGATATGTCTTAGTTTTTTTTATTGTTTTCTTTATGTTTTTTCTCTGGTAAGATTGTATTTTCGTAAAAAAAAATTATTTTTTATGAATTTTTTAGCAATAAAAAATATTTAAATTTGTTTAAACGCAAAATTATGAAAAAAAGTAACTTTTTAATTTTTTTCTTATTGCTCCACCGCTTTAAAAATTTCGAAAAAGTTTTCCTGAGTGTAGAGGAGAGTATAAAAGACATTTTCTGACAAAATTTGGTGAGTGATGCTCTCCAGAAAAGCATTGAAAAAAAAGACTTAAATTTTATTTCCGTCTCCAAAAATCGGCTTTTCGTTTAAAAATTATGACCATAATATTTTTTCATGTATTTTATTCCTAAGAATAAGAGAAAAAAATGCATCATTCACATTAATTTTGAATTTTACTATGAAAAAAAAATAAATAAAATCGAAAAAACAGGTTTTTTCGAAAAACTCGAAGGTCGTTTGAGATAAAGAGCTAAAAAATTTGGCCAAATTTTTTTTATTCGACACCAAAATGATTCCCCAAGTGCGAGTCGAAAAAGCCGCAAGGGCAGATTTCCCATACAAACCCGACTATGCCCTTTGTCATTTTATTTAAATTTTTGCCCTAGCCCGCTGAAATCATGTGTATTATTTAGTAACTCGCCACTACCGTTGATGGAAACGATTTTACGACGAACAATTTTCGATGGTTCTTCACTGATAAACTTCTGATCCGTTTTCCTTTTCAGTGAATTCAGTTCTGGCGCGTGCATCATTTTCGGATTCTCATGATTACGACACTAGAAACTTTCTCGACGATAATACATTTCGTTGATGCAGTTTCACGAAAGCTTCGCACCATCCGTTGGTGTACAGCACCTTTCTAACCCCGTCTGATAGTTGAACTTATAGTTTTGTGTAGCACAAACAGCTTCTTCCCTTCTTGCCACACGTAAATCTCATTACGAAATATAAATAAACAAGGACAAAATAATATTTCGATAAAACTTGACGGAGTCAGAACAACATATCGGAAAACCCGGATATAATAAAATCGGAAAGCACAATCTTAGCCGAAAGCAAACGTGAAACAGAGTCGCAAAAGGCTTTGCCAGTTTCCCTGCTAGGAGTAAAACGGCGGAAAAGGGGACAGATTTGATGGACCGATAATGAAACAGGGCGACCAAAACTAACTTGAAAATCAAGTTTAACTGCGGAAACCAAAACGACCGCAAAACACCTTACGAGAAAGAAGGATCAACACCGCTCCGGTAGTAAAAAATTTAATTCTATATTCTTTTTTTGCCCCAATTTATATTTAATCTCACAATTACTGATATTATTTTTATTATCCCTCGGATAAAATGAAAATAAAAATAAATTTTAATTTATAATTTCGATGGAATCGTTAATAAAATTAATTTTATTCCAAGACATGTATCCCTCTGTTGAAATAGACAAAATTAAAAAGGTTCTTGTCGATGATAATGGGTAGAATTTTTGATGTCAAAAGAAAAGAAAAAAAAAAAAAAATCTTTTTCTTAATTTTATTTTCCGACTGTACAAGTCTTCAATAATAAAGGAGTATAGTATATGTAATTTTATGCTGCGGATAATACGAAAAATCACACGTAACAATTTAAAAATGACGTGTCAGCTAATTGAAACGAACCCGTTTATAAAAATGTCTTACTTGGTTGGTTCTGATGGCGAATTCTGAAACATCGAGTTATGACATATATCTCTAAATACTCTGCACTCCCCTTCGCAGGAAACTGAAAATATGCCGCTAAGCAAAATGTATCGCGAGCGGATATTTAATTTTACTGATTTTCTCTCATATCGATTTCGTTCCATTTTTGTTGATATCTTTCTACTGTTCGATCAGTAGTACATTCAATTCCGTCTGTTTGGTTAGGAGTCGTCCATTAATTACGTGAGCTGTTTTTCTGTCAATTTAGACCCCCCACCCCACCACCGTTTGGCGACATTTAGTGAGATTTGGTGGGACCCCCTAACCCTCACGTGAGATTTACACTATAGTTGTTAAAGAACTAAATTTATTTTTATAGGGGCAGAAAAATTAAAGTATAACGAACTTATTTAAGTTGAATAAAATTAAAAGTAAAAGCCCAGACATTTTTCACTCACTCCATAGGCTTTCAGGTAGTATACACCGGTTTTCGTTTATTTCAAAAACTCTGAATGTTCTTTTCTTTTTTTTTACTTTTTCTTTACTCTCGAAATGAAAGTTTTTACTAGACATGAGATTTTTAAGCGGGTAAATGGGACATTCCAAAAAAAGTAAAAAAAAAAAAAATTAATAATTTTTTTCTACTATCTGTATAATAATGCATATTCTTTAAAAGTTAACGTGATGACTTGAGATTTTTAATTATACTCCCCTTAGTTTAAATGTGATTTGATAAGATTTCGCTAAACCGGGATTTTGAGCTCATGTAATTAATGAATGTCCCCTTATTGTAATTTCTGGATTTTCAAGCTCGCTGTTCCGATCGTCATGTTTTTATAGGCAACCTGCATCTGCCGACTCCCGTGTATACTGGCCAGAGTCTGTTAATCAAAACCGTTCCTAAAAGTTGCCAGAGCGAAATCTTCCGACGAGAGTACCACCTTCGGAGAGATTAAAACTGATAAATATAAATTTAATCATTACCGAACAGACTAAAACTTCCATCAGTTTTACATAACGAATTCATTGCTACCTACTAATGACGGTGGTCCTTAGTTATTTTGTTGAAATTTCTAAATACGAACCGTATACTTACATTTAACTGATGCATACGTAACTTCCCGAAAATAGATTAGTTCCTCCGACTAGGTTGGAACGATTGAATTGTTTCCTTTTAGTTTCTTTCCTTTTTCTCTTCTCGACTTTACTCATCTTTTTAACTTTTGCTGTTCCGTCGCACTCCAGTGTCTGCTGCATTTGGGATATGATAAGTTTTACTTTTCTACTCATTCCCATTCGTCATTCGTGGGCTATATTAGAGCATTACCAGCCATGTTTATTAAAACTAAATTGTAAATACATAAAATTGGTTGACTGATCCGATTTTTCTATATCTATCTATCTACCTATATATATATATATATATATTATCCAGCTTTTACTTCCCCGCAGAATTTCGTCAGTAGCCAAATGGATTCTCGCCAAGCCAATAAAAAAAAAAAAAAGAAAAAAAGATACTCGTGTGAAACTTACGAATATTATTAGACTGTGAAACTGTATCAATACATATCGTATCATTACGATAATACTATGTAGAATCGTGCAAATCGACCGGTACTGCAATAAAGAAACCCGCTCAACCGGATGACATTCACGCAAACATATAAAACGGTACGTGATGATAAGATTAGAATATATCGCAATTGCATCTTTATCAAAAAAGTCAAAATATCGAGGCTTATTAAAAGATAATAAAACACTATCCGAAGAATATTGGGAATAATTTCGAAATTTTTCTGCTTCGACAAAACCGTATCGTGAATTTCTCGCTAAACCATCACGTAATAATATTCTATTACCATAAAACTGTTTCTCAAAGAAATCTTTTATTTCTATATTACCAGTGCTTTCTAACAGGCGATATTCGACAAGATTTTTTTCAATCTTCTATCTCGTCGTATTCTTTCAATATTTCGATATATATGCAACCAAATAATCTCACTATAACTAATTAATTATGTACCAGTAATTAGCGGATCATGAATTTTTTCGCAAAATCTCCAGTATTGTCAAGCTGAACGCGAGCAATCCGCCCGCCGGTATAAAAACACATTTCTACAATCGATGAAAACTTTTACTAAAGGAAATCCGAGAAGAGTTTATCTAAAATATGAAGAAAAAAAAAACAAAACAAAAAAGGACGAAAAACAAAAGACAAAAACCAAATAAACATCAACATGGCGGTGTTACTGAACCTTTGTATACTCGCAAGCTATTCGTATTTGTCTGCAACTTCTTTGTCTCGGCCAAATAACCGCGAACGGTATAATTCTTTTTGTACATTATTATCAGTGTATGCGGAAGAATTTTGTATATTTGGAAAATTGCCCAAACGAAGATAACCGCCATAGAACGACAGAGTGCGAATTCTTCGGAAAATGCGAATATAGCGGAAAAGCGTCGTTGTGTTGTCTATTATTATTAGTTATTTTTTAGAATAAGAAAAACGAGGAAAAAGCAATAGCAGATGGGGCGGATGAAAAAGATGCAGAGAGGAAAGAGTTGTGCATTTCAAAGAAAACGGGTCGACGGCCGGAGGAGGGAAAAGTTAAAGAAGTAAGTCTTTTTTTTGGAGTCAGTGTCTGTCGTCAGCTGCTTGAAATCATTCCGATTATGCTAATTCTTTACTTATAGTCTGGTCGCTGAAGCGTCGGTATCCTCGGTATCCCCGGCCGATGTTGAAAAAAACACCTAAAAACTCGCTCCATAATATCCATATATATACATACATATATATATATATACAGACATATATACACGAACATAGAGCGTCGTTCATCCATTCATTCATCCATCCATCTATCCGTGGCAGTTTCCTTTCCGTTTAGTTCGCGAACTTAATAGCAGCGATGGAGAGTGTTAGTATTAATATTAATAGAGAATATGGGCGCGGAGACTTATAAACGGCGAGGGGGCGGAAAATGAGGGGATGGCTTCTGCAACTGATGATTTATATAAGAGGAAGAGAAATCTTAGAACTCGGAATGCAATGGGGAAAAAAATAAAACAACACAAGGATAAGAATAAAAATAAACATAAAAATAAAAATAAAAACAATCTCTTTTTCTTTTTTTGTTTGTTTATTATTTCTTTTTTCCCCTTTAAGAAAAGGAAAACAAAAGAAAACATTTTTTTGTCCTTTTTCTCTTCTGGTAAATTCCTTAAAGCCCAAAAGGGTTCACCCATCTTTCATGGAATGACATTATTATTATTATTATTATTATTATTATTATTATTATTATTATTATTATTACTATTATTATTATTAATAATAATATTATTATGATTATTCGTCGCGTAAGTGGGATAGATAAAGTTGTCGTTGAGGGCCACACAAAACGGTTCGGGGTAAAAAATGAAATTTAACAGTCCGTAAAAATCTCCATCTCGTCGAACCTCTTTATTTTCATTTTCGTTTCTTACGCGTTGCTATTTATGTTGTTCCGAATGTTCTGTCGGCCGCTAATCTGGACTAATGTGCACTCGCTCGCACCGACATCGATGTTAAAATGCAATATTGTAACGACAAATATAGCCGCGATTATTAGGCTCTTTGTGCCGCTTCCCTTAAATTTCCGTTCCGATATTTAAAAACGGCCAAATTATACAAATTTTTCTCAATATTTTGCAGCGCGCGATATTTGTCACTAGCGAAGGAAGAACCGAGACCATAAATTAACCTGAGTTTACATGTCGTCTGTTCCGGAATTTCTAACGATCTATCACGGTTTTCTCGTATAAAATTCTAAATGGCAAATCTGTGTATTGTCCTGCTCCCCCCCCCCCGAAATTTCGGAGTCATCTGTGGTAATTTTGGCACAATGTATTTCGTTCAGGGTAATAATTCTCGGAAATTGTTCAGGCCCACCTCCTAAAACTGTAAGGGGGATAGAAAAAAAAAACGAGCTATCGGACGGATTTCGCTTTTTAGCAATTCATGCGCTGACAGTAATTTGTTTAAATATCGTAGAAGTATCAAATTAAAAAAGGGTTCTTATGATCTCCGAAAAACCGAACTGCGTCGAGAACCTTTTCTCCTTTTATGTCAATACTCTTTCTTCTGTGTAGGTGAATACACGCATGTTTGTTATAAACTCTATAATAAAAACCAACTTTAATAACAAACAAATATAAGGGTAAAAATAATTTTGAGTGTGTTTTGAATTTTGATTAAGTTTAACTGATGATGGGTTATACCCGAAAACGTTCCTAAATAAGGTATTTATTTAATTTATTGTTATAAATTATTTTTTGACCCTTATATTTGTTTGTTATTAGAGTTGGTTTTTATTATACTTTTTCGTCTTCTTCTTCTTCTTCCTCTTCTTCAAGCAGTCTTTTGTCGTCAATATTTAACATAGGCCTCTTCCAAATTCTTCCAGCGTATAAGGCGTAAACAGAAATCTATAGTGTAGGTGAATACATCCTGTTTGTTAAAATGGTATAATAAAATAAACTTTAATAACAAACAATATAGAACATTAAATTAGATAAATACCTATTTAGAAACGTTTTCGGGCATAACCCATCATCAGCTAACACTAACTTAAAGGAAACTTAAAACATACTGAAGTGAATATAGGGAATACATGTGTATATATAGTAGATGTAAAGAGGAATAAACATGGCAGGTATAAAAATCTATAGGTTGAAAATGCTAATAATTAATATAAAATAAAACAAGGAGACAAAAAGTTAAATTTTTATATTAAACAGTGGATTATTATTATTAGGTGTTTGGTCATTTAAAATATTATTTTTATATTTATTTATATAATAATTTTCTGCAATGTTCATATTATTACCTTTGTGATAAGTGGCCAGGATGGTTACAGTATTTTCTATTGAATTAGGTTTATGTTTATTTTTAATTAGATGTTCTGCATAGGTTGATTTTTCTATTTCATTATTATTAAATGCTTTTATATGTTCTTTATATCTGCAATTAATTTTTCGCCCTGTTTGACCAATGTATGATTTCTCACAATCAGTATAATTTATTTTATATATACCGCTATTTTCATAAATATTATTATTTTTTAAATTTAAGGTGTTTATTTTGTATTTTAAATTATTTTTAGTTTTGAATGCTACATTTAAACCTTGTTTTTTGAATAAATTGGTTAATTTGTATATGTTATTGTTTATAAATGTGAATGTTATCCATCCTTTATTGTTAGTAGCATTATTGACTTTTAATTTTTGTATATATTTTGATTTTGATTTTATTTTGTGAATTAGTTTATCTTCTATAGTGAATCCGCAGGCTTTTTATCTAATGTAATTTTCGGATTTCTTATTAAATTATTTTTACCTTCGCTGTATACCCTGCTGCAGCATAAATTTATCCATATCTTTTTCTTTTGTCGATCCATTCCGGATAATTTCAGATTTACTCTGCTCGGTTCTTTCATGTTATTTTCAGTGTTTGTTCGGCTATATTTTTTATTCTTATAGAATGATCCTAAATCAACATCCGCAAAAATTGGTGTTAACAAATTCGTATACCAAAATTCGAATATTTGTTTTGGACGCCGATTCTGTTTAATTTTTGATAGCTCTTCAAGTGTAATAATGGAATTTTTTTATTTCCCCAATATTTAATAATATTTGACATTGTCTGTTAGTGTTAAAAAATCATTATTTTAACTTTCCCGTAACAAAAGATTAACTGGTAGCTTTCTGCTCTTTCAACTTGGTTCTAATATTAGGCAACGATGGCATTTTTCCGACGGGCAATTTCAGTGATTTATGCTGAATCAACCGTTTTGCTTTGAATTTTTTTTTTCAATCATTGCGAAGTATATAATCCTAGAATATTCGATATAGATTTTTATTAACGAGATCGCGCGGTTAGTTAGTCGGCTAACTTTAATTCATTATTTGCCCTTAGTATGTCAAGTCCTTCGTAACATTTTTTTATTATCTTTCTCATATTTCCGCGTTAATTTAAAATTCCTAAATACTTGTAAAATGCTGCTGTTTCTATCGTTTTAAACTTTGTGTGTTTAGTAAAAATACTGTTCTTACTAATAAAGTTAAATTTAAAGAATACCCATTATATCCCCATTAGCTGATCCAGTGATTTTTAGCATCGTATTATAGACTTTTTCAGCGCAGCGACTGTGGCATAAAAAGAACCATATTGCCTATAGATTGAAGAATTTTTCTTGTCTTCTGGAATTTAATTTTATCCAACTGCATCTGGTGTACGAAATTAGGTTTAATATCAGCCCTTGTGGTATTCCTTCATTACAATTACCTATTTTTTCCCTAGTATTTAACTGCAATCTCCCTGTTACTATAATAATTCAATTTCCAGGTACATGCTGCGGAACTAATACCGATTTCTTTCAAAATTTCCCCTTCGTCACAAGTAGATTTTATTATAACCGCTATTGTGTAATAATATTTCTATAAATACACAACGATTTGTAGGTTTGTATTAAATTTTTTGAGCTTATCTCTGACCGATAATTTTTTTTTAACGCACATCGAGTTCTTAGAAGTATATTTTTATTTAATAACCAGCTCTGCGGTTCTATTTAGTAATGCTATGTACACAGTTTTACATGTAAATGATAAATATTGGTCAGTACGACGTATGTAAATTTTTGTCTTCATAAATTTATCTAAGTAACTGATCTTCTCAAAATTTCAGGATTATGCTGCAACGAGTAAAATTATGTATTTCCAGTAATAGCGTTATTTCCACTTTCGGTAGATTTCTTATTCCTACGTACTATTATTTTTACCGTAGTTGATGGCCATCATTTTTTATTATTCTTCTAATGCATTGGGCTAATTAAAAAAATAGTCCTTTTTCGCAGTTTTTTGGTTTCTATAGTTTCCAGATTTTCCTCTCTGACTTATACTGATTAATGAAAAGGATATTGAAGATTTGTTGACTTTATTCAATGTTTTCACGATCTTTAATTTTTCTCAAATGGGTTTAATAATACTTTATAATTGGTTTAGTTTGGAAAAGAATTTACGCCAACTTTTTTTTTCTCCGTTTTATGAATTTTTTACATTTCACTTCTTCTCCTTCTTTTTGACAATCAATATAGTGTTATTCGTTGTTGAGGTTTTATTAAATATGTTTAAACTAAGACTCCTTCTAGTTTCATTTTACACACTCTTCGTTCCACCAACCATTAATGAGTCATATTGCTTGCCATTATTTTCCTTCTATTTCTTTATTCTCACATTTGCAATGAATTCGTTATTTATAATATTGTGAAAAATTTTGTACCGATTATCCCCGCTATTATTTCCCTGTAAAATTTTTCTTAATCTAAAGAGCATAAATTTTCCATGATTTTTATTTGGTATTTATTCCAATTTATTGTTTTAATATTCTCTCGATACGGATTATTTCTATCTTCGTGCAGGGTTTTTTCGTTTCCCCAATTGGATCATAATTGGATAATGGCCACTTCCCTCCGTTGTATCGTTTATTTATTTTTTTCGCATTTCGTCTTTATCGCTATATCCGAATTGGATCCAGTATTCGATATTACTACTGTTTTGTCCGTGCGAACCTAACGAGTATATTCACAGGTGTTTATTATAAGTAAATTATCATTTTCAATAAATTTTATTTAAGCCTATTCCTTCATGACTTGCAATACGATTACCTCAAGCTCTATAGTGTCATTTCTATCGTGAGATAAAAGATTAAATTTCTATATTAAGAAATAAAAAACCCTTCTGCAAAAGCATTAAATATTTACCAACCTTTTTTTTTTTCTATGTATATAGAGAGATTTTAAAATGATCTCTTGATCCGCTACACTACCCATCGAATTTTAGTAAAAAAAAAAAAAAAACAAATGAAATTTAAACGATAAAAATGAATAGCACTAACCAAAATATAAATTAATAAATATAACAAAATCTGATAAATCCATCAATAAGACAGCAACGATCGACACAGCTAGAGCGGTAAATGATCTTGTCATGAACGTCAAAAGATCATTCATAAATTCGAATTCCACAGTCGTAGTTTTCTTCGATTTTCCTACGGCTTATGACCGTGTAAAGGTCGATTCACACACATTCGTGACGTGTCAGTGACGTGTCCGTAACGAGATTGTCGCCGGCGGAAAACTACATTTCTCGTTGCAAAGTTAGATAGCGCTATTCACACACGTTCGGTGCGAGACCGGGACGGCGCCGACAAGTACTCTCGTCGTGAAGAAACGTGACCTGATCTCACAGTGATTCGCGACGATATTGTTATGTTTTCACGACGTGATGACGACGGCATTTCTTGTGTTTTCTATTGCGGAACGAGTTGGTTCGTAATGATGAATGACGAAAAATTGATCGTAATTATATACTGTGCTTTATGATCAATCTGATGGACGGTATATGGACACAGAGTATAAAAATTTGTTCGGCGTCAAGGAGGCGATCGGGTTCGTAGTGTGTTGAATGATGTGTGAAAATATGCCGATTTGGTGTTTTTAAACTCCTTGCGCAAATTTTCTTGTATATATTTTTTTTTAATTCTAAAAAGCCTAATTGCTCTGCACGGTAGAGTTATTCCGGTAGTGGTATGCCGTGATGTGCCATTGGCGCCCGTTATATTGAATAAAAATTTTCGGTAAATACAATATTCAACGGAAAAGCAGCGGAATAATTGTGTCTCTTACATTATCAGCAGATTTTTAAAAAAAATATAGAATTATAAAATCTAGTAAAAATCGGTTCAAAACTTGAGGGGATCTAATTAACTTATGTTGAGTATCTACATCATAATTATTGAGAACTCTTACCGCAAGAAGTCTTTCTCTAGGAGAGATAGCTCTTCGCCAGTGTGTATCTTCTTTTTTAAAGTAATCTTGCTAATTTACTCAACAATAAATTGAATGAATTTTACGTCATTCGAAAATATTCGTGAAATTTTGATCCATCTTCTGCCAACTCTTTGTTACGAATTCCCCTTCAACCCCCCTCTTTTTCCATGCTTCATGAACCCCCATTTTACCTTCTTTTACGTTTAACTTGCTCTTCTTCTTCATCCAAAATTAAAGCAATTATAATAAGTTCGTCATCTGAAAAATTTGCCTTTGTATGTAACACGATCACTGCACGAATAGAACACGTTCCGGTGTGAATTCAAATCACTTGTGGTTCACGTTGGCCGACGTACGTCCCGGTCACGTCCCGTGTACGTTACTGATACGTCACGAATGTGTGTGAATCAACCTTAAGGCGGTACCTCATTCTTAAAAAACTACATCAAATCGGAATAGATGGTAATTTAGCAAACATAATCAAAAATTTCCTTACTGGCAGAAAGATTCGCGTTTGAATAGGCAACATTCTATCAGAGGAAATCGCCAACGGGGTACCTCAAGGATTACCCTTGAGTGCTACTTCATTCCTTCTTCTTCTTTATCCGCCGTCTCCAAATTGAAGGTTGGCGATCCACGATTGAAAATTTTCTTTTACAATGGCCGATCGGAGGAGTTGTATAGAAGGGCAGTCGAACCAGTTGATAAGATTGTCCATCCATGAATTTTGTCGTCTTCCTCTCGATCTCTTCCCATTTATCTTTCCTTCCAAAATGACCTTCAGAATTTCGTATTTGGGGCCTCGTATGATGTGTCCGAGGTACTGCAGCTTCCGTTTCTTGATGGTAAGCATTAATTCAAGGGTCTTTCCCGTTCTTTGAAGTACCTCGATATTAGTAATTTTTTTCACTCATGATATTTTCAGAATACGCCGATAACAGTACATTTCAAATGCGGTAATCTTTTTTTCCAATGATGCATTCAGCGTCCAGCTCTCGCAACCATAAAGCAAAATAGAGAAGATGTAACACCTTAGCAGTCTGATTCGAAGTTCGAGACTCAGGTCTTGATGGGTGAATAAGCTTTTCATTTTGGTGAGAGCTCTTCTAGCTTGCTCAATCCTGCTGCGTATTTCCGGAGTTGATGTACAGTTTTCCTCTAGTATACTTCCTAGGTATTTAATGCACTGAACTTGTTCAATCGTTTCTCGCTTTATCTTGATTTTGCATCTGATTTGGTTTTTGATTTTTGAAAAAACAATCACGTTTGTTTTGGAGATGTTCACTTTTAATCCGTAACTTTGGCTTTTATCAACAATTTTATTCAACATCCGTTGTAGTGCTTTCTCGCTAGAGGCAAGAATTAAACTGTCATCCGCATATCGTAGATCATTCAGCCATGACTCCATTTACTTTAAGATTTCCCATATTATCGTTTAGTGCTTCTTGAAATATTGCCTGCGCATATACGTTGAAAAGTAAGGGAGACATGACACAGCCCTGACGCACTCCTTTTTGGATCACTACTTCCTCTGACATGGTATTTTCAACGCGAATTTCGGCAGTTTGATTCCAGTATAGGTGACTTATTATTCTCACTTCATTCCTGCTTGCGCTAAACAATATTATTTCAGTTGTCGAGAAGCCAATTTCTATCAGAATGTTCGCAGATGATGTTAGCATATCTCTTCAAGCATCGTCGCTCGAAAGCGCTAAACAAATAATACAGCCAACGATAGACAACATCAATACCTGGAGCCACGACCATGGTTTTCTAATATCCGCCGAGAAAATAAAATACATAATTTTTTCAAATAACAAAAGAAAACAACAAAATATAGTTTTGACACTGCGTTCCAAACCAATCCCAGAAGTACAAACAGTCAAGTTTTTAGGAATCCTGCTTGATAAAAAGCTATCATGGAAAGACCATATAACGTACATACGATCGAAATGCATCCGCTCTCTAGGAATTCACAAGCTGTTCAACCGCTCTAATGTAGGATGCAGCAGAAGAACACTGTTACATTTATAACAAAATTGTACTATGGCGCTCAACTTTATAATTCAGCAAGCCGCACAACCTTCGGAAAACTAGATTGCATTCATCACCAAGGTATTAGATTAGCGACAGGAGCGTTCAGAACCACACCTACGACAAGCCTCTGTGTGGAAGCCAACGAGTCCCCTCTCAAATATCGAAGAATGATCCAAACCACAAATCTCCTAATCGCCGCAGCAGCTATACAAGATTTATCAACAGGAAATCTTCTATTTAACAACTATTATCGGAATAAATACAAGTCAACCCAAAAGGAAGATTTAAAATTTGAGGAAAATATCCGAATCTCCTATACCCCGAAAACATACCGCTCGCTTCCCCCAGATCGCCGTTCGTCCTGCACTATGGTCAATACCGTCAATCCAAATCATCGACGAGCTGTTGAAGTTATCAAACAACTCCGCAAGTACCCCGTAGACATGCAGTCAAGATTAAATAGTATTTTAGGACGGTATGCAAACAGAGTACTCTGTTACACCGATAGATCAAAAACAGCAATGGCGGCCGGAGCGGCTTTCTTCATTCTTAATACAATAAGCAAAGCTGAAAAACTACCGTCATTGAGCTCAGCTAAAACTGCTGAACTATATGTAATATACCTTGCATTGCAAGAAATATCGCAAATACACAACACCAGTTCGTAATACTAACTGACTTGGCTAGTGCCCTTGCAAATATTCGATTAATATATGACACCAACCCTGTAGTGCAAAGAATCCAAAAAATAATAACAGAATTATTTTCCAATGGACTGAATATTCTATTCGTATGGATCCCAAGTCATAAAGGACTAAAGGGCAACGAAATCGCAGATAGATTAGCAAAGAGATCGACTGTCCCTGGATACTAATACCGAAACCATAATAATCACAGACGATCTAAAGAAAGCGTATAAAAAGAAAATTATAAGATTGTGGAATGCAGAATGGAGATCGATCTCATCCACAAACCATCTCAGAGGCATAAAAGAAAAGATTGAAGAATGGGAGTCATCTGATAGAAAATCACGAAAAGAAGAAATAATTTTAACTAGATTAAGACTCAGCCATACCAATGTAATCCATTTATACCTGTTCAATAACACACCATCTCCATCCTGTTCCTTTTGTAACACTCCTCAGCTTACTCTCCGACATATCCTAACAAGTTGCCAAAGTTTATCCGAATCCCGCCAAAAATTTAATCTATCCTCAAACCTATCCCATTTACTATGTAATAATAGTCCATATATAAATTATCTCTTCCTATTCCTCAAAAACTGTAATTTACATTATACTTTGTAATTAACAACATAAGCGCGGCTTGATAACCACATAGTTGTGTTAAAGTCGCATAAAAAAAAAAAAAAAATCTGATAAAAATACATTAATAAATGACGGAAACAGTATAGCGAAAGAAATTACCAATTAACGCCGAATATAGAAAATCGATTTTCAACTGTTAAATTTAATACCAGATTAGATTCTTATTCAATTCGATTCTGATTGCGGGAATTTTAAAGTAAACTCAAAAAAAAAAAAAAAAAACAATGGTTAAAACATATAAAATATTACTGATACGTAAGATTTTATCCTTTCTTGAATGTTCAATTTTTATGTGATTATTAACGGGAGAGAACTTTGTATTTAAGTTTAAGCTCTCGCCTGAGGCTTCTGTGTTTATTGCTGAGTTGCTCGCCGTTGACAGGGCCTGTGATTTTATTATAAATGGGGGCAGACGAGAGAGGAAAATCGGTAATATACTCAGACAATCTAAGCAGTCTTCTGTCCCTTAGGAACAGTCACTTTAAGCATCAGAGCCACCTACCGATATTCGAAATCAAATTAAAACTCGCTAACATTCGGGACAATGGGGGTACAGTAAAGTTTTGTTGGATCCCTAGTCACTGTGCGATCATTTTGAACGAGGTGGTGGATCAGGCAGCTAAAGACGCTGCCTGGGACGGAATAATATATCCCTACATCTCATCAAACGGATCTTTCAGAGAAGATTAAAAGAGATAACTTAACCGAATGGGAAAATATTATCAAGAGTGTGCCTAGTATAGGCAAGTCTTACGAATTGGTTCAATCGACTCTTCGAATTAAAACCGTGGCATTACAATATTTCTAATGTTCCGGATAGTTTGGTGCGAAGATTTGTAACTGTTATCTGTAGATTTCGTACCGAGCATAACAGGGTGCGACTAAATTTATGGCTTGAAACCGCTCTAAATTCCAACTGTAATGAACATTTTAGCACAATTTATCGTGAGGAAATTAATCATCTGTTGTTTAATTGTGAGGCGCTAGCCGGAGACAGAGTCTTCCTTTTGGAGTATTTAAAGGCCTGCGGTTGAATCCTTACTGTATTTTTCCCTTACTCGCTTCAGGTAATCGTGCGTTGATAATAATACTTACGTTTATTAGAAGGAGTGGGATCATTATTTAAAGTTGTTTTTTTTTTTTTGTTTTTGTTTTTATGGCCCGGCTTCAGTTTTAATGGCCCGGCTTCAGTTTTAATGGCTCGGCTTCAGTTTTAATGGCTCGGCTTCAGTTTTATCTAACAAGCTATTTGGCCATCATGGATAGTACCGGTGCAGTTAGATGTAATAGCGCAAAGAAATTTCGGATTATAAAATCAATATAATTTTTAGTAGTAGTGATAATAATGATAGTGACAATAATAATATACATTTAAAGAAGGGGGAAAATTATGGAGAGAGAAGAAAAAGAAATAAACAAATAAGGTAAATCATTGGCGCACTCAAGGGGGGTGCCACGGGACTATTGCTCCCCCCAACTTAATTTCGTTTTGTAATGTTTTGTTTTAATTAACTTTTTTTTTTTTAGAAACATACACATATTTACTTTTTACTTATATTACAAGTATAATGTTATATACTTTTAGCTAATTTTTTAAAAATAAAATTCGTATACTTATCTAACTTGTGCTTATTACAAACATAATGTTACGTGTTTCTATTATTATTATTTTTTAAAAAATAATATTCGTTAATTTTGTATTTTTTTTTTATTTTTTTTATTTTAATTTACAAACCACGGAAATAGATAGGTACTTAATCGAGGTACCGAGATGCCACCCCCTAACTCATCCTCTAAATTCTAGCCCCGACCAAAAAAAAATCCTCAGTGCGCCTTTGAGGTAAATAAAATAAAGTATCATTAGATTCCGGCTACGAAATAACATTCTGCTGCTACATTTTTCGTTGCTTATTTCCTAATGTTTTGCTGTTCAGTCGTGATCAAGTGCTCATCGCACTTTGGTCACGATATGGCCAGTTTGTAGTTCTATTTACCTTATTTCGGCATCCATGTGATCTACGATGGCCATGGTTGTTGCAAAGGTCTGTTACAAAAAGCAAGTTCCGAAACTTCTTTTTGTGTTTTTATAATGGCATAACGGATCCTTAAATAACAGCATAATGATAATAGTAATAATAATAATATTAATAATAATAATAATATTAATATTAATATTGAAATTGAATTGAAATTTATTTTACATACATACAACACAATACAATATAATAATACAGGTTATAAACAAGTATATATCATGTGATTACACATACACATACACGCCGGTATAACCAGCATTCACTCTCACAAATACACCCTCACACATTTGGGTATACAAGCTCTCACACTGACACATTCATGCAATTTCTGCCTATGCGCTACAGGTGCGCGAGTAGCAGAAAATTTTCGCTTTTACATGTTTGCATGCTACATGGGCCGATTTATGTTGTTTTGCGTAAGATCAAACATAGTAATTTGGATCTAAATGAGTTTTATACACATAAGTTGGCCCATGTTTACACTAAATTAATTAATTATTATCAACTCTATAATAATTTCTAATACAGTTATTAATATATTACTTGTGCTCACTTATACCTCCGTCCCCTATAGCTACCATGTACACTTCAACTATAATGTAAATAGAAACTAGTAATAATACAGTTAAAAAAACAAAACAAAATACATAATAATAATAATAAAGAAAATAAAAATAAGAACATCTGTAATAATACTAAGAAAGTGATAATTAATAATAATAATAATAATAATAATAATGGAAAAGTTGAAATTTAATAAAAGTGTAGTTAATATAAATGAAAGGTTTGATTGATAGTCAAGGGTTTTTGTCGCCGGGCCTAAAAAAAAAAATTTTATTAAATAAATATGTGCATGTGTATTTATTTTGGGAACCCATCGACAAGTCAATTGACTTGATGAGGACCAAGATATCGCACATAATTTTAATATAAAAAATGTGTGCACGCGCGTGTGTATATAATCTCGATCTATCTCGCTTTGCTACATTCGAATTGACTATAACTTCACGAAATGAAATAAATGTTTGGTAAAACCTTAGAGCAAAAACGTTGCAAAGTTTTATACAGCCGTTATATAATTTTCATTCCCGACGTAAGAAAAACATAATTATTAAAAAAAAAAAAGAAAAAAACGTTAAATATTTTATTGTAGGATTTTTATATTAGTCTCATCTCGGAAGTACCGAGTTATTAACACATATTATACATATGTATATGATAAAGGTAACTACAGAATTTTATTGCGATTAAAGACACCAAAATGTAAGCTCGTACTTAGTTCCGGATAAACTTACTCGATGTAATTACGGTACATAATTACGATATAGTCGCTTACTGCCAGCAAAGTATATTGCGAATCGATAACATGCGAATAATTTAATTAAGCGATGAAGAAAAAAGAAAAAAAGGCAAAAAAGAACTAATAGAAAAACCGTTTAATTCGTTTAATCTGGGAAAGCGTGAAAGTATCAAAAAGATTAGCGGATCATTTTTCCGTTTCACTTTTTGAACTTTTTACGAATATTTAATGACGGCTAAAATGCGTTCTTGAAAATTTTTCGTAAATGACTCGCATGCACAGGCTAAACAACGAAATGTATGCAGGTGCCGCTATTCTAATTTGACGCGGGATATTTTACGCTTATCGTCACAACGAGGTCGTTGTTATAGACGTGCTTTTACCTCAAAAGACATATATTAAGTCACCGAACTCTTCCTCCGGACACAGAGTGATATTTTCTTTTCGAGCGATGATTCGTCTCTTATCTTTATTACAACCAAAGTAGAAGGCTCCATTGAAGGCACAGCATCGATGTGGGGTGGATGAAAAGGCGTTGTTTAGTAGAATCGGCTCTCTTTCATTACAACTAAGCACTTTAACTGATTTTCTCAGCTCTTAACATACATTATCGCTATCTTTCTTCTTTGCCTTTTTTTTTGTGTATAAGTAATTTTTTCGATCCGACATTATGCCTTACGCTGTTTCTTTTTTTTAATTTTAATATCACCCCTGTTTTCATTTATTTTAGTTACTTTATCGAAAGTAATAGATTTTTGAAATGTTTCATTGGCCTCTTTGTTCAGTGGCACCCGCAGCCGGAGAAATTCGCGTCATTCACCGTCACTTACAAAATGGAGAATTGAAGACTCGCGAGCTCTTCGCATAAAACTCTTGTCGGAAATAGAGAACAAAAATTCTGCCGTTTTATTTAGAAGTTTTTTGTAGATGTAGCGAATACAGGAATATGACAGAATCTGTGCAAATTCCACGGTGAATGAAGTTAATTTCTGGGAGAAACGCTGATGCGCTCTCTGCCTTGTGTCTTATTCCCTGTTAAAATCCAGAAATCAGACTCATTCCAATATCGTTATGTATCTCTACTGCTTTATTCCAACTGGAAAAATGAACACCAGTCGATATTACTATTACAATTTCGGATTGTACGTTTATTTCTCTATAATTCGTGAATAGATTTTGGCCAGCACGAAAGGCAAAATCATGGAAGATCTTAATGTTTTCTTAAAGTGCACACGTTATTAGTAGTGTTATTTATATTTTTAACGGAAAAGCTAAAATCTTTCAGCCCTACCATAAGTAAAATTTGTTCATATTTATCCACAGTCAATTTTTTCTTTCATTCTCTACCATCATTTTTGGATCTCAAGCGGTGTAAGAGACATTGACAACATCGATGCAGCGGGAACTTCTGCTCGTTCTACTGCACGTTTTCCGAATTTCATTACTTCGGTCGGATCTGTACTCCTTTTCTAATCTTAACTCGCATTACCTTTCAATCCAACCTAGGACCCTCTTTCGTCTACCGATCCACTATACTTCTTCTTCTCTTCGAATTTGGCCATCTATGGACCGCGTGAAAACAACAAACTTTTCCTTTTTCGTTCTTCCAATTCCGATAGCTTGTTGTTAATTCTACCGTTCAATTTTCGGCGAGTTAGGGAATTGATGATATAGGGAACAATGTTGTGACAGCAAATTTTGTAGACAATGATAGTAAGGAAATTCCAAAAGCCACGGATGAAATAGTTTAGGCAATAATTTGAAAACTTGATTTACACAAAGCCCGAGGCTCTGATGGGAAAAGAGTGAAGGATAGCAGAAACGATAAACTTCTCGGTAAATGAAGGTGTATTTCTTAAAGAGTTAAAAGTGGACATAATATAACCAATTAAAAAAGGTGTGGGGATAGCAAGCAGTGTGGTAATTATAGGAGGTCGATTACACCGATCTCAGTTTTTTAAAAAACTATCTGGAAGATTGAGTATCAATTTGATTTCAGAGAGGAGAAATCTTCTCATTCGAGATGTTAATAAAAGACTTGTGAGCAGTTTCTGTCAGTTTTTTTAGATCTCACAAAAGCTTTTGATTTGGCGGACCGAGATTTACTAATTCAAGAAACGGACAATATAGGAACAAAAGAAAAATATTTGAATTGGTTTAGGAGTTATCTGAGTGAAAGGGAATTACTAGTAAAGGTTGTAGATGTTCACAGTAATAAAGGGACGCTGAATTATGGGGTGGGACAAGGAACGATCTTAGGTCCGTTACTGCTTTTTGATATACGCAAATACGCTACACCGATACGTTAAGAACTCCAGGCTGTATGTTTACGCGGATGATATTGCACCGGTGGTGGAACATGCTAATAGATTGCAAAAAGTTCGCTGCAAGAAGATCTGAACAATGTATGCAAGTGGGCACATGAAAATAAATTGTTAATTAACGCTACAAAAACCAAAGTAATGTATTATAAGAACCCCAAGTCGGTTCAGAACGTTCATGCCTGGGATTGCTTTACATAGCGCGTTGTGCTTACATGGGCAGGTGGTATGTTGTTGTGATTACTTAAAAAATGCCGACGAATTTAAATATCATCTTGGTTCAACTTTGATAAGGCTTTAACATGGAGAACCCATATTGATTATACTGCTGAAAAAATCAGTCAAATTAAAACAGGTGATGACGTACACGATTTTCATGCTATATTTTTTGAGTCTTTGATAATGTCTAGAATTAAATATATATAGAATAAAAAGTTGTGCGCGGGGTGGGGTGGGGTGTGGTGGGGTGGGGGTAAAAACAATTGAAATGTGGAAAATTAGCAAGATACAAAAAACCTGTTTGAAAATAATTCTGCCAAATAGGTTTATTAAAGCGCGCGAGTCAACAGATGTCACGTGATAGAATGAGAACAATGAAATGTCACCGAAAATTATTTACTTTTATAATAAGCTTTCTTCAAGCTCATTGGTCCAACCTAACCTCTTCCTGGTCAATTTTAGCTTCAGCAGCTCTATTTGATAATAAATGAATTTTTGTGCGCAAGACCGTTTTTGGGTATTTCCAAAGCATCTTTCAGATATTTTTACTTTTTTAAACCTTCAAGGGTGGGGCTTAATTGATTCGCGGTGAAATAATGGGAGATTATCATTTGGTATCAAATAAATAAACCGCCAACTCAGCTAGTGTTTTCATTTAAAAGTTTCCTCGAATAATGGGTAGATGAGAAATGTCATTCTCGTCTCTCTTCCGGCAATTCACTTAGATCAACTTACGATGATGCACGCATTACATAATACTCGTGTGAAATATTTTTGCCAGCCTATAGCCAAGTCAGACACATTTTAATTTTCGGTTGGATTTACACTTTTATCGATGGAAAAAAAAGCTCAGTGCGGATTTTATCAAACGACACTCGTGATTACACCGTTTCTGACCAAACGATGACGACGGATAAAAATAACGGATATATGCAATTACAGTGACGAATGAGATTTTGTTGGTTTTCGTGTGTGAGAGTTAGTGTTACTAATTGCAGTTATGCCTATGTATCGTTATTTATTTATTAATAACAACGCGATTCTTGCGCAAGGGGTGTAATGTAGGAAAGAAGGTTAATGAAAATCGTTATGAAATATTTAACTAATGCTGTGATATAAAACTCAAACGGTAAATTGTTACCTTTTTTATTTTTAATAATGACGTGATCAATTTAAATTTGCTCTTTTCTATAAAACTGCGGTCCGCGGGTTCATTCCGCAAAGTGAGGTCCGAAAAATCGTGTTTTATGTGTGCATTTGATGTATATTTATACGTATACAGACACACCCACACACACACAGAAATGTGTCTTAAGAGATGATCTGTAACAATTTTATTTTCATTCGCTAGCCGTACGATTAGGCGCATGCACGTCAGACTATATCGCTTTTTCATTAGTTTCTTCGGATACCGATCATCATCCGAAATTAAATCACACGGGTTGGAGAACTGCATCTCGGATACGTTATCTCGTATAGATCACCGGTGCATTTACCTACATAGTACATTCAAAAATTGGAAACGACACATCGTTACTAGGGTGTTAGGTTAGATTAGGCGTGTTAGAAAGAGAGAAGGAAATAGCAAAATAGCTATTGCAGAAATGCATATTGCGTCTAATAAGAAAATAAAAAATTTCTGCTGAAATATTCACTCCATATGTGTAACGTAGAAAAGGACGTACGGTCATCTCCGTTCATGAACCTGGATCTGTTTCAACGATTCACAGTATTTGCTAGGTCATACGTGTCCGGAACTGTAGTTGGAGTTTCACTTACATACGTACCCGTCCGGAGGACCTACTCATCACTGGCTTCCAGTGTAACCCCCATACGTACTTAAAAATATACGTTATCGTATGCTTATTGTCCATTAAACTGAAAAAGCTACGCTAGCGTTTATTGAGAATCAAACATTGACAAATTCGGTTTCTCGTTCAATAATTGAAGTACTCTGTACTTGTTTCATTTTTAGTCCGTTCAAAATATTCGTCTTTTTTTCATTTTTCTTTTACGATTTTCATTCGTTTTTAACATTGGATCTAATCAGGACGTCTTTCTGCGAATAATTGCAAATAATATTACCGTAGTAACAACTGACGCGGAATATCTCATTATTAAAATAGTAATCGCATTAAATCGCGACATATTTCGGAAATCCATATTTCTCGGGGGAAATAAAATTCAAAACGATGAACAATGAACAAAATAATGAAATACAAGTCGATTTATCTTTTTAACTTCATAATATTCATTACTATTCCATACATTGATCTGCGAAACATGTCGCGATAAAATTGACGCTATGGCTTAATAAAAAAAAAAAAACTTTACCTTCAAATTTACTGATATTTTAGAGATTTCAGAACACTCTGATCGAGAGATGGTTCGCAGTTGCCAGTTGCCGCTAGCTGATGCGATGAAAAATGTCTAAGCGCAAAAAATTAACCGCTATAAAAAAAAAAAAAACGTGCGAAGCCAATCGCCGCTGGAATAACAAAAGAAGGACTGCCTTTGTTTCCAAAAATCACAAAGTAGTTAAAGGAAATTTTCGGTTCGGAGGCTAGAAAGTATTTGTATAATGCTTCTCAGATTTCTGAATACAGCTGAATATCATTTGATTACATCGATGAGAAGATGTTTAAAAGTGGTAACCTTCTTTCAATTCGTCTCCAGTACGTTTCCGGTGATTTCTTCGGTAATTCGGAAAATGCAGTTAGCATTTAGTTTCATTAAGCGGGGGTAAAAGGAAGCGCAAAGAAGGTACACAGGAATTGTTCGATGATACCCCAAATTTTTGATAGGAATCAGGGCAGGATGATGAGTGGAAAGTAGTTCAGTGGAATAAGGAATACGAGGAATTTGCAATGGTGCGAAATTCTCGCATCAATAGTTAATGTAATTACTGCGGTGTGGACCAGAAAACGAGTACACCATCGCGAGGATGAGGATACATCTGTTTTTGCTATTCACGACTAAAATATTTAGTTCTACTTTATAAGCGCTATTCGTTTCTAATTGCACGTAAAACCCCCTACACATAGAATATGAGCGTATTTTATATTTTCCAATAAATTAAATCAAGATGCTTAGTAGGACGCGATTGGTTTTCGTTTTATCTGAACCGGCGAATAAAAAGTAATATGTTCGATAATATAACTGGTTTTGTAACCACCTTAATTTGTTTTTAGACTGAATTTCCTTGCGATAACTACCGAGCATATTTATTCCAAGGTGAATAATATGGCGCAGAATATAAGTGCGAATTTTTCATTAATTTATGAATGTTTAAATGATTATGTTACATTTTGCATATTTATTTAAAACAGAGCAAATGTGTATACCTGATAATGCGAAGCTTTTAAATTGCTACCGAATGCATTTTACTAAACCGAAACATTCGGATGAGAAATTTTTATTGGGTTTTCCTTTGTTATTATGTGATAAAATTTTGGTTGCTTCTCTTTTAGGTTATTTAATTTTCCTCAAATTTGATTTAATCCGCGGGGCATTTTTATTAATTTGTATCATTACTTATTTAAGTACAAGACAGACTATCCAGTGAAGTTTACGGCCTCAATTTTTTTTTTTTTTTTTTTTTTGAATAATAATTTACGGGTCTCATAAGGCACTAGCCCGTCTGTGGGTTCCCAACATAATTATATCATTTATTTGTACAATATAACATCAAGTACTACTATCTGTTACATCATAAAAGTGTTAACTTATATATTACTATACTGCAAAATCCACACTCTCATTATTTATCTCATTTATATTACAATTATACCATCATCTAACATAATATTTCCTATTACAATAAACTTATATATTACAATAATACAATATAATTTTTACACAACTACCATTCTCTCACCAGCATCTTAAAACTAGAGATAGTAACGAATTTCATGTCACGTAGTCAATGCTTTTTTTTATTTTTTATTTATTTATTTATTTATTTATTTTTGTTCTTATTTCTATTGCTCTTTACACCATGCTATCAACCAAATTTTAACCTTTTTTTTTCATCTCTCCAGATTTTTTTCATTTCGAATTTCTTTTGGTATCTTCCAAATTCATTTTATTAATACCTCTTCCTCTCCATTGTGTCTACTTTACCGTTAATCCCGCTAGATCGTACATAGCAAAGTTTATCGCAATTTCTAGTCCTGTACGTTCTTGTTCTAGTTGGTAACTACCTATCTTCGAGTTTAGCACTGAGTAATTTGCTGTAATAATTATAAAAAGCATTTTTGGTGATCTTTAATTTTTGCCACTGTATTTATTATTTATACACATTGTTAACAATATAGTAATGACAAAAAAAATAAATTTCAACACTTATTAACAATTATAGGAGATTTTAAAATTATATATATATATGTATATATATATAATTGTTAATAAGTGTTGAAATTTATTTTTTGTCATAACTTTAATTTTTGTTCCACCAAGTGATCTTAGCTAATGCGTCCATTTTACTCTCGTTGTGTAAGACCAGTTTTAAACGCTTTTTTTTGCAATTTGTTGATTTTCCTCATTTCTGTAATTTTCGCCTCACCCCAAATTCCGATTCCGTATTTAATTCTAGACATTATTACAGCTTCGAAATATAATAACCTTAGGCTTTCGTATGTCATACCTTGTTTTAATTTATATAGTAATTAAAAATTCAGGAACCTTAACTGCAAATATACTTTAATTGTTACCGTATATATTTTCCTTGCAGATTCTTTAGCACAGACTCTCTCGTATATATCTTTTACTACAATTAATTCTCTGAAAACCTACATCAAATCGATCGAGAATAGTTTCTAATCAAATTCTACGCTACGTCACTATCGTTGTACTTCTATAAGATAATTTTCGGATTTGGAAGTTTTTAATAGCTATTAAAACGCCGCTAAAATTTTAAAAAATTTCGGTACAAATTAATCTGCTACTTTTTTTTTTTTTTGTAAAAAAAACACCGCACTCAATTATAAATTAAAAATTTACTTAATAATTGCATTAAAAACGTCATAAAGAGATGGCTGGAAATATTCTTTCGTGTATTGCAAAGTTATAATCTTTTAGTACGTAATTCAATTAAAAAATGGCCAAAAATTCAAAATTTCTCTTTATACATAGCCAATTTATTTCACAAAAAAAAAGGAAAATGATAAGATTGTCAATTGTAAAATGTCCCCCCCCCGGGGGGGGGCTATTCGGTTGCCAGAAAATTTAACGGAATTTAATCATTCACCGATGTTACATATCAGGAGGAATGAACTTGAAAGAGAAGACATTAAACTTTAAAAGAGCGTGCTATCGCTTATTTCCCACGCATTTCACTTGTACTTTATTCGCAGATGGGATTCGTCGAAAAGCTAAATGCTCTCAACTAAGAATCGAAGAGCGCTGGAGGTTGCCGTCATTATTAATTATCGCACTGCGCGAAAGCGGATTGAATAAAATGATATTCGTCAAAGGCGGACTAGCCGGGGGAAGAGAGCCGGCTGGAAAAGAAAATGCTGCGAGGCATTTTTTTAAGTGGCCCTATTTGAAGGCCGGGTAGAGGTAGCTTTTGTCAACTAGATTTACATAGAGTCGCAAAGGAAAGAAATTTAAATGAGATTTCTTCGGAAAAAGCGTATAGTTTCTATTTCACTTTTTGTATTTTCTATTTTTATTTACTTTTTTGTTTGTTTTTTACTTTTTCCTTTTTTTTTTTCTTTTGGATTTCTGCCGGCGCAATTGTATGTGGGTTTCGAAAGGGGGGGGAGAAACAAACCAAAACTGTGTATATAAACGAGGCGGTATAAGATAGCGGTGGTTCGGTGAAAAATGGAAAGCTGTCATCTGGTCGTTAAGGCATTTGCTGGAGAGCGGAAAATGCAAAACCAGCCGGAAAGAATTTAAAATAGTACGTCGCGGCATTGTGGACGATGGCAGCAAGTCGACATTTTGCGTCGTCTTTCAATTAAGCTGCCCCGAAGCCGAACTAGAAAGTCCAAAAAGCGAAAAAAATCAAAATATCGAATTAATGATTTCGAATTACTTGCGAAAAAATCCGTTTCTCGTTCCCCGCTCTCGCATCCGGCGGCCGTCCGTTCTTTTTCACTCTCCCTTCGTACCGCAAACAGTGAGAGGGTGAAAAAAAGGAAACAACGACGAAGACGAAGACGAAGACGAAGCAAGAGAGAATACGTAAATAAAACCGGAAAAAAATCTTCTCTTTTCGATGGAAACCTTTTTCTGGAGCAAAAAAGTTTAAAGATTTTAAAGTGTTTTTTCTTAAAATTCTAAAGTATCCGCTTTTCTTCTCTTTCCGAATAGTTCACCTATTTTTCATTTTTCCGCTTCCATCGATCAGCGCTGCAGACTAAACGGTCGACCTGCAAACGGCTACAGAGCACAATCGTTGTAAATTTCCGTACAGCGTTCTCCTCGGAACGCCGTAATGAATAGCGTATCGCGCGTTGCGCAAATTAATTACTTTGAATTTTTCGTAGCCGTTCGATCGGTGGTTCGCTCGTTAAAACGTGACGCAGAAACATGTTCAATCGTAAAATTATATTCTCCGCGTGCTCAATTATGGTTGTGAAAATTAATAAACTGAATTCGATAGAAATGTGGATCCGGCGCAGAATGGTGAAAACGTCTTGGACAGAAATGAAAACAAACAATGAAATCCTAGAAAGAATACGAGAAAGAGGAAGCTTAATAAACCATATCGAAAGCCGGAAAATAAAACTGTTGGGACATGTGATAAGGAATAATAACTCTATATAAAAAATATAATGGAGGGCAAAGTTATAGGCGGAAGGCCAAGAGAACATCTATAATGAAAAGCGTATTTGATTATAAGTAAATATCAAGAATTTCGGAAAATGGTTATCAACAGGACACAATGGCTGCAGCGATAATTGCCTTTAGAGAATAAAAAAAGAAGTGAGCGACGTCGAATTGTACGCACTTCCTGTTGATAGTTTTTCCGAATTTTTCTGACTAATTCCAGTACAAACCTGGCTATCTCCCCGTCGGCAAAGGCAGGAAATGCTTATCCGGCGAAAGGGTAAACCAACGCGTAAAAAATTTCTCGATTGCAATGAAGATGTAAAGTTTTTATACTTCTTTATAGTCTTGAAACGTTTCAAATTAATCGATATTAAATTTTGTTTCTTTTTGTTCTATTAATTTACAAGTTTTAATTTAAAATCCGGATAAGGTTGTAATTGTAAAGTTAATTTTGCGTACAAAGTGAAGACCGAACGAAATGCGATTTATTTCGCCGGAGTTAAGGCAGTAACTGTAAGCATCTGACTTTTAGTGTTTTCGGATTCCCGTCACTGAATGGAGACGACCGAGATGCGATGAAAGAATGTTTATTACGTTTTCGATTGAATGCAGTTTATGCGGAACACCAGTTGATCTTTTTCATTACATGTAAGGAGAATATCAAGTTTCTTCTTTGATGGGTTGAATCGGTCTAATGAAGAAAAAAAAACAGAGCAGAAGTGAAACTTCCAAAGACGTTTTCCCCAACTTTGATTTAAAGTTATAGTATTAACTCTAAATTTAGTATGTGGTTCGCATTATCTATAAAGTTTCACTTAAAGAAAAACAAAAACAAATAAAAAATTAATGCATTTGTTTTATTAATGGTTTTCATTGCTTGGTGAATTGTATGGACGATTGTGGTAACTAAAGTATGAAATATAAGATTGCGATGTAATTTTTAATCGATATAACATCTAGAAAATATTGCATCAATGGTGTAATTCGGTACTTTGTCGTTGATTCATTTGGATTATTATTTATTAATAATTAATTGAAGTTAAGTTTGAAGAAATTCTATTAAATACGAAGAGAATCGTCTGATGCAAAATTCACGTTGAAGTTTCCAGCTAATATCATCGGAATTGTATGTAAATTTTTTTTAATGAGCTATCGGAAGTGAAAGGGAGTAATCTTCTATGTATAAATTTAGTTATATCATGGACTACCCTTTGATTTGAAGAAATGTAAATAGTAATATTTTTCCATCTTCCGTCTTAAATTGAATGATATACACATATATCCCCAACATCTGTTTGACCAAAATCATTTGAGACTTATCGTTGATAAACTGCAACCGCTCCTGCTTGAACGTTCTATCGTTTAAATGTCACGATTCAGTCGAAATTTAGTAGGTCGATATTATCGTCGTTATTCATCCACGTTTCTGTTAAGGTTAAAATGCGATTTGCTTCAGTTTTCTTTTGAGATCATTGACATTCTTTCTGTATATACTCTATGCTTTTCTTTTTCCGATTCGTTATATACTACGCTTTGAGAATCTTCATTTTTGTTTTCATTGTTTTTCTCTCTCTATACGATGCCTTTCTTTTTACGATTCTTTATATCCATTTTTTATGTTTGATTAATTTTTGATATTTTAAGTTCTAATAAATTTATTTTCCTTTTTTTTTATACATATCTCAAAGTGGTATAAAATGCAATAACATGCAACGTAAATTTTAATTCGATATATTATTGGCTAAGTGTCTATTGCGATTTTTTTTTAGATGTATTGAGAACTATTAGTCATAACGTACGCTCGTTCGTTTTTCGTGTTAACACTCTCCATATACATTTGTTTTATGTATGTATAAGGCGAACCTAAAGAAGTCTTACTTCGAAAAAAAAAAAAAAGGAAAAATCGAATGCTGGGACATATGCAACTCACGCATACCTACTGGCAAAGACACCGGCTCCACTCTGCAACATAAGATTTTTCCGTTCTCCATATCTTTACAGCATGTCCTCAGTTCAGTAGATCAACACGTAATCCTCTCTTCTCTAATATCCTTTCTGATGACCTTACTATCCTTTCCAACTTAATCGGTTTCCCGCACCATGCAAACTACACTAATCGATATAATAAATACCGTAATTCTCTAATATAATATATACACCTATATTCATCCGTGCCTCTAACCGACAGTCGCTGTTCGTGGCACGTAAATTTAGAAAAAAAATAAATACTCCTCCTTATAATTTTTAGCGGTTTTTTCTTATCGACTTTTAAAATGACATCTAAAAAGAGTGTTGTTGTTAAAACTGAATACGAGAATATAACTTCGTTGAATAAAGTTGTTTATTTGACAAAACGAACAAACGAAAGCGGAGGTTCGCCATACGAAAAAATAGGTTCACCGCTTCGATTAAGCAAGTAACAATCAATCCGAAAAATGCAGTTATATAAATTTAGCGATTCCCAAAAGGGGTTATTTAGACGATTTAACACACGATTACGCAACAAAATCGAACGGAAGCTCTGCAAAGGGCTATTTCAAATAAGTAAAAGCGAATAAGGAGGAAGAAGTTAAAACAAATTAATTAGAGGAAATAACGAAAATAAGAACTGGATGAATGTGAGTAGAAGAAAAATAAAAGAAGGAAATCAATAAAAATGAAGTAAACGATAACGAATAAAAGTCGACAACTATAAAGCGAACAAAACCAGCGAAAACAAAACACCGACATATATAATCTTACTCTGCTACGACTTAAAACTTTATTGCTACAGATCATCAATATCGATAGTCTAGTTCAGAAATGGTGAAATGGCAATTGTAGGAAAGTGAAGAGTCAGAGATGATAGTTATTGGCTGTTGTTCCAAGGAATATTTCTTTAAAGAGAAGGCAGACGAATATGACGATGAGGATGACTCCATTGCAAAATGATTCGCAAAAGCATTTACGACTTTCAACGGGTCAGATAACATGGAACCATTCTGATTTATCGAAAAGGAAGGGGTCGCACGATTAATACGGTTCAGTGCCTTAATTTTCTGCCAAATATTGTGACTAGAAGTATTTATGGAGATTGAATGCATAAATTGCTGCCAAGATTCCTGTTTTTTGCGCCTAATGAGGCTCCTCGCAGCTGCACGGCGTTTTTTAAATTCGATCAAATCAGGATATAAGCCTGTTGATTTAAACTTCCTAAGGGCATGTTTACGTTGGCGTATGGCTGTTCCTATTTCGGGGCACCACCATGGGACCCGTCGGAATCTGTTTGTTGGGACAGACCTAGGAATGGATGCTAGAGCAGCATTCGTAATAGCGTCGATAAAGGAGTTGATGTTCTCCGATAAAGATTCAGATGGCTCGCTGGGAACGTTTACTTTAACTGAAAACATATCCCAATCCGCCTTGTGGAATAGAAATTGAGGCTTAGGTGGAGGGGTTTGAGTAGGGAGGGCTTTGGACGGGCATATGAGTATAGGAAAATGGTCGCTAGAGCATAAGTCCTGTAGCATAAAAGTGCTCAGGTGAGGGAAGATGGAAGTGGAAACAAGTTATAGGTCGATTGTTGAGAATGTATTATGGGACAGATTGAAATGGGTATAACCTGGGGAGGGAAGCAGTATCAGATCGTTATCTAGGACCAGTTTATTGATGACAGAGCCATGTCTGTTTTCCAGTGTTGCTCCCCACAAAGGTGAGTGGGCATTAAAATTACCGAGTAATATTAGTGGCGGGCTGACCTGTGATAGTACTGACTGAAACATATCTGCAGTGATTATATAATTCGGAGGCACATAGCAGTTACATACAGTTATCGGGGTGGCAGATATCTGAGGAAGACGGACGACCACTGCAATCATTTGTAAGGGGGTACTAAAATTCAACTGTGTTGCTGGGACAGAGGAGTGGACCATAATGGTAACCCCTCCGTTTGCTCTAAACCCTTGATCATTGCTGAAAGTGAAAAGGGAGTAGTTTTGTAGGGCTGGGTTATCTGTGGGCTTCAAATGAGTTTCCTGTAGACATACCACAGCAGGAGAGTGATTTGAAATAAGTAGCTTTAATTCACCAAGTTGAGGGTAGAATCCTCGACAGTTCTACTGCAGGATAATGTTACGAACCATGACCACTATTAGCTTTCAAATATGTTTAGTTTGCTGTTTGATCTGAATCCGACTGTCTAGCAAGTTTGTTGATTAGCCTAGTGAAACGTGTCTTCATTGATCGGTTTTGAAGTGGGGGGTAATTATCTGAGAGCATGTGATTAAATCCATCTATGTCTTCAGTGAAGTTGGCTACTATACTCGCCGGGTCGTGTTGTCCTTGAATCGTTTCCATTAAGGCTACGAAGTCATTGAAAGACAATGGATAGTCTTTATTGTTGATGTTGCTTTCTGCCGGCTTTAGGAGTTCAACAGTAGACAATTTTTGTTTTTTCAGTTTTGATGGTGGAGGTTTGAAATCTACGTTTGCTCCATCGTCTCTGGTTACCATACTGCAAACAGCGCGCCTGGGCCCGATTCCATACATCCTTATATGTTAAAACACTTACCTCCGTCAGCGAAAAACTTCCTCTTACATATCTATAACCAAATATGGTTCTCCGGATCGATCCCTGAGCCATGGAAATTAGCAGTTGTTATTCCTATTCTGTAGCAAAATAAAGATCCTCTTTTTCCACAAAACTACAGGCCTATATCCCTCATAAGTGTCCTCGCAAAAACGCTGAAAAAAATGGTTAATCGGCGTCTCCTTTTTCTTCCTTGAACAGAATAATCTCCTATCCTCGTCACAAGCCGGAGGGCGTAAGCAGCGTACTACAGTTAATCATCTGCTGAGCCTACAAAGGCAAATATTAACAGCATTTCACAGACGCCAACATGTATACTCCGTCTTTTTCGATATAGAAAAGGCGTTCGACAGAGTATGGCGATACGGCCTCTTATCCAAGCTGACAACAGCTGGTATAAGTGGAAACATGGCCAAGTATCTGAATAATTTTTTACAAAAACAGAACGTTCCATGTTAAGATTGGTTCGTCAACATCGAGCACCATTCAAACTGAGAATGGCTTACCACAAGGATCTGCCCTTAGTGCAACCTTGTTTATTTTTTATATCAATGAATAAATGATTTTATTGCTCCGCCTGTAAACGCCCGGCTCTACTTTGACGACTTAAACATTTCCCTGTCTTCCAGTTTTCCAGCAAATGCTCAAAAGATCCTACAAAAAACTATTTCAAAACTACAATCCTGGTGTAACAATAATGGTCTTGTGTTTTCTCCATCTAAGTCTATCTGTGTTGATTTTTATAGGGGACGTCAAAACTCTTCCAGCATCCGTCTCAATCTAGAAAATTCCTCACTTCATTTCCACCCTACTGCTACTTTCCTTGGACTACTGTTCGATCAAAAGCTAACTTGGCGATCCCACATATCCAATCTTAAAGTTAAATGTCATAAATTCCCATCTATTCTTAAATATGTATCAAACACAAAGTATAATGTACCTCCG
Source organism: Icerya purchasi (assembly GCA_039619475.1). NCBI lineage: Eukaryota > Metazoa > Arthropoda > Insecta > Hemiptera > Monophlebidae > Icerya > Icerya purchasi. The sequence goes on along the minus strand of CM077115.1, from coordinate 237,857,487 downwards.
GAAACTCTCCTCTCCATATACAAATCCTTAGTCATTTCCAGAATAAACTACGGGTCCCAGGCGTATGCGTCAGCCAGTCCCTCTTTACTTAAATCCCTTGATTCAATACACCACACGGCGCTCCGCACGATACTTGGTGCACATAGAACTTCCCCGTCTGTAAGTTTGTGTGCCTTGTTAGGCACTCCCCCACTAAAGTATTTCCGAACCTATTATTACCACCGTGAGACCCTCGCTCTTTTCTCTAGTAAACGCGCCTGTCCTATTGACACAAATGACCTCCCCAACACCCCAGATTTCCCTAATGACCCTCTCCCAGAAATCCTGGCCCTCCTATCGCGGCACAACGTGAGCGTAATCCCTTTTCCTAACCTAGCTCCTAGCGTCATGATTCCGCCGTGGGCCCCTTTAAACATTGATGTTAACTTTTCCCTGACGAAGTATAACAAACCCCTGCACCCGAATATCGTTCAGTTGACAACAGCAACAATGCAAAAATACCCCGACCACCTCTTTTTCTACACGGATGCTGCCAAGGCCACCCCAGAGGCTACTTCTTCCCCAACCGACTGTTCCTTTGAAGTCTGCGACGTGATTCGAAGCATTCGACTGAATGACAATTGCTCGGTACTGGATGCTGAAATATACGCAGTAATTTTCTGTTTGGAATATTTTCTTTCTACAGAGCCTACATCACAGAAAGCCCTGCTGGTATCTGATTCATCCGCGGCCATATTGACAATTTCTAATCCCCTCACCAAACATCCTGTAGCAATTCGAATCCAGCAGGTATTATACGAACTTATTAAGAGACAGTGCTCCGTATCCTTTCTGTGGGCGCCCAGCCATGCAGGGATTCCTGGAAATGAACGCGTCGATACATCCGCCCGAGCAGAAATATATTGCCCCTCGCCTAGTAACAGCCCACCTCCACCTTATCTCTCGAACATAATCTTCAATAATCTCACGTCCTTATGGAAAACCCATTGGTCCTCGTATCAGACTTTCCCGAGGTTAATTAAACCCTCAATGGAACCATGGTGGCCAGAAAAAAGCATTTCCCGCAGAGATTTCTGTGCACTTAGCCGCTTGCGCATAGGCCATACGGCCATGTCGCATAATTTTATTTTGCAAAGAACCCCCTCTCCTATGAATTGTCCTTTCTGTGGCCAAGATGTTGCTCCCTCAACTCCTCACATACTATGCGACTGTCCAGCATTATCACCTCACCGGCACCCTTCAATTAATAACAAAACAGTCACCAACATTCTTGAGAATTCCCCCGATGCAATTTTATCTATAACACAGTTTATCAGATCTAGCGGAATAATCAGATATCTATAAAAACAAACTGCGCATCTTCGTATACTGTAATAGCCACAGCAGTTAAACACGGTACAGGATGCTGCTTTCACAAGAAAAAAGAAAAAAAAAAGAAAAAAAAATCAATATTGATAAGGAAGCGAAACTATCCATTAAGCAATATCGCATTTCGCTTACGCTTTTCTTTAATTATTAGTTCCAAACAAAGAGCGGGAAAAAATTTTTAAACATTTTTGCTTTTCGCTTATTCCGAGCGAGCATTGATATTTTTTAATCGTTTTCGATATCTAGCGGTACTAGAAAAATACAGCAATTGTGTGATCGTCTAATGGCTTAGAGACGCTAAGCATTCGGCGATTTTACAGAAAAAGAAAGAAATGTAAAAAAATTGGAACAAATCCGGAAAAGGAATGTAAAAATCTTTGCGACAAACCGACAAGTGTTACAAATGATACGGATTAGAGACTGCATTATTTGACAGAAATAGGTTAAATTGCTTCGTAAACGATGAAATTGCTTTTGGTAAAAATCCTCAACAGGAGAAATTGATTTTCAGTTCACTGGAAAGCTAAGGTCTTGCAAGCACTTAATAACTGTACTCACAGCCAGCCTTTGAAATGAAAACGTTTTTGATGCTGCTTTAGAATTTAAATCGCTGCGGATTTACATGGAATGCTAACAAAAGTTTAAAGCCCTCACTGTTGATGATGCCGCTGTTATCGTGTTTTAACGGTGTGGATTTCAAGAAATACCCGGCGTTATAGATGTTTACTTGAAAATCAGCTATGAAACTTGTGTCTGCATGGAAATAAATTCAGACTGGGCATTCAAAATCGCGAAACGACGCCCGGAAAGACATCGCTCCGAAGGGATGCGAATTTAGACTCGGATCGTTCTATTCTGGGATATCAGAGTGACGGTAAAAACACTTAAAAACTAACAATCGAGAGCAGTGCTCGTAAAAATGAAGAACCTGCTCAGCAAAAGGGAATTAAATCTCGGATTACGCATTCGAATTCTGCGCTGTTACGTTTTCTCGGTCTTACTGTATGGCAACGAGAGTTGGACGTTAGATGTTACCCCTTTGAATTTTATATTCGTATAGGTGTATGCTGAAAATTCCGTGGATCTTAAAAGTTACTAATAAAGAAGTCCTCAAAAGAATCAATAAACGCCCGGAATTATTAAATTTGATTAAGGAAACTAAACTACGTTATCTAGGCTACATCATGAGAGGCCAAAAATATATGAGATTTTACGACTCATTGTGGAAGGAAAGCTTTTGGGCAAAAGATTAAAAGGGCACCCGCAAAATTCGTAGACAAAGGATTTTCATCGTTTGTTTGCCCATTGAAATGTTCAGATCTGCCATGTCTAAAAAAAACATTGCCGCGTTGATCGCCAACATTCGTAATGGAGACGGCGGATGAAGAAGAAGAAGAAGAAAACTTTAAAAATGCATTTTCATAGAAATTCCGTGTTTTTAAATTCGATTGACTTGAAATTTTAATTGTAGCTTCTTAGATAAATTTACAAGGGCCAGAGATGCACATGTTTCTGCGATTGTATTATTTTTTTATTAATAAATTGTTGTTTTCTATTTTGCTAAAAAATTGTTTTTTTATTGCTATTTCGTAGAAAATCAATGATATTTTTCAAGTATGACTCGTTCTAGAAAATAAACCTTTTTTTTTTTTTTTTTTTATGTTTCTCGGCGTAGGTGTAGAAAAAAATTCCGCAGACTTTTTCAAGAAAAAAAAAAAGTTATCCTCATTTTATCTATTGTTGTATTACTATTTTATTAGAAAATTAAAGTAAAAAAACATTTTTCGTCTACCCCAAAATACACTTGGAATAGTTATTTTGATCGCTCAATTAAGTAAAGACACGGAGAGTATTACCAAAGAAAGCCGCTTATTTTTTAACACGTTAAGAATCTCTTTAAGCCACGATAGCTCGCGCTGTTTGAAAAAATCTAACAACTTCTTTTCGGAATAACTATAATAAATTGAATGATAAAATAATCACTCCACCACCGAATACTTCATCCACACAATAACGGAAGACGATAAGTGAATTGTTAGTAACAATCAAAAGCGGGAAGGGAAAAATGAGGTCGCAAAACTATCTCACGCATACAGTCTAGTTAATAATGCAATAAATATAATTTGCGTCAAAATGGAAATCATATTTCTGTGAAATTAATTAAATTAATAAATTGTAAGAAAAAATCTAACACACGAGCAATCGCGTAATATAAAACACGCGATTCATGCCGGGTTAGGGAACGTGTTTCGCACTCTTTTACACTCTCGTTTTACTTTAAACGTACGTTTGACGTACCAAAGTGTGAAAGTTAATCGTTTTGATTAATGGTGCGCATTTTACAAACGGCCTGTAACGAAATGGTTTCATTTATATTTTATGATATTTAATAGTTACATTTTTAAACGTTAGCAAATACTACAGCGATCATCGATCCCGGAGTACCAGTATATACATACATATATCGAGTTATTATGCTGACGGTAACAGTAGGTTTGTGGTATGGGAAAAATTTGCAATTTCTTCTATGTGAAAACAGGCTGAATAAATACGTAGAGTCGGAGGCAAAAGTTTTAAATGTTCGTGTTAAACTTCCTGTTTAAACTTTTTTCAGCGTTACGCAAAGGAATTTACCGCATCATACTTGGCCATTCTTTTTAGTTACTTTTTTTTTTCTTTTTTGGTTATGCAATTCATTTTGTAAAATTTTAGTTACTGTATCGACACAAAATACATCAACTATTTAATAATTCAATTAATCACCAACGCGTTTCTTACTTCCAGACGAAAATTTACTAAAACGAAACATGTCAAAAAAGTTATTTCAAATTTCATTATCGGAATAATTTTTGTAACATCCATCCTGACTGGGCACTCTGGTTATATCACATAAACAGTACCGGCCAACTTAATTGCGCCATTTCGTTACCCTCGATGCCTCTATGACCAGGGACACACAGCAGATCAACGCGGATAGAGTGATGAAAGGAAAGATTGTGTATGAGAGATCGTATACGAAGAATGGTAAAGTCTGACGATGGAGGGGGGAGAAGTAAACTGATAGCCTGAAGGGCACCCATGGAGTCAGATATTATCAGATAGTGGGAAAAGTTACGATTGGAGGAGATATAAATAATTGCACGAAGGATAGCCATCAACTCGGCTGTAAAAATAGAATTCTTTTTATAGCTACACTATTACGATATAATGATGAAACTTGTCCGGCACATAAACTCTGTGGTTGCAATAAAAAACGAGTTTTTTTCGTTTTTGCTATTATCGTTGAACAAACATACATGATTATGAAGAATCAAGTTATGCGCGATAATTTCTAATCGAAATTATGTTTTGTCAAAAAAAAATAGATAACCTTTTCCGCTTTTTAAAAAACATTGAGTTATAATTGTTTTGTTTTGTTTTGTTTTGTTTTTTTTTCAATTTCTAGGTTTCAAGTTTTATTGTTAATTTTTATCATTTTAGAACATAACCGAATTTCAATGTTTTTCGGAAAAGCGGAGAATGTGCACGCGCAAAAGACAAAATAACTTCCAATGTCGGGTAATGCACTTGACTGACGATCCCAAAAAAAAAAACAAAAAAACAATTTAACATAACATTTAACTAGTAAAAAGTTGGTTCTTTGTTGGTCTTTTTTCGCCGAATTCAAAAAAAGAGAGTTATTATATGTTCGTTGCGGATGTTTTTTTTCATGTTTTTATGATGACTTTTTGTTTGTTTAAAGTGTAGCGGTCAGTAATGATACCGGTAACATCCTTGGAGTCTGAAACGCCCAAATACGAAATATCAAGACGTTAGCTATAAACAAAAAAAATATGCACCCTATATCCGAGCCCTAAGATGGAATGTATGGAGGACTAAAATGACTGCAGTGATGAAAGACCTTCAGAAATGATCTCTGTCGAACCTACGAAATCAGTATTTCGGTGAAGCAGCGAAAAACAGCTTTGCAACGTACACTTTTAGTATTGAATTATGTAATCGTCAGTGTTAATTACATAATCGCATTAATAATGACATTTGTCAATTTTTTTTTAAATGTTCGGTTACATAATCCAGTAACCGCACCCCGTGTATTCCATAGAAGAAATATATTTTTTTAGAATATTTTAGAAATTTGAACTGTAGAACGGTTATTAAAAAATCCCGCAACAGAAATATTTTTTGACCAGCCGAAAATATTATTTATATTCAAATATAAACATATTTTGCCGTTGTTGTATTTAAATAGGTTTTTTTTTTTGTTTTTATTGTTTCTTTAACGATATAAGAAAAAAAAAAAGAAAAATATTTAGAGCGGAAGTTTGAAATTAAAAAAACTGAATGGGATAAAGATGCGGTTTATGGGCATTTTCACAGGAAGAAAAAAGTGCTTTTACGAATTATAGTGCTGGTGAGGATAATCAAAAATTCTCGCGCAAAGTACCGACGACTAGCACTAGCGTCATCAGCTGAAATTGTCGAATATGATTTAGCAGATTTTTTCGATATCAGTCAAGATTCATATGGGGGTGCAGCTGTTGAAGGTGGACACAAGTGTCGATGAAAACAGGTGTTCGCCTAACCCCTTTGTTGAACCGTTTAACTGAAAATCGACAGTTAATGGGCTAGTTCAGGTCCACACTACTAGTTGCAGTGTTTGAGTAAGAATATCAATTAATTAAACGCTCGTTGACATTTTGAAAGCATGACACAAAGGATGACGGTATTATCTCGGCGATACCACACCTTTTCGCGGTTAGCGGGCAACGTATTTTTCCGACTCTGTACCACAATGGACCATTTAGCGTCCTCTTTTACGCTATTTGTCTGTAATGTCCCCTCTCGATGGCTTATGGGCAGAGTGTGTGCATACCGTTAGGTGAAAAAATCAACATGTAGACCCCAACGCGTGTAAAAGATTTTAAAAATAATGAGAAAGAAACAAAGAAAAAAAGCGAAGAAATTTCTTCGAAAAGGGAAAAAAAAAAGGTTAAAAACATATTTCAATGCCGACAGTTATGGATACAGCAATAATGGAAAGAAAATTCCAGAATTTCCAGTAGAAGTGATCCCCGATGTAGAGACAATGGTAGCAAAATATTTGGACAAAAGGAGAACATTTTACGAACGAGTGTAATAACTATGTAGTATATATATATCGACGTTATTTAAAAAACGACTTTTAGAATGATCCAAATAGTATTTCGAAAATTCGGGCGAGGTTCGGATAATTACTCGAATTCATTGTACACGGAGAATTTCAATGTTATCGATTCTTGGCAAAACTTAAATGGAGTTACTCTAGATTTAAGCGTGCACGCTTGAAGAACTCTAATGGTTAAAAATAAATTTTACGTAATTGAATTTTTTTAGAAGAAAGTTCATCCTAGAAGAATTCACGCGGTGTAAATACTGCGGAGCAAGCTATAAAAACAAATAGGATGGTGCAATTTTAATACGTATACACGAAATTAATCGGATAGGCGTGAAAAAATACAAAAACTGAAAAAAAACAACTTTATTTGAATTAGAAACAAAAAAAATGATTATCCAAAGAAGCTCGTTTTACTCGAAGAAATATTGACTGGCAGTAGTAGAAAAAAGAAATTACAGTTTGATAATTTAAGCGGTGTTTTTAGAATTTGATGTGAAAATATTATAGCGAATGGGTTTTAAAGTGGTGGCGATTTTATTCGTAATCTTTCTCTTTCATCATACAACACAACTAGATTAAACGTAATTTTATGTTCATTTCAATTATGCCCCCTCAAGCGGAAGCGGCGATTTGCTATCGAATTAAATTTCCGATCTGTCGAAAGTACTGACTGAGGCCGTGCGCTCAGTCGAAACGAAATTAATGAATTTAATTTCAATTCGTTAAATATTTAATAAATACGCCGACACGTGATTGAGTCATAGAAAAAAAGAACTTTATATAAAATATTACTTCTTCGAATAACTACTTTCATTCGGATATATCTCGCGGAAACTCTGGTCAGATTATTAGATTAAAGAATTTACGGAAGGGCTATTAATTAACCGCCGACGCACCCGAATCAGCGATCGTTAACGATGGTTAACGTCCAACGAACAGTAAAGTATTACTCTTTTTCCAGCGCATTCATCGCTGTAATATTTCTAACGATTATCATTTTGCACGAATCAGATTTAATTCCAATTACGTTCGGAGACCAGCAGAAATGTGTCCGACATTCGCAAATTTTGGTGGAGTAGCAAATAATAACAACAAAGCAGCAAATTAACTGTTCGAAAGTCACTTTTCAAAGCGCAATAAAGCAAGATCGACTAATATTCTAACCATAATGATAAGACACGAATATGTTTATCTAATTAAAATTTATACAACGCGTATATTAGAATGGTGTCCATAATTTTGAAATTTTATTAGAAAATGATATTACAAAAGTTAATATCATCTCCCATGTCGGTTTTAACGTAATCAATTTTTATATTTAATCACACACAGAAACATATTTTAATAAACAAAATTATAAAATACCAATATGTTTCGTAGCAATAAACATTTTTTTCCAGCTCCCGCCATTTGACCATTTCTCTCTAATTAATCTAAATTTATATTTTTGAAGCTTTAATGAAATTCCATAAGCGTTTACATTCAGACGAATTCGGCTGATCTACAATTTCCAGAACCGTCAGCGGATAGCTTTGATGTAAGCTTAATGAACTTGTTCCTTTCTCGCTCATATTCTATACACTGCCGCACTACTAAATGCTCCAGACTCCCAATTGCCCCGCAATTATTACAATTCTCGTTATTTAATATACCTAATTGGCACATAGTTTGTCCGAGAATACCTCACCCTTAATATGTTATGCAGTCTCTACTCGATCGCCAGAGAACCACGCTCGTCGTTAAATAGTGTAGTTTCATCATTTCCATCTCCCGTTTCGTTTACTTTATACTCTTACCTTCCGTCGTTCATACATCCTATTCAATTATCTCATAGTTCCGGTGGTTCTCGTATACCTCTTGTCGTTAAACTAGGCACTATCGATTCTATTGTCTAATCTTTTTCGAATTTCTCTCCCTATCAAGCTCCTATTCCGTACTATATACTGGAAATTTTGGATTGCGTAGTATATTTAACTGCCACAATTCCCTATAACTGTTAACAAGAGGGATAACCCCCCGGAGCCTATTATCCCAATACCTGTGGTGCATAGCACTGCTAATACTGTGTATTTTTCTTCACAGTAATTTTAAGTAGTATTACCGTGAATGTGACGCTACGAAAAAGGTTGGTATTTTATAATTTTATTCAAATTTCCGATATAGTATTTAAATGTAATGAAAAAGGTGTTGCCAACTTTTTAAACGATGTTTACTTATATTACTTTAAGCACCGAAATTCTTCCTTCCGGTACATCGCGGCAAGCGCGCTTATATCTAAATATAAAAAGGCTTCTCGAACGGCTGCTATTTATACAGGCTGAAAATAAATCGGGTACCCGACATCCCGCATTACAATAACGACATGTACACAATACATCTAATTGTGATATAAATTAAAATCGAAAGAGTGGAAATTGAACGCTGATTACGAAAAATGGACACGAAAATAATCAGACTTCAATGCCACTTTCACGGTAACAATCGGGTAACATTTTCGTGTTATGTTTTTATTACGTAACCGCCTTTGTATCTATCATATGTAACGTTTAAAAATAGCATAGGCAACTTGTAAAAGACTTCCTCATCTGGCGGTCCGTGGAATGTGCTGACCGGATAGTCGAAAGATATACCGCGGTACATATTACATAACCGAGTCGAAGTGATAGTAGATGAAACTCACAAAACAAGGAGGCCGCGATTAAATTTACAAGCTGTTCGATACTACTGAATCCGGCATACAGTTTGGCGGAGTTCGCGATGGGACAGGTGTTTTTTCCCCGGTTATCCGTGCGATATCTGTAATTGGTAGTTTTGACTCTATTAGGCAATTATTTTTAAAATTCGAAAATTTACTTACTCCATCCGACGCCTAAAACATTATTAAAGAGAAATCGATGAGAAACGAAAATTTTTTCTACTTCTGCCGTAAAATTATTATTGCGAAAGTAGGCTACTTCGGGCGGTTACTAAACTATGCAATTAAAATAGTTAAAAATTAACAACTTCCTTATAATCTGTCCCAAAAGAAGATTACACTTGAGGGGTCAAGTAAGTGTAACCTGCGTTCGTAACTTCGCATTGGTACTAGATGGTGCCATCTTTCGAGCTAATCTCTTCTGAACAATCTCATCGATGCTTCCGCGTGCGAAGCAGTCTTAGTTATTTGTTGGAATGACCTTCAGTGCACTCATTCGTTTGAATCGCCTCTACGTTGTCAAACCGAAGCGGAATTTTCCGTCTTGGGAACAAAAGCCGAAGAAGCTACGTTGGCATTGTAGGGAGGCTGGTAAAACTAATGTGTTTTGCCAAAAACTGTTGCACAAAGTTCAATGTGCGTTACTACGGGGTAAAGTTACCGCTCCCGCGAAAATACGTCCGCTTGCTTGCGATCTTTCCAGACCTTCCAAGATATAACTCGTTATCGATTGTTCGACCTCTCGGAGCATATTCACAGTACACAAACAATTTCTTTGTAAATGAAAAATAAAAACAGTCCACAGGGACCTGATGGTGCTCCGACTTCGACGCGCCATTTTCGGCTGCCGCTAGGATGGAAGTTTCTACTGTGACGACTGCTGCTTTGTTTTGTGATCATTATAAAACTTACGATTCGTCACCTCTTTTGTCGAATACATTTTCATTTTTAGTGACCATTTCCAAAATTAATTTCGCAGTCACCCTCAAATTCTCAGTTAAAATTCTTGAAACGCAAGTTTCCAGAATTGCCGAGATCACTAACTTGCGAACTGTCAAACACTGATTTCCTGCAATCGTAAGTCGTACATGCTCGATACTTTCCAGTCTCATTATCATTGTCAGCAAACGTGTGCTCATCTTTAAACCGCTTATTCTCTTTAATTTGCTCACACAATCGTGCCCAAATACCTTCCGCATCATTTCGATACTCTCCGCACAACTTTCTCCGAGTTTATAGCAAAGCCTGATGCAAATTCATTGTTCACTTATCATCTCCGTCATTTATAACAAAATCCGACAAAAAAAAAATGACACTATACAAAAGAAACATCGTTTAACGGTGGCCCATCGGTAATTGCGGCAGCGATTGAGTTCGTGAGGGGTCACTCTGGTTATGTATTCCGCAGAGGTCAATCGAACATCATGGGGTAAAGTTATGAACGTGAGTCAGATACTTTTGGGTTATACCTCGTAGCATGAAATTCAATTTATCATTCTTACACATGCATCAGGTAATAATAATAAAATATACTAATAAGCCCGCTAAAGACTATTTTATTTTTTAGTTTGTTTGGCATATGTTTTTATATGTTTAAAAAAAAAAAAAGTGAATGATAGATGCCAGTGTCAGAGGCTTTGTTAAAATTTAACTCGTCCCAATAAATATGTAGTTGCGAACAATGCATGAGATGCTTAAAACTGATCACTAGATGGCACTAAGTCAGTTTGGCCGCTGCATCTTTTAGGTGTTTCTAGTTTTGCGGCGTATATTTTTATTTTGGCCTTGAAACCATTTATTAATCATCAACAAAAAGTACTTTGCGTATAAATATACTCATGCTTCAACGAAATAAACTGAACGTATGCATATGTAATGCGAATAACAGAAAGAAAAACAGCAGATTAGGAAGTCTTGGAGAAAGAAATAAAAAAGGTAGGCTTCGAACTAAAAAGCAAGATTTATTTGATTGAATACCATAGTGGCTGAAACGTAAATTGTAACTGTTGGTATTTCATGCAAAATCTTGTTAATGCTTTATACGTAATCCTCGCGAATCAACATCAAAAAACTAGTCACCATATAACTAAAGAATGCAGTGAGTGTTATATGACTGCTGAAACTAAAGGAATAATAAGTATATATATATATATATATATATATATATATATATATATCAGTGGCGGATCCACGGGGAGGGGGATATGACCCCTCCAAAGAACCAAGGTCTCTATGAAAAAATTTGTTATAACAGAGAAACTTAATTTATGCTATAAAAGATTTGTATGAATTTTACCTACGGATTTAATAATTAATATTTAATACTATTTTCTGTAAAACTATTAATGTTCCTTTTTTATTCTATTTTAAACACGACTGCCGTCGATCTTCCTTTGCCATTTTTATTTATTGTTAATTTTTGTTTTAATGAAAATAGAGTTCAATGAGAGATATATATATATATTTAAATTTGCTCACGAACAAAAAGAATTTGTATCGGATTACTAACAAAAATAAAAAAGAAATAAAGTCTAATAAAAATGCTATCTTCCTTACTATTCCTAAACTACCATTTTAGCTAGAATTTAATAATTTCGTTTTATTTTTCACCCCTAAATGTAAGACAAATGTTAAATTAAAAATTGTAATAATTATGTATTTTTAAAACATTTTTAAAGTTCTATAAAGGTCGCGCTATTTGATTTTCTTTATCAAAAAACGGGTATTTCTCAAATCTGCTGCTTACCGTAGAAGATTTTACATAATTATATACCCTCACGCGCCTAATGTACTTCTGGATCCACTACTGTATATATACATATATATATAAACATATTAGTGACTTAAATGCTAATTTAACCACCGTTATCAGTGATAAAGTCGTGTTCTATTGTGTTCGGATTTTATCTCCACCAGAGCGGTGAGTTCGTTCCATTTATTACTCGTAACTGTTGTTGCGGGATTTTCGTCTTTTTTTCGTTCGCTCGTAATTTCAGATTCGTATGTATTCTTCCGTCTCTCTTTTTATTTATTTTTTATTTTTTCCTCTCGCGTGTTTATTTTATTTACTTTCAATTGTTCTTTTTCGATCACCTTTCCGCTTGAGCGTAAATGAGCGTTTCCAAAGGGGGCCGCTCAGCGGCTTCCCCCAATAAACTTTCAAACAATAATTTATCGCTTAACGTAATGGATATAGATCCTTTAACTAAGCGAAAGCCCTCTAGTCCTTTAACCCCTCCTCCGTCTTCATCAACTAAGGAATTACGCCTGACGCAACCGGATACTCCTATCTCCGATATTCCTTTAAGTAATAATAACAACACATCCAGTACCACTAACCAAAATAGTAACAATACTAGTATCACTAATAATACTGCTATCAACTGCAGTAATGATAATAACAATTTCAATAAAAATAATAACAGCATTAACAATAACAATTCCAACACTGAAACCACCACTGAGGCCATCTTCCCTTCCAACCATCCCGGTCCTTTCACAGTTTTTGTCAAAAATTGGACGAGAATATTGGCAACCTTCACCCGTTAGCTTTGGCTAAGCTCATTAGCAAAGTCTCTACTTCTTTTACTGACATCAAATCCCAAGGTAGGGGACGCATTTCGGTCTTCTTCCCCAATGCTTCTTCCGCTAACTCCTTTCTCAACAACTCCTCTTATTTCACCGCCAACAAAATCAAGGCCTTTATTCCTCTTAATACCTTATATAGAATCGGTGTTATTACCGGAGTTCATCCCTCCTTTTCAATCGAAGATATCAAAGAAGGGCTTGAATTTCCAAACTCTGTTATCTCTATTCGACGCATTTTCCGTTCCTCCGAGGGTTCCAAAGTACCCACCAAAAGTGTCGAGTTAAAGTTCCACAAATCTTCCCTTCCCGAATATATTTCCATCTTCAAACTTCGCTTCCCGGTCTCTCCAAGTATTCGCTCTTCCACGCAATGTGCAAAATGTTTTCTTTTTGGGCATATTGCACGACATTGCAGGAGTTCTCACTCGATCTGTTCCCATTGTTCTTCCCAGCACTTCTTCTCCGAATGTGATAGTCTCCAGGAGCCTCCTCTCTGTCGCAACTGCAAAGGTTGTCACAGTTCGTCCGATCGTCACTGTCCTGAATGGCAAAGACAGAAGGACATCAAAAAAATCATGGCCTTTGAAAACATATCCTTCCATGAAGCCTCCAAATTAAAAGCTTCCAGCATAGTCTCTCAAGCGTTTTCTTATGCTAACCGAGCCGCCGCTCCTGTTCCTTCTCTAAGCACTTCTACCCTTCCACGCAAAGTAACTCCTCTTCCTAGCCCAAAGTCCCCTACTTTTCATAAATCTCCCAAGTCCAAGTCGCATCCCAAACCCCTTCCCCACTTTCCTCCTATCCCTTCTCTGTATTCCCTTGCGCCATCATCCTGATGGGCTCTGAATAGAGTTGGATCCTCTTTTTTCAACTCGTCTCCACCTGAAAGTCATCTCCCTCTTGTTCAAAATAGTGCTCCTATCCACCACATCGATACCTCTTCTAATATTTGTAATTTATCCACCGCCATCATCCAACTCCTTTCATCTTTCAACATAGCCGCCTCCCCTTCATTCGGTGACAACCTTTCATCTTTCCTAGCCAATAATGTTCAGTTCAACTAACTTTTCTTCTATTCTCCATTTTTTATATTTCCTACATCTTAGTCGTTCTTCCATCTCCTGCCACATCAGGTCAATTGCAAAGTTGAAACCTACTTACATGAGAAACTCCACCACTAGGCTACGATACATTACTGCCGTAATAGGAAGCCTACAAACTTGCATTAAACCAAGTTCGTGCAGGCATTCCTCAGTTTCAAAAATGATCGTTCCATCAAGTCTTCCATACGCTACGTACACTGTAGGAAGTCTACAAACTTGCATAAATCCAAGTTCAGAACTATCACTGATGCTTTCAACAGTAAAAAGCTATTTTCATAAGAGGCCATGTCATATTTTGAATAGGCCTCCCTTCTGCTCCTCTACTTTGGAAGTGAGCCTATGCGGCACTTCCTTTAAGGCATTTTACTCCCTCTTTGTATCCTACTTTACTGCTCCCGTCTTTCCTTTCCCTTTTGTCATTATCCTACTATGTCGCAGCTTCCGTTCTTAAACATTATACAATGGAATTGTCGTAGCCTACGAGCTAACAAACAAGCTTTAGAGGGTCTACTTGACCGCTATAACATTCATGTCGCTTTGCTGTCTGAAACGTGGCTGAAATCATCCTCCTCCATCCATTTCAGAGGTTTTTCCATAGTTCGAGCTGATCGTGTGGACGGGTATGGTGGAGCTGCCATCCTAATCAGGAGCGACTTATCATACCAATCGCACACAATCCCTTTCCTTCCACCTCCCTATCCTAACTCCCCCAATATTATCCATATTTCTCTTCTAAATCTGTCCCCAAAGCCTATCCATATCGCTTGTGTCTACAACCCTCCCACCTCTAGCCTATTCAATATTCCACTTTCCTCATTCCTTACAACCCTATCAGAACCATACGTCATTGGTGGAGATTGGAACGCTCATTCTCCCCTTTGGGGCTGCACTCGTTACAACTCCAACGGCTCTGTGCTGGAAGACTTTATCCTGAATCATAATCTCTTCCTCCTCAACGATCATTCTCCCACCTACTTTAAAAATGCTTTCTCCTCAAGTTCGGTGGACCTCTCCTTTACCTCTCCCGATATAGCTCCTAAATGCTCCTGGAGAACACTTGATGGCACTTTTGGTAGCGACCATGTTCCTATTCTCCTATCCCTTAATGACGTCTCTCCTCCTATCCAATCCAAGCCTCTCCATTCCTCTCGATGGATTCTTTCCAAAACTGATTGGACCAAATTTCGTTCATTAATGGACGATTCTCTCCCTCATATCCTGACGAATTCTGATCCTATAGCCCAATACAACTTGTTCACTCAGTCCCTTCATTCGTCCCTTTCTTCATCCTTTCCGCCTGTTCCCAATAATCATCACCGAAAAGCCCCTTCTGCCTTTTCACTCTGGTGGAACGAAGAGTGTAAACAGGCTTTCAAACAAAGTACTGTTACATTCAAATCATTTCGTTCGCGGTCCTCAATGTCCAACTTTCTTGCTCACAAAGAAGCCAATGCGAGGGCTCGCTTTGTTCTTAAAGCGGCTAAGAGAAATTCTTGGAAACAATTTTGTTCCGCTTTTTCTAAAGACAGGCCCTTTTCGCAGATTTGGAAGATGGCTAAGGCTTTTACTTCTCCCCTTTCCAAGCGCCCGGTACATCCCTCTCCCGCACTACATCTCCTTTCCTTTCTAGATTCTATCGCGCCCGCCTACGCTCCTTCCCTTGAGGAAATCTCGCTTCCTGTTCTTACACCCAACTCAGAGTCTCACTTCTTATCTCTTCCTTTCCGTTATGATGAGCTACTATCTATCCTTAATAAATCCTCCAACTCCTCACCAGGTTTAGATGGTATATCGTTCCTTATACTTAAAAACCTCTCCACGCTTTCTTTGCATTTTCTTCTGAATATCTTTAACTCCTTCCTACTCTCCGGATCTACACCTAAATCCTGGAATGACTTTGTTATCATCCCTATACCTAAAAAAAATCAATCAACGTTCCGTCCTATTTCTTTAGCCTCCTGTCTTCGTAAACTGTTTGAAGGTATGGTGAACAATCGACTCGTCTGGTGGCTGGAACACAATGATATAATTCCTTCCAATATGTTTGGCTTTCGCCCGGGGTTGGGCCCGGTCGACTGCATCAGTCTTTTCCTATCAGACGTCTACAAAGCTTTCATAGAAAGAAAATTCACTGTTGCTACATTTGTTGACGTCTCCTCTGCGTTTGATAATGTTCACCTTCCTACTCTATGCGCCAAGCTTCTTGGGCTTGACGTTCCATCTAATTTCATCTTTCTGATCCTAAACTTGTTCCAAAATAGATCCCTCTTCCTCTCTACTCCCTCCCGTGTCATTTCCAGATGCATCCACCGGGGACTTCCTCAGGGATCATGTCTTAGCCCCACTCTTTTCAATATCTATCTCCTTAATATTGCTTCCCTCCCTACGATTTCCTCCTCTCTCCTTTTCGCAGACGATATCCTCATCTACTCCAGTTGTAATGATGTGGCCGCCGCCAACGAAGAGATGAATAACTCTTTATCTATCCTTAGTATCTCCCTCGCCTCAATTCACCTCTCTCTCTCTCCTTCTAAGTCCTCTTCTATGGTGTTCTCCCTCCGTCCCTACAATCAAGCTTTGGTAAATATTATTTCATCTGACATTCCGATTCCGCTCGTCAGCTCCTTCTGCTATCTTGGTGTTATTTTCAACAGCCGACTCACTTTCTATGAACACATCAACTATCTCTACAATTCTTCCCTCAAAAGACTCAGTCTCCTGAAAGCCCTATTGCCATCCAAGTGGGGTGGTGACCCTTCCATTCTCCTCATCCTTTACAAAACTATAATTCGTTCCAGAATCGATTACTGCTCCTTCATCTATGGAAACTCCTCTAAATCTCTCGTCACCAAACTGTACAAAGTTCAAAACTGCTGTCTTCAGTTGTGCATTGGAGCGCTAAAATCTTCTCCCATTCCTCTGCTATCCTCTCTGAATCTGCTATGCAACCACTGTTTATCCGCAGATCGCAGCTTGGTTATAATTTTCTAATTAAACGGCTTTCTGTGTCCTCATCTAATCTTATCTCTTCCTATCTTAGTATTAAAAACCAATGGCGTTTTGCTCCTCACAAAATTCCAATCCTTTCTCTCGTAGCAGCTCGAGTCTCCAATTTTTCGCCTTATGTCTTTTCTTATTCCAAGCTTTCTTACTTTTCCCATGACTTTTCCAGCATTTGGCAGACTATTAATCTCTTCTCTCTCCCTCTCCAAACCAGCTCCACCGCACATTCTTCAATTCAAGCCGAATTCCTCCACATGCTGGACACATCTTTCCCTTCTCATCTAACATTCTTCACTGACGGTTCTAAAAACGAAAATGGGGTGGGCGGCGCGTTTACCTCCCTCTCATTTAATCACTCTGAGTCCTTCAAGCTCCCTTCCTTCTGTTCTATCTTCACAGCGGAGTCTATGCAATTTTACGCACAGTCTCGTTCATTCCATCCATAAGAGAGGTCAGTAAATGTCTGATTGTCTCCGATTCCAAAAGTGTTCTTCAAGCCATCTCTTCTCCTCCTTCTCATTCCTCCAATTCTATCATTCTTTTAATTCGTTTTCTTATATCCAATTTACTTTCATCCCGTTCCATTACTATTGACCTTTTGTGGGTTCCTAGTCACTCTGGCATCGAGGGCAACGAGTTAGCGGACTTTTTAGCCCGCTCGGCCGCCCGCGATGGTCCTTTATTCTGCAAAATCCCTACCTCGGACATCCTCCTTCTTTCCTCAGCTAATCATTCCCGACTATGGTCGGACATCTATCCTTCTTTATTTTCTAATCCCGCCTCTCATTATCTTCAAATTCAACCGGTTCCCTCTTCCCAGCCGTGGTTTCAATCCTATTCTTATCATCGCTCCGCGATCATTTCCTTAATCAGACTGCGTATTAATCACTCACTTCTACCCTCTTCACGTTTTCGTTTTTCCCTGTTCCCTTCTCCCGATTGTCCCCTTCATAATTTCATCTCTCCTCTCATATGTGATGCAAACCACATCTTCTTTGAATGCCCTGCCCTTGATTCCGAGCGCTTTGTTTTGTACTCGAAAATCTTGGCACTGGGTCTTCCTGCTCCGTATAATTCTTCCTTTGTCCTTTCCTTTCCATCTCCAGATATAATCCCTGTACTCCAATCTTTCCTAAGCTCTATTTCTAATCGTCTCTTTATTTAACCCCTTCCTTAATTTCTGTTGTTGTTGGGCCAATGCCGCTGGCGCGCCCAAAAAAAAAAAAAAAAAAAAAAAAAAAATGCTAATTCTGTTTTGTTTCGAAGCGAATAATTCGATCATTTTAAAAATTGGAAAACTGCTAATTTCATTAGTATACTTTAAAAATGATTAAGATTAGTCGATTCTGAAAGGGACAGATGTTTAATAGGTTTGTGTAAGCCACTTTTGTAATTTGTTTAAAAATTTCATAGTAGTTGAAATTTGTCCTAATCGGTGATATGTCTCATAATTATTATAGATAAATTTTTTAGTACAAAATTTCATTATTATACTTTTTACCTCTCATTGTATAAGGTAGCGCGGTGTCCTAGTGGTTAAGGTGCTTGACTACTAAATCAGACGGCACGGGTTCGGGACTTGTCTCGTTCCGGATCTGAATCGCTCCCAAGCTTACCCAGCCTGAAATAATTGGGTACCAGAGAAATCTGGGAAAATAAATGCGGAAGAGAATAGAACTGGCCCTGGCCTCCCTACTCTCATTGGTGCCGCTGGGCTTAGTACACTGTGAACCTTAATTGCACAAAAATCCCGACGCCCTGCTAAAAGGGTGTGGGACTTACTTTACTATCTCATTGTAAAAGTAACGTTAGTTTTTATACTTGCAGGGTATTCATTTTTAATTCACGCTTTAAAATATCAAACATAATTAAGTGAAGTACGGAAATCTCTCTTTAACTACCCTAGAAGAAACAGTTAAAAGTAAAAATAATTCGCAATGTTGGAATGGAAACTAATTCCTTATTAATCGTCATTTCTGATTCATCTATAAGTTACATTTTTTACAATGCGTAAGTTGTAGGTGTTTCAATTTATAAGTCTTTGACAAATAATAAGAGCATTAAAAGTGTTGTCCATAGTAACATACCTATACTTCGCTTAAGAAACAGACCGACTCATTTTACGTTTCTATAACTACAATATCCAACAGAACAACTTCCACTCAAAAGTACGATAGGAAGACGCTTTTTGAAATTTAAATTATAAAAAAATTTGACACGAAATTTTCTTTTCTTTGTGAATTTAACATACAGCGTTGTTTGATTGCTTAAACATTAAGTTAGTACACCTAATTTTCAACTTCTTTATCATTGGTTCTAAGTCACCTTAGAAGCATACAAAATTAACTGCTTCAATTAGTTATTTTTATCGTTTAAAATATAACCTGAATAACTATTTTAAATGTCCATCATTTAGAAATAGCGCTGACCATTTATCTGAGATTATTTTAATATAACGGCGATACTTTTAACACAATGAACATTTCATTACTAATAGTTTAGATGCTATCAGTTTACTGGAAAAGTTCCGAAAGATTAACTCTATTCATGTGAAAAAGACACTAAGTAAAATATTTTGTTCACAGTATAAAATGTAAAATAATTAAAATGGTAGTAAACCTTTTTTTTCTTAGTAAACATAAAACAATCGTCAAATTAGAAAAAGGAAACATGCTACTTTATCAAAAAGCCTGCTAATAATTCGAAAACCCGCTAATGAGTAGATATTTTAAAAATTTCTAATGCTAACTAATCGCTAATTATACAAATTAGTCGATATATTATTATGTACAATAAAACTGGAAGTTATGGAATAAAAACTTTAATTAATTTGACGAAAGTCGGACGTGATTTATAACTGAAAAAGGTGAAAAATATTCTAACTGATCTAAAAGTTTAACTATTAAAAGGGGGTGCTGAAGGATCGAAGTAAACAAAAACCAAACAAATAAACGAAATAAGACGAAATTTTCTTTGTGTTCTGAAACGCCTGTTTACATTAGAATAGGAGTTGAAGGGATTTCGGAAAATTCGACAGCAGAGCAGAATTCGAGAGAGCGAAAGGAAAAGCTGAATAAGAGATTTTCTTTGCAAAAAGGAAACTGATTTTCAGGGGAAGGTGCGAAAGGTGGTTTATTGGAAGAGCACAATCAAGAGAAAAAGAGTGGTGGATGAGGAGGTGGGGAGGAGAAGAAAATTAAAAACGCGTTCTGGGGAAGTGGAAAGTGTGAAAGTTTTTTATTAGTCGGTCGTCTCGATATTTTCTAGGTGTACAAGACTTCTTTGCCGGTTGTTTGCGAGTTTTCCTAGTCGACTTGCAAATCCGAACTGTCGCTTCGAAGGAAAAACTAAAACTTTCTTTATGGGGAGCGCGGAATTTTCTTCGGTTACTATTTAAAGTAATAGCAGTCATCGTTCCGGGAAATGCAGCGATGGAGATTCGGTGTAGCAGTTGAATTTTCCGACAGTGCTCGCTGGTCGGCGATTTCTTTAAATATTCTTAAACCGAGCTAAATCATGTATATGTTTGGCGCAGTTTTTATTTTTTAAGCTTAAGATTAATGACCCGAATACTTCAAGAACACAGAAACAACCTCTCTTCACCATTACGCAGCACTTCCCAACTTCTTTCTTCCGCTCCCCTTCTCCTTCTTCTTCCTCTTTCTCCTTATTTCCCGACAGAACCATTTCCATTTTTATCGTTATTATATCCATTTTGCGTTTTGCTTTTCGTTCTTTCTTCCTTTGTTTTTTTGTTGTTGTTTTTTTTTTTTGTCTTTTCAACTTTTTTCACTGTCCGAATTTCAGCTTTCTCGAACGGTTTTGTTCTCTTTAAAAGCATAAGCTGAAAATGCAATACTGATTTCGCAAGAAAGGATCGTCGGTACTACTTTTTAATATTCCGCTGATTAGGCCGCGAGTAAAATATAAAATAAACGTAATTTGTGTAATAGGCCATTTTAATATGGACCACCGTTTAAATGCACCGTCGTGACAGATTCTCATAGAGAACGAAACGAATTTTTGTCTAGTTTTCTTTGATAAAATTAATTTTTTAAGGGGCTTCAGATGTTAAACCGAAAAATTGGATTTATTAATTTTTTACGTTTTAGCTAAAATCGATGTCTGAATTTCTGATGGCTACCTATTAACTGTATTCAATCTGCGTTCATTAGGATGTTTTTTTTTTTTTTTTTTTGGTAAACTGTGTTGCTTCAAACGCAAAAAAAAACCGAATTCACGTCAACTGGGTTTTATTTATTTTTATGTGCGGTCAAAATTGGCTATAGAGTTATATGTTAAGGCGAATGTTGTTGGAACTGTCCGAATTACGCAAAATTAAATGTTAATTTCCATAAATCGGCTGTTACGATCAAAATTTTGGTACGAAGATAAAAACGATAATTTTTTTACAGATTTAACGAAGGAAAATATTTTTCCCCTCGAAAGAATAAACTTGTAAAACTTTATTCGTATTAAATGCATGAAAATCCGCGGTACAGATTATTCGGGTTTCATTTTTTCATTTATAAAAAAAATTGATGTTTGAGCTTTTGAATTTAGTAAAAATTATACAAAGATCTACACGTTAATAATGGAATTAAATCGTGGACTTCGAAAGAATACTTTGATATTGGATGTAACAGCGAACCGGTTGCTATAACGCGACCAGCTCTTCAATGTCATTCGATGTTCACTGCATATTTTTAGAAGATAACCAAAAAATTATCCGAGTGTAATTTCACCTATCTTCCCTATGTATTAATAATATATATATATATATGTTAATATGAAAATGCGAAAACGAAGAAACCTTCTTTGACTCATAATTATAGGATAGATGATTGGAACCGATTCTTTTATAAGAATTATAGAAGACTGGGTTTAAGGGGGTGCTCACGACGAGATCTGAAGGAGATTGTTTTTGCATACTATACGTATTTGTTTTATGTATAACGCACTCCGAGACACTCTCTGGATCCCAGAAAGAATCGGTTTTAATCGGTTACGTTATGTTTTAATCTCCTGTTTACGCTCAACTACTAATTAAAAACTATTCCGTATATCACGTTGCTTTTTTTCTCGATACAACAATAATTGGAAGATGACAAGTGTACGGAAGTTTCGGAAAAATAAAGAAAGTTTAAAGAAAGACGCAGTGAATGCCCCGTGGCATGGCGTGTGTTGAAGATCATGGAATTCATTTTTCATGATGCACTTAAGAATGGATCTGGATGGTGTGAATAAGTTCCTTGGACTTTATTGTAAGTATTTTTCTGCCGTAAACCGTAATATATTATAAATGTAAACAATTTGAAATTGCCATATATAACATCGGTAACCGAATGTTAATGGTCATTTTAAAATTGTTCACATTTATCCCAGGACTTTATTTTCCCACATTTCTGTGGCAGCGAATTATTATTTCAGGTTGGCTGGTTAGCACTAGCAGGGATGTAAGGAGTCTCGCATTTTACGTGACCAAAATTGGAATAAAAATTGCAAGATACGTTGGTACTCGGAAGATGATATGTAACATATGCATATAGTATCCACCCAGCTGTCATCATTAAAAGAACTTTTCACAGAGCTAAGGGCTGTAAAAAAAAAAAAAAAATCAAAGCGAATTTACCGTTTATTTTACCGACTCCGATGGAATATGCATTATGTATATATGATTTTACTGATAAGTACACAGGGCAGGAAGAAATGATGAGATCGGGGAGCATTGTCTGGCATTAAAATGAACAAGTCTAGTTCACACGTTGACTTGCAGTAGTTTTAGATAGGATTGCATTTTAGAAAATCTAGCGGCGTGGATATTAACCTATCGGTGCACGGCGCTATTTGTATGACAGTTCTGAATGATTTCAGAAATTTGTTTTCACTTGTTTAATGATACAATCCATCGATTTTTGCCATCTTCAGTTTTACGTAAACGTGTTTATGAATGGTTAATTTTTTCCACGTTCTACGTCATCTTGTTTATCTCAGTCCAATAATAAAATTCTTAGAGATAATATGGCACTGATTTCATACACTATGTACCATCTGAGATAGTTTAACTTTTTAAATATTTCCAACATAATTTTTGTCGCTCTTCCTGTCCTCAAACGTTGTATTTTTTTATTGTATAATATATTTAGGCTCGCTAGTCTCTACTGTGCTTCTTTATCTTATCCTCCTCTGCCCATTATTCCGCTTCATAGTTTATTATCAGTCTCTGATTGAATTGTTGATTGATCCTCTCCTCTCAGTAATGCAAAAGTTATAAAAATAAAAAAAAGATACGGTATATTCAATTAAAATATCATAATACTGATGAAAAAAAGAGAAAGAAACGAAAAAAAAGTAGTTCATTTCTTTCTTGATGTTCAACGTGTTTTTCTTGGAATCTACTGAAGAGGTAAAGAAAGGAACTTTGGTAGAATTAAGCAAGCTGTTAATGAACTGTGACCGATGAAGAGGATACTGATGGCGTCCTTCCTGAGATGATGGAGCTGCAAGTGTTAAAATAGAAAAAAATAAATAAAAAAAAAGATAGCGAAAGTCACTTATAAGATGGTACAAAAATGTTTAACGGCCGTGCATGTTGGGTGTTTCTGAGCCAACGTCCCCTTGTAGACGAACCCATAAAAACGAAAAAAAAAAAAAAAAAAATGTCGCGAATTACACCGTTTGAAGAAGAAACTTTTAAATCATGTAGAACTTTTTTCCGGAAAAAATTGTAAAGAATAAGCACTCAAAAAAAAGGAAAAATATATTTTAGCATTCATCCAGAAAAGCTTAAGATTTACACAGAAACGTTCATATTTGTAGGATATCATGCCGAGTGGTGAGAGATCCCGGAGAATTTTGGGACCCGTGCAAAGATACCATCAGATATATAGAACGTAAAACTTGCACTCCTTTTGTATATCCGCTGCAGAGAATAGAAATGACGAATCTCCTTAAATAATTCCGTCAACGGAAAAACCATAAATTATCGGCATCCGAATTTTACGAAAATCTAACACGATATCACGGACATCGTCCTCTAGAGCAGAATTTATTCCTCTAGTAAGTGAGTCCATACGGTCTAGAGATACAATGAGCCATGTGGTACGGTATTGTATTACTAATGATGGTAACACAACACTTTACCACCAAACTAGTTTTAGATTTGATCGTAGGCGGCAATTTCTTAATGAATTAATCGTGACGATCCTTACCTGGCGACATATGCGATGAAAACAGACAAAACGACCGTTTCGAATTTAGAGTGGAGAAGAAAAGTAGAATGT
Source organism: Icerya purchasi (assembly GCA_039619475.1). Taxonomy (NCBI): domain Eukaryota; kingdom Metazoa; phylum Arthropoda; class Insecta; order Hemiptera; family Monophlebidae; genus Icerya; species Icerya purchasi. Next base: position 237,833,292 of record CM077115.1, on the reverse strand, counting down.
CCATTAGAACGAGAGTAAGTTTTTTTCCAGCTTTATAGTTTCGATTCCGCGTGCTGTGAACGAATTTAAAGATGGAATGACGCAGAAAAAAGCGGAACTGCTAAATCACAACTGCTGCGCATTTTCACCAAACCCTCCAGAGTCCTGTTTGAAAACTAGGCGAGATTGAATATTACAGGAAGAGGTGAAAATATTCTGATCCCACGCCTAGCCGCGAGATACGATCGAAAATAAAAATCATACCGCGTTATAAAAAAAAATGCGATAAACAGTAGCGACGAAATCGTAAGATAAACTCCCCCCCCCCCCCCGAGAATAATAACTGCCCCGACGCAACATTCCAAAGTATAAGGAAAAATGTGTTTTTTTTCTCCTAATTTGTATTAATATCATTGCTAACAATTTTAGAATAATACAATTCGCAATTTTTCTAGCATTGTTGTATTTGTTATCGCTATAAATAGGAGAAAAAAAATAGATCGGTATCATATGTAGAAGAAAATACTTTTTTGTTTATTACTTTTTTATAATATTATTTTTCGGCACGTCAATTATGAACATTTATTATAATCCATTAGTATAAGTGAAATTATTGAAAGTTACGATATGCGACATTCTACCTGAATGAAACACAATTAACTAATCAACTACGGAGAAAATAGTTAAGAAAAGCTAGCTTTCAGGTAAAATTGATCCTTTCATTTCCGTATTATAAAATGAATCCGCTTAATTGTACTCACGTGAAAAAGAATTAGACACTAATCGAAATCACCTAAAATTTTGAGGATCGTAAATCAAATCTCGACAACACCCGGGAAAGTAATAACTCCCGTTCGAAGTTATTGATTAATCATGGTCGAGGAGAAATTATATCAAAATGGGTTTTTTAACTTTTGCGTTCGGTATTACACCAGATTAGATGCGAAAAATTAGCAATCTCTTAGATTATTGCAAAATCGCAAAACTTAAAAGTACTGCGAATTATCGTGCAACTCGAATATCTAATTACTTCGGCACAATTGATAAAATAAACTAAACAATGTCTGTTTTAGTCGGTTTGTTTATTGGTCAGACTTTTAGCTCTTGACACACAGCACGGCGGTCATTGTCATTGAATGTCGAGAAGAAATTCACCGGAGAAGAAGATTTTACCATGTCGAAATAAGTTCGATTGAGTTAAGTACCGTTTTATTGTGGTTTTTTTTTTCCATTTTTTGGAGGGAACACGTCAAACTATGAACATTATAATCCGGTATAAGTGAACTTTTTGAAGGTTACAATGGCGGCAGCGGTATGGTCAGGCGAAACACTATTAACTAATCAACTAAGCCACGGTAGCTGATTGTAAAATAAAATACCGGTCCCGTATTATAATTAAATTCGCGCTGTATTTTTGAGTTCATGTCTCCTTATTATTTTATAGAGCGACAATCACCGAAAATTTATACGCGAATTAACGATTGAGTCTAGTCACATTGCTCGATTGCCCTGACTGCTTATTCTGTACATTCTAGCTGTGCAGATTATTAGCGTTCGTGGCTTTATATGTGCAGTACGAATGTGTACACAGGCAAGACTACGTTCGAAATTGAATAGGTAATTGTTTAATTTATCGATATATACAAGTTCGGGTGTCTGCGGTGCACTAACTAGCCCGCGTATATGATGGTATGCATATGTCTGCCATTGCCATCCATATGATCCTATTAGCGATTATTTAAATTTAAATCTTTTTTCGTAATAATTTCTGTCGTATCGAGACTTCCGTAACGGAAACCACAAAAGCAACTAATCGCGACGACAAGTGTAATTACTCGTCGTATATTTCTTTGCAAATTCGAACAAAGGTAGAGTCAATATACATTTTATTCGGTTTCAGCTCGATTTTAAATCCGCTTTTACCGCACTCTAGGGTAGTTGCGAGTTTTTCCTTTCCTCTTTAGACTTTCGTTCCTTAAGTAATTGTCCTCATTGTTAAATAAGCCTCCTACATTCTTCACAGGAGCAAACAGCGCCGCAGGTGTCGTCCAAAAGAGCTGCTACCATATAATAGCGCTCAAAAATAACTAGTTACATGTATCGTCCCGGCGGTATTTTGTAGTTCGGAAGGTAGCCTGCGAGTCATTATACCGGAAATAACCGTTTTACTTTTTGCCCCCTTTTAGTCCACTTATTTCCCTTTGCTGCCGCGTTCATCCTTCTTGTTCCGTCGAAGGCCCGCAAAAAGAAGAAGAAACGAAGAAGCGGAAAAAGAAAAAGAAAGAAAAGCGAACGGATTGTAAATAAATAAATAAATTCTCCGCTCTCTAAGCGTATTTTTTTCCACTTTATTTGCAACTTATTCGTCGTTCTGGTTTTTTTTTCCTCTCTCTTTCGACTTTATTCATTTATTCTTGTTTTCTGTAAAACCGTAAAAACCGAACTGCGCCATCGCGCGCTGGCTCCGGCTCGCACGAATAAAATTGGGCGTTCTGAGGCCTTTCCGTTGTGTGCTGCTGGCTGCTTAATGTCCTGGAAGAATCATCAAATAAAACGACAATCTCGAACAAGGGAAGAAAAAAGAAATCAAAAAAAAAAAAAAGTCCTCGCTCGAAATAAAGACGCGACGCGTTGAATTCCCGACCCTCCCGCCCTATTTCATATATCCCGGTCCTTTAGAAGGGCGCGCGCGCACCCACACGCACACACTTTTCGAAAATAAGGGCAAAAACACGTTGGCGAAAGGTACACGCGCACACGCAAGCACAAAAATATGTTCCACTTCTTTTGCTCTTCGCTCTTGCGTTCTCCATCATTCGGAAGAGTTGCTTTTTGATGTTTTTTTCTTTACTCCACTCTAAAATAGTTCTTTATATCAATATCAGAGGAGGCTCTATATATAAGTGGCTTAAGCGGGACCAGGCATAAGTGGTGGAAAAAGTTCCCGCTCGCGAAGCTCGCCGAGATAAGGCCGGTCGCCGCTGATATATTATTCGGTCGGGGTTGCTCGCGACGCTAATAGGTGTGTATTTCGATTGAACAAGATATTTAACGTGTAAATGGGGAAATCTTTCATAAAAGCCCGCCGCCTGGCCCGGCCGAAATCTGTTTACAGCGCCGTCGACGATGCCGTTTAACGGGTTCCCTCAGTAAAGGCATTAGTCGTTTTCTACGCACGCTCTGTTGACGGCACACGCGTGACCTTTGTTTCTGGTAGTGCTGAGATTAGCTTTTAAAAATATTACACCTAATTTTTAATTACTATTCGCCCCGGCAGCTGTTCCGTCCAAGTAACAGTCCTTGACTGATAGTGATTTTACTTAATTTTATTCCTTTTTTTTTTTTTTTCTTCTCGAAACGCAATTGCAAGCCTCCGGACATTTTTTCTTTTCTCTATTCCGGCGGTGATATTCGCAAAGACATTACTACTTTACTTAATTCGTTGTTTTGTCTTAAGTATATATATATATATATATATATATATATAGGTACGTGTAGGAATTAGTGATGGGTAAGTTCGTTAAATATTCTGAATACGAATCCGGAAATCACAGGTTATCTATATCTCAGAGACGTATCCATCGAACGTGTATATGGAACAACCGGTGCTTATAGACTTTGATTGTCGATGCAGCATACATCCGTGTTGGGTTAGATTACGTCACGTTATTTAAACAAGACTGACAAGGTTCCGTACTTCGACTACCAGGGTTCAGTTTTAATAATGAAATAAGAAGTTATTTATACTGAACGCGTATGTGGAAAATCGTACGAATAAAGATGATCTTTTTTTATTTACAGGTTGATAATTCTCTCGTAGTATTAATACGGCCGATTTTAGTTTTATATCTTAAAAAAAAAAAAAAAAGAAAAGAAATCCCTTCATTACAAAATTTTTCAAAATTTTACCGTTTAATTTATTTCTTTTTAATAGTTATTAATATTTTCGTTTTACTTACATTTTAAATGAGAATTTTCCTAAAGTTGAAATTGTTATTCGTCGTTTAGCGCAATGCGTCATCTATGGAATCGTCGATTTCTTCTCCATATTTACTTTATTATTTTAATTTTTCTCCCGCTCTTACCAAATAAAGCATGTTTAAACGAATCTAGTAGTGTGCACGCTGAATGCACTCGAATTAGAATGTAAACGGCTGACACATCGTACTGGTGATTTTCGTTGGTAACAGTTCTATTTGCAACATTATGTCATCGGTATGTGTAGTTTTTTAAATGTTAAAAACTATCGTATAATTATAAATAAAATCGCGCAGGATTTCAGAAAAGTAAATGAATAAAATGCAAAACTTATTTTACATTGAAAATCGCGAGACTAGGATTAAGAATTTTCATAATCGTGCTGGGAATTTTACAGTACAATAAATTTTTCACCTGAATACGGTTGCAATTTTTAATTCGATGTATGTTTTTTAATATTTCTAATTAAAACCTTCTCCAAAATTTCAAAGCACATAAGATGGTATTACGATATTACTATGATAATATCGAAATAAAGTTATAATGTGGTGTTCCTAAACATGTATATATATATATATATATATAATATAAAGGTTGTAAATAATAAAAGTTTTTCTCCACCTACAAACAGTACGTATACAATCAATAATACATAATTTATTTTTATTCCGGTAGAAGTCACTGTAATAAACGAACATTTACAGCTTCGAAAAAAGATTTTATCATCTGCCATCGTAAGAACCGAAAAAAGTTATTCGCTTTTATGCAAGTCGACTAGTATCTCTATTAAAAAAATGTATCGGATACACTTTTATACTTGACATGTTTTATATGTGGGCGGATGCTCCTTGAGGTATCAGTTCTGATCGGTTCCGAAGTTATAAATGCGAAAACCACCTTTTTTTGCAAACACATTTCCACGTGCAATCATCAAAATCGTTTCATATAGCAGGCAATATTTTTTTTTTTTAAATTCAAGTGTATGAAAAAAATTGCTTTTTCATCAAAGCTAAAATATAAAGTTAGGCTGAAAGTGGAAGATGTTCTCAGCACACTTCCATAAAGCTACACCCATTTTTAATGCAGCAAAGAATGCAAGCTTGATGCTGAAAAGAATTTCTTTCTCTCTCTTTATCTTCGTATTCTCAAGCAACAATCGTTTTGGCGCTCATTTTCGTTCATTCTTGTTGTTCAGATCTAACGACAATTCTATTCGCAACACAAGCGTAGGACTGCGCAGAAAGCGTAAATGTTCTAACGAACATTTAAAGGTGTCGGCGTGTGTTTGTGCATCGATATCCTCACACATATACGTATCGTTTACTTACGAATTATTTTTAATTTTAATGATTTTTAATTTAGGGTCCCGATAATCGTATTCCAGAAACACGACCAGCTTAAATAGCGTCAATAAGGATGAGCAACAACAACTAGGCACGTGGTTCCGTTTTGCACCCGCGGTACCTTCGCTGTTTGCTCGGCCGTGCAGTAGAACGGACGACCACACTAGCGGTACCGCCGAAATTGACGGACAATTTTTATCAATCGATATTATCTAATCGGACGATTTTAGTAATTTTCTATTCTCACGCTTTTCCATGAAATTTCACTTAAGCTCCGTTTTCTCCGACAAATAGCGAAATATCGAAGCAATTTTGGACGAGGGAGTTGATAGATGGCATCCTTCAACTTCCGCTACGCTGGAATAAAAAAAAAATTGACGGACTTTCACTAGCTGTTGGTACATATTGCTGTACTAAGCATGCTTATAGCGATATTCCGCGTAACGCGAAAGCTGAAACTGACTTAGGCCATTACTCCGTTGTAATCTAGATGCTTGATATCCGTACATCAAAGAGCACCTGACCTTGTATTATTTTGTTTCCTATTGCCTTGCACGTAAAAATAATAAACGATTACTGATTTTTAGTACTCATTTTCAGCTTTGCAATCTGGCCTCGACACCATGCATCCGTTCATACTGAAATACCAGCAAAATTTTATCTATTACCGAAGTAGAACGTGCTCGCCACCGGGTTCTAGCCCGCATTGTTGGCACACTGAAACAGAATAAAGACCCTCTTCATCTACGGCATACATACCCCCTAAATGGCGCGTCTAAAACTTCAGAACAAATCGTGAACAGACGTCTTTATTCGCAAGCAAAATTATCTTTTTTTTTCTCCGATACAAGCTGGAGATCTGCGATCGAACATTAACGCTACAGTGGCCTACTGTATAAGAGCTTTCCATCGCCGAGAAAACGTCAGATTTTTCGGCGTATGTACAAAAGCTGCTTTATCAAGTGCGGACCGATACGGACTATTACGAAAACTGCTGTGTCCACCGTATTATTTATAGTCAGATAAAGCAGTTTCTGGCAAACAGAAACATTTCAAGTTAAAGTTTGCTCAGCCAATCTCACACATCTTGAACAGAAAACTGTATATATAAATGATATAACCTAATGCATGACGCCTCCAGTTACTTGAGCTTGTCTACGGATGCCAAGTTCATGTGTAGTACTGAGAAATTATCGTTTGTTTTTATTTCGCCTTTTTGTTCGTGCAATATCCGATAATAGCATTTCGACAAAGAAATGATGGATTCGCGAGAAATTAATTTTATCCGGAGAATCGCCGATAAGTCGGATGAAAATTGCAAGCCGACAACAGGTAAAGCAAAAAAAAATAACGAAAAATAAAAAACGAAAGAAGGCACCGTTTTAACGTATAATATAGCCACTTAGACGGTTTTAAGGTTAATAATTATAAATCGTCGTTAATTTATCAACTGTCAAAATTCGATACAGAACATCCCGTTCCCGTACCTACCTTGTTTCCGTACCTCCCTATTATCCGTCTCTCTGAAGATTCAACAAGAATGCATCTGACCGCCACGCAGCCGAATTATCTTTCTTCGAATTAATATGCTTTCCCATCACCGGGGGCAATAATCGAGCAATAATCGTTTATCACTGTGTCCAACGACGCAAATCAGAACGGTTATTACCTTGTAGCGATCTTGACACATTTCTCTGCCGTGTTTAAACCGATGCGCAAAAAGAATTCAGTTCAAACATCGGAGGAATGAATGGTTTTTTTTCTTTTTATTGTTTTTTTAATAACAATCGTTAAACAAAACAACTACGTAAAATTTATCACACTGAATTTTTTAAAAACTTACGAAAGCAATCATCGGTATTTAAAAATTTTTATTTTTTATTCGATGTTTCGGAAAGCTTACACTTACCATCATCAGTTAAGTTTTCCGAAACGCTAAATGTAAAAATAAAAATTTTTAACAAGGTGTTTACCACCGTAAATTGTTTTCCCTAATTACATCCACCATAGAAGCTTTAAATGTTTAGTTTTTAAAAACTCGTTTTTCCGCTTATGGTTTAAACCAAAGAATCATGCGAACAATTTTGAATTTCAAAATGCCTTCTTGTATGTAGAAATTTAAAAAATCCAAAAAAAAAACATATATATATATATATATATACATACATATATATACATATATATTGTAGAAGTGATTCTATCATTGTAGAGAAAATAATTACTTGAGAAATTGCATCGATCGATAACATGATGTTCGATATACCATCGCTGGGGGTTTTTATAAGCGAGTCGTGCGTAGAGGTGATACGTTTTGTTTTGACTGTCCGGTCGTGGCCGCGATCGGAAACAATATGCTACCAAATTTATCTATTCGTTCAATATTTATTTATTTTTTATTATCTTCCGTAGCTGACAAGCCTAATAATAAACCGAAAAAAAAAAAAAAACTATTTTTTATTATTGTCTGCCAATGTTATTTATTCGTGAATGAACGGTGCTGTATGTGCCTAGGCAAAAGATGAAAATTAGCTCGCAAGCTGCATTAGTCAAAATTTACTCATTTATTATTATAATATCGGTTATTTGTGTTGAATTTTTATATTTGTGAACCGATGTGACTGTGCTTTTTTTTTTTTTTTTTTTTTGGAAAAATATATGTATTTATTAATATTTACACATTTCCTCGTCAAAATAGACGCTTGTCGACGAGTACTCTTACATCTAAATATCTATACACTATACTACTTATATACTATACAACCTTATCGCCGCGTAAATCATTTTATTACTAACTTATCCTATTTTTCCTTACTCCTAACTTAGATATAACTAATATATTATTTATTTTATTTTATTTTATTCATTTATTTTATTCCGTCCCTTTTCCTTCCCCTTTTTTCCCGTACCCTCTTCTCTTATTTCATACTTTATTCCTATATTTCCCTCTTTCTGTAACCTTGATTTTCTTTTTTTTGTTCACCCCAATTTTTTCCTCCTATTATTTCCTTAGGCATTTTATGTAAGAACTGAGTTATAACGTATTTGTCTGTTTGCTCCCCCATATTTGTTTTAACTAGCTCGTGTGTGAATGATGGAGCGGCCTTCTTAGAGGTGTAAATGAGTGGTTTCGTCGATCACATTTGACTACGAGCGATTATCGTACTGTTTAAAAGAAAACCCGTTTTGTATTAGAATTGTTAAACAAAAAAGGAAAGTTTTTTTTATTGTTTACGGTTTTTGTAAGCACTTGTATACTTTACAATATATAAACAATAATGAATAAAATATTTGTTTATTATGCTTGTAATTATCTAGTATTTAAGTCCACTTTCCAAAAATTACTCTCTTCTACGATGCTAATGGAAGAATTATTTTAATTGACAACGTTATTCTTCATCATTATTTTGTTTTGTTTTGGGTTTGTCGAAAAAAGTAAGAAATATGAGTATCTGGCGATATCCCTCAATTCTGGAAAATAGCATACATTATTTCTACATCAAAACTAAATAATGATCCATTCCGTCCTGAAAGTTATCGTCCAATTTCCTTTTCAAACGTCTTATCTGAAGTACTGGAAAAAATGATAAACAGACGCCTCCTACATGTCCGTGAACAAAACAATATCCTTTCTCCTATTCAAGCCGGAGGGCGTAAAGCGAGATCGACAGACAATTACTTAATAACTCTGCAACGGCAAATAGTAACAAGCTTCCACCGCTATCAACATACACATGCGGTCTTCTTCGATTTCGAAAAAGCATTCGATCGCATATGGCGGCATGGATCATTGCTAAAGCTCAAAACCGCTGGAATAAATGGCCAGATGGGCAAATATATCGCTAGCTTTTTAAGCAACCGGACATCCAGGTTAAGATCGCTACATCATTATCAGCACCCATTCCAACGGAGAATGGCGTGCCACAAGGCTCTGTTCTGAGTGCAACCTTATTCATAGTATATACGACAATGACGTAGCCGATTGCATCTCGCCACTTATAATCGTCCGGCTGTTTAATCTTAACATCTGCTTATCGTCAAATTTTCTTCCTATCGCTCGAAAAAGAAAACTATCGATAAAATGCAGAGTTGGTCTGTGGTCTGACAATAACGGCCGAACCATCTCGGCGGCGAGTAAATCCGTATATGTTGATTTTTGCAGGGGACGTCGTTTCTCTCCCAGTATGTCCTTAAAACTTGGAAGCCTCATATTGCCAGCTTAAAACATAGCTGCGCCAATTCTATTCCCACACTGAAATACCTGGCTAGCTCCAGATGTAATATTAATCATAAATTCCTCTTTAACATCTACAGATCACTAATCTTATCGAAAATCCACTACGCGGGGCCAGGTGTACTTCTCAGCCGGCAAATCTCTATTAGAAATCCCTTGATTCTGTACATCACTCCGCACTGAGAATCATTTTGGGAGTGCATCGAACTTCTTCAGCTTCCAGCATGTGCGTTCTATCCGGCTACCCTCCGCTTTTCTACTTCCGAAAATATTTCATACTGCAAAATATGTACCATTATTTTTCAGCTACACACGAAACCTCCCCCCCCCCCCTAAAGTTCGAACATTGTCTTCCAACTACCAGAATTACTGGCTGACTTGCGAAGATGTGGTATCACGTCTGTAGTACAGCGGTCAATACCCAGTCCTAATATCCTTATTCCCCCTTGGATCACATTCCAGATAAATATTAATCTACCGCTGAAACAACAAGTCCCCTCTATACAGTGAAAGTGGCAGTTACGACAATTAATAAGTATCCGGATCACCCAATTTACTACACTGATGAAGCTAAGGCAGTTGGCGAGGCAGGTCCACTGCCCGCAGTCGGTGCATTCGAAGGTCACGACATCTCATACCAAATCCGACTCAATGATGCGTGTTCTCTGCAAACAGAATTATATGCAATCGCGCACTGCTTCCACCACATCGTTTCAACTCACACCAAAGCCGGTGATTTCCTTCTGGTTACTGATTCTCTACAGTCGTTAAATATGATTAAGAGCCAAAAATATAACAATCCGCTAGTACTAAAAATATACCACTACTTGTACCAGTTGTGTCTAATGGATAGTCACGTGTCACGGCTGTGGGTTCCTGAGCACATTGGAGTGCCTGGTAATGAGAAGGTCGACGGAGTAGTGCGTTCTGCCTTGCTCTCGCCAATGCCAGAGGACGCGAAGCTACCGTCATCTGTTGCATATATATATTCTTAAAGGCGCGCGAAAACCAGTGGAGAACTGAATGGGCAGCTGCTACAACATTCTTCAGAATCATTAAGCCCACAGTTGAATCATGGTGGCCACCAAAAGGAACATCCCTATATGACTTTAAGATACTCAGCCGGCTGCGAATCAGCCACATCGCTATTTCTCACAAACGCATAATCGATAAAACGCCGCCTCCGGCTACGTGCCCCTTGTGCGGTTAGACAAGCGTACCGACGGTTTCTCACATACTGGTTACCTGCCAAAAGTTTACGGTACTACGAAAACAACTTGGCCTATTGCAAAACATTGAGCGCATCCTCTCAAACGAGGCAATTGCCATCACCAAGGTTATTGGCTTCGTAAGAATGAGCAGCTTAACCCAGCATAATTCAATTATCTCCCCCTGTGTGGGCTGTAATGACCATACTAGTTACACACACAGCACATACAATTTAAAGAAGGGAAAAAAAGAACAGTTTCCTGGACTTGTATTATCATTTGTAAGTAAACTTATAAACAGCAACAGTAATTTATAATTACAGAGAGCTGTAAAATACAGCCCTTTTAAAACGGAACAAAAAATTGTTGTTTTATTTTGGTATTGTGTCCCCCCAGCGTAAGAATGACACGTCATTATATACATAAAATTCGATCCTTCGAGCTTTGTCGTAGGTACACCCTCTGGGCCTAGCGATTATTAGTCCTCTATAATTCTTGTAAGAGTTCAATTGACTACATAACTCTCCCCAAAATAATACGGTTCATTTCTATGATGTCCAAAAAAATTTTCAGTAAAATTAATTTATGGTTTCCGTATAGGAATTTTTATTATCCGTAACGCTAAAAATGTTACATGATTTCTAAATAACGCAAAAACTTAAAGAACATAAGAATTATGTGCTCATTAACATGAAGAAAGTAGTTTTAAATAACGTATATGGTAAATTTAAATCAAGTGATCGTAGGTGACCGCAGTTTGCAAAACCGCTGAAAAATAAATCGACTCGATTTAGTAGTAATAAAATTTGCATTTTCTTTAAAAACAGAAAACCCAGTGCTGATTTTCGGTAGAAGTAAAATATTCGGGCAACTAATTTAGCGAAATTTATACATTACTAATGCCATTTTCATTAATTATAATTACTAATAGTTCTTTAAAAATGGATCCAAAATTAATTAAAAATGTAATTTCTCAGTTTTAATGCAATTCTAGAACAACTTGAATTAAAAAAAAAAACGTTTGAAAATATATCCTTCAGTGAAGCCTGCCAATTAAAAAAGGAAAATCTTACTTCCTCAGCAATACTGAAAAAAAAAATCAAATCCAATTGTTTCCCATCTTAAGTCTCATTAATTAATACTCTAGATCCTCTCTTTCGCCATTTCTTCAGCTTTCTAAATAACCACCACCATATGCACGCTAGTTACGAGTAGTACACAGCAAACACACATAGGACCGCACTTATATATCGATAAATCAAACAATTACTAATCAGTTCCGAATGTAATCTTGCGTGTGTGCACATTCGTATTACATATAACAATCGCTATGGGATACTATGCTTATGTCTGTACAACTCAAATGTACAAATAGCTAGTCACCGACGCTCAGAAATTAAGTATGACACTATATTATGATGATGAACAGATATTAAATATTTTTCTTCGCATTTTCGAACAGAACTTTTCAGATTTCTACTAGTACGATAAAAACTCCCTTTAGACAAATTAATCTCTGCCGCAAGAGAATTACTGGCAGATTTCTTTCTTTTTCAATTTACTGTGATACTTAGCCGCGTGATTAAAATTACCAGAGGATTCATAGATAGATAGATATAGATGCATATATATATATATATATATATATATATATTTAAATATATTTTAAATTTTACATAGTTGTTGAAGAATTTATTGAGATAAATTGGACACGGTATGAAAAGAATAATTTTTCGTAATGAATTTTTGTTTGAAGATTAGATTCAAGTTCGACATTACTCTATGTAGCTTCGTATAATTTATGAAAGTTTTGTTTAAAATATTTCGTATTAAATAATCAGAACACGATCTCCGGAATGTGATAATTTCGAATTAGTTTAATAAATGAAACCGGCTAAAACATAAAGCGATGATACTTCAGCGTATTTGCGTTGAAATTTCCAGTAGTCGATACTTTTCCGCTTCAGGCCTCCTACAATAATCAGTTTCTCTTTTCGATAGTATCTTCATAGTGAGTACAATAAACAAATTATTATTCGACTAGCTTAATTATTTACATTCGTCCGAAAAAAAAGTTTCCAAGACGGCAGAAGGGTATTTTGCATGGCTGGCGGCGGTACGAGGGTACGCAAAGAAATAAGGTGGCAGAGCGTGTGCCGCTGATAAGAAGAAGATTTCGGCAAGGAAAGAGAGCGGATGGAAGTGCTAGGAGGGGAAAGTTGGGAATCGGAAAGAAAAGCTGGTGCTCGCCGGTCGGATTGATAAGGAAACTGCTGGCAGAACGTATCTGTGGCTGCGTTTATTTCCTGAGTCAACCGATGCTGATATGAGAGCTACGCCCGGAGCAGCCAGTGTCCGGATCTCATCTGCGGTTATCTGGTGGCGCGTTCCGTCTTGAAGCACGTTGCGCGACCGAGAAGGCAATTGAAGACAGCGCAATGTAGCATGCTCGTCTGCTCCGTTAGGCGACTCTACGTCTATAATGTCTTTCTGAACTTTTGTCATATCTGCCGCCTTCACTAGAAGAGTGCAACATCGCCATGCCGTCCTATCGAACATTTCCATTTCTCGAATAATAGTAACCGTTATCGCGAGACCACTGCGCCAGATACAGACTTTCCTCGAATTCCGCCTGACATTTTCCTCACCACTCAGGAAACGGAACATTTTCTGTAATCGCCACTCTCATATGTGCACCTACAAATCGTTGCTACTTACGTATTGACCTAATGGCGGACCTTGAGTATTGTCACTTTTTTCTTCCCGTTTCTTTTATCATCATCTGTTTGAAAATTTAATTAGAGAGTCCAAGTTAGACTCGATGAGAAATTCTACAGTGTATTGAATAAGAATGAATGTCATTATTTTATCAAACCTTCTAATTCCTAACAATAAATCTCGTTAAAATTTGACCCTCCCGATTCGTAGCGCTGCTAAAATTCTTAGAAACATTCAGCCGTGCGGTTCTTCTGAAATATTTACACTGACTTGACTTTTTCAACTTCTAAAAGTAAATATAACTATATTCAAAAAAACGTAATAACCCTATACCTTTTTGTTTCGCTATATGCGTAATTATATTTGTTTTTATGGGACAACATTTTTCTTCTTTTTTTTTCTTTTTTTTTTTTTTTTGGGCTCGTCAACCAAGGACCTTTACCCAGAAACAAAAGGTAAGGAAAGAAGTCGGTTATATTTTGATTCGATCAGAGATTTTAACTAAAAAGGAACAAATAGCAGGAATAATTAGTGGGGAAGGAAAGGACAGGATATAGGATGCACAATAAGGGGTAGGAAGTCCAAGCTTAAGCAAATAAGAATATAAGGCAGAACGCTCCACCGAGAGGGATGGACACTGGAAGAACACATGATCGGCGTCGCAAATAATTGCATCATCCGGATGGAGAGGACAGTGTGGAGAAGAAATCAAGGAAAAACGAAATTTAGATAATGGCAGCAAAGAATGGCCAAAGCGCATACGAACAATGGAAACAACTTCAGAACGACGAAGGGAGGGATGTAAAAGAAACCATGAATATGAAGGAAGAGTAGGCTGGACTGACAGATGAAATGAATAATTATTAGAAAAGGAGGAAACATAGGTATCCGACCAAAATCGGATATGAAAGCTTTTACAAACTAATAGCAGGTTAACGGATGGAATTTTTTTAAAAAAAAGACGAGAGGAAGCAGCAGCAGCCCGAGCCAAGGAATCAGCCGCTTCATTGCCAAATATGCCCGAGTGGCCAGGTACCCACAGCAGATCAATATTGACTGAATGGAGATAGGAAAGATTGTGAATGAGTGAACGTATACGGAGGACAATAAAGTGTCACACGAATGATCAGGAAGGGGAGAGGATATGGCCTGAAGGGCGCTCAAAGAGTCAGAGATAATTAAAAATTTAGAAGAAAATTGATTCGAGAAAATGAAAATAATAGAGCGAAGGATGGTCAATAGTTCGTTTATGAATATGGAACAGAAATAAGGAAGGCGAAAAGATTCTGAGCGGTTAAAATCAGGAAGGATGAAAGAAGCACCAACACCACCAGGCCCCCTCGAACCATCCGTGTAAATGGTAACATGAGAGGGAAATAGGGAATTGATAGTGCTGTAGAATACCTGTTTAATTACGGCTTGGGGGAGATTTTTTGCAAATGAGGGGAGGATAAATACCTTAGGAGGATGACAGATGTCAGCGAAGTCGAAGGAAAAATAAGGGAGATTATTGAACGAGATAATATACGGCCAAAATGAACCGAGACGATGTGAAATAAAAGCCAGAATAGGGGTTTTGCTGGGAGTGAAGCGCCAGCTATTATAAATCGAACGATAAGACTGAACAAGGGTAGAGGATGCGAGAGGAAGACGTTTAACAAGGAAACGATAGCCTAAATAAGATCTACGAATGGATAGGGGTGACGAATTGGATTCAGCAAGAATAGCAGTGGTTGGAGAGGATTTAAGAGCGCCAAGACAGAGACGAAGGCAAGAATTCTGAATTACATCTAGTTTGGAAAGACGTGTCTTGGACGCACTACCATAAATAAAAGAACAATAATCAAATTTGGAACGGATAATAGATTTGTAAAGGGAAATAAGAATATAGGGATCGCCACCTCATTTAGTTGGCGACAGGGCTTTCAGCAAGTTTAACCTTTTAATAGTGGAAGCAGAAAGATATGTGATGTGTTCAGAGAAGGACAAACGACTATCAAGAAAGACACCGAGATAACAAAAGCAATTAACACGGGAAAGAGATACATTGTTTAAGGATAGGTTGACCAAAGCAGGGTTATAGGGACGGAGGGTAAAAATAGTATAAGAAGACTTAGAGGGAGAAATCGAAAGATTAATTAAGGAGAGAGAATGTTCCAGCACAATGAGCGACGAACTGAGTGCTTCATAGGCTGCTAAAACATCCTCAGACGAGAAAAACAGGATAATGTCGTCCGCAAAGAATAAGGAATAGGAATTTAAAGGAAGAGAAGCTATACTGATAGTATAGATGTTAAAAAGAGTAGGACTGAGGGAGGAACCCTGAGGAAGACCTCGGAAAACCTTTCTTGGAGCATTAAGAGATGGAGAGGAGAAGTGGTTCTTCTTTGACAGGTACCTTTAGACCACGATTATTGCTTCAGTTTCATTTTCCCAGTTTTCATTTCTTATTTTCAAATCTAAACATGTTGGTGCAGCAGACAGCCTAAAAGGTGAAATCACTAATTGCGACAGTGGGTGGTCGTTGCATGTACTGAATTATGACCGCTGGAAAAACTGTAGGATAGGGTTGGTTATATTTTTACATAAATTAAAATACACTTGTGAAATTGAAAAATAAAGTTACGCAGTTTTTCGTATTATATGCGCTTTTTTTATATTTTTAAATGTTCATAAGACTTACGTATATACTTTGATTCATCTGCAAGTTCGGAATAAAACCCTCAATCATCAGGCACTGTTCATTTATATAGGTAATTAATATAAAGTCGCTATGTAATAAACTTTTCGTTCCGATTATAATACCAATTCAGTCATTTAAATAATTTAAATAATTTAAGTAATTTAAGTAATTTAAGTAATTTAAGTAATTTAAGTCATTTAAGTAATTTAAATAATATAATTTGTTTTTTCTCTTTTGTGGCTATGTAATTTTTATATTCAGTTTGAAAATTTTTATCAAGTTTCAGTTATCGATAATTATCGAATAAAATTTCAAATGATACGCATGTCTGTGGTTTTGTAATTTCAATTTTATACGACTACTTATGGTTTTAGAAACCGAAATTTATCGAAAAGCAATTGCGTTTTCGTATTTTTCTTCAGCCGTCTGATAATTTTCAGCACGTCTTGACTCTACCGTATGATATACGTTCAATCCTGTTCGAACCGAAAGATTTTTTTCACCGCGTTCACTTTTTTGGTCGATATTTCAGCTCTGATTCGCTATTACGCACCTTAAATGTGTTATTTTCGTCAATTAAGTAGTTTCGAATAATATACTCGTTGAGCATTTTGTTAGCAGTCCAAATTTTTTTTCGACACTACTAAATTTAATTAGGAATATCAAGGTTATTTAAAATATTCGGAGGGTATTGCGATGTCATTAGCAAACGTGTCGTACGTAATTGTTCCTATTTCTAAATGTTTTAGCTTAAATCTGACTTCTGTTCTTTTACCCATATATTCTTATCGCTAAATGAAAAACGCAGTTGAACAGATTCTTTGAATAATCGAACGAGCTTTAGACCGTCTACTATAGAAGAACTTTCAAAGTTTCAATGTCAAAATTGTACTACAGGGACGGTTTCATCACCGCATCAGAATACAAATATAAGCAACTAAAATATCCCACAGTGGACTTGATGATATAAATTCGACTACAGTTCTGGGGACACGTATACTGCGACGACCCAGCAAATACTGAATCGATGAACGTTATACAGATCTCCTGGTTCATTCCACTTTATAGAAGCCAAAATATACAACTTGAACAGAGTGTAATTTGTCCTTTTCCGCGTTTCATAATGAATATCTGAGCAGAAATGTGTCGGATCAGCGAGAAAAGTGAAAAATGATAATGCCAAAATAAGAAAGCAATTTTATCGTTTCTTTATTAGACAAAAATCTCTCTGTATGATCATGCATTCCTGCATTAACTGTTTTGTAATTTCCTTCCCTCTAATACAAGTAGTCTAACCCTTAATAAAATATCACGTGTCGACAAACTTCTTCTTCTGGTGCCATGTCCGTTGTCGAACTTAGGCGATCATCTGGATGACATTTCTGTAGGCCTCCCTGTCGCCGGCGAATCGGAAAAGTTCCTCAACGCTCCTGTCGGTCCACTGTGCACACTATTTCCAATTTTACTGTGTACGTAAACACCGGATAATCCACACGAGTCCGATAACCTATCTCCCGGATGCAGTTCTGGAACCTACGATTCGGTTCCGGATCTGTATCCCAAAAAATAATGAACTACAAGCAAAGGTCTATATGAAAACCCGAGTTTTGCCTTTCATACAAAATCCATTACGAGTACTACTCTATTAATACGCTTACCCTGAGATGTACTCAATACACTTTATCGAATGAGTTATAAAGAGCCTATTAGAAAATAATTGCCTGCTTTAAAGTAATTTACGTACTTCGAAAAATGTTTTTCACGATTAATTAGTGCACACAGAATTTTTTGCGTGTAAAAATTATACCGTACACGCAAAACACCATGGAAACGACCGTTTTTATCGATGGCTGCATTTTATTCCAAAAAAAAAAAACAAAACAAAAAAAAAAACACCCTCATTTAACTATGAATGTATATGCGCTTATTTCTTGTGAAAAGATATGTTTGTTTTTGACTTGTAATAAAATCAAAGTTGTTGATCAATGTCCACTTTCGTAATGTACAAGTTTTATTAAGAAATTTCCAAACATCTTTAGCAGGTGGCGAGTTTAGATGTGTCGTCAACAAACGTGTCTACAAGAGCTTTAAAAAATGAAATCTTTTTACTTTCGTAGATGATCAGAAAAACATTTGATCGATTTCAGATTATTTTTCAGCGCATCACCGCTGTAACGTGCAGTTTTTACACATATATAAACTTCTACATAAATATTTCGGTACTTAAATTCGATTAGGTTTGATTTATTTTTCAAAATCCTCGCCTACTCGAAATCACTGTGCGTTTTATAGGCATTTCAGAATCACATATTATTTGGTGCAGTTCTAAATTGAGAATCAATAGCAAGCTACGGCTCCGAATCATGGACGCTGAACAAAACGTTGTCCCGAAGAATAGAGACATTCGAAATGACATGCTACAGACAAATGCTCCGGATACCATGGATCAAGCACCGCTCTAATGCTTCAATATTAGAGGAACTGGGAATAGATCGGAAAGACAGATTAGTGCAAGTGTTAAAAAGGCGGGCCCTGAGATTCTTCGGCCATGTGATGCGCCAAGAAGGATTGGAAAAAAATGGTCATACAGGGAATAATAGAAGGTAAAAGGAATAGAGGACGACCTCCGACCAGGTTCATTGATTATATCAAAAACACAACAGGCCTATCAACACAACAGCTGCTGGTGGAAGCAGCTCAAAATCGAGAGAAATGGAGAAAAATTGTTGAAATATGTTCATGATTGGTCACGACGTCTGAACACAGACAACGACATAGAAGAAGAAGAGTTTTAAATGCTCAACCTATTCTTTCGCGGTCGGGTTATTAAAAATTTACCACCGATCAAGTTTAGAGGTTTTCAAATAGTTTCTCTCCTATCTTTTAATCTCAGTGTGATTCTCTTTACAGCAAAGAACATTTTGCATGGTAAGCAGCTGAACGCTAAAGCCGTTAATCACTCGCTACGGTTAATTTCTAATTATTCTGCAAATGCCTTCTTATTCGAAGAAAAACACACGATTTTTGCAAGCGGCGCGTATTAAGTGTCTCAAAAGCCATCAACCCGCCGTCCGGTGTTTTTCTGGCTTCTTAAAGTGGAGCATTAGTTCTTTTTCATGTTAGGCATCAAACCTTTTGACCACTAATTGAATAATAGGACAATGAAAACTAAAGAGGAAATAAATGTAAATTTATTAAATAGCGAGGAGCTGCAAGCAAGAGAATTCTAAAATACAAAAAATAAATTCAAACATGCGAAATCATTTTGTCGAATGCTACACAAAAATGGTTCGAGAAGTGCAATTAATATCATTAAGGAAAAAAGTTATCCGTTGAAGTTCAGGTATACGTGCGAAATCGAGGGAACTGAAATAAATTATTGTCGATTCTTTCCGCGATTGTTTTTTGCAGCCTCTAGCATTGTGTTTTTCATAGGAAATTTACATCAACCGGAAATTTTGTAGATTTGATTCATTTTACCTGCGATGTAGAGGCAATTGAAAAAAAAAAAAAGTATTTTACGCTGAGCGTCGAATAACCGTCTCTGAAAATTCGGAATATCTATCAGATATTTTCCGAAAGATATTTCATAAAAATGACTATTGCCAAAATCAAGGAATCGGTTTATCGGTTGATCTTAGCTGATGGAACAGCTGATAGAGTGAAACAATTTTCGCCAGCTGCTGTGATATTTTCGCTGCAAATCGAAAATATTAAAAGAGTGATGTTTAAGCTTTATTCAACCAAACGGATCAAAGTGCAGAAAAAATTGTTGTTTATTCGAACAAGCTGTGGGGAAATTTTTTTCGGATATGGAATTTCTTTTATGACGGATGCTCCGTTACCGCGTTGCCAGAGAAGTTTGAAAAATTATTATATATCCGAGAGCTTTATTATTTGTACTTCCTACAAAATTAAATGCGGTCGAAATTTCACGTCAGCAATTAAGTCGATTATTAAATTCTTCAGGGTAACTCCAGAACAAAATAGTTTGATGTCGAATACTTTCTGACGCTATGTGAAAAAAGTCGAATTTGTATTTAAAAAACATTTTTCGAAAATGACTGAAAAATTTGCATATTTATCCATCGATAGAAATAAGCGAAATTTCAAATAATAGCTTCAAATCAACTGTTATCAGTATAGTTCGCACCGGTTGCCGTTATTTTTTTCATTACGACGCTACATTATAACGCTAGTGCGTTTACTTCAGAACCACCTGTTAAGTTGTATATTTCAAAATGCTACCGGCGGAGAACGCGACGAAAAATTACTAATCTCCTTCATGAAAACCGGCGTGATTTTCAAATACTCCTCAGGTAATTAGTGCAAACATCGAGGAATTGTGACACTAATTGATTGCTTGAGTTACACATTGTTCTAAGATAGTCCGACACCGATCGCAGTAAAGACCATTGAAGGTTTTCTTTTTTCTCTACATCACAAACAAGAAAAAACATTGCTCTCATTAGTTACAACTGTAGACCGAACACAGCTCGGTTGACTGAAAACAGGCACAGAGGTAGAATAAATATAGAGTTTCCAAACGACGTTATACATATGTTAGTTCAGAAAGCGAAACGTTTGCAATTCTTTTTTTTTTTAAACAAATCTGAGATGTTATTTTCAGTACTTTTCAGTATTTTGAAGTTAGAAATTGCAGCTTTTATTCTCGACACTCGTGCATTATAAATGTATTAGTAAGTTCAAAACATTTAATTTACTATTACGTAACTGTTATTAAATCTATCAGATTTGAGCACGAGAAATTATACCTGGCGACGATACTAATCCGCTCTGGCAATTGCATAGTTAGTCTACCACCGGGGAAATGCGGCTACTTATAATGTCATCGATCTAGTTCCAAAAATCTTTTATTAAAAAAAATAAATGTCGACAAGCAAATACTAAAAAATTCTATAGTATCAGAAATTTATATTGTTTTCATTTTTTACTTTACATCAAGATAAATTGGGTATAAAAATGTATACTGAAATTACACCACAGATCGCTAGATAAAGAAAAAGAGCACACACATCGTCTATTAACAAATATCACGTAAGGTATACACAGGTTTTTGAAAATGTTTAATTCACTGTCAGATGAATCTAAAAAACCTATAAACGCAACCGTAAAATTCGAATTCATTTTATTTTGAATGACAATTCAGAAATTTTAGAAAATACAATAGCAATTTACTAATCAGCTTCACTTTACTCATATACATATATTTACATATATATATATATATATATATATATATATATATATCGTAAAAAACTCTTAGATAATATTTGCAAGTGGTAATATCATTTTGTAATTATTTTTGAAATTTACAAATAATAGTGTAACCGTGAAATATATACTTAAAAAACTGTAAATCTTTGAATCACAAAACTTCTAAACGCTAAAATTGAAAATCACAGAAATTAATATTTGACAATACCGTCTCGCAAAAAATTCATACTGTACAGATGAACTTCACCACTTATTATTATGCGTCGAAAATCGACATACTGAAAAAATTACTTTTATATAATACATATTGCGAGCAATATTTAAATAATATACTACCACATATCAAATGAGTAATAATATTTTATAGGAAAACCTGATCGTTCCTCCTTTATTGTTATCCAAACTTAGCGTAATCAGTGTAAACCAACACATATTAATTGTCGAAATAAACGTTAGCGCTTAATGATTTACATCTCCGCATATCTAATATAGGTAAAAACATCGTGTTATGTAATAACGGTAGTTCAGATACTTTATTTAGTATATTAATGTTTTTTAATCTTACCGTTAAAAAAAAAAAAAAACAAAAACAAAAAAAAATGTAGAAAAAGAAGGAAGGGCAGAGGAAAAAATTATACCAATTAATATTACAAACTATGATCGTTATTGTGCAATTTCTAATAATCGTTATTTTTATATCATATCCTAAATGATGATGACAGGTGTGCAATTTAATCATATTCCCGTAATATTGTTTTATAAATTGAACCATTTTTATCATCATCCCTAAACTTGTAACTACTTTTTTTATTTTTCTGTTTTTCATTCTTTCGTCTTTGAAGCTACTACTTTATTTAATAATCACTATTTTTATTGCTTTGTAATATAATTTATTTTTTGAAGTCTATGGTTAATTAACGATGATTATGGGAGTATGCACGATTCTAGTTTTATTTATAATTCATATTATGAATTTGTTCTTAATACGTCCATAAATTCAAATAATTAAAAAAAAGAGGAAAATAAAAATAGCAAAAAAAGAAAAGAGGGAGGAGAGAAAGGAAAGGAAAAGGCAAAAAATAATTAATGGAAAATTAATATATCGGGTGGGCACGTGCTTAAATTTTGTTACTTTTAATTTTGACCGTTGTATTCTATTATCATTATTCTTGTTTTATTTTTAGTTATTTTATTTTAATGGGGGTAAAAAGAATCAAATGTAACAGTCGCATGAATTGCTAGTGTTGTGTAATAGCGTGAATGCATGTGTGTATGCATGGATTTAGATTTGAACTAGGTGCACAATTTGTAAATATGAGTGTGTACATGTTACTGTACGTGTACATATTGTGTATATAATGATTATGCGTGTGTATGTATATATGTGTATCCATATCAGCTCTTTATGATTTTAAAAACAATTAATTTTAGATTAAATATTTCAAAAAAAAATTAATCTATAACATTATGTAATTATAAATAAACACTCGAACTATTAATGTAAACATAGGCTAAATACAATGTTTTAATAAAGAATTTTTTTCCATCCTGTTTTTTAAATATAGAAATATAATAAGTTAATAATAACTGATATAATAAACAATTATAACCAACAATATAAGAATAAAATAAATTTCTTACTTAGTAACGTTTTCGGGCATTATCAGCTAAAATACAGATCACTATGTGTGATCAGTATGATTTAAATTTTGTCCCTGATCAAACATAGTGATTTGTGTTTTAGCTGATAATGCCCGAAAACAAGTAAGAAATTTATTTTATTCTTATATTGTTTATTATATCAGTTATTATTAACTTATTATATTTTTAAATATAATGTGTATATAAAATTATATATAGTTTGCCAAGTAATGAAGTAAATAGGTTTTACCCATGTGATTTACCCCGTGTTTCCAGCTACTCGTTCTACTTAACGCATTTGTGATTTAAATTTTAAATTTGGTTGTATTTATCATTTTAATATTAATTATGGTAAAAATTGAATTAAATCGACTGAACTGAACATGATATACTCTCAAAAACAACGTTTCTAACATATGAGTATATCCATTTATATTCATTTTAAATGTTTGTTACTTATGTTTATGTAGTTACTCGTTACTTCATCTAGTTAATTAATTAACAGATAGCATTTAATGTTGAAGTACGAAAGAGCCGAGAGAAAAAGTATATGAGAGGCAAAAACTAAAATTGACGAGGTCAGTTGTAGTTCGAAGGTGAGAGCACAGTTCCAGCCGCTAATCAATAAAAAAGATCGTAAGTATCATTTTTGTGTTCTGTAAAATGAAACGCAAATGTTCACAATCGATACAATTTAAATGACAAAATAAAAGTTAACATTTAAAGAATAACACGGACTAAAAGACGCATTCGTTCATGGTCATAATATTGTGTTCGAAATTAATTTGGGTATTATTTTCTTAAATTTTAACTCTTCTTTAACGTTTTAAATTATAATGCGATCGTTAAAAATATTCTTCCGTCTCTGACGTTCATCTGTCTTCTATTATTTCACATTTGCCATTGATCTTATGTATTTTGTTGTTACCGAGTTCTACTTTTTGGGCATCTCCATTTTTTAGCTCGATATGTAAAATTTAAGCCTATACTTTTTCTTGCAATCTATAAAATCTATAAAATTTTCCCACTCACCCACCGCATACAAAATAAAACCTGTATTCTAATTGTTTTTCGAACATGTAAATAGCATTTTCTCTCGGAGAAAACAACAATAGTGTACCGTTTCCGGTACTAACTTCTGCAACTCTTCTTATCATCATCAGATTAAATATATATTTTTACGTATATATATATATATATATATATATAAGTATTTTTTCGTTACTTTTTTCCCCCGTCAAAAACCGTTATTTGAAATTTACACATGGAAGTGAAATATTTTATTTCATTAGAATTATTTTTTTGCTTTTAAAATAGCGCGTTTGTTCGCTTTTTGTTTAAAATTGTAATAATTGTTATTATCGTGTCGGTATATTAGTATTTTGATCGCAGTCATTAGCCAGTGGTCGAGAGCCGTATCGTAGAAGTTAAAATGGAAAGAGAATGAAAGCCGTCGCGGAGGGGGAGAAAATATTTCAGATTGCTAATGTTCTTTTAATAATATAGAGGATGAAAGTAGGAACTGACGAAGCGGCAGCATAACCATCTTAGAACAAGTTCCTAAAGAGCCATCACTGTGATATTATTATACGATGTTCCGAGTAGCAGGACAGGCCGAAGTTGCGCTGGTGTGTGTTTACGCGGTCTTCGTCATTTTTTAAATGAAGACTTTGCAATTTAATAACATATTATCATTCAGCATGGGGGGAATAAAACAATGAAACAAAAAATTATTTACGTAATTTTTATACAAGGCGGCAGCGGCGGCGGTTATCCGCCCGAGCACAGCCGCCTAATACGAATAATAATAATACCGTTAAATAAAATAATACCAAAAATACTATTAGTAATGACGACGATGACAGTGATAATGATACCAGTTCATTCGGATAATTATAACTATTAAAAAGGGAAGTTGGTCCCAGTTACCTGTTTATGTTTCTTCTCAGATATTAAAACACTGATTATTCTAATCCACTTAAGCGTAAGCAGCGCCAATTTGTTTATTGTAAATGGTAATTTCCGAACGTACTTAATCCCCAGAATGGGACCTCGATTTTGAAATTTACCTTCGATACCGAGAATAGTGACTAGCGTAGTGTGCAATTAATCGTAATTATTCCAAGCAAAATATTAACACGGACGAAGATTATTAGCAAAAAAAAGTAGTCAAAATAGAAATTATACGTTGAAAGCAAAGAAGTGACGAGTTTTAAAAAATCGAAAATTAAGATACTTCTGTCAGAAGCAAGAAAAACATCGACGCACAGACTTAAATTAAATATCAATGTAAACGAAAGTGATCAAATTGCCAACTACCGCGGCGTAATTGATTGGTTAATTGTGTTCCGCTTGATTAGGATATCCCGCCGCTGCCTCGCATTGACACTTTATATATATATATATATATATATATATATATATATATATAAAATTAAAGAAAAAAGCTGCCAAATTAGTTGAAACTGAGTAAAATGTTCATTATATACATATAAATAAAAGTAACGACTTTGCGTGACGTACGAATTTCGCGAAACGACCCCAAGCAGCCGTTAGACATATCCGTGTCGTCGAAAACGTTGTGAAATATGTGTAATGTAAGTTAGAAATTGGTGCGTGCTGCGTAAACTATGAATTACTATTTTTCTTTTTAATAATGACCTCCGCGAATTAAAACAGTATTCGTCTTTTGTAAGACAAGTATTACAAAAAAAAAACTATCGTCCAAGGGTCCACAGGTTATATCTCCGTGGCAAGGTCTGCGAGATCGATATAAACGTAGTATATTCGTAAACGTTTCTTAATTAGTTAATAAAATAATAAAATCACAGTGGAAATGTATTTTCAGAGGAATTTCCGATTTTTAGTATTCGAAACGAAAAAATATATTATTAAAGATAAATTTAGTATTACATTATTTACTGAACTAAACGATTTCTATTTTCATTCAGAAAAGAAAATCAAAGAAACTTATTAAAAATGTTTTTGATTTTTAGTTTTTAATTTGTAATTTTTAATTTTAAAAATTAAAATATGCCCGTATAACAGATGTTGGTTAAATTGTTTAAGCCTAAATGGTTTTCCAGCTGCAATACGTACCAACAAGGAAGTAAACAGAAACTTTTCGGAAATATTTCCCTTCTAATCACATCTAACTTAAATGAAGTTATTCTATTTCTTACAGTGTAACTTAAATCGAATTGCAAGGAAATCCAAAAAAATTATTAATAATTGTTTCTCGATATTTTAAAATTGTTCACATTTCAACGATATTTCAAAAATTTAATCAGTTTAAAATACTTTCTAACCCGCCTTTATTTCAGGTCTTTTCGAGCAGCACGCTTTTACGTGATTTTATATCTTTTTCGTTTACAACTGATTATCATCAAATTACCTATTTGTAATGCATTTGAATTTACCAACAATTGTAACGTTTGCAAGTTAATAGGATAAATCGGGGGGAAAAAATAAAATCTATCGTTAATTGATCGTAGAAAAAAGTATTATGGAAGATTCACAAAAGTAGAGTTATACATACGTCGTAGCAAACGATGAAGCGGAATTTTCATTGGTTAGAAAAAGCTCATTTAGGAACGATAAAAGCGTTTTGAGGAAACTAAGCAAGTATGCGAGAATACCACTGAGTACTGTACACGGATGGTCGCTGTACAGAAATTCTCATTTCAGGCTAAGGCCAAAAGGGACTAGAGAGATAGATCAAGGGAAAATTGATGGAGGAAAACTGTTTAGCGGAGAAGATGATTTCCAAAAACTAATTATCGGAGGAAATTACCGTTGTTGCTGGAAAAGCTTCACTTAGGAGAACGTCTATTCAAATTTCCGCACGCAACCATAAGTACATGTGAGATAGTATCTATATAAGTAAGAGCAGTAAAAAGTATCATAATTCACAATTAGAAAGCACGTGTAGATACAAACTGTGCTGATAGATATGGATATGAAGATGTAGTTGTGCTTCACTTTACGCAGTGTTGACATATAAATGACAAATGTACGCAAAGTTGTCTTTGTAATTGCTTAATATCTGACACCGAATATAAATATCATACACATATCTCGAATTAATACTGGATCGATCACACGTTAACGTGGGAAATTCTATCGGTAAGCAACATCTAGCGAGATAACATAGCGTCGACCTAGAAAGAAACCTGATTAAAAAACAAAAAGGAAGCCAGGTAATTTTTCTGCATGCCTTTCTTGCTCTAATGTCAATATATTTGCCCGAATATTACTTAACTTATAAGGGAAGATGTCTGTCACCGATTTTCTTGAAACTTTGCATACGTGCAGAGAATCGAAAATAATGGACACGTATTTTTTCTTTTTTAGCGGCCCATACGCTAATTTAAGGGGTAAAAACCACCCCCGAAAACTACACCGAAATAATAGTCTTTTTCATCTTTTAATTTTTTTCTTGCGTTTTAATCATTAGGCTTTTTTTTTGAAAAAATTCATATGAATAACATTAGTGACTACTTTCAAGTAGAAATTTTTTCAAATAATTTGAAGGTTAACATAACCTTAAAAAAAAAAACAATTTAAACATAAAAATGACATTTTGACAATGTTTCCCGTAATAGATACAAAAATTTTGATTTTTTTATCTTGTAAAGCGGAAAAAAACACAATAGACATGACATTGTCCAATTTTTTTATACCTTAAATGGGAAAAAAGAACAATTTTTTCCGTTTCATTTTGCTGACTTTTTTGGTAATTTTTTACTGACCTCTAGATAATCTTTGCACTAAGAGGAAAAAATAACAAATACTTCGTGCCTTTATTCTGCGTGACAATACATCTGAACAATATATATGTAATGCTTAAAAAAAAAGTAATTTCCAATCCATTGTGAAAATGTCTAGAAATATACATGTATATGATATTAAAATCATCCACAATTCTCAAAAAATGAAACTAATGTTTTTGCAGATATGATACATTATTTCGATGGTTTTTTTTTTCTCGCTGAACTCGAGAGAAATTTCAGTTTCTGTTGAAAACATCAACATTTTCAAACGTACTTAAAAAAAAAAATCATCGTAATAAAACTTGTCAATTTTACATAAAAAAAATAGACAATTATAAGGCAGATGAAACCAGTATAAATACAGGCTATTTTAATAAAAAGATTTAACATACTATATACTATAGATAATTATCGTTCTTCAAAAAAAATCATTTTATATATATATATTTATTATATAATTGTATATTCCATATTTGCAAATACTGTCTGCCAACCTAAAATCGGGTGCGGAATTATTCTTTTTCTTTGTCTTTAGAAAGAAAACAAGAAGTAGGCGCAGTTATAAAACAATTTTACATGCAAAAGATCTTGAACAATGCGGACGCAAAACAATTCTGGTTAAGTGTATGAGTCCGGAAATGGCAAGCATAAAAAAGTGCACATTTAAAACGGAATTTATTTTTACACTTTTTTATTAATTATAATTTTTGCTGTAATATGAGCAAATCAACGAATAAAAGTCGATTACCTAATTTTTCAAAATATCCTTAATTTTACCGTTAATATTATCGTATTATTACATTCCCTAAATGTATATATTTACCTGAGTCTTAATTATTAGAGAAACTCCAAAAAATATTTTTTGTGAATTGTTTCTGTCTTTTAATACTAAAGAATGCCCGAATTTTCCATTATTACGTTACTTATGCGCGCTTAAATTTTCCTGCGGGCAGATAAATTTTTAAAGCAGATATTTTGAGTTTCTTTTTAAAGGGACGTATTAAGAATATCTTTGAGAGAGATACTCCAGTGGGAAATTCTTAGCTCAATAAACGGTACAATAATATATATATATATGTATGTATGTATGTATTATGTGTATGTGTATAGAAAGCATAAATAGGGAAAAAGTAACGGTCTTTTTTTCTTTTTTCATAAAACAGATACCGCGGCGAAGATTTATGATTAAATTTCCCGCTCGGAAAAGCGATGTGTCCGGCAAGTGCAACGACGTGCGATGTCTAGACATCCCAGTGGGCGGTCAAAGGTCTCAACGTATTCGTCGTTGGCTTTGATTTCCACAAATTACGTAAATGGAAGGACTGTCGCTTCCACAAGATGGAGAGTCTCAAAGGGATTTCAGATTTTTGGCAGAGTTTCCCGCGACTGTTTTCTTCTCGATTTTCCACCTATTTCTTTACTGTCTCCGACTCGGAGCGCATCCAGCTAGCGCCGAATGACGCAAAGTGGTCAGCTCGAAACGTCGACTGCAAACTTACGCCTGCAGTGCCGAAATAAAGTTATTTATATAATAATCGCCGCTTTAAAATTTATAGTTCCTACCGACCTGCCCCACCGGAATGTCGTGCAATATAATTTTTAATCGGTTACCGCTGAAATTCGTCTTGAACGAGAGCGTGAAAAATGCAGCAACAAATGCGCATGTTTAAAATTTCGCATTTTCAGTATTTCGATCTACCAAGAGGTTCGCATTTCTTTTTCAGTTATGGAACATTCTTAGAAAGAAAATCGCAGCGGCTCGTACAATCGTCGATAACGAATTAAATTAAATCAAAGTTTGACAAACGATTTGTCTAAACTGATTTCGAATATATTTTAAACGTAAATTTAAAAGTCTTGACTGTATATCGCGTCGTATCTACTCGGGCTGTCTGCTACGTCGATCATGACTGGTCGTTCCGGATTTTTCCCCCTCTTGTTTAAATTATGTTAAATGAATTTGCAACGATTTCGCTCAGCCGTGACATTAGTAACAATAAATATTAGGACATGCTCGAGTGTAGGGTATCCGTTCACCGGGCAACTTCAAATGAAAATTCGCCAAGTTTATGAATCAAAATCGCTTTACACTCCATATAT
This sequence comes from Icerya purchasi, assembly GCA_039619475.1. Taxonomy (NCBI): domain Eukaryota; kingdom Metazoa; phylum Arthropoda; class Insecta; order Hemiptera; family Monophlebidae; genus Icerya; species Icerya purchasi. The sequence goes on along the minus strand of CM077115.1, from coordinate 237,803,401 downwards.
TTAAATTTTTGGGCAATTCCGAGATTTAGTTCACTCGCAGACACTTAAAATTTTTTACTTTACCCGTTTTTTGTGTAATTGTGAACGGTTTATGTCAAACTTCAGAAAAACCATCATGCTGAATATTTAGCTTCACGTGAACTAAATAAGAAATTATAGCCTTCAAGCCGTAATTAATAAACGGCAAAAAGATTTTCCGAAACTCTGGCAAACTAACACGTGTGAAAAAGAGTGCGTGGAAATTTAGGAATTCAAACTTCACATATTCTTTGGCTGATAGGCGATGGAAAATTCCTGAAACATTGTCTCTAGGTTGATTAGAAATATATATATATATATATATATATATATATGTATAACCTATATCATTCTATAGAGATAGAAGACATCAAAGCAGCCCTTTCGGAATATGGGCATACAGTTAGACACATAACTAACATCAGACATCGAGTGAGTAAAAAACCTTTGCCGTTGTTCTTCGTTGACTTACAACCACAGAAAAATAATACAGATATTTAGAAAATTACAATCACTGCTTAATATGAAAATCAAAATTGAAACTCCGCGTAAGAAGAATACTATACCCCAGTGTGTTTTAGATGCCAGAGATATGGACACACCAAGGCATATTGCAACAGAGAATATGCCTGTGTCGGGAGTGGTCAAAATCACTCCTCAGAAAACTATGATAAAAAGCAAGATCAAGGTCCTAAATGCGCAAATTGTCACGGTAGTCATCCATGCAACTATAAAGGATACGATACTTTTTTAAAAACTCCTATTGATAAGACAAAACGAAAGACCTAAAAATAAAAACAAATACAATATAAACTTGCTGAATATTCCAAATAGAGTACGCCAAACAGTGAGGCATGAGACTATAAATCGACAACCCCATCCAACGCAGTTACTTACGCACAAATTGTACACCAAGGGCTAGAATAACAAAGAAATACGACTCGTAATATTAACTCTGAAAACATGCGTCCTAACAGCGATATAGCATACATTTCTAAATGAGATAAAAATACTTTTCTCAAACATGATGGAACAACAAAACCAGCTGCTGAAAAACGTTATACAAATAATTATGACTGCTTTAATGAATAAAAAATGAAAAATGTTAAAATTGTAAGCTGGAATGCCAATGGCATTCTAAACCATATCGCTAAGATGTAAATGTATTTACTTCGGAATAATATTGACATACAATTTCTGAAACTCATTTAGCAAATACAAGATATGCTACTTTCTCCGGTTACAATTCATACTTTACAAATTATCCTGATTGCACAGCGCATGGGGGCACTGGTGTAATAATAAAAAGTAACATAAAACATTATGTACTATGGAAATACGAATCACATCACTTAAAGGCAACCAAAGTTGTAATTGAACTGAAGTCAAATAAAAAACTATTGTCTCAGCAGTCTACTGCCCACCTCGCCTTAATATAAGGAAACAAATGTTTATACATTTTCAAAAAACTTTAGGCAATAGGTATGTCATCGACGGTGATTATAACGCAAAAAGGAATTAACTTTGGCTCAAGACTTTCCGTTTCAAGAGGTAAAGAACTCAAATCAGCCATTGACGAAACGCATAGTGATGTCTGTTGGAGTGTCAACTTATTGACCTACAGATCCGAATAAAGTTTCAGATTTACCGGACTTTTTTATTATTAAAGGTATTCCAACAATCTTCACTGATGTTAGAGCAGATAATGAGTTACCATCAGATCACTGGTCAGTTATACTGTCTATTAGTGACCAGATAGTAAAAAAAAGTGTCCAAACCAAAATTATACAACAGATCTACAAACCGGGAACTATTTACAGAATATCATCTCGGAAATGATATCAATTTAAGAATATCACTTAAGACTACCGATGATATCGATAATGTAGTGAATTACTTCATTAAGGTCACTCAACAGTCGGCTTGGAAGGCTACAACAATAATTAACTAATGTCAACACCGGTGCTTTATTATCCCCAACACATTAAAACAAAGGTAGATCTACGAAGAAAATTGAGGAAGCAGTGGCAATTATTCAAAAACCCTGCGCATAAAACTGCATTGAACAAACAGACGAAACTCGTTAAACGTTTGTTGCAGGATTTAAAGAATAAATCACACTCATTCAGCAACTGATCTATTTATCACCTTTAGCGCAACAAAATTTCTCTTTGTGGAAATCTGCGCGGAACCTTAAAGGATCAAAACCATCTGTTTACCCTATAAGGAAACCAGATCGTAGCCGGGCTCGTGCTGATGTTGAAAAAGCGGAACTGTTTGGCGAATATTTTGCCAACATATTCAAGTCACATCCTGTTGATACATCATTAATTTCTGATTCCTGTTGTCAAGATGTATCAAAACCCATAAAATTGATCTCACCGTGTGAAATTTATAATACGGACAATGAACCCTAGCAAAGAAACAGGTTACGATTTAATAACGCCTAAAAAGGGACTTGTGTTATTAATATACATATTTAATGCAATGCTGCAATTAACGTATTTTCCGATACAACTATAAAATTGTCGAAAATTTCTGTAGTTCAAAAACCACAAAAACCTCCAACGGAACCATCATTGTATCGATGTTAAAAAGAATAATGCCAATAGTTGAATGCAAAAAGCTAATACCTGGACATCATAGTTTGGAATTCGAGCAAAGTACGATAGAGCAGGTGCATCGGATTGTTCATAAAATTGAAAAATCCCTGGATGAGAAAATGGTTCGTGATACCGTATTTTTAGATGTAAGTCAAGCATTCGATCCAGTTTGGCACGATGGTCTATTGCAAAAACTTCGACGTTATTTTTCCTATAAGCTAACTGAATTATTCCGGTCGTATTTAAACGAAAGATATTTCTACGTTAAATATGGTGATGACGAATCAAGTATATATCCGGTTCGAGCAGGCGTTCCTCCGGGAAGTGTACTTGGACCGTTCCTCTACCTTATCTACACAGCGGATATTCCTACTACATCGCATGTTGATATAGCAACTTTCGTTGATGACACAGCGATCTTGTGTCCAAATAAATGTCCAAAAGTGGAGGAAGCACATTATAACAAAAAACAAAATGAGTTGAACATCAAGCTACAGCAACTGCACTGGCTGTTGGGTGATCAATAGTATCTCTTGAAAACAAGTTGCTACTTTATAAGCAAATTTTTAAACCAATCTGGCAATACGGCTGCGAATTATGATGGGACTGTGCCAAAAACAGCAACATTTCAATTATGCAAAAAGTGCAGAATAAGTTATTACGCACGATAATCTCTGCTCCATGGCCCATGGCACATAACCAACATCACAAGCCATGAAGATCTTGGAGTTAAATTTGTAAAGAATGAAATAGAAACTGCTGCTCGACGATATTTTGCCAGATTGAAAGAACATCCTAATAGTACAACAAAAGAACTGCTGAGCGACCCAAGCGAGAGACATAGAAAACGACCTCAAGATCTCGTATAAATTATAAATGTATAAATAATGTGTGTGTGCGTGATGTGTAAGGGTGTATGTGCAAGCGTGGGTGCGGGTGCGTGTATGTGTGGTATGTATGCGTACGTGAGAATACAACAGTATGTGTGTATGCATTTTGTGTATACATTTATAAGTTAATTTTAATACCCTTCACTGGATGGGTTGCTTATTCATGTTATTTTAACTTATTCCATAGATTACCAAATAGTTGATAAGACTAGGTGTAAAATAGCAAGAAAAAAAAAAAAAATTTATATATAGTTAACTTGGCCACTTTGGCCTTGCAAGGGGTTGTGCCCCTTGACCACTGTTGCTTACATTTTTGTCTCCTTCTGTTTTATACTTTGTATAAAGTGATCAAAATTTACAGCGTAATTCTAAATCAGTCTATATGAATATTAGAACATAATCACAAAAATCCCATAAAATATAACAAACGTTACATAAAACTGGGAGGTAACTGAAGAATTAGGTTGTAATTAATATATAAACGGCAAACAGGGTGTCGACGTTTGGAAGTTAAACTTTATAATAGATGGTAAGATGTGCGAAGCTCGAGTTTCTTCCCCGGCACTTGGCACACAGATACATTTTAATCGGAGTAAATTCGAAACTGAAACCACAAATTCGATACCCTACTACCCCAATATGTACAGCCCGGTTGTTCGTATTTAGTTGTATTGTCGAATAATAACATTACCGCTATTCAAACAACTGATCTATCGGATACTCAGTGCAAATGATATGCACAAATTAATAATGCTACAATGTATAAAATTCGGTTAACCTCTGGCCAATTTCAAAGATGTCCCTATGTTGAACAATTAACTAAATCGACAAAAGAGTCAAATACGCTTCTTAATCTGATATACCTTCTTGATTACTGCGAAATGTATTGACCCAGCATATCAGGCAACGTACAATAGAATTAATACGACTGTTCAAGAGTTGAAATATATATGAAAACTAATTAGTACTATTACAACAAGCGATATGGCTAATAAACCGAGAGAATCGAACATTCGCTAGAATAGGAATTATCATCGATACTCTTGTCGCGGTTATTTTGCTAAAGAATAGTTTAAGCGTAATCAGCATCATCGAATTACAATTTTGTTCTTAGAAAAAATTAAGGGTTCTGGTTATCTAGTTCATAGTAAATAATGTTAATTGGTCTGTATGTTTAAATAGAACAAAAATACATTCTGATTACACTTTTAATTGTCTAGGCAAGTTATTGCAATTTGAAGTGAAGCAAATATCAAACTCTCATTTATACCTATTTCAGCTATTCTTAAAAGGGTAGGAATTTTTTTTTAATAACTCCGGTACACATATGTTTATCTTTCACCCGATAAACCTTTTTTCGAAGAAGATATTGAGATTTCAATGCATAAAGTTACTCTTTTTGTTGATGATTTTTAAACATCAGCTATCAACTCTATACCAAAAATCCGGACACAGTTATATCCTCGGAACTATGCACGCGTTCGGACACAGCCGGATATACCTCTGATGATGTAATTCAATATATCTCAACTCCGAAAGAGGTCACGCAAGGAACGTATGTTGTCATTCCCCAGACACAGTCGGATATATCTCAACTCCGGAAGGCGTTAGCTGCGCGCATGCGCACCGTGTTCGAGGACGTTCTGTTGTTTTGTGCGTTCGGAGTGCTATGCGGAGTTGGAGTGAGTAGGCAGCCGAAGATGATTGCGATTGTATATAATATGTAACAACAGCGGAATTGTAGTTGAGGAGCGGATATATAAGATACCAGGACTGTTGATATTTTTTAAAATATCGGATTTTCGATATATCGATATTTTTAAATATATCAATATCGGAGTTTGCTATATCAAAAAAAATATCGATATTTTCTCAACAGTACTAGCAGGAAACATTTTTTGTATCAATTTTTTTTTTTAAATACGTCCACACAATGGAAGAATTTGTCGAAAAAGACATATTTTGGCACCAAACTATTTCTATGTAACTAAATATTAAATAAATTAATATGAATAAACACATGCTTTTTGCTACATTACAATAAAACAATAATTTTTCATAACCTCTCTTTAACTTCGCTCATTGTTAACCACAGACTAAATAGAGATAGAGATCCCAAGCTGTTAATGCTGACAGTGACAAATAACAACAACAGTAAGTAAAGTAGGTACTAGGTATCATAGATTATAGTAATTTTTGTTTATACCACAGAGGTGTATCCATACAAAATTACATTTCGTTTTAAAATAATAAATAAATAAATAAACTAGGAAAAGAGGAAAAACATAATATAGTGTAAATGAAGTATAGTAGATTAAGACATCGCGATAGTCTAGTTGCGTGAACTCTTAATTGTTGAGATAGTGGTCAAGAGTTTGATTCCCAGCGGCGGCCAAAAAGAAATAGACTGATTTAATTTAATAAGTAGGTTAGTGGTCAAATGGTATTTACAGCCAGGCCAGGAAAAAAAAAGAGAAAAGGAAAGTTTACGATGATTTTGTAAACTAAATAATTACGAGAAAAAATGTATTTAAAAAAAATATCGACCATCGATATCTACATTTCAATGCCAAATTATCGATATATCGTCCAAAAAATATTAGTAACAAATATCGATATTTCTAAATGATAATATCGATATTTCGATACATCGATATTTTATCAACAGGCCTATAAAATACATGTTTATCCAACTCCTTTAGAAGCGAAGTTGATTTGCGCATCTCTACTACCTGGTTACAACATATCCGAACAGTGTCTAGTAGACATGGGTAACTCCGGACACAGTTATATCCTCGGAAACATATCCGTGGTCAGACGCAGTCGGATATATCTCCGACCACATATCTCAACTCCGAAAAACGTCACACAACGAACAAATATTGTCATTCCGGACACAGTTGAATTCACTTCTGGCGGAGTGATTTGATATATCTCCACTGCGAAAGGCGACAGCTGCGCGTGCAATTGTCAGAATTTGCCTTATCATTACTGTTTTACAGAATTTCATCGTGTTCGTAGACTGCAGTATGGAGGGGTAATAGCACTGTGTGATTTAAAATTATCAAATCTAATGAGTAATACGATCCACGAATTTAATGCTAGATGTTATGTAACGCGATGTGAACTAACTATTTTATGCTTTGATAAGAAATAGTGATGTGTAGTTCGTGAACGAACTGATTGAAAGAACTGAAAGAACTGGTTCTGTATGAACTGTTTCGGGTGAAACGCGAATGAACAGAATGAGCCGGAGCGAATAGCCCGGACAGACAAAATAAAAATGATTACACGGTCGCTTAGTATGGTAAGATTTGTTTACATGTAAAAGATTTTCGAAACAATCAGTTCCTTGGGAACCGGATCTTTGAATCAGTTCTTTATAGTGAGCTGATCCGCAAAAAGAACTGTAAAACCCATCACTAATAAGAAATATCCTATTTGGCAGAAACCAGTATGTATGTGTGAGAGTTTTTCATCCGCTGTCGGTAAATCGGAACTGTGCGAAGAAAATGTGCACCATGTTCAAATACGTTTTGCTGCTTTGCGCGTTCGGAGTGCTGCGCAGAGTTGGAGTTAAATACGCAACAAAGAGTGTGATTATATGCTGAATATGAGATAACTCCGCCGGAGTTGGAGTTGAGAAGCGGATATATATCCGCAGTCGGAACGGACACATATATATCCAACTCCTCTAGCGGAGTTGATTTACGCATAAGTAGTGTCCAGTTTCCGCATACTCGCTTCAGAATATTTCACGCCTTATCCAAATGATATACATCAATAACCTAGCAAGTACTCATTCTAAAAATGTTGTATTATCCCTAACTAAAGCTGTTTCTTTAGCTAAACTTTCCTTAAATTATAATCCTATTTAGTTTATAATCTATTTATAGCTCGACTGAATAATTGTAAACAGGATTGAGTATTGTACGACCAAAGACATTAAGTTTCGTCACCGGTAATTCTTAAAGAACTTACCGATCACATTATTCTCGCTCCAACCGAAAAAATCCGAAACCGATATCCCCGTTACATTTTTCAGAATGAAGTATATTAAAACAAAATACATGTCTTCGATGAACATTTGAAGCTCCGCACCTTAAGAATGAAACAGTTTTATTGGAAATCAGATGCAATTTTTCATGAAAATTACAGGAGAATCACAAAAGAATCAGCAAATATCAATAAATAATAACGTTAATAAATATTTAAAACTTTCACAGTGAATACTCGTGATAAATAAATTGCGGATAAAACTGTGAATTTTATTTGCTTAACGTTTCGGCCAACTTACACTGACCATCGTCAGAAGCGAACCAAAAAGTAACGGATCGAAAATCAACAATAGCGACATAAATGAACAACAAAATCACGGCAAACCCAATCCGATAAACCTACCTAAACACTAGAGAAAAATAACAAAAAAAGGGGAAAAAAAACACACAAGAGAAAACCCAAAAAACGGACAAATATAAAACTAAAAATTAAATAAAAACCAGTTTGCTTTATTTTTATTTCATATACATATATTTTTATCTTTTGAATCCCCAGTTGATTTTTTATAATTTTATTTCCGGTCTTTCATTCTCTAACCGTTGTTCGTTCGTGTTTTCCTCTTTTAGGTGTTTCCGGTGGTCTCTGATATGCGTTCCGTTGGTTTTTATTTCATTTTTAGTTCTATATTTGTCCTTTTTTGGGTTTATTCCTTGTTTTTTTGTTTGTTTTTTTTCTCTAGTGTTTGGGTAGGTTTATCGGCTTAGGTTTTCCGTGATTTTGTTGTTCATTTATGTCGCTATTGTCGATCGCAATTTTCGTTCCGTTACTTTGGTTCGCTTCTGATGATGGTCAGTGTAAGCTGGCCAAAACTTTAAGCAAAAAGTAAAATTCTTTTTAACACAGTTGTATCCGCAGTTTATTCATTAAAATAATAACGTAATAGTTATCCATTTAATTTTTATTAAAACCTACTTAGATTTCTTTGAATTTCACAAAAAATTCACTCCCAAGCTGATCGGCGTGGATTTAAAGCCTTTATCACTTTCTCCGTACTACACTCTTTTATACACAACTATTTTTTAGTTTCGTTCGGAGCGGTTAATTGGGTTTTTCTTTTTTCTATTCACTCGTAACTTTATTAGCGCAGTAATAACCGACGGCACCTCATTTACCATTAGAATCAGTCCAGCTACGGAATTCACGCTCAACACTAGACAGTATTATGCTCCGTTAATAAAACCGGTATGCTGAGAAAATATCAAAAATCTTCGTATTCGGGATATTACCTGCGATCCGGTGATCCGAAAACTCTACGATTATCACCACTTTGAACGATGAGCCCCGAATTTAGTCGTACCAGCTTCGCAGGCAGCATTTGTCTTAGCGTCCCAGGTGTGTAAGTTGAATCAGTTCATTATCTCTCGTATCTGTAACTTCGATAGAATTGATAAACAAAAAATTATCTTCTTATCGTTGCCGTTTGCGGGGGACATTAATTAAAAATTCGTAACTCGAGTACATGAGATGGGAGTTTAATAAATTAACTCGACAAGGAGAGATGTTCAAATTAACGCGCAGTTGGGGACGAGAATGCGAAAGTCGCTCTTAATGGGGTCTACCGTTTCTACTTTCGGGAAGAAATGGAGTTGGAGGATGGTAAAAAAGCGGTAGCGTAACGAAGAAAAAAAAAGTGTCCAAAGACAAGTGAGAACATGGCGCGGTACCACTAGATTGAGGAACACTTGGATAAAGTTTGGTTGGTTGGCCTGGTGCGGAGTCCTTATAGAATTTTAACAAAATATGTGACCTGGTCAACCGCGCCAGAGCAGCGGCAACAGTACACCGTTGGTCGTTTTCTTGTAATAACCGTTATTAACATCTTCGCCAGCAAACCGACAGAACAAAAGCTTCGCGACCGGTTCCTGCAAGAAACGGGAAACTTTTGTCGTTCCGACGGCTGCGCTGGATACGTTCCTCGTTCCGCCAGCGATTATTTATTTCTGTCGCAGACCGCCGTGGCCGGACTGTGTCGCAGATGTGCACGACTAGAATGAAATTCATACGCGTTTCTTCCGCCCGAAAAAGAATCGGTCCGACTATAAAATTACTACCGCTGAGAACATCTCCAAATGTTGTCCCTCTCATTAGAGCGGTTCGTTCGTTTTAATTTTCCCGATTCAATTAACTGCGCTACTCTCGTTTCTTTTTCATCTTCCTGCCGAAAAAGCTCACTGTGTTTCAGTTCATTTGCCGTGATTTTCGTATTCTTGAATGTTCAGAGTGAAACGAGCCGAATAAAGTAAAAATGAAAACGGAAGTTCAATAAAAAAAATGCGTGGAAAAGTAAAAAATAACTTCTATTTTACATATAAGTTCGCGGTGTAAAATATTCCTTTAAATGGGATGTGAGGATTATTCCTAAACAACATTCAAATATTACTAGAAATTTAGAAACCATACCGAACGATGAAATAATAAATAAAATGAATAAGAACGATTAAAAAGATCGCTAAATTTGATTAAATAAATATAAACTTAATTATAACACAATTATAACCAAAAAGTATGTATCAGATAAGCGTATACTAAGATTAAAATTACCAAAATCTTCAATGAAATCGAACGAGACATACAACAGAAACCACAAAAGCATAGCGGTACATAAAAAATGAATAGAATAATTCAATTCAATAAAACAAAGTAAAGACAATTTTTTTTTTTTTTTTTTTTTTTTTTTTGGGGCGACTCGTCTATTACACTCATGCTATCATACGCCGTTGGACCTAAGAAAGCATATAAGTGTCTATTTTTGATTAAAAATAAAATTAACGCAATACATGATTTTATTAATGTAGCATACAAAAAAAAAAAAAAGAAACATGTTTTATTAATGGTAATAAATGATTTAAATTAAACCAATTTAAAAAGATATTAATAAGTTTCGGGAATTATGGGAAAATTATAATGCGGTAACGTTTCAGTTTTTTCCAAACATAATTGAAAGAATTAACAATAATATTTATGTATCGAATTATTTAAACGTGCAGTTTACATCGGACACGGAATATTTAAGGATTATCCGAGAAGATTTAAAATTTCAGATTCAGATAGTGTATTAGGTATATTGGACAGGATAATATCGGACACATTTTACGAGGATACACATTAGCAATGTGATTTAAAATATTTACTGTAATCCGTTCAACAAATATGTGAGGATGGAAAAATATCGATAGAAGCCGTTATTTCAGTGTTGTTGCCAAATATTCAATATTATTCAAAATTCAAATTGGAATTTTTATTTCTTCATTCAAAATGACATATTTTTTAAATATATTTTACAATCATTAATCCGATAAAAAGCGAAAGACAAATCTAACACGCGTTTATTAATTTGTTAATGAAATTAGATTAGTTCATTTTAGCGTTATTTTGTTCATTTTGATTTTTCCCAGTTCACATGTTTAGGTTCATTTTGTAATCATTATTAAATTGCATAATTTTTTTGCTTCAATTATAAATACAAAGATGAAGATTTTAAATAATGAAAATGCCAAATAGTTATTATTATTATTATTATTATTATTATTATTATTATTATTATTTCACTTACGCGTCCAATTAAATTAGACATGGTGGTAAATTTATTTGAGTATCGATTATTGATCCGTCGCTAATTGAAACATTAACCGTTAGATTGTTAGGATCTGAATCATTTGTCTTTGTATTAAGCTTAATGTGGCGCTGCAGTCCGATGTCTTCAATGTATCTATAAAATTAGCACCGTTACCTAGTCCATTCACTAAACGCGCAATGTTATCAAAAGCGAACCTTGTAATATTTTCACCTTTTCAGATTCATAAATTGTACTTAGTTCGGTTAATCATTACGATTAAAATAGGACGTTTGAATATGATAGAAAATATTTCAAACAGTTATTAAAACAATGAAAATCAAAATGGTGCATTTACATTTTCTCGATTTTTGTAAAATACAAAAATTTAATAAATAATAATGAAAGTACAGTTTTAAGATCACCTGCGATATTTGATTACCTACTAATGGAATTGAAATACTAAAGACGAGTATTCAGCTGAAGTAAGTAAAAAACTTGCTTACTTGATTAAAACATCAACGCAAATATATTTAATTATTAGTCGAATAAATCGATTGTTCCACAATGTAAAAAAAAATGTATTCTCAGATACCTCTAATGCTTTCTGTAAGATGATGTCTGTAGAGTTTACATTATTTAAAAACTTAGTAACATTGCGAAATATATGTTATTCATTTCAATATCTTATTATCCAAGTACTATTTATTTCATGAAAAAACTTCGTTTACAATATTGCGACAACTCAATCGATTTCATGTTTACACTTTAAATTATATGCTTTTCTTTGAATAAAATAAATCACTGTTGTCGTCACGGATATCAACTGTTAAAAGTAATAACAAAAATTATAAATAATACATTCATATATATATATATATATATATATATATATATATATATATATATATGTAAAAAGATAGATTAAGATTAGTAAATATTACATGATTATGTATATGTATAAGTTAATTTAAGATGGTAAAGTGTTCAATAGGATAATTCGTCGACAAGCGTTTTAGCTTGACGAAAGTTTTGTATGTAAAAAATAATAAATACATGTTTTTCAAAAAAAAAAAAATATATATATATACATATATGTATATAATTATATGGATAGAAAAATATTATAAACGTTACAAAAATTAAATGAAAAGGTATAATCAATATTTTTTAGATTCCGAAATCACAAGAGTTTACGTAGCAGGCCTAAAGTTAAAGCTTACCTTTTCTAAAAATTCCACTTTTGCTATCTATCTTTGCTGATATTCCGTCGTAACTTTGGTCACGAATCGAGCTGCTTTTTTTGTTTATTCTTACACTTTCTTATATTTAAGCTACGGAGCTTTGTTTGACATTGAACGACTTTCCATAAAATAAAAAATATCGGAATGAGTGTTGTTAAATGACTGGTTTAGTTTTGTATGGAACGATTCACAGTGATTTGTAGTAAAAAGTTTTGTTTCAGTTTAGGTAAAAAAGGCCTTTAAAGGGAACAGATTTGACACATCAATAGAACGGGAAGCAATTCCACCAGCTAACTTGAAAATTTCTACGAGAATTAGTTCGACCAACATTACCCAGGAACAAATTCAAACTCTTCGATTTTTAACAACTTCCTGTAATAAACCCATTACAATATATTTTCGTGTTCCCACTGAGCGTGTAAGAACTGTATCCGATCTTGTTTTTTATCTAATTCCTATTCACCAGAAGAAAGTAGGTACAAAATACAAAATGGAGAATATTTACGTCACGATATACTTAATGAATACAGTTCTGTTATCAAACTGGCTACAGTTGAACAAAAAATTTGTTACCATTTTCTCTGCAATTAAGTTGCTAATAAGTGCTGCAACCTTAATAGTACTATACTGTACGTATATTGAAACAATTTGGAATTGTTGGAGCGTATCTTGCACGTTAATACGCTAATACGCTAATATGCTAATATCTACCATGTTTTTAATTTTTGTTCTACTAAGATTCAATAATATTCTGTCGAACTAAATTTTTATGTTTCGGAAAAGAGCGCTGAGCCACAATGTGCGATGGCCACCTGCCAACGTACCGAAGATTGCGATCGGTTGGATCAAAGTATATCTTGCAACATTATTCTTAGTTAAATTTCATAGTCTGTCGTAGACGTCAAAATTTTTAATCATCGAACACAATGTATACGAATAACTTTATTGGCACGCCGAACCTATTTAATAATAATATTGTAAATTAAGTAATATTCTCGCGCCGTTATTTATGTACTTTCAAATTGAAAAAAAACCCCCAAAAGACAGGAATTCAAGCAGTCTTCTTAAAGAGGCGTACCCCGCATGTTGACCGCAATATTTTCATGATTAATATGGCCTTTTAATTTTATAATGGAATTTGTTTTTGTTTGTCATTTTCCGATAATTTAACAAAAAAGAAAAAAGAAATGGATAAAATACATTGCCATCATTTCCGTAATTTTCAGACTGGCTGGATTTTATATACGATGTCGTTGTTGTTGGAGGAGAAAGAAAAATAAAGCGACGTGTATTAACGTATTTGATATATTATAAGAGGAAACGCAGCATAGCAGCATTCAGGGAAAAACGAATTAGCATTAGAAAACGAAGGGGTGGAATAATTTCTTGATTTTTCCTCTTCGAATTCGATGCGTCGCGCATAAAGCAGCGGAGAAGGTAGAAATGATAGCGATACAGTTTCTGTTCCGCTGAAGTTCCTGTTGGTACGAGATTTAGAAAGGATAGTTTAACAAGGAACGATGAAACGGTCGGGAAAGTTGCGGTGTGGGATGCTGCCCGTATTGGTGGAAAATTTCAACAATAATAGAAAATGTAAAATAGAAAGGTTGGATGATGCGGCGGATAGGCGATTTTCAATAAGGTTTTCCTGGAAATGGTCGTTCGCCGAAGCCGCAATACACATACGGTCTGAGTGTGAACTCGGAAACAGTGTTCGAAAACCTTTTCGTATCCTACTAAAAATGAAAATATATTCCTGAAATATTTTTAGCGCTGTGTTTTTGATTTTTCGAAATTTTTAAATTTAGTTTAGGAAAAGAAAACAAAAAGGGTGGAAAAACGATATTTTCCGCATAGTTTTCGTTTACCTATATAAATTTAAACAGGAAAAATACAGAGATGTTCGCTTTCGTATCACACAACGATTATCAAACACGATACTGTGTTAGATCGTTAGTATTGAAAGCAGTGTTGATCAGACATAGAAGGAAAAAATTTCTGGTTATTAAATATTTAAGTTTTAATGATAGATTAAGGGTAGACGAGTACTAGTCTAGAAGCGTTTAATTGCCATGTGTAGCTTTCATTGAATTTACTATGGAAAATGTAAAACAGCACGAAAACCTCCCCGACGTATCTTTTAAATAAATAAAATATAAAATCAATTTTTAACAACAACCAAAAAAAATTCCCGCAAATTAATTGATCAAAACGTGAATAATACGATTGACTTGATGGGAACTATGTATAATATTCCCATCTCTAGAAAGTATATTTAGGATCGGTTCTTAGAAGATTGAATAAAAATACCAACTTCGGATTAGTATTTTTCGCAATTTTACATTATTCATCGAAAGAATATTTAAGCACTAAAGTTTATTTGAAACGAATAGGTGACCTTCTAATTAGTCGTAAACCGTAAATTATCAGAAAATGGAATATGTACGTTTATAGACGGGATGTTGTCTCAAATTAATATACGATAGGATTTTTTATAATGTAGAAAACTTTAAGACAACTGCAAAATAAATCAGATAATATTCGAATACTTATACAGTCTCCCTGGACCATGATTTAAGATTCGAAATTCTGAAATGCTATGCGTCTCGTCAGTATTACTATATATAGTGTCGAAACGTGGAGACTGACGTCCAGAACACATCGCAGATCAGAAGCCTTCCGAGTTTTCGTGTTGTAGACGCTTACTTCCCATGAACGAAAAAGAAGACAAACGCTGAGGTATTACAGACGAAGAGAAAGGAAAAGGAGCTGATCGACATCGTCAAACGAAGAAAAATAGAACACTTTGGTCATATGATGGGTGGGGGCCGAAATACACATTACCACACAGAATATATTGATGGGAAAGGTGGAAGGAAAAAGAAAAGTTGGACGAACAAGATTATCTTGATTCAAGAACCTACACAGACGTAGACCGGTTGTTGTTCCACACAGCAAAGGATAGGGGTGCCTACGACGAATTAATGAAGTTTGCCATTAGATGAACCTAAGATCGAGAACAGCCATGCCCTGAAAGAAGAGGATACAGTCTCCCAGAAAGTGAAACCAGTCGGCAAAACGAACGAGGCAAAGAAGCAACGGAACAATTACAAAGTTTGACGAATTCTTCAGTACACTAAATATCCTAATTGAACCGGTGGACTTACTGAACGTTTGAAGGATTTATCTGATACTGTTCCACTGGATTTATCTCTATCGCAGTCTTTATATCTGGAAGGAAATGTCGAAACAGGTAATTTTAATAATAGCCGATTAACTCTAAAAATTTAATTTTTTTTTTTTTTTAAACTGTAAAGGGTCCCCCCACAAGGGCAAGGTCTATATTGTCGGTACCCAAACACATTTATTGTGTAAATATAACGTACAATGTAATATCAACGTCCGAACTTATAGCTAAGCTATTATACTATTACTATACATAGCGTCATAGCTAATAGAGTAGCCAAATACAAAAAAATCATCGTAAATCAAGCTAATATCTTATCCTATTATTACAATGTATACACTTCCGATCTGGAAATTTATAACTAATAATATCATTGTAGTCTACGATAGCACTAGAAACCATATCACAACCCATCCGAGCAACCAGACAATACAATCAGGCAGCGCAACAAGGGAAATATACAACACAAAAAGAAATAATCATATAAACGCTATTAATGTTTTAAAACAGAACAATATATCCGAATAGCGGTTATGCCCAACGCAACATAGAGTTAATTATAATTAATCCTATACGAATATCAGATAGATAGCTATGCTCATTTATGTCTACAATCCGAATCATGCATGTCATGTCGATGGCACAATGTAAGCAAAGCCCGAATACCCTTCTATATTGTTTTTGGAAATGCACTAAAAAATAAAAAATACTCGTAATTATTTCATTAACGGCCCTTTTGTTTACAGATCAGCACAACGGCGGTCATGCTCGCGAGCAATGCCCACATATTGACGTCACTTTCATTATATTATATTGGAAAAGGAAGTTACAAAAACGATTATTGAAGTGTGTAACAATATAGAGAGTTAAATAAGATACCGGGGGGCTGTAGTTATGATGATAGCAAGGGAGCGGCAACATTTCTTTCCGAATCTAATTTCTATCTCGGCCAAATGACGGTGTATCAATTAAAATTTCTCATCCATCACATGAATTCCGCCGTTGGTGTTTTCCGGTATTTATATTCCACGAGATTTTCTTCATAGCGGCCATTTTCCTATTTGAAATCGGTAATAGTAGCAGAAAATTATCTTTAATTAGAAAAGACGAGCGCCAAAGGGGAACGTTGAAAACTCTCTGATTGAGATTGGGATACGCTTAGAAGTGTAGGGAAAAAAAGGTAAGTAAAATTCCGATAGCAGCCATTCCATTAAGTAAATTATAACATATACTCTTAAAAATGTTAACTATTACTTTAACTAAATTATCTCTATAAGTAGGAAGCCGTCTTTTTCTCGGCAGACCAATAAACGGCAGAAAAATTATAAAGACCACAATGAGGCTTCAAAAGCTTTTCCTTTATACGACACAATACCAGCGTCTTTTGAGTGTCGAAGAAACAGCGTACAAATGGATCACTTTAAAAAGAACCCCTTGCAGAGAATTTCGTTGCATCGCTTAAATACTTTGCTTGAGAATATTTGTTTCGTAAACGGTTCGAGAACAAGAATTCTTAAAAAAAACAATAACCGGTATGATCAGTTCATTTACTCTGTAGCCTTTATGCAAATTTTGGAAGTAAATTTCGGGCTCGGAACGTCAAAGGCTGTATTGTTCAGTTATGGAAATTTCCATTCTTCTTTGTTTGCCTAAAAACTTCCTTTCGACTATCATGATATTAAAAAGGTATTTGATAGTGTTCTAATTCTTGCACTACATCACCATTTAGCATCTCTAGCGGTTCCAGCAATCAAAGACACATCTGTAACCTCTTCCTTACCAAAAAGCTGCGATTTTTAAATCCAATCGCCAGAGAAACGCTTTGGAAGGGTTACGCTCCTATCGACTTAACACGAGGTTTTACGTCTTATTTTTACATTCTATTCGATTTTGTAGTAGCCAGTTACCACCTAATTCACGGATTCTGTCTTTCGCTGACGACTTCGCCGTCCCTTGCAAAAATTAAACGGTAGCTGAATGTGTAATACAATCAGTGTTCGTTAACGTATGCGAAAAATTCCTTCGAGAATTTGAATTAGAGGCATCTCCTTTTTTAAATGTTATGCTTAAATTCAGAGCGTAAAATCCGGATGATATAAACGATCGTCTTACTTTCACAGCTACTCGTGTGAAGTTTTGCTAAGCTCACATATCCAGAATCTTCAGAGTTCAGCTCACTGAAAAAGGGGCCATTTGAAGCGCGCTAGGGGTGTTTCGATGCTGTTATATTTTACAAATGGCCGATTCAGTTTACAGTTTACTATGATTCAGTATTTTACGATTCAACCTCGAAAGCTGCACCTTTCCTATCGGTCTAAGGCTTAATACGAGTAATTTCGCCGTTATGTGGACCTCAGGTGGAGACTGAAATCGTTATGTTGGCAGATATATTTAAACCGCTGAATTTATAACTCTACCGGTACCTCTTTCTCTCTCTCTCTTTTTCTCTTCAGCCGTACTGTCCGTTTGCGGACGTCGTGACCAACCATCATAAACCAGAGTGGATCGAGCGACCACTTGTCGTCATTTTTCTCTTTTGTTGCTAATTTTCGTTAGTTCTGACAGAGAAAATTTTGTAGCGGCTTTAATATGATTATTTACCTCATCCCTCGCCTCCTTTTTCCATTGATTTTTTCTTGTATGAGAGTTCGTTCTAAACCGTTTCGTCTCATGACATATCCAAAGAACTTTAAACTCTGCCTTATTATCGTGGGCAATAATCGTTGCATCAGTTCTATACGGAGTTGTTTTAAAATTGATAGATTGGTTCTGTGTTCTATCTATGATATTCTTAGCATGCGCCTGTAGCAAATTATCTTAAAGACTTTGATTTTCCGGCGTTATGCCGCCGTTGTTCTCCAAGATTCTGAACCGTAACGTAATATTAAGTGTACCAGCGTTTGCATCGACCTTTTTTTTTTTTCACTTGGCATTTTATTTGATAGTCTATCCATATTTTTGTAAGTTTGCCTAAAGCATTTTTTGCCATGCCTATTCTTCGTTTTATTTCCGTCTCACAGTTTCCCTCATTAAGGTTATATGAGCGTCGAGGTATATAGTTCCAAATTTCACGTCAATGTCGGGTAATGAGGTATAAATTTGCCTGGTAATTTGTTCGCTCTATCAACCACCATTATTGTGCATTTTGATCGGTATAATGTAAGATTAGCTTTTCGGCCAAAATATTCAATCCGACCGAATAAATTTGCCAGTTCTTTTTCATTCGCAGCAATTATGTCATCGGCGTAACGTAAGTTATCTATTTTTTTACCACCGATGTTGACTGTGCCTTCCCAATTTTCAGTTACCTAACGCGTGATCCACTCGCTGCATATATATTGAATAATACGGAAGATGGAATGCATCCTTGTTTGACACCTACTTCCGTTTTGCAACTTTCAGATATTTCATACTCTACTTTAATACAGACGCTGTTATTTGCGTGGTTTTTGATTAGTATGATTATTCTGGGACGCCCATTTCATTAACTACTCTATCTATAGCGTGTTCCAATTCACGTTTTCGAAAGCTTTAGTATAATCCAAAAAAAAAAAAAAAAAAAAAAAAATATTGTCGGAACGTTGTTATATTCATGGGTTTTTTCGATTATCAGCCTAATATTAGGAAGTTTTGCTCGCGTGTTCCTTTCCCAGGCATAAAACCTGTTTGTTCCTTTGGTATTTGTGCTAGCAGATATGTCTTTAGCCGTCCCGTTATTACATACAGTAAAACTTTACCCGCATGACTGATTAAAGCGATTAATATCTATAATTGCTGCATTCTTGTTTATTTCCATTTCTATATATTACGATGTACACTGATTCTGTCCAGTCGTTTGGCCATTCATTAATTCCCCAGATTTTATTGCATATTTGATGTAGTATATTGATATATTTTTCCCCACTTGATTTGAACGTTTCCGCTACTATTTCATCGCAGACTTATTGTTCTTTAATTTATTTACTGCATTTTCGATTTCTGCACGGAGGATAGGCGGTTCTTGAGTGGTACCTGGGAATAGTGGTTACCTTTGTGTTTGTGTCAAACTTTGATCTGCCATTAGCTTTTGACAATATTAGCGCTATCTTTTAGAAATTAAGCATTTATTTACAATGGGTTCTCCGTTTTGGTAATTTATAGCCCTATATGCCTTATTTGAAAATCTCTGCTTAAGTATGCTACTTTTTTAAAAGGATCCCTCGTTTCATTATGTTAAGCATGGCTCTCTATTTTAGTACATATATCCAACATGAATTTGTTTTTGTCTTTTCTCATCACTCGATTGATTTCCCGCGCCAGATCATTATTATACATCATGCGTTCCCTTTCCTTATCCCCCCCCCCCCCGCGCGTCTTTATTTTTCTTCTCTTCCTAATTTTACTCCAGGTATCTTCGGTTATTCGTGGTTTTCTTGGTTTTTCAGGTACTTTGTATTTTTCCGCATTACTTATTAATATTCCTTTATACCTATTAATCTTCAGTTTCATTTTCTGTTATTCTATTTAGTCCTCGTGCGACTTTTGCTTTATATTTATCATTATCTTTCAGCTACCATCTATTAGAACTCATATTGCGCTTAGACACGTTTCGTATCTTTAGCCGTACTTCTGTAACTAATGCATTGTGGTCCATACCGCAATCTAAACCTTCGGTAGGTTTTAGCGTCTCTGACGGACGATTTCTATCTGTTTCGCATTAGGACGTAGTCTATTTGATTTCTTGTGACGCCGTCTGGTGATTGTCATGCGGAGATGATGCTGAAAATTGGTGTTAGCTATTAGTAGCTCATTTTCGGCACAGAAGTCAATAAAGAGATCTCCTCGGCCATTTATTTTTTCAACCCCATATTTTCCGGCTATCTACCGTATCTGCGTTTCTTGACTAGTCTCCCCTGTAATTCCGTTAAAGTCCCCAAAGATTATTTCCTTTGTGGGATATCATTAATTGTATCTTGTAGCACTTCATAGAAGTTATTTATCTCTTTCTCCGTAGTATCCAATTAATGTGTTTGAAATTGCTTTGCTAATTATGACTCCTACACCGTTCTGTGATTTTTTTCTCGCTACTGGAGCATATCACAAGGTTTCCGTTTTCTGTTACGAAGTGTCCGCTTGTTCTGTAATGAGTCTCAGCGAGTCCCAATATATCAATTTTGTTCACTGATGCTTCTATAACCGCTAGTTTTCCCGGCATATTAATACCTCTCACGTTCCAGATAGCTATTTTTATTAAAGGTGTCTTAATCTTTGTTTTATTTGTGCCAGGTGTATGGTATCTACGGAGAGCCTGATCACCCGCCCTTCTATAGCCGGTCGCCAATTTTACACTTACGATTCCGGAATCGCAGCGCCGATTGCTAGTCGGGTCGCATGGCGTAACAGCATTGATTTTTGGCTTTTTCATGGTTAATTGATTGGTTTGTTTTCTTGAGATAATACCGTGGTAGGTTCTCTTTTCTTTCCATGACGCAGTTCCGACAACCAACTGGGCCATTCGGGCTTTGCTGGTTGATATGACACACATCGCCGAACCGAACATCATGTTCATCGTCTTTATAGCCTACTGGTGTACCTGCTGCCATACATCAGCGTCTTTGGATAATAGTCCTAACCGCCGCACAAGCGCTGGCAGCTAGTGAGGGAGTAGCGGTTTTGAAGTTTGACAGTGACCAAAATCCGCTGAGAGCGAGATAGTCGTAAGATATGCTAATAGTCAATTTCTCAGTCTGCCCATCCGCATTCTCGTACCTCATTGCCCTGTCACGACTGCAATCGTCTACTAGAGACGTTCTACTAATAGCCGCTCTTGGTTCGCGACTGCTTATTATCTATTCACAGCTAACCAGTATATCTCTACTGGTCATTCCACTATCCACCGCCCGTGGACACGTCCAGTTCCGGTTAGAGCTCCGGATCTCAGAGAGGTACAAAGTGTCCCCTGGGGCGCTACCAGTACCTACGTAATCTTATTTATAACATCTGGTGACTCCTTCCTTTTAAACTACGCGATAAACTCTTTTTATTTCTTTTTATCAATAACCAACTTTGTTTTGTTTTCTTCTTTCATCATCTCATTCTTATACTGATGAAAAGAAAACTATTGCTTGTGTTATAAACAGTTGACCTTTGAGTTATAACAAAAAATAAAAAAATTCTACCCCATAACAGGAAAACTTCTTACATTTCTTCAATGCTTTTCTGATTAGTTATTTCTCGTTTGTTCTGACTGGATTCCCCTTTTTATCCCTTTTAAAGTTTACACGCTTTTTTTGACTACAGTAAATCATCAAAACCGAGAACTATTTTCGTGAGGATTTGCATGCGGATTAAACAACAGATCGGAAGCCGTCAGGTATGATATCTGTCGGTGACGTAACCAATTAACCGACAATTTTTTGAGTTTCAGATTCGATTTGTTCGTCTTTACTAACTAATATATACCTCTTTTGTTTCCTCTCCCCGGTCCATTTTGAATTACTACGTTCACTGTGATCGTCTGTCGTTTCTTCATATCTCCAACCTTTTCAGTTCTATTAGCGTTCCTATTCTATGTAATCAAACAAATATCGATACGCGGTCTTTTCATGCAAATCGGTGAATGTAAACCGAGTGTTCGTCAAAAAACGAGAAAAATGTGGTCCCTTTAAATAATTTGTTATTATATAAAGCAGAAGAGGCGATTGACTTAAAATACTATCAGTTTGCCAAATTACCGTATAAATGTACCTTTGAATAAGGAGAGCGATTATATATTTTGATGTTTTTACCGTGGTAAAGCAGCTTAAAATAAAGAAATGTTTTTTTATTTATTTATTTATTTATTTTTTTTTGAACATAAAATATGGAGAATAATGTGACAAAAAAGTTTATTTATTTATTTATTTATTTATTTATTTATTTATTTATTTATTTATTATTACAAAACAAAAAAAAACAAAAAAAAATGGCGCATTCGGCTACTCATCGGGCCATATGCAACCAGAGCCTACGAGAGGTATTAGATTAGGTGTAGGAGTTTAAGGTTTTTCAAAAAGAGAAAGAGGTTGTCAAGGTGAGTGAAGTCTTCAGAAAGAATTGTGGGAACTGAATGTGGAAGATAAAGAGAGGATAAATTTAAAATTCTAAAAATTGTAAAATAAAATGTTTTTTTACAGAAAAAAAAAAAAAAAAAAAAAAATACTGACTTCAAGATTTATTATAAAAATTTAATAAAAACGCGCTAAAAAGGAAAAACATAATTATTATTCGATAAAAAATATATTTCAGAGTGATCTTAAACGTAATATTATCGTAATTCTTATACAACGCGTTGACTTTTTGCAGTCGGCACCAAATTAAAATTACAGTAAATCTAGGAACAATTTAATGAATATTTAATGCTGTTTTTAATTATAATTGTAATACGTAATATGAATCCTACTCTAATTAAGGTACAAATGTTGTATAAGACTTACCATAATATCACCTTATAAGGTATGTATATTAATCTGAAATACATTTTTTAGCGAATTTTCATTAAACATTTGGTAATAAATCTTGAAGTCGGTCATTTTTTTTAAAAGAAAAAAATTTTTTCCCCTTTATTTTGTCAATAAATACAAAGAAAAATAAAAAATCTAATATCTAAAATTTCTCCTACCGAGCGGGGTTCAGGACAGATAACGTAAAATAAAATACGGGCGGTGGTCGAAAAAAAACATTAATATTAATTCAGAATAGTATAATCGATCAAACGTTAATTATATATAAATTCACGGACCAATTTTTGGTTGAACCGAAAATCGTTACTGATCGGCCAGTTTATGTTTACGTAATTATTAATTGCGTGCTTCGTCAACTAGCACTGACACAGTTTGTTCATGTAATGGACCAAAACATATATTAATAGTAATTGCTCGTTCAAAGGAAAGGAAGGAGTAATGAAAAAAATCATAGGGGGCAGCGACTGATCTAAAATTTGGCTGCGACAATTAAAATTAGACTACGTTCGCAGTTATTTATACTAAAACGACAAAAAGCACGTCGCCAATTGGATCGAATAAAACGTTGGAAAACAGTCGTTTTATTTCATTTATTTCTCCAACGATTGCAATTGTATTTAACTGAATTAGACGTTATAATTCGTACTCTCGAGCAATCATTAAAATATTAAGCATGATTAACTTTAGAAAAATAACATCTCATCCAAGCAGACAGTTAACGAAATCGAACCCGTTAAAAATTTGAAATTATTCTAAGTACGTGAAGTATAAAAACTTCCGTTTGAATACGGACAACTTTGAGCGAAACCGGTTGTTTTAGCGTGTTTTCGTTTTTTTTTTTATTCCGATTGGCGATAATTAAACTAAAAATGGAACAATAAAATTGCAAGATATCTTCGTTCGGGTAGTATCTAGTTCGAATACAGAAAATGTAAATAAATGAAATTACGATTATTTAAGAGTGAGATATCAAAAGTTTTGTGGCGACACAGCATAAAACGGGGAAAAAAAATGAATGAATCATTGGACAAACACAAAAAAAGAATTATTGGAAATTTGGTTACCGAAAGAAAAAAATATTTCTTTATAGGTCGACGGTTTTCGAATCGTTTATCTTGGGTTTTCTTTTCCAGATTATTCTCTCGGAGTTAGTATAAATAGAGATATGTCCTTCAAGTACAACAATTTTTTCTTGTGTTTTTAATCCACGACGAATGAACAAGCGCAATTTCAGTGTCACCAGTGACTACAAAATTTCTCCGATAGTGCACAAGATGACAAACGAAACAACGCGATCTACAGCATCAGCCATTACGAAGATTCTACCGTTCAACGCCGACAACCTCGAGCTTTGGGGTTGCCTTGATCGAGAGAAATTTTTAGGTCTCTAAAATTACGTCAGAGAATACGCAATTCAACTACGTCGCAAGCGAGTCGGATTCTAAATACGCCCCAGAAGTAAAAGACACTTAGGTTAGTCCGCCTAAAAAGAATCTGTATATAACGATCAAAAACGAGCTTATCAAGCGGCTGTTAGCTTCGCAAGAAGCAGAAATCAAACGGCTCGGCGAACGTGAGCAACTCGATATTAGGAAACCATCGCAATTCTTGGGATACCTAAAAGAGTTAGGAGGTAGCAAGTCAATGGCTCCATGTTACACACTATTTGGATTGGACGTCAACCAAAAAATATGCAAATGATCTTCGCAACACAAAAGGACACGAAATTAAGTAAATTAGCCGACGCTATGGCATCCTCTTCAAGCATCTTCGAGGCCAGCGCTTCCAACACATGTCGAGCAGCATATCCGGGAGCTTTGAGGCAATGCTCGAAGAAAAATTAGCTCAACTTCGTAAAGAGATGGCAGCCGTTTCCGAAGTGTTCACTACCCACAATGGCGAAGTTTCCCCCGAGGCAGAAAATGCCGCGGTCGCTCAAAGTCAAAAGATGCGCCCAATGAGAATGGGCATTGTTAGTACCATGCAAATTGTAGTACAAATGCTCGAAAATGCAGTAAACCTTACATTTTCCCGTCGGAAAACGTCAAGGCCAGTCACTAGTTTCGGCTAAAGATGACACCAGCCTAATTTCGAGCCGACTTTTCAAGCTGATTTCTGTGTATTTCCCAGAATTCGCGTCAACCCCACGTTCTTCGTACGAACTTCGCGTGGCAAATGTATCAAGCATCGCAACATACGGTATAATAAACGTAACGCTTAATCTGGGACTTCACAGGGACTTCCCGTGGATCGCCTACGTGTCGAAACCGATTATCGGAGCCGACGTTCTCCGTCATTACGGACTTTTAGTTGACCTCCGAGAAAAGCGTCTCTGCAACACAATTACTAGGCAATAATCCACAAGTTCGAAATTGCACAGTACCTCAAGTTAAAGCCATAATCACCGGAGAGTTACGGTTTCATCGCCTTTTGACCAGCGGAGTGCCCGGCAACGTTAAGCAGAGAGCACGGTACATCATATTAAAACAACATCTGGACAGCCTGTCGCATGTAAGCCACGGTGTCTAGCACCCAGTAAACTCAAAATTGCAAAAAAGGGGTTCCAGACAATGGTTAAGATGGGTATTGCACGTCTATCGACAAATAGCTCTGGTCATCAGCTTTACATCTAGCGCGGAAATCGGGCGACGTATGGCGTCCTTGTGGCGATTATAGAGCTCTAAATGCGCGAACTATACCGGACCGTTACCCCGTAGTGATTGAAAATTTTTCCCAATCTCTTATGGCCAAGAAAATTTTCTCGAAAATAGATCTGGTACAGGCATATCAACAAATTCCTATGGTGGAAGAGATTACAACTCCATTGAGGCTTTCTTATTTTCCCTTTATGAGTTTCGGGCTACGTAACGCTGTGAAAACTTTCCAACGGTTCCTAGACAAGATCTTGAGAGAACTCAATTCGGCATACAACTATATCGACGACATCTCATGGTTGCATCAGAGAACGAAGAGTAGCATGAGAAAGATCTCGACAACTATGACCTTGTTATCAACGCTTCCAAGTGCATTTTTGGAGCGCAGATGGTACAGTTCTTGCGCGCTCATAAAAAAACTACAAGGACCTTCAAAAAAATGATTCCGACATGATGGAAGCTCGTTGCATCTGCAAAAAGTTACTGTCCCAGGTACGCACGAGATGATGTATTGTGACGTTTCGACAAACAACGTACGACCGTTCGTCACAAAGTCGTTCCGCAAGCAAGCATGTAACTCCTTGCACCACGGACATTCGCATCATTGTACACAGCCATCAGCGACACTGATTTCACAGCGTTTCTTCTGGTCTAAATTTAATATCGACTACAAAAGATGAACCCGAGAATGCATTCGATGCCAAAGCAGCAAAATACACCGGCATATGCACGAGCCGTTTAGGAATTACAACCTCGCTAGTTCAAGATTTGTGCGCATGAAGATCGACATTGTCGGACCGCTTCCCAGTTCACGCAGTTATCGTTACGTTTTATAATGCGTCGACCGTCTTTCCCATTGGCCAGAAGAAGCATTTTCCATGAAGGACATGACAGCTCACGTGCACGACGAAAACTACCTATAGCGGCTGGATAACTCGCTACGGTGTTCCACTGAGAATAACGAACGATCAAAGACGGCAATTTGAAAGCGAAATTTTTTGTGCACTTTCGATTCTCATCGGATCGCGTCACTTCCATACAATAGTCAGACACCCCCGGAAGCAAACGGTATCATAGAAAGTTTACATAGGCAACTGAAAGCTATAGAAATGTGCCGCAAAACCGACAATTGGGTGGGGAGCGTCTGCCAACAGTAAAGCATACGAGTGGCACGAGAAAACGATTTAGCAGTAACTTCGGCAGAGTTAATTTTTGGAGATGCCATGCAATTGCCTGGAGAATTCCTAGTTCCGAGATTCAAAAGTAAGCTCAACGATTCAACACCTTACGTTACACGCCTGAAACAACATTTTGCCGAACTACAGCCTGCTCACCAGCGCATCAAGACATACAGTCGATTTTTGTATACAAGAACCTTAAAGACTGTTCTCATGTTTTTGTATACCGAAATGCACCAAAAAGACCGCTACAGCCACCTTATGAGGGATCCTTTTCTATCGTGTCCCGGCGGCACTCGTGCCATCACATTGTACAGATCCGCAATAGACACGTACCGATACCGCTAGACCGCCTCAAACCAGCGTACATCTCCGTAGAATGCGAAAAGAAGAAACCAGGTATTATGGTGAGACGATCAGCTCGAGACAACAAACCAAAAATTGATGACAATATCAGGCGAGTTCTAATGTACGAACGTACATTTTCTTGATCGTTTTCAAGCAAGATTATCGTGATTACGTCACTAGAAGGAGATGATGTGACGGCGCAGCATAAAACGAAAAAAAAAAAAAAAATGAATGAATAATTCAACAACGGATGACGCGAAACAAATTGAAGACGATGACGCAACACACAAAAAAAAGAATTATTGAAAATTTGGGTTACCGAAAGAAGAAAATATTTCTTTATAGGTCGACGGTTCTCGAATCGTTTTTCTTAGGTTTTCCTTTCCAGATTATTCTCTCAGAATTTAAAGGTAGGATGTCCTTAGCCCAGTTCAGTTTCGCGCTGATGACACGCGGTCGAGCGATATCGAATTAAGCAAGAGGTGAAAATACTGAGTCACCGGTAAATCTTTAGTTTGTACGTGTCCGCGAGTACGAAAATTTTTTCTTGTGTTTTTAATTTGTGTTTTTGTTGTTTCGCATTTTTTTTTTTTTTTTAATAAATTTATTTCGTAGTAAACTGTGTGTGTGTGTGTGTGTGTGTATTGATTCAAGCAACCCACAGTTTCACTAAGAATTTAAATAAAAACGTTAATGAAATTCGAAAAAAAAAAAACAAAAAAAACAATCATCTAACCTTTTTACCAAAAATTATCCAACTACCGTTACATGAGGAAAAATGCAGAGAATTTAAAACGACTGCATCAAGAAAGTAAAATCGAAGCCTGCACTATAAGAAAGATATTGAACAGTGTCGTAGAGAAGCGAATATAATATAAAAAGAACACCGATTATATTAGTCCGTCCAAATTTGAAGTGAAATTTTTTAGACCGGAGAACTGGTATTTTATAATAGGGAGCCAGCTATAGGAAACTATACGGCGGGACTGGAAGTAGATGGAGGTAATTATGGAGGACGGACTAATACACTTTTGGCGTCGGATATAATTAGAAATTTATTAGAGCTTTGCACTGGAGATGTGAAGAGAATAGCGTCTAGGTGGAGGAAGTCAAAATAGTTGTGAGTATGGTGAAAAATTAAAGAAACTCCGAATCGCTTTTACGCTAACGTTTGCCATCGTAGCGACATTATTATTTTTTTTTTTTTGCTTCGCTTTTTCGATACTAACGCGGTAAGGCGGCTAAATTACATATGGAATAAACTAGTTGCGCGGAGAAATGCGCAGAGAAATTGCGATACTGGTAGGATATGACGCAAAAACTCCATATGATAATTGTTGAAGCGTCGCGGAGCAAAAGAAGGAAACGTTCGGGGAAAAGGAATTTACTGAGACAACGGGAGGGTTACTTAAATTGTTTAATTCCAAAACACCTATATAGGCTATCCGCTAAAATTGGTATTTTAAAAGGAGAAAAGTCGTAAGCAATTGGCTTAAGCGCTAAAATATGAACGGAATCCATTTCGACAAAACAGAGATACTCGATTGGACTACGTAGGAAAAAGAAAAAAAAAAAAAGTGTAGACAAATAGAGATTACGAGGTATGAGAAGTTTCAGAATAAATTATATTTAAAGCAATAAAATTCGGGGAGACCGTATGACGATGAAATGGGCACGGGTTTCAAAAAATAAAAGCGAATAATGTAAAATAATCCGTCGTTTTTCCTCGGCTATGAGCAGAGTCGACTTTTTATTTAAAAGAATTTTGCACTCCACTAAATAGCGCATGACCCAAAATTTCGGAGCGCCTTCGTCGGAAGAATAATTCGCACTGTGTACTTGATCAAGAATGATGGCACCAACGAAAGCGGTCTTACATAACAACGTGGTCCCGCTGGTAATATTTATCGAGCACGCTAACGTTCGATGAAGAAGCCGAAAAATAATTTGTAAACGCTGACAGCCGTTTGCGTTAATTGATAATGATTGCCTCGGCTCGGCTGTGACACTTAAATTACGAGGTGCACACTGATATTTCGATAGGGTTCAACAGTGTACCGAATGAAGTGTTCCCCCTAATAGCGCGTCAACTCTCTGGCGGAAGATATGTGCAGCATACATCGTTCCTTCATCGGTCGAATGGATTCCAACCGTTTGCTTATTGTGCCTGTCGAAGGGAGAACGTGCGCGCCGATCTTCTACTTTTCTTCATCCAGCACAATGCGTATCGTATTAACGAGTATCGAATTATTACTTAGTTTTTAACGCGTCGATCGCAACTATAGGATTTACAACTACCGAAATTTCTGAACGTACGTTGTTCAAAATATACAATTTTTTCAAAAAAAAAAAAAAGTAAAGTAGAAGGAAGACGCGATGAAATGGAATTTATTACAGACAACGAGGAATAATTTGCAAAGTCGAAATTAATATTAAAATATGAGCAACTAAAATTAGTCCGTGAAAATAATTATAAATAACCGGTATTTTCCTTTCCACATATATGTATATATATATATATATATATATATATATATATATATATATATATATATATATATATAAATATAAATATAACTCGACCATTTTGGCCTCATGCGACCCTTCTTGCTTGCATTTCTGTCTCTTTCTCTTCTATACTTCGTATAAGGTTATCAGAATTTGCAACGTAATTCTATTAAATGTTTATAATAAATCTCAAAGTCAGTTTTTTATTTTTTTATTTTTTTTTTAGAAAACATCTTTTTAGCATTATAAATTTCTTTTTTTTTCCTCCATTGAATTACCGTTTTTAGCTACTTAAAAACCACCCAACAGTCTACCATATTGAATGTACTTCTTCAAAGTGTTATACGATCATTTGTTGTTTAATATTTTTGCTAACGATATGAAAGAGCTTA
This sequence comes from Icerya purchasi, assembly GCA_039619475.1. NCBI lineage: Eukaryota > Metazoa > Arthropoda > Insecta > Hemiptera > Monophlebidae > Icerya > Icerya purchasi. Next base: position 237,773,286 of record CM077115.1, on the reverse strand, counting down.
GGCGGACTGCATTAAAACTGCGGTATTCACTTATGATATGTTGTACTGACGGGTATTTTAATTCAGTACAGTATGGACATGTGTTAGGGGAAGTTATCCTTTGCAGTATATGGTCATGACTTTTATATGCTCTATTCTTAGCCGATATTGATCGTTGTATATTCGACACGAATCTTTTTCTTGCTAAAAATAAACTTTTTTGTTACATTATTCTTCATATTTTGCGCTTAGACAAAAATCGATTTGTTTATTTTGAACTGCATTTCCACGTTGAAAACATCAAAAATTAAATTTCCATGATAATTGGCAAATCAATAGTATTTTAAGTCAATCGCCTCTGTTATACTAATACAAAAAATTATCTAAAGAGGCCGCAGTTTTTCACGTTTTTGGACAAATGCTCAGTTTATATTCACCGATTTTTATAATTACTCACATGGGGGGTACCTAAGTTGAATGGTACTCTTTCTAATGAACAAAGAGAATCAGTAAAATCGGTCTATATAAATATGAATTATGCGCGAACAAACATAAAATAAAAACATACGTGACGAAAGTATAATCTCCTTCTTTTTGAAAATCGGTAAAAATTAAAATATAACAAACGTTACATAAAATTGGGACATTTTTTCTAATGGAGGCTGGCATAAAAATTACGTTGCAATTAATATATAGTCGCATCTGTCAGATTAAACCAATTGGAAAATTTGTGCTGAAATCACAAAGAGGCGAATACAGAATATAATGTAACTTTCTACAACTAAGTCTTGAAGATACATTTAAACTTATTTATATTGATTATTTTTTTATTTTATTTTTTTTTTTTCTTATACAGTACATAGGTATTATGTATGTTTGTGACGTGTTTTGTTATTTTTATGTTGTTCACGCATAACTTTTGATTGTTTAAACCGATTTTAATTCATTTTGATACGAAAGTGGGCCGGTCAGTGCAGGTAACATGTATACATTATTGAGCCAGCTACCGTATGTCTAGAGGGTGACACTCCCGGTATAAACAAAGTTCCTTTCACCACTTTTTCGTAGATATACAAGTATAAAGTTATTCATAAAGTATATGATAAAAAATGACACAATATATGTATAAATCCCGTATGAATTAAAACCAAAACAATAAATACGAATCCCGTACGAATGAATTAAAACAAAAACAATAAATAAATCATCAGACTAATTGAAATGTGCTAACGTCGTACAAAAAAACCGCGCCAATTTTCAAATTCAATAAAATGTACACGTGTTTAGAATTGAGCTTATACAACTGACCACATACGATGCTTGCTGCTCGAATCTCAATACTCGCTCGCACACACACACACACACACACACATCTGTATATAAGAGAGAGAGAGAGAGAGAGAGAAAGAGAGTGAAGGTCGCCTAGAGGACGACGCATAACGCTTTTTTTCGTTAGTACTCCATTTCTGCCGGTTTACTCTTACCGACAAGCTGTGTAAAAGAACTGCGTTCCAAAAAAATTAAAAGTCATGGTGATGGGCTATCGCTCTCAGTGTAGTCATTAAAATAAACGTTAGAAAAAAAAAAAAGGCGGTAGGTCCCTTTAGAAAAATTTTTAACGTGACTCCTTAGAAACGTAAATTGAGAGAACGAAAGCTGTTTTTTAATACAGCCGAGAAAAATGAAAATAGTACTAATGTCCATTACGACGCGGATAAATATAGAGATTCGAATGAAGCGAAATTTTGCAAGTTAATCACTCGCTGACGGGAACGCCAACTTAATTGCGTATTGACTCCAATGATGTTTACTGTTTATATAGTTATTGGTAAAATTAAATCGGTCCATTGCAGTATGAATATCGAAGAGAGTCGACTACTGAATGCAGTCATTAAAGTGAGAAAAGAATTTCCTTAGAGATGTACTTTCCCCGCTTCATAGGATGTAAAAATTAATCCAAATAATTTCATTAGAACATAGGAACAAAAATATAAACTCCCGGAAAATTTCCAAATTTACTGAGTGAGACGAGTGATTTCTGTGTGTGTGTGTGTTTTTTTAAGCTCTTTAACTATGGGCATTAACCCAGCAGCGCAAGTGAAATTTTTGTACATTTTCAGTGTGCGGCAGAGGTATTTGAAATCAAGTCCTACCTGAACGAAACACCATTGCCTATCCAACTATGTCATGATAGATCTGCCTATGAGTATGACTTAAAGTATTAACTTTGTTATACAGAATGATAGACTCGAATAAAATACGATGAAAATTAGAAACGTCCAAAGCGCAATTTCAGCACTGATGAACGTATTACATCTTGAATACTGTCGAATTAATTTTCAGCTCTTTATAAAATACCTTTTTTTTTTTTTTTTTTTTTTTTTAACCCCCCTTTGGGCATATCAACAAAGGATCTTCGCCCAGAAACGAAAGGAAGGAGAAGGATCAGTTAAATGTAGATTCGGTCAGCTATTGATAAGATAAAGGAACTGAGGATAGGAATAACTGAGATCGACGGAAACGATAAGATATACGAGGCACAATAAGGAGTAGGGAGTTTGAGTGACAGCAGATTGGAGTACAAAGAAGTATATTACATTAACGAAGGATGGACATTCAAAGAGGATATGGTCAGGATCACAGACGGCTACGTCGTCAGGATGAAGAGGGCAATAAGGGGAAAGAGCGAGATGAAAACGAAAGCGTGAGGAATGAAGAAGAGTATGATTCAGACGTAAACGGATAATAGGAACAATAACGGAGCGGTGAAGCGAAGGAAAATCGTAAAACCAAGGCCGCGTGGGAAGATTAAGTTGAATGTAAAAATTTAAGAGGAAAGTTGATTAGAAAAGGAAGAAACGCAAAAATCTGACCAAAATCTAACATGAAACTTTTTGCACAATGGGAGTAAATTCGAAACGGGAATTTTAGAGAAAAAAAAGCGGGATGATACAGCAATCTGAGCCAAAGAATCAGCCATTTCGTTACCCTCTATCCCCATATGACTGGGGACCCAGAGCATTTCAATGCGGATAGCGTGAAGTGAGTAAGAGAGTGTGAATGAGAGAGCGAATACGGAGGATGAAAAGGTCAGAGGAGTGAGAGGGGAAATGAGAGGAAATAGCTTTAAGAGCACACATGGAGTCGGAGATAATTAAAAATTTAGAAGAAGAACGATGTGAGGAAATATGGATTATGGCACGTAAAATGGCCGTTAACTCGGCCGTAAAGATAGTACAAAAGGAAGGGAGACGAAAAGATTCAGAGAAATGAATGCTCGGAATGATGAAAGAAGCTCCAACTCCATTAGGCCCCTTCGAACCATCCGTAAAAATAGCAATATGGGAAGGAAAACGGGATTCGATATAACTATGGAATTCCTGTATAACTGTTGTATTAGAAAGGGATTTGGTGGAAAGAGCTAAATGTAGAATATATTGGGAGGATTGGAGAGATTTGCAAAATTGAAAGAAAAGTAAGGAAAATTATTATAAGAAATTGTACAGGATAAAAATGAATTCAGCCGCAAAGCAATGTGGGCTAGGATATGAATTTTCTTGGGAGTAAAGCGCCAGTTTTTCAGAATAAAAAGGTATGAAGGAGTAAGTCTAGAGGATGATAACGGTAAACGTTTACACAAGACACGATATATCCTAAATAGGATCTGCGGATGAAAAGGGGAGGCGAGTTTGACTTAGCGAGAACTGCTGGTACTCGAGAAGATCTAAGAACACCAAGGCAAAGACGAATACAAGAATTTTGAATTACATATATCCAGTTTGGAAAGAAGTGATTTTGAGGCAGAGCCATAGGATAAAGGAACAGTAGTCGAATTTGGAACGGATAATCGAATTGTACAAGGAAATAAGGAGAAAGGGATCGCCTCCCCATTTTGTTGGAGAAAGAGCTTTCAGTAAGTTTAGTCTTTTAAGGGCAGAAGAGGAAAGGAAATTAATATGTTCATAAAAGGAGAGACGACTATTGAGAAATACACCGAGATAGCAGAAGCATTCCCTACGAGGGATAAGATTGAAGTTTAAGGATACAGAGACTAAAGCGGGATTAAAAGGACGAAGAGAAAAGACAATACAAGAGGATTTTAAAGGGGAAATAGAAAGGTTCAAAGAGGAAAGCGATTGTTCCAAAGTAGCTAGAGACGAATTAACACTTTCGTTAACATCTACGATATCACGGGATGAGGAAAAGAGAAGAATGTCATCGGCAAAAAATAAGGAAGAGGAGTTCATAGAAAGAGAAGCAACGGAAATAGTATAAATATTAAAAAGAGTAGGACTAAGGCAGGATCCTTGTGGAAGACCACGTGAAACAACTCTTGTAACCTCGAACGGAGAAGAAGACAGGAGAATAGTACGATTTAACATCAAGTTAACAATGAGGGAACAAAAATGCGTCGGGATGTTAATTGCTATCATTCTATCTCGAAGAGTAGGGAGATGGACATTATCAAAAGCACTGGAAACATCGATAAAACTAGCTAGAGTGTACTGTTTATCGATGAAAGATTTATAGATATAGGAAACAAACAAAATACCGAAATTTGTAGTTGCGGTTTGTATTATTCTTCACAAAAAAAAAATATTTACACTAAAAATTGTAAAATATTAAAAAGAAAAGACCGTTAAAATACCGTTTCGGGGATTAACTTTAATAGCGCTAAAAAGTAAAAAATTATTTCAAAAAAAAAAAAAAAAAAAAAAAAGGTCTACAGTAAAATACAATATTTAACGGCAGAATAATATTACACGTCTACACTCTAAAGGAAAATTAATAATTTTTTTTGCAGCAATCGGTGGCACTGCGGCAAAAGTTCAAAATATAAAATAAATAAATTCCTCTTATATATCGTACAAAAATGAGTAAATGAATTTATTTATTTTATACTTTTAAATATTAGCAAACAGGTTATGGATTGATCTAGGTGAGCGTGTTATGTTTTATTCATTTAATATGGTTTTTAAATTTTATTGAAAATTTCAAGTCGCCTATTTAAAAATAAATATCCCTCGTTACATGGGCGCTGCCAGAGGGGCAGGGGAAATCCCCTGGAGCTTTGAAACTTTTTAATCAACTGGCCATGATGAGTATTCATAGGCGCGTAATCATGCCGGTTCCCTGTTCTCAGCCGTGGTTTCAATCCTATTCTTATCAACGCTCCGCGATCGTTTCCTTAATCAGACTGCGTTTTAATCACTCTCTTCTACCCTCTTCACGTTTTCGTTTTTCCCTGTCCTCCTCTCCCGATTGTCCCCTTCATAGTTCCATCTCTCCTCTCATATGTGATGCAAACGAAATGTTTTAATTTTAATTATTTTTACATACCATGAAGATAGATTATTGTAGTACTAGTCGGTGTTTTTATATTTATTATATTTATAATATTTTGTATTTTAAATTATATCATTGTGTTTTAGTGTTAACACTATTTTATTCATTTCAGTTAAAATTATAACAAAATAGTATGGATGACAATGATGTCATCTTTTAAATCAATTTTACCAACTTTTAAATTTTGTTTTCGAAAACGTATTAACGTATCGATCGAGCCTGCTGTAATGTTAAAAAGTTTTTTAGGTATATAAATCGTGTCGTACACCAATTCTCCTAACACTATTGCAGAATATTTCCCCAGGCAGAATTAAGTTTTCCTAATTAGTGCGATATGAATGGTCAGAGGAAAATCTCAGCCGAATGCAAAGATCAAAACTTTAATATCTATCCTCCGGTGATAATGCAACGAAATATCGCAGAAATCCATGCTAATTTTACGTCTTTTTAATGAAGGAGACGCTAGGAGGAAGACTTTTGTGATGTTAGTTTGGTCACCGACTTCAAGAAGAGTATGTATTATGTTCGCTTTGTTTTCTTACGTTTACTGGCGCATAACGAACCGAGAAAGAGACAAAATAACTGCCAATGAGAAATAATTTGTCCCGGTTCTTAGTTCTCCTGTCGATTTTTATGGATTTTCGTGTCGAGTAGATTTTAATTTTGCTGCAACATTTCGACGCTTTTCACGGCTGGATTCAAATTGATGCGGGAATAAGGTGCAATCCGCGTAACATTCTCTGATAGGGAAGCTGACGAAATGCAAATTATCGAAAATGTTCCCATGAAGAATGCTAAAGGATAGCGGCCGGAGGGGGGGGAGGGGGCGATTGAGTGAAAGGAGAGAATTTTCTGTCTTACTGCAAGTGTGAACATGCGTACAAGCACTTGAACAGACAGCATTGCATTGACAAAAGAATCACGCTGCTCGGAAGTAAGCAAACGAAACGACAATTGGCTCGAAAAAGGCTGAGAGCGGTGCTGTAGCAGATTCGCATTCTGCATCAAAAGAATGATCCGAGCCGATCCATCAAACTGCGACAAGATGGCCGATCAGTAGACAGCGAAGACAGATTACCGGAGGCTTTACACGTTCACTTTGTCTCTTGACAAGACGAATTACGAACGGCAGCTCGTCCGTCTCTGTGCCTTTAAGTGAGCAAACGTGTGTTTTAAAGGAATCGCGGAAAACTGAAAATCATCACAGATTGACGGCATTTTTTTCTCCGTGACCTCTCTTTCGGTGCCGGCAAATTATTCGTACCTCGCTGCGCGCTACCACTGTCTTCTAAACCGTGCCTGCAAATGAACGCATTGCCTCTACCTGCAACTAACGCGAAATTAGCCTTTCCCCGACAAAGGCCTTCGAAATGCCCTTCTATTAAAATCATGAAATGCGCCGCTCGCGCTAGTTCAGTCTGTATAATCTTTCCCCTCGCCGTTTCATCGTTAATTCCGTTACGTTTTTCACACAAAACGGCTACACCATCTAGAGCTGTAAAATTAACACACATATTTTTCCTGTTATTTACGACATTTTCGAATTAGAGAGTGTTATAACTAATAATAAAACTCTATATCCGGACTATCAAGGGGAGCGGTAACGAGGTTGGGGTCATCGATTTTGATGAAATTTTGCAGATAGGTAGAGAAGACCATGAGTATATGAATCGTGTAAACTATTAGAACTCTTTTCGATTTACGCGGGAAATTAAAATTTTTGGAAGCCGCATATAGATGATGTTACGGATAGCCGTTTAGACAACAAACATGCAATAAATTACAGATAATATTTATTATATATTAACCTTGGGTAAATGGTTTGGAAATTATTCCAAAATTAAATATATTAAATAAAAAAATTACTTAAAAAAAAAAAAATCAATAGAGTAAAGCGAAAAAATCAATTTTAAATTTATTAAAAATTTAAAGGTGTCATTTACTATAATTATTACAATCGCCGACGCCCCGCTTAGAGTATGATACTTACTTTACTTTATAGTGTAAAAATACAACATTTTTTGGTATTTCTTTTGTAATATGGTGGTAACAGTTATGGTCAAAATGTATTCAATAACAACTGTGGTTTTTTGGATCCCTCTATTAAAAAAATTTTAGTGTTGTGTTTTTAGTTCTATTTCAAGCTATTACCGGATTATGATCCGAGCCAATATCGGCGCTTAGATATGTTTTTACATTTGTCACACCATTTCTGAATCTTGTATTAATCAATATATAATCTATTTGATTTCTAACTATATGTTGCTTTGTATCTTTCGGAGATCTCCATGTATATAATCGCCGTGGTCTTGTACTATGTGTTGCAGATCATCTTGTTCCTGGCAGAATTGTATTAGCCGATCGCCCCTTTCATTTCTCAGTCCTAAACCATATTCCCCTACTATGTTACCAACTCGTCCTTCTCCGACTTCAGCATTGAAATCTCCCATCACCAATGCCATGTCATGTTTCCTTATTGATTTCATAACTTCATTTATCTGCTCGTAACATTCTTTAATCTTTTCGTTTGTTGTATCTGTCAACGGTATGTACAGTTGTATTATATTAACGTCAAATTATCATGCATTCCATCTGAGAAGGCTATAAAATTTTTAACATATTTTTTTAATTTATTTTTGATCAATATCCCTACGCCATTTTTGTGTTCATTTCTTCCTTCATTTCCACTTGAATAATAAAAGGTGACTCTTCCCATCTCTATTTTTCCGCTACCAGCCCAATTAGTTTCACTTATCCCTAAATTCAGCCTATCCATTTCTAGTATCGCGTTATTAATTTTTCCGGCTTCTAATAAGGTTCTTGTATTCCATGTCGCTATTCTTTTTATGTTTATATTTGTTGCATTCAGTTTATGATTTTTTTTTTGTTGTAGCTAGTCGCATATAAGACGCCTGGTTTTTAACGTCATGCGTCCGGTCGCCAAACTATCAGCCCCGAAATACCGATAGCGCCAGTTGCTAGCTGGATCGCCAGGCACAATCACATTTTTATTATTTCGTTTCATCATATGGTATACAAGAGATTTTTAATGGAATGGTTTCTCCATCGCAGTATTCTAGCCGGTTGTATTTACATGTAATAGCCGCCTAGGAGTTTCTAGAATACAGCCGATTCTGCTACATGTACACCACGCCTGTATCTAGTACTAATGTGGCTGCTTCCCCATATTACTAATCACAGCTGCCGCTCACCTGGGGATCAGCCGCTGACCAGTAAGCCGCCCCTAACATGGGGATCCAACGCTTCTGGATTAGGAGATAGGGATACGCTTTGTCTGGCATCTCCATCAAGACCTGTCTGGCTTGGGTGTCCCTTCTGGTAGTTTACACTACCGCCAGCATAGCTCTTGACTTCCGCAATGCACGCAAGCCCCTCCACCTCGACAAGGTGGTATCCCCCGGAGGGGTGATTAATATTAAGCATTAAATTTGCGGATTAGTGATGTCTTCTCATGGTTGATAAAAGCGCTCGATAGAATCGCTTCAGGTATTTCGTTTAATCAATAAGGCTCCGAATTTCTATATAATGCATATGTTTTTTGCTTACAGCTGACGCTTTGATGCTTTATATCATCTGGGTATTTCAAGGTGGTTGCACATTCGAAATACAATTTAATAATGTACATAAATGTATATTTCGAATGTGTCAATTGGTATATAGATGCATATTTTGGACATTTTGTGCAATTTTAGGGTTTTTTTTTAATCATTTCACATAAAGAAAAAAGGGCAGCGTAAATATTACATTAAAAATGTTTAACTCCGTGTACGAAATCTAAGAAAGGTTGTATCATTTTTTACTTTTTAGCTTTTTGTAGTATGTTAATTAAACAGCAAAGAAAGGTCTAGTTGATTTTGTTGGAATAAACGCATTTATACGGTTGATCATCAAAAAGATAAGGTGTAAATTTTTCTTTTGAATTATTTTTTTGAACTATGCAAACGCTAATGATAAATAAATTATTCTTCCTTGTCTATATGGGAGCTATCATTGTTGCTCTTTTTAAATATTATCCGTTTCTTTTTCTTTTTTTTTTTTTTTTTTTTTTTTTTTCGTTATAAACGAAACGAATTGTTGTAACGGAATAATTTATTTTTCGATCCTCCAGATATTTTATAAACTTTAATACGTTTATTTTTAGTGTTAGTTTGACAAGAAATATTATTGATTGACCTTTTTTACGCGATGGATAGCCCTTCAACCGTATACTTTGTAACAAATACAGTCACCGGTTGTGTCTTAAAATGTAAATAGGTCGTTTTTTAAATTGAAAGCTGCTTTAATTTTCGCGTTGAAAATTTTGTAGAAATCTCCTTATTCTTAAATGTAATAATTTTTAAATTTATAATATAACGCGCTACTACTATTAATATAAGTTTATTTAATAGAAGAAAATTTAATACGTGAAGAAAAATTTGAAGAATATAAAATTGTATTCTATTCATTTAATATGCATTATTTATTACGGGCCCTGCGGGGCACCGGTCATTCTAGAGTCATTTTCTCTAGTAAGTAGTCAGTCGACTGCCCCTGATGGTGCTAGAGTGCCACCAGTAGAGAAACGAAACAACGACCAAGTGAGTTCTGTACGTCTAGCTCGTGCAGGGTGGTAACTCCCTTTTTGGCGGGCTTGGCGCTGATCAGGAAGGCTAAAGCAAAACTCACATAATATCATCGCTGACAGTAAAACAGAGGGAGGTTCACTGTCGAAGGTGTTTCTACCATCAAATATCGTTAAGCTCTAACCGCGCTGTCAAACCGGGTTCTTTCGGCTATGGGAGTACTCCTAACAGAAAACCCGCCGGAAGGCAATGAAAAATCATCGGCGTATTTCTTTCACGAACAACCGTGGACCGAAAATTATGTAGTGATATTATGCCAGACGATCCGACTAGCAATCGGAGCTGTCCAGGTTCCAGGTCTGGGGAGTGTTGAATTAATGACCGGCCATGAAGATGCAGGAAACATCGTGCGGAAATTAGGCTGCTGGAATAAAATTATGGGACTGTATAAATATTGGGACATGGAACGTACGCGGCTTAAATAGGACTGGAAAACTGGGGCTATTGTTGAACATGAAACCTCAGAATTTATTATTGTCGGTATATCGGGAAAGGTGGAGAACAATTTATCGGTAATAATAACAATACAGTATATTACTTTGGACATGACATACAAATGGAGTAGCAATATTAGTACACAATAGAGATCGTAATAAGGTAATTGCATATGAGGCAGTCAATGGTCGTTTATTAGCTATCAGAGTAATAGCAAATCCGGTAAATTTAAATATCGTACAAGTCTACGCTCCAATTGATGATTTCGATCAGGAGACTGTGGATGATTTCTATGTTGCTCTTAAAGAAGCAATAGAAAAGATACCACCAAGAGAAATGACAGTTGCACTCGGAGACTTCAATGGCAAAATTGAAGAAACAGTTCAGAACTGACAATTACGTGCAGTTGTAGAAAAAATATGGTCTCGAAACCAGGAATGGAAGAAGTGAACAACTAATTAACTTCTGCATTAGTACGAGAATGTTCATATGTAACGCTGGTTACAAAAAATCACCCACGATGTCTGTGTATACATGGTGATCCCCAGAGGATCAATATCGAAATCGAATTGATTACATCTTAGTCGGTGCAAAGTGGAAGTGATCAATTCGAGATGCAAAAACATACCCTAGAAATGATTGCGACACTGATCATCATTTGCTAGCTGGGAGATTACGGGTTAAGCTAGTGCAAAACGCGGGAAAATGTTCATAATAGATGGCATCTAAAGAACATTGTTGGTTATAAAAATCTAGCTATGCACGAGCTGCAAACCGTAGTAGAATCAATACCTGCCCTTTTGAAGAGGTTAATGTCGCGTGGAAGCACACAAAGCGCGTATTAAGCAAGTGAAGCTTTTAGAAATACTAACATGGCGTCATACAATAGGAAAAAGCCATGGATTGCAGGGAAAACGTTGACAACGATAAAAATGCGTAAAGGTATAAAAAGAAAAGAAATAGAGTACGAAGAAGCAGCGCGCAGATACCGTAACGTCAATGACAAGTTAGCCGACAATGTAGGAGTGATTAGAATATAGGGTTTCTAAATGATATTAGTAAAGACATCGAACGAAATAAGACATGTTTCGCAAAATTTTAGTAGTAAACACCGGAAATTGACAATCATTTTGTGAAATCTAGACGGCGGCGTGAATATTTTGAAAAACTCACAAGGGAATAAGATGAGGAAAACGAAATAGCTAAAATACTTGGCAAAACAACTAGAATGGAATCCGTACTAGTAACGTAAATTTAAAATCCACGAGTTATCCGCTTTATCTATCTCTTTCTATTTATATATGACTGTATGAATTAATAAACTACGATTACCTAATTAGATCTCTCTCTCTCTTCTATTCGTCAATCTTTCGATTGGTGGTCAATCTTCTTGCAAGTACTATAATTAGAATCGCGATGCTTTTAAGTATCCAGCTTGCGCTATAATTTTCATTAACAGATAATTATCGGCTTTGGTGTCTTTCAATATTTGCCTAATGAATTTCTGTCTCGGTCTGATCTTTTTCCATTTATTGATCCTTCTATTTTATCGTTGTTAGGTATCGTATTATTTCTTATAACATGCCCAATTCAATTGCATCTCCTTTCTCTTATGGTCCTTATTAAACATCATTAATCGAGCACTTTAGTATTTCTAATTTTATCTAGCCATTTAATTTTCTACATTTTCCTCCAACAACATAATTCGAAAGCCTCAAATTGTTTTTTCCTTCCCTTATTTATTGCCCGAGTCTCTGCTCCATATAAGAGCGTATGTCTTTATTCATTTTTTCGGCAATTCTACACTTATGGCTTTGGACGTTAGCGGTGAATTCTTTCTGATGAATGTTTTGCCTGCGCTATTCTGGACCTTATTTCCTGATCACATTTTCCATACTCTGATATTATTGAGGCTAGGTATCTGTGGGTTTATACATATTATACTATTTCATTATCTAATTTTATTTGCAATTCCTTACTATTATTCTGCGTTTTACGACATCTCATAACAACTGTTTTCTTTTTATTTATTTTTTCAATTATACCGTTTAAATATCAAATAATTTAGCTTAGTCAACGCATCAGAAAGGGCCTCTTCAGTTTCTGCTATTACCGCTATGTCATCGGCAAATCTAAATGATTTTATCTTCATTCGCCAATATTAATTCCACTGTTACTGATTTCTTCCCATTGTCTGAATGCTTGCTCTCTATATATACAGTGAAACTTCTGAATAACGGATAGTCGCGGAACCAAAGAATTTGTCCGGTATTAAGAAGCGTCCGCTAATGGGAAATAATAATGCATGTATAGTTTACTAAAATTTACATTATTGTGTATTGTAACGTATTTAACAAGAATATAAAAGATGGTACCTAATATAAAAAAATACAGGACATATTTACACTTAAAGACATACATGCGTCTAAAATACAAAAAAAAAAAAAGTTCGTAAAATATAAAAATATATATGTATGTACAGTACTACTACAGTACTTATGTTTGTATTCCAGTATTAGTTGACAAACAAGTTAGGCAATAGAGAGTATAAATCACTTTTTGTTTTTAAGAACGCGAGATAATCTATAATTTTAATCACTTATGTTTAAGATATATTTTTTTTTTAACACCTACTGTAGTAAATCCTAGCGTATCGAACATATTTCAGTTTTCTATGAAAAAAAATCGGTAATTTTACTTTATTTCTTTCTTTCATTTAAAATCCGCCATTCGACATGCACTTGCAATTCGAATATTATTTTTAAACCTTCAGCATCAGCTTTATGAATGAAATATTCTTTTAGTTTTTCCAATTAACGAGTGTCAACATTATTTGAAGTTTCACAGTCAACTTCGGTAGTTGTGTCTTCTTCGCCATCATAAATATTATTGTGTCATCACAGTGTCTACTGTTTCATCGGATGGATTTTGTTGTTGCATGAATTCAGCTGCTAATTCATTTATGTCGGTATACATGGGTATTCCACATGCAATCCCTCGTTCATTAAACAATAGTCTGGGGCACTAATTGAACTTTTTTTGACAAACTTTGTCCGTTTAACAGAAATGGAATTTCCAAAATCATACTTATTGAAGTGTCCGCGTCCATAATTGGGAAGGTCCGTTATTGGGAAATATTTTTATATTGTGTCTTATGGGAAAATGCCGGGGATTTTAAAATTGTCCGCTATTGGGAAATGTCCTTTTTTTAGAAGTGTCTGTTAGTAGAAGTTTTACTGTATATATATATATATATATATATATATATATATATATTGAATAACAACGGTGATACACTGCATCCTTATCTTAATCCTTTTCGGATTCTTGCCTCTTCTTCTGAGTTTCTTCCCTTGATCATTAGTTTTTGTGTTTTATATAGTTCTTTTACTATTCTTCTACCCTTGTTGTCTATGCCTATTCGTTTTAAAGTTTAATCCAAAATTTCCCAATCACAATTATCGAATGCCTTCTCTAAATCTATCATTACAATATATACTGTTTGATCTACTTCTAACTTCCCTTCAATCATCATCATGCGGAGGCCTAGCATGGCTTCTATTGTTCCTGGTCCCGATCTAAAATCATATTGCTCATCATTAAGTTCGTTATCTATTTTGTGTTTTATTCTACCGAGTATTATTTTTATTAATATTTTTCAGAAATGCGATACTAGACTTATCAATCGGTGTTCCTCACGCTTAAATGTGCCATTTCTTTTTGGTATCATTATTACTTTATTTTTCTTAAAATCTTCCGGAATATCTCCTTTTTCGTACATATCCGAGATTAATTTGTAAATTTTTGCCTCCTTCCCTAATGCTTTTAAATGCTCGCTGCAAATGTTGTCGCATCCTGCTGCTTTATGATCTTTTTAGGGCCTTATCGAACTCGTCTATTATTATGAACGGACCCATTTCATCTTCCGGCGTTGTGGCATTGACAATAATGTTTTGTTACAGATATTCTCTTTAGTGTTGATCGTCTCGCTGTACAACTTCTCTACATATTTCTTCCATCTCCTAGTTATTTCTTCATCTTCCATCAGTTTCTTCCCATCTTAATTTTCAATAACATTTGTTTTGCTTTTGTAATCTTTAAAATATATTTTCACCTGATTGTAAGCTTTCTCTATGTTACCTTTTTTTTTAAAATAGGTATTCCGTTTTGACTTTTTTTATGACCCTAATTATCTTATTCCTATATTTTTTATACATATCTCGGCTCTTTTCTGTATTTTCACTTTTATATTTCTCTCTATTTATTAATCCATGTTTTTTTGGGGTTTTTTAATTTCTTTAATTTCCGTCTTTTTTGCAGCATTCGTTATTATTTCTTTCATGTTGTTCCATTTTTTATTCACATTGTTCTCTCTTCTTATTATTTCTGCGTTAAACTTGGCTCTTGATACTTCTCTTTTATTTCTTTCTTCCCCCATATATTTGTACTTCCCACTTTCTGCTTTTGTTTTCCTTGAAGTTCGTCTTTTTATACTGTAGTCTGGATGTCATCATTACTAATTTATGGTCACTGTTTATATCTGCTCCCGGGTATGTTTTGCATTTCTTTATTTCATTTCGGTATCTGCTTCTTACCATGATGTAATCAATTTGATATCTTTCTTGACCACCTGTCCGTGTGTACTTCCTTCTTGGCGTTTGTTTAAAAAGAGTATCCCCTATTACCAAATTATATTCAATGCAGAAATTTATTAATCTTTCCCTTCGTTTATTCCTTTTTCACAAACTATGTTTTTCTATTCAATCGTTATCGCTTCCTTCGCCAGCCACCGCATTCCAGCCCCTATAATAATTAGGTTGTCTTTACTTTCTGCATAGCTTATAGCTTCATCCAGTTTTTCATATACTACTTCCAGTTGTTGCTATAGCTTCTGGTCGGCATGTAAACAATTATTATTGTTGATTTACATGTTTAATACTTTTGCTAATTGACATCGTGTTTGTTTAATCAGCAATCTTTATAAACTTCGTACTGTCTCTTGCATATTACATTTGATCATTTTCGATTAATTACCAATCGGTTTAATGCAATTTAAACCGTAGTAAAAATATCAATAATTGGAAAATTTTAATAAAAATAATTTTGTTTTCACTTTTCTCATAGTGAAATGGATTGCGACGACTAGTTATAAAAAAAATCAAAAAACGTTTATTTCCCTACAGCGCATCGATAATTTAAAATACTCATTATTTTTATCATCAGTGTAAAGAGTAGCCTGCAATTATTAATCGCCGAAATTTTGATAAGTATACGTACTATTATGGTTTTCAGACTGAACAGCCGAATCGTATGCAATTTTTTTTTAACGTCCTCGTGCGGGCGCTAATTTAATTTTACAGTGTGACCATTTTCTATCAAATACTTCCTAGTTATTACTGGCTTTTGCTCATTTCTGCAAGGAAAATCAACTAATAAACGGTATAAATATTCTTTAAAAAATATTTGAATAATTTTTTTTTTTTTGGGGGGGGAGAAGAGGAAAAGACATTAATTACGGAATTGACCTAATTGCAAATAACAACGCCCGCGAAACATTTAAATAATAAAAGCGAATCGTAAAAAACGTAACAGTGTAATTCAGGAAATAATAAAAACGGGGATATTACGATAAGTATTTCGAGTTCTTCAAATTGTTCAACTTCACAGTTTTACTGACGATTTTAATTTTTCACTTTAACATATTTTTCGCGCGAAGCGTAATTGGCATTTTAAAATTTCCCGGAATGCCGCTCTGTCCACGGAGGAGGGAGAGCTTGGCCGGGAAACGTTCTTAATGATAAGAAAGAAGACAATAACGGATTACAATGAAACACAGTGATATTATAACATTCTCGTAAATTTTGCTCTCTCGAATAGTATAATTGTCTTTTTCTTCAGCGTGACACTAGAGCCCATTCAGCAACTGACGGATCGCTCGCAATGGGACGACGAATAAACCAGCATCGGCGATACGATCTCTCAGCTAAGTCGCTCGTCAAACAAGTCGAAGAAGCCGGAGCTTCGATGATTCTCTGGCAACGCTTAAATGGTCGATGCCTTTTCCATTAACAGCGAGGCGGCGAGACAAAAAAACGACGGTCAAAAGAAAAATGATTTAACTACGCCAAAGTGCCAACAGCGCCCGGCGCGGACGATATTCACTGACGCACGGCAGACAATAATCAAATAATGTCAGCCGAATAAGAGAAATTCAGCAGCCTTCCCGCCAAAACGCATTCATGATTTATGTTCTTTTGCGAGTTCTTCCAACTCGCGCTAGATGAGTTTTACACAGTTGCTTGAGTTAATTTTTTCTGCCCGTGACGCTGACTTCGGACAGTTCGCTGCGCAGTTTTCCCCCCATCGAGACTGGCTTAAAAGTTAATTAATTACCGACTGCTTATGAAAATGCCTCCGTTTTGTTCCAGAAACAGGTTACTGTAGCAAGCCCGCAATTCGATATTCCGACTCTAAAGATCTCAATCAGCGAAGACTATATTCGTAGTTTTTGAAATCGGTTACGTTTCGATTTCGGAAAATAAATCGGCCTTTTTTCTTTTTGAGCCTACTGCCGGTCACACAATAGAATATTTTCTTTAAGCTTTCGGGCTCGTCAAGTAAGGACTTTCACTCAGAAACAAATAGTGAACAAAAAAGTCGGATATATTTTAATCCGATCAGAAATCTTCGATAAAAATGGGGAAGGAAAAGACAGGATATAAGAAGCACAATAAGGAGTCGAGCCTCAACAAATAGGAATATAAAATGCTCCACAGAAAAAGACGAACAGTGAATAAACAATTTACATACCGGCTGTGTTGAATAAAAACTCCGTTCATCGACAAAGTTCGGTTTAATTGCAGTTTATTTTTATCTGTATATTTGCGCGCAAGCGGTAATGCATAAAGTTAAGTTATTTAAATAACCGGGCGGATACCTAGTAACGCTTTGATAGTGACAGCTCTAAATGTGCAAATTTACCTTATTAAGTAGTTTAAATAGGCAGATTTTGATAAAGGTAATATATAAATTATTTCTAAAATCTTTCAGATATCGTGTGTCCATACATTTATAATACATGTATATAAAAGAATTGAAAGGAAAATGGAAAATGAAAATTTACACTATTGAGTAGACGTCACCAAAAAATGGTAAAGTAAGTGTCCCATCATAGCGTTGACTGGATATTGGAGGTTGTGAGAAATTAGGAGGGCAGTTCTTGTCTCTCAGGCGCCTTTACAGATTGTTATTCAATTTAATTTCAGATATAACCTAAAGTAACTCGGATCTGGAACGAGACAACTTTCGAAAACGCGTGATGCCGTAACATCTCAGCTGCTAGGCTACTACCTTAAAAATTAGTAATATCTTTTAATTATACCGTTAACGGTTTTCAGTTTTCGCGGACAACTCTACATCTCTTTTCGAATAAGAACTATTTAAAGATTTTTCAAAAATGAAAATACGTGGTCGAGCAAGTTTTCAGTGTCGAAAAATGTATAGAGACATTAACCATTACTTTATTATTATTATTATTATTATTGCTATACAACCCACCTATGCGCTTACACAGTGCGAATAGTGGAATTAAAAAAATAAAAATTACAGTAAATCAAAATATCGCAGACATATGAAACAAAAAAGAATAGAAGGAAAGTAAAATAAATAAAAGGAAAATTAACTAAATACAAGTAATAAAAATAAAAGTAATGTACATATAATAAATCGAATTAAAGCAAAATAAAAAGTTGTTTGTATAAATATGTGGAAAACAGGAGAAAAGATAAATAAATCATTACTTAAATAAGATAGCATGCAAGGCAAGTATATGCATAATTTGAATTAAATAAAAAGTAAAGCTATTGTAAAAACTAACAAAACTGAATCTATTTGAAAATTAAATCTACAGATTAAGCATAAAAATTATATATATATATATATATATATAACCTTTCATCAACCCAGCTCACATATTCTTACAAAATTTCAGCTCTGACATGTACTGCAGCTGTAGTAACCGGAGTAAAATAAAAATATAAAACTAACTAAGTGAATAAAATGCAAAAAATATAAATGAAATAAAGAACTAAATAAAGTAAAAATATAAATAAAATAAATAAATATAAAATATATAATTATAAGATATATAAATATAATGTAATAGCAACCTTAATGTAACTCATTAAGTAGTACTTATTGAAGTTGGTACTTAAATAATGGCACATTAAATTTATTAATATTTATATTAAATAATACATTCTCATTTACAAGGCACCTAACTAAAATGTCATTTAAAAACATGTACTAAAATAGCCTGCAATCACCCATGTAACCCCCAACATGTTTTGTAGAAGCAGTCTCTCAATTTTCAAAACATCCCGGCAGATATATTTGACTGAGAAAGTTCCACTCGACATCTTTTAAAATTAAAAGTAATAATAATATTAATAATACTACTACTACTAATAATAATAAAACAGTAACAATAATGATTATGCAGATGGCATAGACATATTTACTAATAATGGTTATCATAATAGTTATTATCAACGGAATCAGGTATAAAAGTAAGAAACATAACAATTCGATTAAACCGAAAAAATGCATGACATATATATATATATATATATATATATATATATATATATATATATACACTTGCAATAGTAATGATAGTAATATTTCCAGCATAAAGAATTTGCCTCTGAAAACTGATAAGATGAGACAGATTTACGTGTATGGCCATCAGCCTGCATGGAAGAAATTAAGTTGTTTGATTCGAGATAAATCAAAAGCCGTCCCCATTAACAATTTTTTCCATTACCTTCGTCAAAGCACTAATTACGGAAACCGGACGAAAACTATTAGAAAGAAAGGGATTCTTAACGATAGGAACTACAACTGCGGTTTTTCAAGCTGGTAGCATGTCGCCAATAAATCGTATTTAATTTGTATATGTGGAGAAAAAAATATTTAGCTGGGTTAGGGAGATGTTTGATCACAATTGGATGGATAGCGTCGGCGCCAGAAGTATTATATTTCGTTTTATAGGTCAATTGGAAGTTTAACATTTTTATAGTATTCGGAAGTGAAGGACATTGACGCTTTCTTGGTTTTTGTTTTAAGAGATAGGAAGTCAGCCAGAGTATGAGGAGGAGGAAGATACTTCGGAATAGTGTGTTGCAAAAGTATTTGCTGCAGACTGCTCGTTAGCGACCAAACTATCATTTATTAGCAGGGATGGGCAAGAGGAGATAAACTTAGGGGATTCCGCTTAGCGATTTAATTTTCTTCCACGTTGTACTCGTAGGTGTTGATGAAGAGATCAAATTGATAAAGGATTTCAGGATTCACATTTGCTTATGCGGATTAGGAGCCGAGTTCTCTGCACTTTTTAAAGCTGATCAACGTCTTCGAAGATTAATATTTTCTCAACGCCCTCTTTCTTAGGGAAATAGCTGCTTGGATTTCCAAGCGGCCACCGTGGGACAAAACGAGTTCGGCTTACAGGATTTGAGGGTAGTGGCTAAAACTGTGGAATTCGTGGCGTTTATTGATGCATTTAGACTGTGCTCAACTGAGGGCGAAAACTCTGGGGGGGACTACTACCTTGGACTTATACGCTATCCAATCTGCTTTCCGGTTACTAAAAATCATGGCGTAACAAATCAATTATCGACCTTTTCATTTAAGTGAGTAAGCAGAATTGCAATGTTCGAAAACCAATTTTTTGTTTGAAGATTTGCTTTTTTTAAACTTAAAACTTGTGTATATATAACAAAAAGGGGGGGGGGATTAGGTAAACGAGTAAGAATAGGAAAATGATCACTGAAACAAAAGTCCTCTAGGACTGTTACTATTAGAAAAGAAAATAATAATAAGGAATAACAGATAAAAGGTCGTCCATTGTGAGGAACGTGCATTGTAGGAAGAGTTGAAGTGTTACCGAAATTGCTAAGCATTGCAATACGTGATATTACGGTAGAAATGGCCTGCGGGGTGCTTGCATGTACGAATATTGCCACCCCACCGAAAACGGCTACACCTTCAACGTCATCCAAACGGAAAAGATTATTAACTTAGGTTTGTCGGTCTGTTTAAAGTGCGTCTCCTGCAGGCAGAGATAATGGCAGGAGAGAATAGGTGTTTATTCGTATGTTGAGCTCTTTTATATGTTTATTAATCGGGTAGAAACACAAGTTTGTTTTTATCTCATAAACTGTTCAAAATTAAATATGAACTAGTAACGAAAAATCCAAGATAAAAAAAAAATGTAATATTTAGAAAGTTCCAAAATTCTCAACTATATTTAAACGAAATTTATAAAAGAAACGCGGCTGGAAAAAAAACACCTATGTATATTTGCAAATTCTCAAAATTTTCGAGTTATCCTCCGCTGAAATTTTCTAATATATCTTAAATTTAGAGGAAATTCTGAAAACATAAAGGCAGCTAATTTCTTTATTATTAAATAGAAGCGAAATATTCAGTCAAAACGATATATGTATGCACGCATTATTAGCGGAAACATTTTAGATACAAATTTTTATTTTTTCGGATTAAGTTGGCTTTCAGATTTTCTAACTTTTAACGAAATGTTAATTTCAGCCACAAAAATTTCGGCTGAAAATAAATAGAGCAAAAGGAAGGGAGTGATTTCAGAGTGACTAATTTACGGTAGGATAAAAAAAGCTTCTCTTCAACAGGACTTCTCGAGCCATCAGTAAAGATATTCGTGTGTAGAGGAAATAGGAAATTAATAGTGTTATGAAATTGTTACATAACGACAGTTCGAATAAAGATTCAGACGGTAAAGACAGGTGGAGAACCTTAGGAGAATGCATGATATTAGCTAAGTTGAAGGGAAAGGAGGGAAGGTTGATGGAGGAGATTACGTAAGGAGAGTAAGAACTAAATCGTAAGAAAATGTGAGCGAGGACAGGAATTTTCTTCGGAGTAAGACGCCAGTTCTTTATAATATGGATATAGGAAAAAAAAATTTTGGAAGACGTTAGCAATAGGCGTTTTGCGAGGAAACGAAAATCCTAAATAGGATCTACGGTTGAACAGGGGCGACGTATTTGGTTGAGCAAGCACTGCAGATATTGGGGAAGACGACATCAAGACAGAGACGAAGACAAGAGTTTTAGATTGCACCTAATTTTGAGAGAAGGGATTTTGAGGCATTACCGTAGATGAAGGAATATAGTAATAAAATTTGGAACGAAAAATAGCTTCGTACAGAACAATAAGTACATAAAGATTGCCCCCACTCCATTTGGTAGGAGACAGAGCTTTCAACAGTTTTAGTCTTTTGAGAGTAGAAGAGAAAAACAAATTAATATGTTCAAAAATGGACAAACGACTATTACAAAATACATCGAGGTAGCAGATGCAATCTTTATGAGGGGCAATTACGACATTTAGGGATACATTAATTAGAAAACAATGCAAGAGAATTTTGAAGGGGAAATTGAAAAGTGCAAAGAGGAAAAGGAATGCTCTGGCTAGTAAGTGACGGACTTCATCATTCGCGGTTACAATATTTTGAAAGGAATGAAAAATCAATATATCATCCTCAAAGAAAAGAGTGAAGTTGTCCATTCCTTCGGTTAAATGAAATAAATGGTGCTGGTTGTTAAATACGCAATATTTGATTTGACTTGTGAGCATTTCGTAATTGCGGTTTTTAACTAACTTTTTTCAGGAACTTCATAGTCATGGTATATTACAGTTAAAAAAAGAAACGGCAACTGTTAAGTGTAAAGTTTAAAGAACTCTTTATATTTTTTTTTATTTTTTTTTTTATTTGAAATAAGTTGTGGGTCTCACAGGGCAAATATGCCCGTAATACGTTACAGTTCTCTTTCTTTCATTATAATATGCCACGATTATGGAACTGCGTTCCCAAAATATGTCGGTGTTTATATAAATATCGTTTAAATATATTATCTGGTAAAACTAAAATTGAAAGATTTTTCTTCTACAAAGAATTTGGATATTTAGTTTCCGTCTGTGAATTATCAAACAATGTTAAAGGATAGGTGATAGTAATGGCAAATCGTATATTTTTTTGTTTTATTAAACACCGCTTGTAAAAACGTATTAAAATCTCTCGAATATATCGATCGTTAAAGAAACAATCGAAATCCGATAGTTTCCGATTGTTCCGATAGTTACAGATAGCTATTAAATAGCCATGCATCTAATATATCGGAAACACGATTGAAGAAAATCTCTCGATGGTAGCGATTAAACGTGGAACATCTGTTAATTGTAAAGTATGAAATGTTTTGAAATACTTATTTATAAATAAAGATTTAGAAAAAAATAAACTGAATTTAAATTGGAGGTTTATGTACGAATCTACATGAATTAAATATAAGACGCAAATATGAAAAACTAAAAACATAGTAATTTCCCCTAGTATAAAGTTAAAATTAAAGTAGAAATGAAAAACTTAACATGATAGTAATAAATAAACATATGTCATTTTACTCCTTAGACGCTTGTTAATCGAACAATCGAAAATAAAACAACTAAACAATCAAAAACCAGCGATATTATCGACTGTTTCAACAAATTCCGATTCGATATTTGATGTTCATTAGACAATGCCGATTGTCTCGATAGTAAAATATCTCGCTACCACCCATCATTATAATTGACCAAACAAAAAAAATATATGATTCTAAAGTGTGAGAGAGGCTTTATATATACTATTTTATCTACTATTCTCACTCGATTACGAGTATGAGATTGTCTTCTAATTCATCCAAAAAGTATATATACGGTTGGCCATATTAGGTGGACCTATTTATTTAACAAAAAAAGACATGAAAAAAAACACGTTTTTTGCTGTTTAAGTGAAAAATCCTTAATTAGGTTTAAGGAGATTTAATTACATCACTGGTTGCCCTGAGCACGAATGACGTAATGTGCCTGTTTTTCGGCATTTTCCATCGTATTTGCCAATGCTTCGGCCGATATGGCGGCTATTTCCTAGCGGATTGTGCCCTTAAGTTCGTCTGGCGTCCTTGGCTTGTTGATATAAACCTTTGATTTCAAGTAGCCCCAGAGGAAAAAGTCTGGTGGTGTCAAATCGGGCGAACGCGGAGGCCAGTCAAAATCACCTTTTTTTTTGATATTAAGCGACCGGGGAACAATGGCTTCAAAAAATCGATTGTAGCATGAGCTGTACGAGGTGGTGCGCCATTTTGATGAAACCAAAAGTGCTCTATACCATTTTCACGATCAATCGGCATCAAAAAATCGGTTATCATGATGACGTACCTAATTGACGGTTGTTATTTTGTTTTTTTTTAACCTGGCCCGGTTGTAAATACCATTTGGCCACTAACTATTCATTAAATTAAATCAGTCTATTTCTTTTTGGCCATCGCTGGGAATTGGAACTCTTGACCACTATCTCAACGATCAAGAGTTCACGCCACTAGGCTATCGCGACGGCAAGGTTGTTGCTTTGCCACTGTTGAACCTTATGTTTGCAGTGACTGTTCAACACTAGCTTCTACGGCCGCGATATTTTCATTGGATTGCCTCGGTCGCTTTTTATTTGAACGGCTAGGATTAGCGAAAGTACCAGCAGACAAAAACCTTTCGTGCAAACGCTTTATTGTGTTCTTTAACGGCGTAATTTTAACTTTATTTTTTTTTCTCCTTGCACGTTGAGTTTTCACTATTGAGAAGTTATTTTAAATGTACAGCTGAACAATTTCAGCGTGTTCGATTGATGTGTACTGCTCCATAGCAAAAATCTCGTAAGACTGACCCTTCAAACACGTGCTATCGTTAGTCATTCTCACATTCCTTGTCAAAGTTACAGTGTTGCCAGATCGGTCCACCTAATATGGCCAACCCTGTATATATATATATATATATATATATATATATATATACACACACATATATATATATATATATATATACACACACACACACATATATATATATATATAATATATATAATATACATGAACCCTAGGGCTTAAAATTTTTTGGGACTTACGTTCACCCTTCATTTTATGTCCCAACGAATAGTTTTTCATCCCCCCTTAAAAAAAAAAAGAATTTATTAATAACAATGGCGAGAAATCTGTATTGAGAACTTTCCTTTAAATGAGAAGATGAACAATATGTAAAATTAGAAACCCTAAGTGTGTTTAAAGTGAAGATTAAAGATACCGCATTAAATCGTAGGAAGCACAGTTAGTAAAAACTATGCGCGGGGAAGGTGGATATCATTCGACGCAAGTTCATGCAGAAAATTCGTATTTTTTCGACCTTCACGTCGCTCGCGAACCTCATTATTTCGGACGGAATTCTTTTATCGCTACTGTCGTATACCTATAGTAAAACGGCTTAGAACAAGCACGAAGATAACGCAAGTTATTGCACGAAGCAGTCGGCGAAAGTGAAAACTAAGCGATGGTATATTTTTCGCAAGAGAAGATCCTTGAAAATGAAATGATAAAAAGTTTTTATTCTTAAGGTATTTTTAATCGAAAATAGATTAAATTTGTATTTATTACACAGCTCGCAGCGATAATATTTGACTTGAGTAAATTTGATACGAAATAGAAAGGTGTGCGTAACCTTTTTCGTATGAAATCATTTCTAATTGTAACCACCGGTGGAAATTTATAGGGCGAACTGCATCGTTCCGCGACGTTTTCTTTAATTAACATTCATAAGGTAATTATTGTTCCGACAACGGTAACTGCATATCATCCCTAAAGCGCGCCAAAATACCATTGTGCGGAGTTTTGATAAATGTGCGGACCATGACGACGGGAGAGTAGTCAATCGGCTGTCCGGTTAGTTCGTATGAACTGAAACGATTGTAAACGATCGGAAGAAGCGTGTTTATTTGAATGGGGCGACTTTGGACATGGAGCAAAACAAAGATGTTTTATTTTCGGCGCGGCCGAGATGACGCAGTTCACTGGGTCATTACAGAGCCATAAATCGGAGATGGTTAAGAGGGTCTCTGTGTTAACCCAATAATCGACTCCAGTTGAAGACTGGGACACAGCGACTTGAGCAGTAAATTTATTACCTCTGTCTTCTGGTCCAGAATTGCGAATAGAGAAGGGTCGCCGAAACGGAACCCCGAATCGCAGCAGTATCTCGCTGCTCCGACAATAAACATCACACCTCGTAAATTTAAAATTATCGCCGTTTTATGCCGCGTCACTGGACCACAACATCCCTTTTAAGCTTCTTACATCGACAGTAGCTGTTTTCCTACATAATACATCAGGTAAGATAACTTCTTTAAAATAGTAACAAAAAATAATAACAATAACAATAATAATACTACTAATACTAATACTAATACTAATAATAATAATAATAATAATGGTAATGGTAATGGTAATAATAATGATGATAATAAGGGTAATAATAAATAAATAAAAGACAAACAAAAAGAAAACCGCGATGAATGCAATCCGATCGGCCGAAACGATGTTTTTATTAGAAAAAATAAACATTCGAATAAATACAGTAATGACAGCGCTATTCAGAACTGCGAGCAACGAATTCGAGTAAAACATCAGCTGGCTTCAAAAGGAAAAGCTAGGAAAAAAATTGAGAACTCTTTGGTTCATTTCAATTTCTTACTCAACCAGTTATGAAATTTAGGAACATTTTGAAGATTTTAACAGATACGAAAATCAGAATGGTTCTTTTTTAAATTTAACATCTGTACAACGTAGTTATTGCAATAGCGGTATATTTTGATGGATGAATACGATGATATTTATCGGAACAGTTATAGATGGTGTTTGGATTATTTAGTAGGAGAAAGTTTACAAATTTTATTTGTCGCGTATTTTTCTTAATTGGCAATTATACGGGGAGGGGGGATTAAACATTTAAAACTTCCATAGCAGGGGTGTAATTAGTAACTTATCATTATCAGAAATAAAGTTTGGTTTTAATGGTGCATGTAGGCTTTCCGAAACGTATAAACGTTTTCTTACGTTTTACATTTTACTTCTGAAAAAGATAATTTACAAATGAACTGTTATTAATTCCAAATTGCTTTAGACGCCCTTCCTGTTTACCGACTTTAAAAAGAAGAGGGTTATACGCGCCTCGAGCATGTTCCCGTGTATGATCGTATGAACCGATTTTAATGATTTTTTGTTCATTTGCATACCGATTAGCGGCGATGTTTTAGATCCTCGGTAGTCATTACAAATCGTGAAAAAACGTATGGTCTCTTTAGACACAAAAACAAACGCGACTAACTTAAAATATTATCAATATTAAGCATGGAACGATGAAAAAAAGCTAATTTTTAACAAATATAGATCCAAATATAGAAAATGAAACGGTCATAACGCTATTTATAAACTCGTCGCTGAAGGAAATTTTCACATTACTGCGTATAACTTTTGACTCGGCGGACTGACTCCAATGATAGAAATTCGTTTATTAGTATTGGTACCCGGTCAGTGGTGATCCCATATGACTATATCGGCCAATATCGGTGAATATGCTTAGTTGTCATTGAAATATAAATTGAAAAAAAGGAAATCCCTTAAAAGAAATATTTTTATTTATTTTATTATAATCAGATGAAAAATTAACCAAAAGCAGCTGATCACCGACAGTTACATTCTTAAAAACCAGCTCTTTACACGGAGTAACAGTAAGTAGCGTCAATTTAGGCTGCTCTATATTATTAGTAAAAAATATTTGCACTAAAAATGGTGAAATAAAATAATTTTTTTAAAAAACGAAGAACCCCGACTTCCAGATTTAGCAATAAAAGTACACTAAAAGATAAAAAATAATTTTTAGATTAAAAAAACTCACTTTGAAGCAGTACACATAATTGGTATTAGGGAAATTCTTAAATAATATTAATATCTTAATTGGAATCTCGGTACACTAAATTCGCAAATTGCAATAAAACATCAAAAAATACATTAAACATTTATTTGATGTTTGCAATACTTTGCATATAGAAAATAAGCGGTTGCGCTGTTATACTCGTTAAATTATTTCTAAATGCTGTTGCGATTTATGAACTTTGTGCCGACTACAACGAATTAACATTGTTTAAAAATTTAACGTAATATCTCCTTAAAGTGTACTTACTGCCCTAAAATATGTTTGTTTTTTTTTTTCAATACCAATGTTGGTAAATACAATTGTCTATTTTCAAATGTAATTTTTGAAATTATTTCATTTCTAACTGAAATTATTTAATAAGACACTAAATTTCAACAGGAGCATTAGAAAGAAAATATTATTACATTTTCCACTTTCAGAATCTCTATTCGTGCTGAGAGAATGATTCTTATGCAAAATTTGTATTGTTAAAAAATTTCTAGCAACTTCCGTCCGAAATGAATGCTGAAATCCACCTCAAAAGTATATTTGAACAGATAAATTCCTTCGAGCTTCGCCATAATGAAAACCCCTAAGTAAAAATTTCACATAATTCTTATAGAAAAGCCGGTTTTAACTGATCATGCAACTTTTTATTTCCGTAGTATATATATATATATATATATATATATATATACACCTTTTACATTTTACGCTACATCTCGCGATTTCATTAATAACTTTCACAAAATACTTGCGTTACCTGAAAATGTTACATCTCGTTAATAGACCACTGTTCATTATTTTGATTTTTCATATCGAGTGCGGAATAAAAGTAACATAATCATTAAAACATACTTAGATACACATAAACACGTATTAATACATTTCAAATTAACGTGGAATAAGGTAGAAATGAATTACATAACAAACTCACTGAATTATGTTAGCGGAGCAACTTTTTAATCATTACCGTCACGTACTTTGATTCGAACGTAACTAGTAACTTGCAATAACAAACTTCGAAATACTTAAATTTTAAATGGGAAAAATTTGTATAAAAAATAAAATAAACAAAGTTTTTCTGCATTGTCCAAAAAAAAAAAAAAACATTATAAAATGCTTCCTATATTGCACTATTTTCTAAAATTTCTAAAAATAAAATTAAAGAGTATTAAGGAAATTTGGCGAAAAGCCTGTAATAATTAAAATAAGAAAAATATTTAAAAAAAAAAAATGACTTTGAGCTTTAATCCATAAAAATTCACATTGAAAAGAGAAAAAATTACTACTCAATAAAAAAAGATTAAATATACAGTAAAATATACGTTAAAGAAAGGACATTTATTTTTAAGTAATATCGATATCTAAAAATAAAGCAGCATCAAATTTTTTCTGTAATTAAAAACCATACTAAATAAATTTAACGTAAATGTGGCGACAGCCATATTTCACAAGACTGCAACAAACCACCTAACCAGGCAGCGAAGTGCGCTAACTGTCAAGGTAACCATCCTGCAAATTATAGGGGATGTGAATTTATAAAAAAATCCGAACGCATAAATACGGTGAAAAAAGTTCGGTTAAGAAAGGTAATGTCCAGCTTCAAACTCCGGCAATAAATGTGCCCTCTTCAGATCCTCAACTGGGCGTGACAATTCAGCGATCTACAGTACAACGTTCACCAAACGAATTAAAATATCCCACAACAAGAGATAGATCTCGACAACGAGAACAAGCTCAGGTTCTAAAGCCTAAATCGTATGCTCAGGCTGCCAGAGGGAACTTATCTGACACTGCAACGTTCTCCCAAAATGACTGGGATATTAAACAAACACTAAACATGTTTTTGGATGAAATTCGGACACTATTTAAAGACATTATTCAGCAACAAGCAAATATGTTTAATGACATTATCACTAACATTATGTCTATTATGTTAAAAACAAAATGATTCCTACAAGACCAAGTCAATCATTATGTTATAAAATAGCCTTGTGGAATGCGAATGGCTTGTTACAACATCAGCTAGAAGTAGAACTTTACTTTCACGCAAACGATATTGACATCATGCTTATATCAGAAGCTCATTTTACTGATAAAAGTTATATAAACTTGAAACGTTATAAAACATACTGGACATTACATCCCGATAACAAAGCGCATGCTGGGACAGCAATCATTATTAAAGATAGCATTCCTCATGATATAAGGCACAGTTACTGCAAAGAATACCTTCAAGCTACTTCCATTGCTATAAAACAGACAAATAACACCTTGAACGTTGCAGCTGTCTACTGTCCCCCAAAGCACAAAATACAGCCTACACAATTTATAGATTTTATAAAAGGAATGGGTAATCGATTTATAATTGGAGGAGATTTTAACGCAAAAAATATACACTGGGCTTCCAGATTAACTACCCCTTGAGGCAAAAATTTAAAAATTGCTGTTGAAACAGAACATTTTGATATCATATCAGGAGGACTGCCCACGTACTGGCCAACAGATAAGAATAAAATTCCGGATCTATTGGATTTTTTCATAGCCAAAGGTATCTCCCAAACATATCTTAAAGTCACTAATGATCAATTTTCCCTATCTTCCGATCACTCGCCGGTTATATTAACAATCAGTGATCAAGTGTGGCTAAAGAAAAAGAGACCCACTCTAACCAGCAGGCTTACTGACTGGGATAAATTCAGACAGACTTTAGATGGTGCAATAAATCTCTCTATCTCGTTAAAAACAAAATCAAGTATTGATGATGCTGTAAATCTATTCACTAACCAAATAACCAATGCAGCTTACTCAAGCACTCCTCCGCTGAACAAACAATTCAGGCAAACTGTAATATATCCAAATTATATACGTAAAGAAGTCGCCATTAAAAGAAAAGTACGTAAACGTTGGATGCAAACAAGATGCCCTAATGATAAGAGACAACTAAATAAACAGACTAAAAAGTTGAAGTTGTTAATCAAAAGATTTAAAAACGATACATTCACGGATTATGTTAACAGCCTATCCAATTCTAAGGATGACGGTTACTCGTTATGGAAAGCAACAAAATATATGAAGCGGCCAAAAACTCGAAATAATCCTATAAAAATGCAAGATGGGAATTGGGCTACAGACGACAGCATGAAATCAGAAACATTTGCGACCTATTTAAAAGATATTTTTAAACCAAACAAAATAAAATCACGTTTAGAGGGGTCGATACACAATTACTTGAACCAGTACCCGACAACTTCAAACAAACGGATAAAACCTTTTTCACCTGGAGAAATTGGATCCATAATCAAGAAGCTTAATAACAAAAAAGCTCCCGGATTCGATCTAATCACAGGAGCGATTCTGAAGCAACTCCCAAAGAAAGCCGTGGTATTGTTGACGTATTTATACAATTCAATCCTAAGACTGCAATATGTTCCTGTGCTATGGAAATTTGCTAAAGTTCTAATGGTGCTGAAACCAGGTAAACCTCCTAAAGATGTGACATCATACCGTCCTATTTCGCTCCTTCCAATACTTTCTAAAGTTTTCGAAAAACTCATATTAAAAAGATTGCAAAAAATTATTGTCAACAAAAAGATTATCCCCGATCACCAATTTGGATTCCGTTCTGGCCATTCTACAGTGCAACAGGTTCATCGAGTCGCAAAACTAATAGAAGAATGTCTTGAAAATAAGATGATATGCTCAGCCGTCTTCCTCGATGTCAAGCAGGCATTTGACAGAGTCTGGCACTCAGGGCTGCTATATAAATGTAAGCAAATTCTACCGTTAGAATACTTCAATATTTTGATGTCGTACTTGGAAGAGCGCTATTTTCAAGTAACTGTTTGCAACAGTCAATCACAGATATATAAAATCCAGGCAGGTGTTCCCCAGGGAAGCATCCTGGGACCACTTTTGTATTCTATATTTACTAGTGACATCCCAGAAACCTCGTTTATTGCTACCTTTGCTGATGACACAGCAATTATAGCTACTCATCACTGTCCCATTACGGCTACTCAGCAGCTTCAAAGTGCTATCGACCAGACAGTAGATTGGTTTCACCAATGGAAAATAGTAATAAACGAGTTAAAAAGTAGTCATATTATATTCACCAAACGGCGTATTAACCGAGAAAAATATCAAGTGACTATTAATGGAAAAATTACACCCCAAAGCTCTTGTGTCAAATATTTAGGAATTCATTTAGATCAATCCTTAACTTGGTTACCGCATATAACAGCGAAAAAAACAGAATTAAATATCAGGACCAGGCAGTTATACTGGCTGCTGAGGCCAATGGCTCAACTATCAATTAACAACAAGCTGCTGCTATACTCTATGATATTGAAACCAATTTGGCTATATGGTTGCGAGCTTTGGGGTTGCGCTTCAAAGTCCAATAAACAAAAAATACAGCGATGCCAAAATAAAATTCTACGCATGATAATCGGTGCCCCGTGGTTCGTGTCGAACGATACGCTGCACAAAGACCTGCGGATAAAATATGTAGAGGAAGAAATAATTCAAGTTATTCAGAATTATCTGTCAAGACTGAAAGTCCATGGGAACCCATTAGCAGCAGGACTGCTAATTCAAGAAGCCAATAGAAGGCTCAAGAGAACACGCATCACCGATTATATGTAAAGTGTTGCAGTTTCAATTATAATCACATGAGAGCTCGGTCGCTGGACCGACTCTTGTATAATTAATTCATTAGTTCATTTATCACATCTGGTCGATGACGAGACTTCTCGTCAGTCCTAGATCATAAAAAAAAAAGAAATAAATTTAACGTAACAAATTCGTTTTCTATAAGCTGAGCATTAGGACTAAACTTAATGCGGGTTTTAATTTCAATATTTGATGCCGACTGTTCTAATAAGTATTAATGTTATTTAAGAATAATCGTAATATCACCTTAAGCCATATGTAAAATACATTGGCTTCTATGAAATTCAGTTATGTCTTACTTTTCAACGCACTTTCATTAAATTTTCAAGCAGCTTTGTTTTTTTTTTTTCTTTTCTTTTCTAGAAAACTATTTTATTTCGCAACTTTCAGTGTAAATATTTTGAAGCGATAGTTCAGATAGACGAAGCTAAAGCGCAGGCACCTTTCTGTATTTAAGGAGTACACTTTTCAAATTTGGTCAATAATGAATTATTCTCTCGCGTCGTTTTTGTGTATTTGAAATATGTCTTTATTGGAATTTACATTTCAATAGGAAACTAACGGTGACAATACTAGGAATCATTCGCGTTCATCGCCCTTTTAATTTTAAAATGTTGGCATTTCAAGTCTCCTCTACATTGCAAATAAAAATTTTTTGGCTAGCTTTTTTTTGGTTATGTTAAGCTAAAATAATAGTTTCCTTCAAAGGGTTTCCTTTTTTAACTTTTATTTTCGTACTAGCAATACTTACCGATATACTTATGTGGGAATACCACTGACCGAGATAAATAAACAAAAGTATCATTCAAAAAATAGTCAAGAGAAGGTATATGATCGGGTCTGGCTCCTGGGATTACTCCGCAAGATGGTTAAGAGCAGTATAACAGGAAACATAATTATGTACTTAAAAGATTTTCTCTATGACTGATCTATCCAGGTGAGAATAGGAAATTCCCTTTCACGTTGCTCTGCCCTAAGTGTGATCCTTTTTAACCTATATATGTAAACGACATCGTTGAACGCATTCTCTATCCCGTAACTGCCTGTCTTTTTGTCAATGATCTGAACATTTCGCTAACATCATCGAATCCTTCCTATGCCCAACAAACTTTACAAAAAGTGTTAACAAACTTAGAAGAATGGTCTAGCTTGCACGGGCTGTCCTTCTCTCCATCCAAAACTAAGTGTGTTGACTTTAATAGAAAAAAAAACTCCTTCTCCTCCAGTCCATTTTTTTTAGACAATTCTCTTCTCACAATTTCCTGTACAGCAACTTTCCTCGGGATCAATTTTGATAGAAAATTATCCTGGCGACCTCACCTGCTATCCGTTAAAAATAAGTGCAGTAAATATACCACTACATCGAAATATCTATCTTACAAAAACCATAATTCTTCTCCCAAGCTTCTGCTAACACGTTTTCAATCCCTTATCCTCAGCCGTCTCTCCTACGGATGCTCATTATATTTTACCGCTTCCTCATCCCTTCTTAAAATGTTAAATCTACTACAAAATTCTTCTCTCCGATTAATACTGGATGGGCATCACACGTCTCCCGCTTAAAGCCTTCAATTCGTATCGAGTTCTCCACCCTTGCACTTTCAAAGATTCTTTCACTCCTTCCGTGATTCTCTAAGAGTTTTCTTTCTCAAGCTTTGTGATCCTTACCCCCACCTCCTGATGGTGCTCTTCCCCGTCTATCGGAAATTCTATTAGACTCCAACATCGACCCCCAGCACTTCAAGAATATTAATATACCATCTCTTCTTCCATCCTGGACTACTCTACCAGCCGAGATCGATTATTCTCTTGCCCAGTTCTCCATTGGAAATGTTTTCCCTTCCTCTCACCACGACAGAATTTTCTCGATCCTACAAAACTATTCAAACCATCAGTCCTACTATACTGATGGTGCGAAATCGTGTCCTGGCTCCGAATCGTCCCCTACTGTTTGTTCCTTTTACTCTGACCTGGTTTCGTCGTCCTCCCAGCTTCATGACCATTGTTCCGTTCTCGATGGCGAAATTTATGACATATTCTTAGCCCTTGAACCAATAGATAAATCCCCTTCATCCAGCAGTAGCATTTTGATCGTATTTAATTCGCGTGCAGCTTTGGATTCCCTTTCCCAACAAACCTCAGTGAACTATATAACCACTTTAATCTAATCCCTAATCCTAAAGCTGATATCATCCTCCAACCAAATTACCTTCCTGTGGGTGCCAGACCACACTGGACTTAAGGTTAATTTGTTAGCGGACACTGCTGCTAAGTCTACTCTGTTGTGTCCCATGCCTTGTTCTCCTCCTCCACCTTTCCGACATAATAAAGTCCATAAAAGTTTTAGTGCAATCCCGATGGAAACAAGATTGGCTTTCCAAACAAGCTTGCTTTCTGAGGGAGATAAAACACGGTATTGACCCCCCGGTTTCCTCTCTCCGACCTTCCTAGAACCCATTTTATCGCTATGACAAGGCTCCGCATCGAACATATTTCTCTGACGCACGATCATCTTTTGATCAACTGCGAGCCTCTT
Organism: Icerya purchasi; assembly: GCA_039619475.1. Classification (NCBI taxonomy): domain Eukaryota; kingdom Metazoa; phylum Arthropoda; class Insecta; order Hemiptera; family Monophlebidae; genus Icerya; species Icerya purchasi. The sequence goes on along the minus strand of CM077115.1, from coordinate 237,738,804 downwards.
TTTGAATGTCCATTTTGTTCCCTCTACGCGGCCACGTCAATAAAACACCTTCTCCTGGAATGTCCTTCTTTTGCTCTTCAGCGCTCTAATCACCGCATAGTGTCTCTGCAGTCATTTCTGACTAACTCGTCCTCGAATATCGCAGACACTATTCAGTTTTTCTATACAATGGGTTTATTTAAAGTCATTTAGCGTTCCTACCGCCGTAGTGTCGTAATAGCCCGAAAGCTGCACACGGCACTCGAAAAAAAAAAAAAAAAAAAAAAAAACTAGAACGGATACTGGCTTTATACAAGGAGATCACAATGTAAAGATCACCCCCCCATTTCGTTGGGGACAGAGCTTTCAACAGGTTTAACCTTTTGATAGCAGAAGAGGAAAGATAATCAATATGTTTAGGGAACGTCAGCCGACTATTGAGAAAGACTTCAAGATAGCAGAAACAGTTAACGTGAGGAAGAAATATATTGTTTACAGATAGATTAATCAAAGCAGGATTATAAGGATGAAGTGAAATAGACGAAGATTTAGAAGGGAAAATAGGAAGGTGAATTGTGGATAGGACGTGATCCAGTGCAGTAAGAGTCGAACTAAGAGCGTCATTAGTGGTTACAAAATTGGAGGCGGAAGAAAAAAGCAGGATATTATCGGCAAGGAATTTAAAGGGAGAGAGGCAACACTGATAGTATAGATGTTGAAGAGAGTAGGACTGAGGGAAGAACCTTGGGGGAGACCGCGAAAAACTTTTCTTTTACGACAGAGAGGTGGAGAAGAAATATGGAGAGAGCGATTCATTATGAGATTAATAATAAGAAAAGAAAACTTAACTGGAATGTTAATTGTTGACATTTTTTCTCTTACAGTTGGAAGATGCACATTATCAAAAGCACAGGAGACATCGACGAAGGAAGCAAAGGAATACTGTTTTTGGATGATGGATTTGTATATACTGGAAACAAAAATACTAATACAATCATCTCAGACCAAAAGCCAAATATATTGCTGGGTAAAACGTGGTTATGACCTAACCACCAGACAAGGCGACTGTTCAACATGCCTTCGAATAATTTCCTAATACAGGATGCTAAGGAAATTGGACGTAAGGAAGAACTTTTTTTAGGAATAGGAATAATGATAAAAGAGTTCCAGCAAGGAGGAGTTATACCGCTGGAAAAAAAGGCATTAAAAAGATTGAGGAGAGTATTAATGGATAATTTAGATAGGTTCTTAAGAACAAGATAAAGTATGCTGTCGGGACCTGAGAGGGGCTGGAAGATTTTGAAAGAGCAGATTTTAATTTATCAATGTTAAAGGCGGAGTTAAGGAAATGAGGAGGGGAGTTTTGTGGAAAAGGAGCGGGATAAAATTCGTCAAAGTTAGAAATGTAAGGCGGAAGAAACAGAATCGATAAACGGTAATAGGCAATCGGCATAAGTATTGGAATTGATAGAACATTCAGAGGATGGGAATTTAAAAGCTCTTGCCATTTTCCAGATATGTGAAAGAAGGGTTAGTTCCGGAGAAAGAAGAGCAGAAATTCTTCCATGAGGACTTCCTCGAGGCTTTTAGTACATATCGAGTTCTTGCATTCGCTCGTTTATGAGCAAGGAAATTTTTGGCATCGTTGTATTCCACGTTCCACCAAAGAGAAGAGGACACAGCACGCTAATTGATAGAAGAATGGTGGCGAACACGGGAGGAAGCATTATGGGGAGACTTGACCGATTACGAGAAGGAATTATTAACATGTACGGGATCAAAACCAGGATGAAAATTAAGAAGCGAAAAATCTACAAGAGAACGGAGCACAGCCCAATTTGTTTTAGATAGATTCCATAGAGTAGAATGACGAACCCGTGTCCTCTGATTTAGTAGCCAAGCACCTTAACCACTTACCGCGATTGATATATTTAATAAATGGAAGAAAAATCAAAAAGGGAACAATAAAAGCTAAAATCATACATTCGGGTAATTGACCCGCACGTTTTATAATACATAAAAGAGGAGTAAATAGCCGGATAAGCAGAAAAGAGATTACGAGAAGAAAGAGGAAAGTCGGAAGAAAAAAAGAGAGGATAACTCCAGCCCCGAGTTTCCTTTTTTTTTTTCGTCAATGATTTTAAGAGAAATTAGCTGGAATGAGTGTTATTCGAAAGGAAGATGAAGAAATGATGTTATTGGAAGCCAGCAGCTCCATAATGGCGTGGAAATAGTTTTAATTACGGGGGAAGAAACAGAGGAAGAAGAATTAGGAGTAATCAAAGAAACTATGTTATTATTGGTTGATGTAGACGGGAGAAAATTTTCCTTATTAAAATGGACCGGAAGAGAAGCAGATCTATTAAGGGTCCATCTATTAGAGAGGGACGGAACACAGTTGAATGGAAGAGAAGGAAATTGAAGCGGTAAATTAGGAGATGTTTGTGGGTTACGGGATTTGTGAAAGGTACGGGATTTAGGACGAGAGTGAAAATTAAAAAGCGGAGCCGGAACAAAAGTTGTGGACTTAGAAGAAGTATTGTAAGAGGAAGAAGGAATTGAGTCTCGGTCAGTATATGACAAAGCATTAGAAACTAAATTGGATGTTTTACATTTAGAAACTTCCTGGAAAAGACCATTATGCGTTTAATGTCCTTTTTCCTTATCCATTCTGGGCAGGATCGATTAAAGGTACCGTGTGAGCCTTTACAATTGCGGCAGAGAGGGTGGGGGTTTGAAGGTTTCTGTATTCTACGATAGAGTGTCGAAGGGCGCAGTGAGAACAAATGGAAGAAGAACTACGAGAATATTTCGCAATGTGTCAAAAATAAGACAATTGAAGTACTGCGTAGGTATACTAATACTGGGGCAAATAGGAAAACGGAGTTTGTAAATTGAAATAAATTCCGGAAGGACGCCATTATGGAACTTCAGTTCCACAGATCTAGTAGGGATTTTAATACCCCCGGAAGAACGATAGATACGGCGAATAGAAGATATTGGAACCGACGACTCGATTCCCTCCAATATATCATCCTCTGAAAAGGAAGGGTAGACCTCTGATATAACGCTCAGCCGGTATTAAATACTATTGGAGATATAAGCCCTGATGTTATAGAACGAAAAAAAGTTAAGGTTAGCCAGAAAAGCGTTAGCGGTCAAAGTAGAAAGAAATTTGACCGATACGTGGCCCCCGCCTTAGGGAACAATACTGGAAAGGAAAGAGGAAATAGAATTTAATTGCTCGTCAAGGGCCAATGGATGTAGGTTTCTTATGTTTTGACCAGACGAACAATTTTTAACATAAACAGTAAATGGTCCCGGATGATTGGGAGAAAAAATTACATTATCTATATTGTTATTGTTATTATTATTATTATTATTATTATTATTCCTACTACTATTATTATTATTATTATTATTATTATTATTATTATTATTATTATTATTATTGTTGTTGTTGTTGTTGTTGTTTTTATCGTTATTATTTTTATTGTTGATATTATTTTCACTATTATTTTCACTATTATTATTACTGTTACCGGCAAGATTAGTATTAGAATTATTATGGTTACCATTATGGTTATTATTATCATGAACTGCTAATAAGTTCAGTCTGAGACAACCTAATCATTTTCGGCTGAATGGCGAGAACGGGTGAAAGGGAATCCGCCGATTTACGCTTATATCTACGTCCATAATTATGGGTAGATCGGACGGCTTTTTTAATTTGGTGGAAGCAAGAGGGGAGACCGCCGAGCGGCTCCCTTTAGACACGGTCATCTAAAAGGGAAAAGAGTGAAAGGGGGAGGAGAGAGAGAAAGAATAAAATATAAATAAATATATGAATAAATAAAATCAAATCAAATAAATAATAAATAAATAAAGCAGATGAATGACGAACAGCGACGAAATTAAAAACTTCTAAATCGAACGGCCGAATAGATAAAAGAAATAAAAAAGAACGGTCTCACCGGATTATCAGTTGCGACGAAATCGAACAATAGAACACCGATAAGCAACGCGGTATAACGACTTTATCATACGAACTTTACCACCAGTAAGCGCTTGATAAATTTAAGTTGGATATTTCACGTTTCATAAAAATCCGAATTTATTCCTTCTCTTTTTCTCAATTCTTGGACCAATGTCAATGTTAACGAACGCACTAAAAAAAAAAAAAAAAAATGATACCAGACAAAAGTTTCGCGTGAACAAGAGTCCCCCCTCCCCCCCCCAAAAAAACAACATACGTCAACGTATAATTTCTTTATTTTAAAGCGTATTTAGAATTTTTGATTTTGACGTTTAACCATTAACCTAATTTTTTTAATTTCAGAAAAATTTCTAGATGATGCTCCCAGTTGACGGTCTTGGAAAAAAACCTATAGATTGTAATTACGAAAAAAATCTTTCTCGCTATCACTATAACGAGATCGGCATAAATGCCCCTACTCATAATTCATTTCGATAGCTACTAATCTAACTGGAAAAACTAAAAGGAGAAAGGGTTATTTACACACAGTTATATAGACCGATACGGTGGAGTACACGGAAAATATTTCGTATCCGCACTTATAGCTGGATGCTTTTTTATTTTCATTTAGGTACTCTTTTATATTAAAGATATTATTTCTTCAGCGACATCCCCGTATAATGTTACATCCCTTTATCGAGATACGGCTACTAAAATGATGAAACTATCGAGTGCTGAATAACTGATTACACATAAATAACCGCTAATCTGTGCCAACGTTCACATCTGGGGACTATATTGGAATCATTATTTCAAACATTTTCGGTCTTTGAGATGTACAGTTTAGGATCGCATTGCACTCAGCCCCTATTGAGATAAATTGCGCTCAAGCGATTAGTACGTTACGGGACATGCAACTTTTACAAGCATCTCGCAATCACTATCGTTTTATTTTAAAAAATACGCGTTTTACATGGTTTACCCCCTATAGAGGAAATTAACCTGCTAGTACTCGCTAGGCATAGCAGGACGCCAGTGTTCGCGCGTGAGATTTTCTCTCACATGGGATTTCTGTGGAAACTCTACCGAGTTTTTGAACAATCTGGTTGAAAATAATTGTCCGTTCATTCATTATTCTCTTCTTTTACTTTTTTCACTATACTTTTACACTCCAACTTCCAAAAATGAAGGCTCTGAAGACCATTTTTGGTTAATTTTTCCAATTGGTACCGGTAGGTATACTTAGAAACACAATAGTCTATGTTTGGATCCGTCGTATGAGAATAAGTCGTGAAATATTTCTCTATTCTACAAAAAAAAATTGACTTAAAAAACAACAAAATTAAAATAACATTTATTTACATATATTAATATAAATTTTACTATCTCCCGTTCACATTAATACTTCGAAGCGCTTGAGCAAAACTATCTAATATCTTGAGAAATTCGCTACTTTATTCTCCTCCGACAATCGAAGAACGATATACATATATATATATATATGTATATATGTATATATGTATTAACGTCGTTTAGTTTTTATCGTCTGGAACTGTACACCTTAACGATTTGACTTTTATTCAGCTTTTTCTTCGAAGAATCTTTATTGAAATATGTCAATCCGCAAAGAACATTAATTTTTTAATTTTAAAATAATCAACTTATTACACTTCTGATTTTTATTTCATCGTGTTAATTTAACAAAATCATAAAAATCATAATAAATTGCAATCGATTCAGCATCTGAAATTACGTAGAAAACGATACCCGACATGCCTATATTGTGAAAAAAATCGAAAAACCGAACTCTGACACCCATTTTTCACCCACAGTCGCCCGTATATACTCGCACGGCTGTGGAACCTATATCAATCGATTCAGCACTCAAAATTACATGGAAAATGATATCCTACATGCCCACGAAAAAGTTTCACAGGCACCGAAAAAAAACTGAAACTAGAGCACTCGCCTGTGAGAGTTTTCCTCACAACTCAGCACTAACGAAAGCAAATACCTCCTTCCGAAGCCTAAAGGTGACTGACTTTGACCATAGGGTGTCCTTTGACTAGCGGCGCTCCTCCCTTCCAGCTATACAAGGCCCCAGCTTTCCCGCTTTCGTGTACCCTCCAGACATGTGAGAGAAAATCTCACGCAGCGAGTACTGGCGGGTTAAATATCGCAACCGGTTGGAGAAATTCAAAAGCATTCTATTTTTCATAATAGTACACAATTGAAATTGTAATTATACAATTTTTTGTCCGGTAATGTTGACTCAAAATAACTGTTTCGGAATCCACTTTTTCGCTTCATCGGCGAAGTTCATTTCTCATTTTTCTGTCATTTAGGCCCACCACATATTGAACCCAGCCCACACATAGCACACGCACAGTACACGCGCAACCCACGCCTACGTTTTTTGCAAGTACCACACATTGAACCCAGCCCGTACCAATCCATGCCCACGTTTTTGTGATATAAATGAAACATACCGAATAAATCAAAATTTTTAACAACTAAAAAGTTTTTAAACAATTCACGAACCTACGAAAACTAAACGACTCATGCGTGGGGTGGGTTCAGTATGCAGTACTCTATTTAAATACATGTTTTACCGAATAAAACCCGCGAAGACTGTGTGTGTGTATTACATGTAGGCCAATATATGACGGGCTTTTAAATAATTTTATGAAGTGAACCCTATATTCTTTCATTAAAATTCAAGAACATGTACTAAAAAAAAAAAAAAAAAAAAAAAAAAAATACAATTCGATCTTGTCTGCTAAGCGTATATAATCGCCTGTTTTGAGTATTTAACGATTCGGACAATATGGCACACTTAAATGTGAGCTAAATGATTCCGACAATGAAAGGGTGCGATGACAGGTGGAAGTTTCCTTTAACTTTTTTTTATCGGTAATGTATTGATTTAGTGTAGAAAAATTCGTTAATTTCCGCAGAATAGAAACAATTTCCTAAATGAACTTTGCAAATACGAGTAGTTCAACTGATGAGAATCTCTTCATTTTGAAAAAAAGCTTTTCAACTGCGAAATTGTTTTGCGATTCAAAAAGTGGCTAGTTAAACCAAATTAAGCCTGAAAATCGAAGAAGGAATTTTCGTTTTATTTTAAGTAAATTTTTGTAATTGTCGAAGAAATTACTCTTTCTTGACCGAATAAAATCGCGACCTCTTGCACTATGCTGAAAGCCGGCTAAATAGATCGGAGCGTGCAGCAAACAAAATCCGATTTACTTTTGTAAAAAATCGCTTAAGATTAATCGGGTTTCTTATTATTTTTAGCTATGCGCTACTTGGTTGATTTGTTGTTTTCTTTTTTTTTTTTCTTTTTTAGGCTTATTTAGTTAACGCATTACAGAGGACTATTTTGGGATCTTGGTGTTGAATCGGCATTTGACCGGTGTAGGGCTTATAGTAATTTTTCACATCACTCGCAGGAGCAGTAGAAGCTGACAATTCACAATGCGCAGAATAAATTCCACCACAGAGTGCCCCTTCGGCTAAATACCGTCAACAATATTAATTTTTTAACCATTTTCTCGCACCGCTGTTCTGTAAAATTCGTGCGTGTGTGTGTGTAGCATACCTTGAATTGTACAGGTTCGGGACGTTGCGCATCGCGATGAATAAAACATTAATAATAGCGCAGAAGTAAAAAGAATAACATGGAAGGTCCTATAATTATTTGACGTTAGTGCCTGTCTAATTTTCCCGCTCTCATTGGTTGTCATGACGAGTCACGTGATTGTACACGCCACCATTTCTAAAGAGTTACGTATTCGTAAGTATATATGACACATGTATTGGTGTACACTATACAGGACCAATAAAGAGCATGCTAAGTAAGAAAAATACGCATTAAGTTACAGTAATACTGATGCTAGTAATAATAATAATAATAATAATAATAGTAATAATTACTGTATCGGTTGCTCCAGCAGCGAGAAAAGTCGACGGAATCTAATGTAAACCAAGATGTCAGTAGTTAGAATGCGAGTGTTGCCCGGTATATGTGTTTTCGAATAAGTTCGTTCTGAATGAGACATTTTGTTTTTTTTTTATCCTCCGTTCGCTGCTTTTGTTTCTTTCGTTGTTTCATTTTTTCATATATTATTATTATTATTATTATTATTATTTTAATGAACTTTTTATAGTACAATACGGGTTTTTTATGTACTTTCCTTAAAATTTCGATGAAAACATTTTATTTAAAGCACAATTTACGGGAAACTTAAATTTTGCACTCAAATCGAGCCAATCGAGTCATCAAAAGAGTTGTTTACCATACGAAAAACTAATGGCGTGGTGTTCTATTGTAAGTATTTACTTATTTTTTAATATTCTGTTCAGTCTCATTTGAGCTAAATTAAATATTTACATGGTTTTTATTTTTTTTATTTCTTTTATAAAAGCGTTATCATACACCTTTTAGCTGTTTCCTCTAAGGTCCAACATTGGTCCATTTAACAGTGATCTATCAAAAGAAGACATTTATAATTAAATATAAATTTAACGGTACTACCATGCGTATGCACCTTATTTCTGCACAAAAGACCGTAGTCAGGAATATTTGTTGTTTCCCGTATCGATTAGTAGCTTACATTCCGGTTGAATTTAACAAATGGGCACGTGAACTCCGAATTCGAAAGGTACCTGGCACCTGCTCTGTTTAAAAAAAAAAAAAAAACAAACTGAGAACGATAATTGAATTTACCGACGAGTTTCGTAATTTTAGGCTTAACATATTTGCTAGTTGGAATGTTTGACACGTTTAAAGCACGCGATTAAATCCTTCGAGCCACCGCCGTTTTTCCTGTTATGTACTATATGCTTCAGACTTTCGCCACATCTAGTCTTCCTAATTTTCATGCCTATGTAGTAACTCGTATTAATCATGTTGCAAAATTGACGCCGAAAGATTTTTCTTCTGTCGATGTTACTTGTAACGCTAACGGGTTAAAATGTTGCAAAGGGCGTATCTGTAAAAACAGAAACTAGGGCGGAACACACAAAATTCCGCAAAAAGATGCTGAAAAAGGTTTCATCTGTGCGTATAACTTGCGAAGTTTAAAATCTTGCAACGGACAAACGAAATGATAACGCGTGGCAAAAGAAATAGAAACTCAGAAGCTGCGATCTGGAACTTCGTAAAAGGATCGAACTGCAGTGCTAAGTTTCGAAGGTAGATTTATTTTCTTAGCGAGCTTTATGCCGTGAAACAATTAGGGGAAAAAGTGTCGATTATCAATTCGATTGTCAATCAATATAGCCGCAGGAATAATGATGTGTGCGAAAGGAAAAAGCAGGAAGTGAGTAGTTCAATAAATGTTACAGAAAATCGGAATACACAGACGCTGCGTGTTTGATGCCCAATGTCGCGAACAGCGGCATCATTTGGATGAACAATAATGTGAGGAGAGAGGAAAAAGATGACGGGATTAGAATAATAACGACAACAACAGATTGCTGAAGTGGAGAAACACGATATTGGGAGAAAAATGAATGAGGTTTTTACGAAAGGAGGAAACGTAAATACTAAAAACGTAACGATAATTTTTATTCGAGTTCAGAGGCAGTTAAGGAATAGATTTTTTCTTCAGGAAGGAAGCGGCTGGAGAAGCGGTAAGCAGAGTGATGAAAAATCATGAAAAATTATATCGAATGGTCAAAGGTATAAAAAAAAAACAAAAACATACCAGTTGTTAGTGTGGTATGATGCAATTAAAGCGTCTCCTTATGATCATACCGAATAATTTACCATCCATTTTAGCGGACGCAAAATTATTCTTTGGAAATGGCCGTCCAAAGTATCAGATTTTGTTTTTTTCCCCCTCCAATAACATAATCCATCGGCAGATTATCGTCTAATGTTTTTGGGAGAATTTTTCTGAACTACCGGTTAGAAAATTCTATTTTTTTGCCGCCATAATTTATGTCTTAAGCACTTTTTTGCTCCACATTTCGGCTGATTTTAGATAAACGTGTTCTCTTTAGACAGGTCAGCGAGTAAGCAACAGCCGGTAGATAAGAGGTCCGTCTCGTTTAAATTCGGTTGCAACAACGAATCACTTTTTTTCCTATTTCTTTGACTAACAACACAGACATAAAAGGGAAAAAAAATTATATTTCAATTTTCAAATGAATTAGTCAAACAGGTGCAACTAATAAGCCGAAAAGGCCTGGTAGAAAGTTATTTATACGCTTATTGAAATAATAAAAAGTAAGCGGCCAGGAACATAAAAATACATTATTCGGAAGTAAATTAATAAATGGCCGTCGCCTCGCCTCCGGTTTAAAGGTTCAGATGCGTGGTACCGGATTTTTAACGTTTCCAAAACACTCCGACGTATTAATTACTTCCGAAAAATAAATTTTTGTGTTTTTTGACATATATTTATATTTTAGTTCAGCCATTAATTATTTAAAATTAAAATAAACTGAAATATTAACATAATTCACATCAAACTATGAAAAAAAAACACGGTTAATAAATAATAAATAGCCATGAATGTTCGAGACACACCTCCCCCAATATTCATGGTGGCTATAAAGTTAAAAAAGCATATATAATAAACAGAGTGATAAAGTTGAAAAAATATAAAAGAAAGATAATTAAAATAATTACATATCGATAACTGTTTAATACATAAATATTGCGTACATCCGAACTCGATAGTCAAAGCAGAAACATGAAATAAATGTAGTAAAGAAAATTGCAATTAATAAAAATTACAATTTGGAACTTACGAAAAAATTTAAGCGAAAAAAAATAGTTAAATATAACGTATATTGAAAATAAAATAAACAAAAATCACGGTTAACGGAGTAGAAAATGAATTATATCCATACATGAAAATCAAAATCGTACACAAAATTTTATAATTTTAAATTTATGTGTAAAATAGTTTTTAAAACTAAATTTTTATTCAATAAAATTATAAATATCAATAGTATTATAAACAACGATGACGTATGTAATTATGAAATTTAACAACCGCAACAAAATCTATATGTAGGAGAGACCAGATCCGGAGAACGTTTCAATGTACACTGCAAAAAGCATGCTTACGCGATCAGGCATCGGTACATTGAAAAATCAACACTAGCTGAATGAACAATTAACTATGAAAATAACTTGAAAATATTTTAAAAAATGACCATAATATAGAGCGGACTTTACACAAAACGTATAAATATAAATTATTAACTTTAAATATACAGAAAAACCTATTAGAAATCTATCATATAAAATTATTATAAAAATTAAGAATTGTAAAATAAACAAACTTACTTTTTTTTTTTTGAAAATATATATATTTATTAATATTTATACATTTCCTCGTCAAGCTATATTATCAACGAGTTTTCTTACGTCTAAATATCTATACACTATACTACTTATATACTATACAATCTTATCGCCGCGTAAATCATTTTATTACAAACTTATCCTATTTTTACTTATTTCTAACTTAGCTATAACTAATACCTATTATTTATTTTATTTTTTATTATTTTATTTATTTATTTTGTTCCGTCTCTTTCCCTTTCTCTTTTTTCACTTTTGTTTATTACTATTTCCGTACCCTCTTCTCTTATTTAATGCTTATTATTGTTCCTATATTTCCCTCTTTCTACAACCATTCCTTTATTTTCTTTTTTCTTTCACCCTAATTTTTTCCTCCTCTATTATTTCTTTAGGCATTTTATTTAACAACTGCGTTATAATGTATTTGTCTGTTTGCTCCCCCATCTTTATTTTAGCTAACGGCAGTTTGTACAAATAGTTTTCCCTCAACTAAAAATGATCAAATATACGTAAAATTTATTTGCTCGTACGTTTCGCATTATAATAATAATTATTCTGCACTTAATTCAGTTATATCGAATATTTTAATTCTTTTTTTTTTTTTTTATAATTTTTTCAGTTTTATCATTAAACTTTTAAATTTACAGCTAACGTAAATACAGTTGCGTCTCCGAAACACGTCTACTCGGTGTCTATTATTTAATTTTTTTTTTTTATGTTGATGTGAATTACCAATTACGACAATTGAAAGGGAAAACCATCCCTAGTCGGAATTATTTTATGAAACGTTAACAATTCGGTAATCCCTCTGAGGCGCGCCAGTTTATAATATGACTGATAAATTTTACATATTAGTCGGAACAAATAAAACGATTCGTAAAAAATTTTTTCCAAAAGTAAAATACAAAAAAAGGAAAAATTTCTCACCTTTGAAATGCGGTTGTCATGTTTTATTATAACAGCGAGAAATAGACGAGAGATGTACAGAATATTTTGACGTTTCGTTCAGCTTCACGAGTTAAACCTCGCTTATAATTTCGTTTAAGCGAATGGAAACTTTTTTTATTTCATCTAAAATAAAATCTTCACACGTTTTTATTAAATTTCGAGAAATATTAATTAAATTTAACAATAGTTTTTGAATAATTTCTCATCACCGAGAAATGAAAATCAGCTCACGGCATTAATTTAAAGGTCATACAATTTTGTAAACCGGTACTTTCTAATTTTTAATAATACAGAGGCACGCGTGTGTCACCGGGGAGAATGTCCGATTCTAAGCCGAGCGAGCTTTTTTTTTATGATTACCATTTTCACACGTGGTACTTTTAAAACCTTACTGACGGCGGACCGAAACTCATTTTCAGTTAAAATGCTTCTCCACAAGTTTTATCCAATTCCGGTAATAGTGTCAGAGGTAGAACGAATCTTTTGTTGCCCGAGAGATGTAGAGCGGTTCGTTTTTAATTAGAAATGTTTAAATCTGTATGAAAACCAGACTGTAGTTAAAAGGTCAGTTGTACGAAGAGTCATGATATGGTTTATGGTGGTAGGCTGTGCAGTAGCTATAATCATTCACCTTCGTAAGTAGATTTGTGGTTGGCTAGTGTAACTGGATGTGTAGAGCTGCTTAGATAATACATATACATATATATATGGTACATATTTCCCGTGATGAATTGTGTCCAGTTTTTGAAAGACAGATTTACGACTTTGCTTTTTACGATTCTATTATATTTTCAGATTCCGTACTCTAAATCATCACTTTTACTTCTCTTTTTTCATTATCGACCCCAAAATTGGAACGTAATCTGTAATTCGTTTCTTCCTTTTTTTCTTCATCTCTTTAATAAAGCTTTCTCCGATTACATTGAAATCCTACTATAACGATCAATGACTATGATTTCGGTACTACTTTTAAAAATATCATTCCAGCATCCCCTTTTTTTCACTTTTCTTCTTTTTAAAATGAACTTTCATTTCACACTATACTAAATTATGATCTTATAAGGATTTTAATGAACTGTCGATAATGAATCCGCTAAACGATTCTCATCGAAATACGCGAACAATTAAGTAAATGAGACGCGCCTCCTCCAACGTTTTTTAGTACGATAGGATTCCGTGCGCGCCTAACGGACAGAGTCTTATGTCGACGTAATTTTCAAATATACGCGAGTAAATAAGCATCTGTTTAAGTTCATTTTAATCGAAACGATTAATCCGTTGGTCGTTCTTGGAAGTTCATTCTCTCTCTCTCTCTCTCTATGTATATATATATATATATATATATATAATAGTTCATTCTAAGGGATTCATTACACGGAGTCCTCTCCGAGTTTGATTTTGTGACAGAGTTGACTACATCTTCTTGATCCGATTTTCAAGCACCGTTGATTGAATAATTTTTAATATTAATCCGCGTTTTATACATAACATCATTGACCCGTTCGTTGTAAAGAACGGTAGTAGGAAAAGGGAACGGCAAGGTCCAACGGTTCGAAGCGAATAAAAACAGACAAATGAACTATTTGGTCGAGGACGCCGGGTTTATCGTACGGATTCGAAATGGAAATAATCTGCGGCCAAGTCGACACTGCTGCAGTAATGCGTGTTCAATTCGTGAGTCAGAAAAAGGCAAACTAACATTAAACAACACGGACGAGCGACGGTAGGACGTTAAATGTTTGCAATTTATCAACAATAACTGGTACGCCTTTATGCAGGACTATTAGAGCGACTTCAGCGTGAACTCAAAATTAAACCTCCGAGAAACGGCTCTTATAAAATAATACATACGAATCTCTGCGAAAGTACTAATAAATTACGCGCGCTGTGGTGGCACTGTCCGTTTCTCTAACCTTAAGACACTCTGATGATGTGGCACTTCTGCGGAGGTCAAAGAATTTTAATAATTCATTTAGAGTGTGAGCGAAGGGGGGTTCCATTAATTCTCTGGCATCTCCAGCTTCGTGCACTGTTAACATATTTACTTTACCGGCATAAGAGAAGGTGCCCTATTTATAAATATTAAGAAACTTTGTATTCGAAATGTCAGGTTCGTCAACTTTTTCAATAACTACATCTTCAAACATCTTCGCTAGAGATGGCAATCTGTTTGATACTTTGATGTCTTCACGACGACCGATTTCGAATTATAAAGCTACGCCCTAATTTGTAAATTGCAAAAGTTCACGCGGGCTACATGTGTGGTCAAAGATAATGGAATACATATGTTGGTCGCACGAGGTACAGCGGAAGCCAATTAAACGAAACAGAAGGTTAACGACAACGAACCGGCGACGACAGTCTAAAAGATGTAATCGCGGCAGCCAAAGCAAAATATTGACAAAGGTGATGAAGGCGTTCTGTCACGGGTGACAATGACGACGATTTTTACACAAACGTTTGGTTAAACATCAATTAAATATTTAGTTTTTAGTTGATATTTAATTAGATTGTCGCATTTTAAGTAATACGTGTCCCTTTTTTTATTTCTATCAGACACAGTAATGCGATACGATAACGGTACACTTTGAAACAGCGCTATCGGTTGTCATCTAAAACTGTGACGTAATAATTGAGGGCATGAGGAAGTTTTTTTTCATACTTAATGTAGTACAATGATATCGTGTAAATTTTTAATTCGAAATCGCATATTTCAGTAAATTACATTTCACATAACCAATAGAACTCGTTATTTCGGAAAATTCATTATTTATTGTTCATTGTAAAAGGGTTTAAGTGAAATTGTTAAGGAAAAATCTTTTGAGATGAATAGGTGTTTTTGTGAGATACAAAATAATCGAATTATTTTCTGAAATTAATTAAACCGGTAAATAATTTTTAGAAGTGGTCCTCCGGTAAGGTATTACATAAACGGTGATCCAGCGTACGAAATGTGCATTATTTGTAGATCCAAAAAAGAATAAAAAAAAAAAAAAAAAAAGCACATAAATATATTTTACCAAATACGAATAATACAACAGATTATGTTAAAAGAGATGAAACAAAAATGGTTTTTGTCAAAACGACTCGGGAGTTAGACTATTGATCTTAAAACACTGTCTCTTCTTCATGAACATGAAACAGCAAAGTTCCCTCCTGACTTCGAGAAGGAGGTAGAGGCACTGTGCAAATTAGAAAATCCGAATTTCGTTACGGACACCTAGGGGACATGAAAGAAGAATATGCTCATCAGTAGATGTTTGGCACGCAGCAAAACAGGACCCAGCCGTTGACAGATCACCGCCTTCCAGCAAGTAATCGTGAGAGATGTGATCAATACGCAGGCGGCTGGCAGCACAACTATGGCTCGACAGACTTTCTCGATGTGGTTTAGTGAGAAGAGCGAGTCGAAAGATATTCTTATAGTACACATCTGATATATACGTCGGGAAAGCCCGGAAGGTTCATTGGGAACTATGTAATAGTTAACCCCGAGTGCTGTATTAGCACTCTTCCATTAGCAGGAGAGTAAGGATCTACAATTACGTTACAGACATTTACCTATAATAATCGTGTAGTTATAATTGAAACTAAATATGAAAATTAAAAAAAAAAAATTAATTAAAAATTGCTTCTTCGTAAAATTAAGCTTTTAACACATGCGACAAACGAAAAATATAACAATAATAACAACACCCGGTTTATACGCTAAAGTTAATATATTATTGCGGAAGGATTTTGTGTGGGCAAACGCGGATAAATAATAATACAAAAAAAATTTTACAGAAAATTCTGAATATCTGAATATCAACGTAGAATCCATCGGCTAAATTATGAGCTCCATCGAACGTCATTTTCATAATACCACGCTCAGCTGTACTTAAAAATACCAAAAAAAACCCCAGAAAAGATGATACTAGAAATCATCAAGGCGCGCTATCATCGTCTAGCGTAGTCGATTAGAGTTAATGATATTTCGTCTGAGATTGGATTGAATCCACCTGCGCACACTGAAATTTCACCAAATAATGTCCATAAAAATAAAAAACATATTTAAATATTCAAAACGAAAAATATTACACAGGCACTCCTTCCCTGTGTAGTTTAGATCGAACTAACGTGTGATTAAAAGAATATGAAAAATTGCGACCGCTCGATGATCGAACTGTTTAGTTTGTGTATACCGTACTTATGTCAAGGGTTAATTTTCTTGATAGGTAATCGTCCGTTACTGACAAGACCAACAAATTTAAAAAAAAAAAAGGGTTAAATTCTTTAACAGCATTGCGGATGATACGCTAAGTTAAATTGAATATTTCCCGCTGGTCGCTGCAAAGACGTCCGTTATGAAAAAGAAAACGAAAAAAAAAAAAATTGACTAGTTTGAAAAATTTTCCGATAATAATAATTAGTCACAATTAAAAAAAGGTAAAATAGCGAACGGTAATTGTAACATTCCGCTGGAAATGCTAAAATTTCGAACGAAGCGCGGAGTATTCTCCATTACTATTATCCGCCCGGAAATTCTACGCGATTTTTTTTTTTTTAAATTGTTATATTTAATAAAATGGAAAAGGAGCGTTCGAGGTTTTAATAAAAATGTCAGCCGACGTTGAAGAAAACTTGAACGACAGAAAAATAACGAGAAAAAGTTTACTCCGATTTTACAAGAACTTCACTTATTGCTAGACTGGCGAGTGTCAAAAGTAATTCATTTCGACATCGACGCAGATAAACGTGGCAAATTTTTAAAACTTGCGAACCCCCTTACGAAAGCACACTGTCTCGTGATGAAAATTAAATATGAAAGCTGCCATTCGCACTATTAATCGCCATAATGGACAGAAAATAACTCGCAAAATACCTCGCCCTAAACTTGCTGATGGCTATGAAATGTACGATTGTTATTTTTTAAACTGTGTACGTGCAAAATCAGGCAACTAAGAAATCTATTTATCATTAAATTTATTATTAAAATCAGGCGACTCGGATTGTTGCCGAGTCCTTTATTTTTCTTTCTTTCTTTTTTTTTTTTTTTTTTTTTTTTTGGAAAAAGGCTTCAACCTTTGGCAGGATGTATCAGGAATTACGTGGATCCGAAAAAAATACCGGAGGCCAGCTGCAATTTAAGGACTAACGACGATCACTTCTCTGGAGTTCGATATTGCATAGACCAGTTTTAGTTGAACCGGTTACCTTTGTCTTTCACTTCAGAATCGATTAAAGTTATATGTGAAATGCAATAAACAAATGGGAAACACGTTAAATTATGATACACCGACATATTTCGAAGACTACCATAATCATGGTGAATATACGCTAAAGTATAAATAAACGACGGAAGTTAATGCTTTAAAGTCGAGGATATCGAAATATCTAAATTATTTATATATGATAATAATCGAAATTATCAGTCGTGTAAAATATGGGTACTTATAATATAAAAAACTGTGTTATCTACAAAATATCAAATGAAAATATGAAAACATCGAGAGTTTAGTTCAATTTAAAAATTTTAAATATAATTAGTATAAGAAGTAATACGTTTGTATCTATTAATATAATACGCTTCAATCTTTCGATTCATTTTTAATATATATTCGTAACGGTGAGATTTTTCGATACTTTATAGTTTTCCATTAAGCATTCCGTATGTACAATTTTATGGTAAATTGGAAACGTGTGTGCTCAAAATAATTTTATATCGGGTGTCGAAAAACCTCTAAATAGTCCTAGAATATATAATATGTATTGTTTAAATATTCTTGAACGAAATAACAACAAAAAGTGGAACAATTAATTTCGGCTCGTCAAATACACGGGAACACATTAACCGAGCAGGGAAAGTAATTTCCGATATCTTCAATAATACAATTCTAATTGTGGGACTGCCAGTCGAAAGGCTACCGTAGCTGACTCGCTACATTTACGCATATGAAATATTTTAGTAATATACGACAAAAAAAAAAAACCCAATAACAACTGATATACAATCCCGTTCAGTGACGTTAACAGATACAGAGGTTCGGTAAAGGTTTAAGATAGTGGCAACTAGCGGAAACTTCTAACAAGCGTATTATTAGTAATTATCAACTCAAAGAAATTGAACGAGTCAATTTAAATAACAATTAAATGTCGAAGTTTCAAACCTACACAAAATATATTCATATATGTATATAAGCCTGAAGTCGTGTGGAAGTATAACGAATTTTGCTAAAAGATCTGGTGAAACATAAAAACCAGAGATGTTTTCAATCTGTACAGCCTACGCTAATATCCGGCTCTTTCTTCGTCTTCATGGACATCGATAAAATTTTAAAAACCGTTAGAGATTTAAAGCGGGCTATTTCGGGAAATTCAGTTGTTAGCCGGTAGAAATAAAAGCGGGACCGACCAGAATGACATGCCGAACGATGGAATTCTATTGATTAGCGCATCCACATCGCGCTCGATTTGGCTCGATTATCAGCTAAAGAAGAAAAATAAGAAAATATTCAAGGGTCGTACGAGGTTTTTTGAGTGGAAGGCGACATGATTTTCAAGAAGGTCGCGAAAACGGTATCAAAAAGAAATATATTCACAGCGGTTTAAACCGCAATTTATTCGCGGTGGCACTCTGAATTCAAGGCAACGAAAAAATTTCGGTAATCATCCAAAGCGAGACCGTCCACCTGCGAATTTTAGAAAGTTGTTGAATTCAGCAGAATATTTCTAGAAATTTACACCAGGCGATGGTGAGATGATTACTGAAATAATATAAATTAAAAAAACGGAAACAAAAAAAAAAAAACAAAGCCATTAAGTGCTAAAAGTTATTAGAGGTTTGCACGGGTTGACACAAAATTATGTAAACTGCAATAGTATATCTTATTGGCAAATGTTATTGCGAGGTGTATCATACTATTAATGAATTGCTTGTTCTGCCGAGGAGCTGTATTAGTGAAACAGACTAAAGTTTTTCGTCCCTTAAAAAGAAAGAAAAAAAAAAAAAAGGTAGACATCTGAATTCAAAAAATCATTTTGTATTTATAAAGAAATTTATTGTCGGATGATGTTTGTAGTTTTTTTTTTTTTTTTTTTTTTTTTTGTAAATTGCTGTGGAACTAAAACAAAAATTTAATTTTGCCGTACGCGATTAATGTTCTCGTATTTGCAGAACTATACGGTTTTTAATCCGACATCGCAGAAACTGCCCACTAGGTAATGTATGTTTTTTTTTTCGTTTTTTATGTAAAAATTTTAATATCTTTAAAATCAACCACATCGCGGCATCTTCAACTTCGTAATAATTTAACGACGCATTAATGAAACGAAAAAAAAAAGGTATAAATTTCCTTTCTCCGAGAGTCTTGTGAGATCGCAGCTGGTGTCGCCTTCGACCAGCCATTTAAACAATGTCAAGATGAATAGGTACATATAATAGGTAAGTATTTTTCTTTTTTTTAATTACCAAAATTCTAAGAGCCATGACATGTTCCCAATCCAACTCCAAATTTTTTACACAATAAAATTGCGCGGCTCTTAATTCTTTGCCAAACGTGTAAGGCTTTACACAGTGCAACATAAATATTTTTTTCAAGCCTATAATACTGTGTTTTTTTTGTGTTTTTTTTTTTTTTATTCTGCACATGATAAAAGAGATACAGTATTATCCGGACTTTCCTAGTTATCATTGGATCTCGAATGCGTTTCCGCTTTCGCTGTCTGATACTATTACCGAGTTGTTAGCTGTTGAAATATATCTTCTCATGAATGGGACTGTCCGTAAACTGCCTATTCCTAATACTTATGCAGTTGGCTTCGTGAAAAGCTGGTTTTCCGCTTTTCTCGATATAAAGTAGGTATACCTGAAATAATGATAAAAAATAAATATAATTAAAAGTAAATAATAAAAATTAACATATCTAACGAATAAAAAATAATAACAATAATAATAATAATAAATTATATAATTTTCGTAGATGATTAAACGGAATTCGAATAGAAAATAATGTAACTAGACTAATTTAATGGAGTATTGAAAAATCCGGCGTAATGATTAAGACGGAAATTACAAAAAAAAAAAAAAACAAACTTCATAATGGGACACAATTTGAGTACATTTTCGTATTAAAAACTTTTCGATCGGAAGTCGGTAGAAAATTAAGAAAGTCAAGTCGCTTTTTATCCGGAAAGTCAATAAGAATTTCTTTGAATTTCCGGATTGATAGGTTGCATATAGAAAACGAAGTTTCTTTTTTCATTTTTTGGTGATTTAATTTTTGTCTCAGAAATCCTTGTCGTTTAGATATCGTAAAAGAACAAAAAAAAAAAAAAAAAAGAAAGAAAAAAAGAACGGTAGGTATAATAAATCCAGAAAACACTGAAAAACTAAGAGGTAGAAAAGAACTTCTTCGCAATAGAAAACGCTCGCTTCAAGGCAGTCGTCAAAATTGAAAAAATCACTAAGGAAATTCTTTGAGTTTTCCGAATTTTATGAAGTATGAGCAGGTTGGTGTCTGATTTAAAAAGATTAATTTTTTAAACGTGTTTTATGATCGGCTCCCCCGATGAATTCGAAATTTGAATATCATTGTTTCGTTGGAATCTAGAACAGAAAAGAAAAAAAAAAAGGAAAATTAAAAAGAAAAAAAACGTGTTATATACATACATAACTAGAGATTTATCGTTGGCGACAAACGACATCATGGGAAACCGGAAAAAGTCGACCCACCGAAATCGAGAATGTCGAGAATATCAAGACGAAAAAGAAAAGCAGCGAACGAATGAAACTCCTGAAGAAGACATAACCGGTGGCAGGGGGCAGCCTGCCTAGCTAGCTGGTCGATTAGTTTTTCATTAATCGAAGAAAGAAAAATTGACTTGGGCTAGGCGCCGCGCCGTGGTGGACGCGAGCAAAAATTATCGCGTCGAACAACGGTGCAATGAGTTCTCACCATTCGGTCACCCCCCGATGGTGCGGTACACAAAGCGCGCGTCCAAGCTGTTGATTGTCGGCCGATGCCAGAGAGAGTGACCAGCATTCGATCATGTCGATTCGTGGGAAAGATGAGTGGAAAAATTATTTGGCGGCAGCGTCGATTACTATTATTATCGGTAAAAAGTAACCGTAAAAACAAATCGAAAATACACGCGTATGTTTCGGAGACAACGGACACCCGTGCGTATGTACATGTACCAGCAGCGGGAGAGACACAGACACGCGGACACAGGGGCACACGGACGGGCCGGCGAGAGCTGTTCTGTAAGTGGGCCGGGCAGAGAGGGGGAGGGGGTTTTCGGTTTTTTCTCGTTTCGCGCTATTTCGTTTATTTGTCTTTTTCCATTTTTAATTTTATCTCGTTTATTCGGTTTGCCTTTATTTACAGGCTGATTGACAAGGAGGGCCGAGCGAGCGCGCAATAGCAGCGGCAACAAATCGTTGGTCGGACCGGCCGCAGAAGGCGTTCCTGTCGACTGGGTCGAGCGCGGCCGTGGGCCGGTGCGCATGCGCACAGCCAGCTCCCGGAACAACCCGCTGCGGGGCGAGCGGGTGACCGCGTAAAGCCGGCCTTTGCACCAGCGATGCACGACTAGCGGCCGAGACGGCGATATCAGCATTCGGCCGGACGCCTTGATCGGCGATTTGACAGGAAATTTTTCAGCGCTTGTCCTTGAAAATCGCTCGCGCGCCAACTCTTATCAGCAGCGGGTTCCTTCGACTTCTGCGAACCGTGGCCAGCGCGTGGATATCTCACCGTGTCTCCGGCGACGAGTAGCGCGTTCGGTCCGCGTATATGTGATTGCGGTTTTTTCGGTCCGTGCTTTTTCTGCAGATTTTTCCGATTCGCCGTGTACGTCCCCGAGAGTAGTAATCGTTGAACGTGGTGCGTGGCGTCCGTCCGTCCGCGATTTTTCTCGTCGATCGTCGTTCGTTTCGGAATTGCTTTGTCGGTAGTCAGTCGCCCGGCGCGATTGAAATCGCGGATTTTTTCGCGCGCGAGCCTGTGCAAATTCGCGACGGCAACATGCTGGGCCCGTCCACGCAAAGGATGCTGGACCATCTGCGCATGGAGGATAAGGAGGAAGACGAGGACGAGGACGAGGACTTGGACGACGACGAGGATTACATGGATCACCATCTGAAGGCGAGACGGGACAACTCGCCGTCGTCGATGGAAGGCGGATTTTGGATGTCGGCCGTGACGGCTGCCGCTGGAAACGTTGCAGCGCCGATGGACAATTGTCCCGTGTCCGAATCGGGCTTCATCAGCAGTCAGCCGTCGATGGCTGAATTCATTCTGCCGCATCATCTGACCGAGAACCCGGATGATATGAGTCCGGACGGCGGCCAAGCCACCGTCGGTAGCATGTACCCGTCGGTGATGTCCACCGATTCCTCTCAGCAGTCCGGCATTAACGTCCAAGAATATCCTTGGATGAAAGAAAAGAAAACCAGTAGAAAGAATAACCATCAAGGTAAGACACCTTTTTTTTCTTCATCTTCGCGATAACTATTTTACGCGATCGCAATACTAATATCATTAATATAAAACAGCTTCCATCGTTAATTTTATCATTACTTATTATTATTATACAATTTAGCTATTTTTGTATGTTTTTTTTTGTTTTTCTTTATTTCATCGCTTAATTATCTAATAACGAAGGCATGTAAACACTTTTTTTTGTTTGTTTCTTAAAACGGTTAGTTAATCTTAGGGTCCAAGTGTAGAGAAAAATGTTGTTCTTCTTTCATTTTCCGAGCTATTAATCGTTCATAATGAAAATTCATCTTTAGCTGGTCGAATCTGTTAAATGCGTTCGCGACTAATATTACAAATATAACTGAGAAACATCCGTTTTTTTTTGTTTTTTTTTTTGTTGAAGGTACATCTTAACGTCTGGTAAAATATCACTAATCCTAATAATAAGTTTGGAAAGAACTATAAAATATTATAATACCCGACATAATTTATATGTACACGGGTCCCAGCGCGAAGGCGAAAGAATTTATATATCATACGATGACGAGCATATTTCAGAGTGTTCTCGTTTTTTTAAAGAATATTATCAATCATCGCCGAAAAAAAAGATTTACACACCTTTTTGCTCGTTCACAATGTAAGGGATAAAATGCTGAGAGAAAAAAATAAAAAATGAAATAGAAATATTACGGTTCTTATCTAGTTCGAAAAATAGTGGATTTTTTTTTTGTAAACGCTTCGCTTCAGAGCTATTCTAGGACGCTAAATCGTGTTTTTTTTTGTTTTTTAAATTAAAATTGAATAAAAAAACTAAATATTCATCGAATGGGATTTTAGTTTTAAGGGAAAACGGCCGTACACAACTGGAAAAAGAACGATGAGTTTAAATGCGATGATTTTAAACCATCAAGAAACATCGTTGAAACATGTGTCGAAGTTTATAGCGATTTTTTTTTTTTTTTTTTTTTTTTGTAGTTAAGCCTTTCGCGGGAAGATCTCGCTATTGTGAAAATTTCTTTATATGATATACAATTATGAAGAAGGTGCGATAAAAACATTAAATAGTGTGAGGAGAAGCTTTTTACGTTGACCGAAAGATTCATTAATAAAGCCTTATCGCGGATTAGTCCCAGCTCAAGTATATCCACGCAGACCCGCGATATAGATTTAATCTTGATTCTCAAGTAAATTCGATATTCATGTCGGATCGTTTCCAGATTCTACGCTACTTTAGTTGGGGTTCTGCATGTGAACTCGCTGATTTCAACCCCGTCGTACACTTTTAGTTAATTTGGTTCGGGACAAATTGTTTTCTTTCGACATTGTCAGCAAAATATTACACCTTAATACATCCCAGTTCGCGATACAGCTGGTAAAAAATTTTCATTTACCGTGGTGTGCAATCCCGATCATTATCTTTTTTGGACTTCCACGTCCCGAAGATCATATTTCATTTTTTGATTTTTCTCAATATGCGCTATAAAAGCGAATGTGGTCAATTGAAATTTAGCGCACTATTGAGATCTCGTGTTGTCAATATGCGACTGAAAGTTCGTAAGGCCGAATCTTATACATTTCAGCTGAAACTATGTAACGTTCGATTCCGCTTCTGGCCTATGTTCGACTGTATAATATTTAATGATATTTCATATGATTGCGAGAACCGTAAATATCGTCGTATAGAAACACAGGGTAATGTGTATTTTGTAAGAGCACATTCAGTTTTTTTTTTCTTTTCAATTGATTTCTAACTTTTCTTAAAAATGTTGGTTTCTGCGAATTACTTTTTTTTTCCAATTTTAATTATTTCAATTTTTAAATTTACCATTAAATCTTTTCCCTCCACGACAGCAGCGGAAATATGTTTATTTCATTTCAACTTTTTCGCTGATTTTCGCTATATTATCGGAAAAGATAAATATAACAAGTAAAAAGTGATCTGGAATTTTGAATTTAAGAGTTTGCTAAAACTGAAATTAAGCTAAAAACTTTCTTCTCTTTTAATGCGAATGTCATCATTGTCTCCGCCCCTCCCCCCATAGTTTACGGAAAAACATCTTTTCTACTTAAAGTGATCATTTTAAAGAGAGACGTTACAGGTTCGGCTTTGGTCCGGCAGTTGAGAAAAAGACCTTTAAAAAGCGATTTCACTGATGATATTCTTTTGCATTCTGACCAACCCGGTGATGTAAAAGCGCGATGAACATTTATATCGCACTTCTTTTTTGAAAAATATTTAGTGAAATCTGTTTCCCGTAAGTGTTCCTTTCTCCTAATAGTCACCGACGATATTGTCAATGTGCCCTTCTTAAGTAAGTACAGGCAGGTATATTTTCTTGCGATCTTAAGGTAATTCCAAATTTTGAGGAATTTCAGTCGGCATTTTGAAAAAGTTCTGAAATACAAATCTAGTTTTCGATTAAAGTTTTCGATCAAAGTTTTCGATCAAAGTTTTCGATCAGTGCGGGTTCTGATTTTATTGACTTCTAACAAAGATCAAAAATATAAAATTTCGATTATAGCTTTGGCTGAAACGTAAAAAGTAATAGGAATATTTCTAAAATCGACACTCATCAATTTTACCCCCCCCCCCAAACGCAAACCTCTTATCTTTGCTCCTTATTACATGTACGGGAAAGTTGCATGTGAGTTAATTTACGTAAAGACTCGTTTTCCAATTTAATTCAATTAAAACAACGCAAAAAGTTATTTTACGATATTACATATTAAGAGACGAATGCTCTATATTTTGCGGATACTAATAATGCAATGATCGTTTGGAATGTTCATATACTGAACGACAGTTCAAACGGTATTATTACATTTCGTAATTGTTTTGTTTGAATAATATTAAAAATGCAATATTTCCAATATGAGTGTAGATATTCAAAAGACGCTCTATTACAAAACCAAGGATAAGCGGAGACGCGATTTAAAATGCTCATTCTAAAAAAGATAAGGGACGGCGATACTTCCAACAATTCAATCTCTCTCGTTAGACTGAGTTTACCATGAAGTTTAATGTCAATTTTGGAATAATTTTCGATGGTAATAGTGATACGCAACAGAGTTTCCGAAAGACACTAATTGACCGTCTCTCTTACTTGATAACTGTTAATTTAATAGGAGCTGGTAATTTTTACAATAGAGACTGATTAGATAATCGTCGAATAATTTATGACAAGGATTAAGAAAAGCGGAGGAAAATTAGTATGATTTTTACGTAAAATTACAAAAATGCTTGAAAGGAAAAAAAAGAAACATTCCGTTTCAAAGTAATTCAATTAGAAATTAAAGCAAAACTATTTTTTCAAAAGGTATTATACTAAATTTTGAAAATTTTTATCTAAAATTACCTGCGTAAAAATCAGGAGAATATATGTATGCGTTAATGTTCTCAAAATAATTTGTCAAATTAAAAGAAAAACCATCTGAAGTATCGCGGAATTTTTCTAATAATTTTTAATTGCGTTTCGCGTGTAAAATAATTTTTCAAAAATACCATAGACAATTCCAATAAATTAAAATTGTGATATATGCTTATTAAAAATGTATATATCTATCTTTATATATATATATATATATATATATATATATATATATATACATATGCATTCAGAATTTATGTGTAACCAAAAATACAATTTTTGTTTTCATACTAGTTGCAATGAAAATTTTTTTTTTTCGGGTTGTAATCAAATTCTAAAAATAAAATAAATTTAGAATGGGATTGTACGATCTCAGATATTACATAACTATAAATGTAACTTTCGTTTTTGAACAAAAACTAAACATCGGAGAACAGCATACATTTTTGTCGACGGTGCAGTTTGTTATTTCTTGTTTCACGAGACACGTTTCCTATGTCCAATATTCTTTGTGATAATTCTGAATTTCTTAAAAAATCAACAAGCTATTTAATCTCAACTGTTCTAGCTAATAAACCTTGAGACTGCATTTGAACGATATCTAAGGTTATAAAAAATATATAAGAAACTATCCGTTCACGGATGTAATAAAGACCAATTGGTGTT
This sequence comes from Icerya purchasi, assembly GCA_039619475.1. Lineage (NCBI taxonomy): Eukaryota > Metazoa > Arthropoda > Insecta > Hemiptera > Monophlebidae > Icerya > Icerya purchasi. Next base: position 237,712,077 of record CM077115.1, on the reverse strand, counting down.
GTGCCGTCTTCATACCACATCGGTCATTCAAATCCCGCTATTAAATACTTTTTTGGGGTCTCCTTATCTTGTGATGAAAATTTTTTTTACTTAATTTTTATTATACCATATTAAGTGAATATTACATTTTTTTTTTTTTTTTTAACACTTATTTGAATCACTATTCAACCGATACTAATCGTTATTTATATAGGACCACCACTGACCGATACCCTTTCGAATAAGCAAATAATAGTTCAATCACTCCCTCACAGTCGAAAGTTATAACGCAGTAATGTTAAGACGTAACATTTTAGCGAGTTATGAGATGGTTCAATTTTGTTTCTTTTATTCGAATCTACGCCCCTCCCCCCTGTAGTGTAATTAATACCGATAATATTTTAGTTACTTAATTGTACATTGCCTTTTTTAATTTGAAAATTTTGACCGCTCATATTTCTCCTAAATTCTGATGTCGGAAAAACGTCGAATAAAAAAATCATTCGCTGCTATATAGCGAACTGTAGAATTTTTTAAAAAAACCTTAACTAATTTTTGCGTGTCTGTATTAAAAATCTGATTTCTTCCTAATCTACCTTTCCATATGGTAAACAATATTAATAATATTCTAAGTCAGTAGCGTTTGTTACATTATAAATTTCCCCCCAAGAAGGTTACTACCTCTATTTTCACGTTATTTGTTTATAACTAAGTTTGTGCTTATACCGATACTCATCGGCACTCAGGTGGGATCACATCAATGGAGAGTCTACAAAGAATTATTGAAATCGGTTCATATAGTTAGCATTAAAATAGTTTGTTTTTTTGTTGTTTTTTTTTTTAATATCGAATTCAAAAATATATTAAAAAGTAAACGATAATTACTTGATAAAAAATAATGTATTTTACAGTAAAATATACATAAGAATGTAATAATTATTCTTAAACAACGTTAATATTTATCAAACAATAAAATAACTTATTTTCTGTAAGCCAAGTAAACATCAAGAATATTTAATGAGGCCTAATCTGCCGACTCCTGAAAGTATTATTGTTGTTTGAGAAGGGGATGCCCTTATCGTATATTTTACTGTAAAATATATCATCTGCGTTGTTTGTATTTTAAATATTTGTAGAGTAAATCTTAAAGTCGGTATTTTTTTAACAATTTTTAGTTCAAATATTTTTTTAAACGATAATCTATACGTAAATAGGCAAAGACAAAATAGTTCACGGTACCTTTTTCTCCTCTGTTTATTAACCGATTTTCTTTTTCTTTTTTTGTTTAGACAAAATTTTGGAAACAGTTATATGTTTTTTTTCTTATTTAAATGAAAAATCAATACAAAAAATGAAAAATGAAATCGCTATGGGCAATAAATCTGTTCTTATTAAAATGTTTTAATTATTCTTAATAATCATCATTATTCTATTTAAGTTTCCGCGATAAATAACAATGATAAAATTATTAAGTGTCAATCGATATTGATAAAAATTTTCTAAAAAGGCCCTCCTTTTCTTCAACGTTTATTTTAGGAATTACTGTGTTCACCGATATTCTCAAGTACCGCTGTGGTACCACTGTTCACTCAAAGTGAACAAACAGCTCTTAAAATTATAAAAATAGTTCTGCGTGAACAATAAAACGACGATCCCTTTTTTTAGGCCGGTAAAAACCATAAAATTTCTCAAAATATGTTAAATGAAATAAAATGGGAAATTAACGGGAAAAAAATAAATAAATAGAGTAAAAAGGGGTAAAAATCGGCCTGCTTATTTCAAGTAACATACATACCCGTCGTGCTTTGCTAATTGCAAAACTTGTGCATGTAATGCGGAACGTCGAATAGAACACAGTACTTTTACAGCAGCTAAAATCATTAGCAGTATTTTGAGACATGAAATGTAAATTTTAAACAATACGATTAAACGTTTGCGTATCATCGAACACTCCTTCGCTCTGTTCAACATCGATTATGCTACAGCATTACTCGAAACTAAGTGTTTAGCATTTTATTAAACAAGTTGCCTGGCTGAATTACTACCGTTCAATTAACTTAGAGGGACACACACACACACACACACACACACACACACACATTGATAATATAATAAAGTATATTCGATTAATTGAAATTCGTAATTTACTATGAAACAAGACTCGGCGTTGTTTTATCGTAATAACTTTAAGAGTCGTTACATGTAGAGTTTAAATGTCACCTGAGAAATAAAATCGATAATTTTTAAAAAGTTTCAAATAAATATTTTGAAAAACTTAAAAAATAAAAATCGTAACGTAAAACAAGAACCTAAAGAAAAAGAATCTGATTTATGTAATAGATATAACCTTCTACTTATTTTAGTTTTTCTTTAGTTTCGGCATTCAAATTTATTTAAATTTATTATTTCTGCGACAATGCGCATATGTGACGTTTAAGTGTTATAATATTTTTGAAAAAATTCTAAAACTTTTGAAATTAATCGTAAAACATATTCGCAACAGATGAAAAATAATAATTAACAATAGTAATTAACGTCCAATCTTTATAACGTAGAAACGAGAACCTCTGTGGAGAATTAAAAACTTTACCAGTACGACCTAATATTAATTACATTGAAACTTCCGGTTTTGGTATTGCTTTCAAAAATAAAATTTAAGAAATTTAGTTAGTATACTTTTCGAAGTCTAGATTTTTGGGAATTCGAAACAGCACCTTTGAAATACCCCCTTAGTGTTCTATAAAACTATATTGCGAATTGTTGATCAGTTAAAAAGTATGGGAAATGTTTAAAAATGTTTTTTTTTTGTTTTTGTTTTTTTTTGTTTTTTTTTTTTATTCTATTTTGAAACAGTATTGCACAAACAAAAGATATAAAAACGGTGAAGTTGAAAGATCTACTAGACGAATTTGATTTGTGTAAGTCGCGTGAAGAAATACGAATGAACATAGTAGGGGGCGCTGCTTGTATTACATTAATGATGAAATTAATCGATATCATGAATAAATGGTTGCGCGTAAGCGCTTATACATATATGTGTAAGAAAATATTCTTATTTTATTGATATCATTTTAGTTTATTATTTCATGATTCGTTCTCGGTAATTGTTGTTGGTGTGCTATATTCGCGTTCGTTGTTTACTTCCTTTTTTTCTGCTAATCACCTATAAAATTTAATCATAAAATTACCCGTAAATCGTTCGCCCTGAAAAAAAATATAATAATAATAAACATTATAATGAATAAATTTTTTGAAAATTTTTTTCAGTTCTTATAGAAAATTTTTTGTATTATCATTAAATTGCGAACTTTCGAAATTATTATTTCGTACAAAAATTAATCAAACAAAGGAGAGAAAAAAAACAACTTTTGACCTGGTACTAAAACAAGATGATTTAAAAGATGTTAGCGCCCAAGGGTATATTTAATTTAAAAGAAAAAGAATTCTTTATTTCGCGCGTTTAATAATGTTATTGTTGCAGGGGCTGAAGGAATTTTTCACTGCGAAATTATTAATTTATTTTTTGGGGTTCTCTTTGGGGCCTTTAGTTTAGGGAATATATTCGAAATTCAGTTTCGGGAAGAATAAGTCCGTCTCATTTCATTTTGTATAAGAAGCCACGGACTGATTCAGCAACATCTTTCCCGATTTACAGATATCGATAGAGAATGTTTAAAGCAGATTTTTGAGACATACCTGTTTTTCAGAATAACCGGGGTATTCGTTTAAAATGTAGACATTCTGAAGATTTACTTACGTGATTTAAATTTATAACATTGGGAAATGGGAAAAGAAATTCCTAGTGAAAATGATTAGACTATTATAATCATAATCATTATTTTTATTTATTACTATTATAACTGTTACAGTATTATTATTTTCTACACTTTATTTGCGCCTAAACTATTTACTTTTATTGTATTTTACATACTGTTCATCGTGTAAGTGTCATTTATGCTTACTAACTCTAAAGGAATGAATAAATGAATAAAATAAGCCCATCGTACTATATTTTATAGATATTGCATCAAGATTGTTGTTGCATGGAGGGACCGATGATGCACGTCACCAACACTATAAATTTGGCTATCTCGGTTGATAAGAAAAAGTTTCGGACCGTTCCAGTCTTTTTCTTCCCCTTAGAGACCTTTTTTTTTGAATTTTCCCTCGCACGTTGCTAAACTGAACGAGATTATACATTCACGAAAACTAGGGGAATACTTTTTTCATATAAAAAAAGTATATATACATATGTTTATAAAACTAATAGAGTATCTCCGTTTTTTATTTTATTTGCTATTAGCGACACTGAACGGACGTAATTCTAAGGAACAAAAAAACATAAATTCTCGTGACTCATTTTATTTCTAAGTGTACAGTTTTAATATTATTATAATTATTAATTATTAATTATTAATTATTAATTATTAATATTCGTACATGTATTCATACGATGAAAAGCGACGTGCATGTCATAAGTTATAAAAGAATTTAAAAGCTGATCCAATCTGTCTATTGAGAGACTTGTGCAGTGATTAAAGAATAGTTTGCTTCCAATTTTAGTTTCTTAAATATATCATTAAAAGGATCGGTAACTTGGATAACATATATCGTTTTCCTTTTTCGCTTACTAGTTGAATTTCTCGGTATGTACACTTTTCTAGTGATATTTGGACTGCAATGCCGATTTATTTTCTAGATGAATGGAATCTTTAGCTTGTTGTGTAAAGTTTCGTAAAAAAACATACTTCTTGAGGGCTTCTATTAATGTGTGTGCGCCATCTTGGCCTATTTTGTCTTCGTGCCAGCACTACTGCAAGTCATACCTGTTAGCACAATCGTGAAGTTTAGTAACGCCATATGAGAGTTAAATGGTTTCTTATCATTTTGGCCTCAAGCTCATAAGCTAAGACCCAGTAGCGAGTATAACGTCCTGGAGCGGGCCGTCATCTTCGTTCGTACATGCGCTAACACGTCTCCAACTCTGGCAAAGTGGGTAAAATTTTTAAATTTTCACTAATTCGTAGAGGAATGACTCTGTTCATATTCCGTAATTCTGAATGTCTCTGTATTATTTTACTAAATTCACCTTGATGAGCGTGTACTTTTTGTCACGTCGGTGTTATAGTTGATGGGATATTTTTTGGATGAAGCCTTAATGATGATTCTTAAGATTTTTCGTAATTCCGTAATAAAAAATAGTGAAAGTTGTACTGAATATCACTTTATTTATCGACAATTTTATCGGCAAAAATATAAAATTAACAACTGAAATCATGCTACCTTAAAAATTGTCTCTTTGAATTAACGTCTAAAGTTAACAAATTCGAAACTAAAATAAACCGAAAGTTGTCAGACATAAACTTTCAGCGCGAAACACACTAGAAATGACAAAAATAATCGAAATTTGATATTGCAGTATATCATTTAGATTCCCTAGCAGAAACGTGTTGCAATTTTAATCGCTTTATTTCAAATCCGTTGGATTTTTTCACACTCGTCGAATTATATCTGTCATAATGGGGGGGGGGGAGAGGAGAATTAAAAATCAGCTCGAAAGAAACTAAACTCGTTTGTAAATTAAGAGCTATTTTAAATTTTCCGCGATCAATTATATTTAAAAAAACGTTTCTGACAATTTTCCAGCAGACATTCTCTTATCACATGTTTCAAGCTGACCTTTTTAATATTAGCCGCTTTTCTTCTTCTTCATCTGTCGTCTCCGTCTCGAAGGTTGGCGATGATCCACAATTGGAATTTATTTCTATCAACAGCTGTTCGGAAAAGTTCTAATGAGGAACAGTTGAACCAGTTGTTAAGATTATCCATTCATGAAATTTGACGTGTCTACCTCTCGATCTCGTCCCGGCCACAATTTTACCCTCAAGTAGTATTTTTAGATATGATTTGATCCTTTTAAGATATGTCCAAATAGTATTGTAGTTTCCGTTTTTTGATGGTTCGTAGTAGTTCAAGGTTCTTTCCCAGTCTCTATTAAGTATTTCAATATTCTTTACTTTTTGCGTCCGTGGTACGCTTTTACCACTTATAATTTTTAGTGCCAAAGACGGGGAAAAATAAATTAATAAATGCTTCTCACGATTTTTCGCTCTCTAGCATAAAATTTCGTTCCCCAAAACAAAAACACGTTCTTTCTCATTTAATTCGATTTTCACTCAAAAAAAAAATCTTCAAAATTACACCTTGGCATAAAGGCAGAACTCCAAAAATAAAAGCTACAGCTCTTTGAAAGTTTATTAGCGTTTCGGTGGTAGTAGACACATTTGGCTAGCAGTCAAAATTGGCGAAAAATAAACATTAAGTTTGTCCCCCTCTCATTGTTTCATTTCCGGTTAATAAAGATGCGATCATATCGCACTTGCTTAAATTTGCGCCGAAATTTTAAAAATTCTTAAACTGAAGTCTACAACTGACCTTGTAATTGCAAAGGGAAGTTTGCGATAAGGTCTAAAGTAGCCGGTTAGCTCTTGGTCACGGTCATTTTAGTCATCCCGGCCAATTGTTTTAAAGTAGTAAAGTGTTTTTCTATTCGTCTGTCTGTTTTTTACTGGAACAAAATTGCTTCGAAATATTTTCGGTAGAGTCGCGCCTATATAAATTTAAATTCGAATATTGAAAATTTATTTAGTCCGTATCATCGGGTAAATAATTAACAGCGGGCAAATGTTTAGTCTTTACATCGTAAAATGGAGAGAACCTAGAAAAGCGAACACTTAATACAGCTATGAAATTTACAATTTCGCAGAGTAAGTTATTGTAATCAACCCGAAAATCGAAACTAAATTTTACGATATCTCTAAAAAAAAAAAAAAGCGAATGTTCCGTCTGTCACCGTCTCTCGTTTATGCATGTAGACTGTAGACGGAACTACTAGTATGTAAAACGATTGCGCTCGAACAAATGGTATTCATTTCCTTCTATCGAGCTTTGGCTAATTGAAGAAAATTCGAAAAAATTAAGTAATTTAATTATTACGTTTAAACAATCTGTGCCGTTTGACGCGCCTTCACGCTAATTGGATGAAATAGAAAAAATAACTACGTCAAAAAAAAAATTGTTTGACGAGTTCAATCAGCAGCGCATTCAGAATTTTTCCTCGAACATTTAATGGGAAAGTTACACCTAGTTTGCTATATGGCCGTGTGAATATTTTTAACGAATTATTTAATAAATCAAGTTATTTCTCCATTTTTTTTTACCTTATTCTCAAAATTCATTGGATAGCATTTAATATATACATATTTATTTATAATAATGGAGGAGTTAACATAAATCAAATTAAGTATTTGCCATTATATTAAGTTCCATTTTACAATTCCTTACATAAATTATATTTCTATATATTTACTTTTTCCGCAATTTGATTCCTTCCATTACAAACCTGTTGAATTCATTAAAAGTTGTTTCATATTATAGTTACAAAATCTGTTATTACCATTGCAATTGTGTCTTTATAGTGAATAACATCACTCTTAACGAAAATAAAAAATTACACATTTTTCGAAACTGGGGATTTTAAATTTAAAAAAAAAATAAAAGTATTTTAAATAGCTTCCTGGTTATAAATAGAAAACAGTGAAAAAATTCGGCCTATAAAATTGATACGTGTGCTGTTTTATAATTATTCCTCATCTCCAGTAGCTTATGTATAAAATTCATCCGCAAGTATCTTAATTTTCCTCGAAATGTTTTATTTCCTCATTTGAAATGTGATTTACTACATTTTACTGATTTATATTAATATTGATCTTGATTACGAATAAACTTATATATAGACCGACAAAAAACTGATTGTTCCGTATGATTTAATAAGTTTTATATATGAAAGCTTTTTAGCATCTTTCGGAATATTTTCATTTTTAACATTTTTTCGTCTATAAAATACTATTATTACACTATTACAAAGTGTAATTCTCTTTTTACAATTTATGCAGCTTTACAATGTTGCACAACTTATTAAATATTATTAATTTCTGTATTTTATTTTTAATGTAACGTAAATGATCAGAAAATTTTAAATTTCGATTAATTATCACAATTATTACTGAACTGAAGATACATTTTATTCATTTAATATAATACGGTAGATTAGCATACTTCGGAGATACCTGTATATTACAGCGGAATAATTTGGAATAGCTCTATTATTTTTATAAACTATTCATAATTGCAAACAAACGCACCAGATTTTTTTAAAATAAGCAAATATTTTTTAAAACGTATACTCGTAGGAGCAAATACATTTTTTTTTTTAAATCGATATGATTTGGAAAAAAAGGAATGGATTTTTGTCGGTAATAGATTTTCGAATTTTATTCAATTACCGGGGGGGGGGGGAAACAAGAAATCCGAATATAACTCTTTTCGGTCGATTTAGTTATTAAACTTTCAGACCACCCTACATGCGTAGAGAGGTCATTCACATCGTTCAGATATCAAGCAAATGCGGAAAACGCGAGTTTATCAAATTCATTAAGGGGACAACAGGAAACAAAAAAGAGCGCGCGTTTAGAATTTCAGTTGAACGCAGAGTACAATACTGTTTTCCGTTGATCTAGAAGTCAGCTTATAAGGTAAGGATCTGAAATATCCAGAGAATTCACTTCGCTGCCTTAAAGGATTTGCAAAAATAGTCCAGATACCGACAATCGAATTTTCGTTTCTTCGGCAACATTCCCCTGTCTGTTCCTCGTCGTCGTATCGCAAGTATGTGTTATGTTGTAGATGCGTATGAGGGACATTCGGCGTGTTTAATTTCGTGCATGCTCTTCTGGATGCATAAAAATAATCCTACTATTAATGAATCAACTTTTATTAACGCCACTAAGGATAATATGAAAACGCTTACCTGACATATTTATACGAAGGGGCGCACAATCGCTCGACTCCTCTGGGTGACTCTACCTTGCGTACGTTCTAGTTTAAATGTAGCATTCATAGGAAAACACGACATAGGGCAGACCACCACATCTTAAAATAGTCTAAAATGTTTCCAATGTTTCGTTTCGAAATATTCGCGAAAGTTTTTGGGCTTTTGGATAGTGAAATAAATCACGGTACTTGTGAAAATGTTAAAATAATATTATAAATGCGAAAAATAATATTTTTATATGTGCTCATGTACATATGAAAATAATTATAATATCTGTATAGCGACCATATAATTAAAGAGAAATATTCGAAGAAAATCAATTTTTTTTCAAACGATATTTTTTAATGAATATGAATGGAACTAATTTTAGCTTTTACGCGATTTCTTTCAGTGAATTTAAATTAAAAACCGCGCAAAAACGAAGAAAATGTGATGTTGCCTGATGATCGCATTATCATAAACCACATAAATTTCGGGAATATTTCGAAACGAAACGACTCCTCATTGGAAACATTTTAAATGCTTCTCATCTTAAGCGGGCTGATTTTGTAAATGTTCGATAGAAATCTCAAATGTTTGCGTCTACATTCACACGATATTATGCATGTCATTGACTCCCACACGCAAGAATATTAGGCGATTATCTATTTTTAATAATTTCGATTCGTCGTTGCTCAATAACTACGATCTCGATGGTTTTGCAAATTACATTTTATAGCGGAATTCTATCAAATAAAATGGTAACAATAATGTTAGTGCCTTTCTATATCATGTTACCAACATACATTTTTTTTTTAAGAACTATAATGCAGGGCTCCAACTTCCAACCGATAAATAACATTCTCGATATTTTAAAAAAATGCTGCTGATATTGTTCATATTTCTAAATTCGAGAATTTATCCAATTTTCATATATATATATATATATATATATATAAATCTTGGATTTATTTGCACGTACCTTTTTCTATTTTCTATCAGCTAATACAGATCGAAAATCGTCAGAGTATTAGGTTGAACTTAGTAGAGAGTCATTACGAATTAAATGACGGTGATAACGATAAAATAGGCTCCATTTCGTCAAACTGTCCGCTCTGAATATCATTTCGTAATAATCGTAAGAAGAAACGGACGGTTGAATTATTCGTTTTGAACACGTCCGCTCTAAGATGGACAGCGTTTGCATAACCACCTTAACGTGACAGCAGGAGTTAACAAATTTTCAATATTTTCAGGCCTGATTTGCTTTTCTTTATTGCTTTCTCTTATTTTCTTTTACTTACTGGCCGCACATCTTTTGATATGGTGCCAAAACGAAAAATGTGAAATTCATTAAATAATCGAATCATGCAAGTACGAAAGAATTACGCAAAAGAGGAGAAAATAAATGAAGCATCATAACGAGCAGAAAGACTCTCGGTGGTAATGAGTGAAAAGAAACGAGAAAACATTAGGAGCATATTTAAAAGGCTTGATCTGCATCGCAAAGGATGAAGAAAAAAAACCCATTCCGTACAGGAGATAATACGAATGTACAGCAAAAAAGGAAACTCGGAAAATCAGTAGCACGAAAAGATTAAGACTGAACGAAGAGACAACTACTCTGTTAGAAAATGTGCGAAAACAAATATACCTATATTGTAATTTTCGACAAGTAACAAAATCGGAAGAAAAGAATTTATTTGGAGAGTATGCTTAGCAGCCAATCTGGCGGTCGGCGAGCAGAATCAATTTCGGTGGAGTGAACTTTGAGTGATCAAAAAAGGAAAAAAAAAGGTTAATCAACATGTTCCGACGAACACAAGAGTTGAACGCTCTTTACAAATAGAACAAGAGCGAATAAATAAGAAGGATAAACAGACGAGAAGTGGCGCTAACCCCAACGAAGATAGAAGAATAGAGCAGAGTAAGGGTGATCAGTGAAGATAAATTTCATTCTTGAGCCGGCATAGGAGAATATTAAGGATCTCGAAGGATCTCGAAAAATGAAGTTAGTGAATCTTTGTTTCAGAAAAATGCAGAAAATACAATAAAACTTCAAAGAGCTACCGAGAGAGAAGCATCTTTTTTCTTCTCTTTCTACTTTTTGGCAATGTCTACGAAAAATGGAATAATAACAATGTAAGTTTGAGAATTTTTTTTTTTTTTTCATTAGAAGGCGTTTTATTATGAACCGATGACGGGAAAATGCACTGAGCGAAATTCAGCTAAAAAAACATTTCCGAGTATTGCGCGGGAAGGCACGGATACGCTGTAATTTTGTGAATAATGAAAATTTGGCTACGTTTTTTCTGTTGCTTATTTCTCCTATTTTTTTTTTTTTTTTCATTTCATTTCTTTAATAAAATTAAGGAAAAATTAAGAATTTCCAAAATGGCGAGGAATTTACTTTTATTTTACTACATATAATTTCTCTTATCATTTTCACACGCATATTAAGAAAAGGATCATCGAGAATCGTAATAACAACACTGCTTAAGTTTCGTAATCCATTTAAACCAACCTAGAACAAAGCGAGCTACCATAAATGTACACATGTATATCACATTGCATTAAAATAGATTTCTCCGCTGATTCACACCATTTTGATCGGAGAAAAATATATGTACGTACTAATATGAAATAAAAATAAACACAACTTTCAACTAACAATTACTTAGCGTTAAATATCAAATAGATGAAAAAAAAAAAAAAAACAGATTAAAAAGTTTCCTTTTTTGGAAGGTGGAGTTTAGCCAGAAAAGAAAGAAAAAAAAAGTAAAAAACACATTAGCAAAAATGAACGCGAGATATTCTGAATTTTCTTTTTTTACTTTTCTAGTTGAAGATGGGATATTTCGGAAAACGTTCTAGTGTTTTCCTTGATTCTACTAGTTAAGTTTACTTTTTCGTATCTTGAAGAACAATCGATATTTCTTGTTTTTTTTTTTTGGTAACCGGAAGTGGTCCGAATTTTTTTCGAGAAATTTAGTTTAATACGGTAAAAAATATACATTTGTATACTAGCCCGATGGTTCTGATGCAATTGGTGTTGGCGGCATTTTACCATTTTATCGTTAATATGAGAACGAAAATTTACTGAAAATAATAGTTGAAAAACAAAAAAAAAAAAAATCATTCGGCATACTGTGACCTCGGTTTTTAGTTTTCCCTTAGAAAAGAAGGAAGAATATAAATAAAATCATAATACAGTTATTATTTTATCTTATTAATCGATTAGGGAACAAGATGCAACCGTAGTAGCGCATTATGTTTAATGTTCAGTGTTCGGCAAAAAGCTGCTCAATTTTTAATTTTTCGCGATGAAAATTTACCCCCCTTCGAATTCAGTTTCTCATGACTAAAAAAATTAGAAAATGCAAAATTAAGCTATAATAGAGTTTCAGCGCTTACAATTCCCACCGTTTTTGTCCGGTCGCAATAAATAGCGCCAGTACTTCACTGTTTTCTATAATAGGCTCACTCATAGTGATGGCAAAAGTGTAAATTGAAATACGTAGTAATGGATTGGAAAAAATAATTTAAAGATTAATTATCGAATGTCCCAGGATAAAAAATAATAAACTTTTTTTTTTGTTTTCTTTTTTTTTGTTTCCTTTTTTTTTTGTTTCCTTTTTTTTTTGTTTCCTTTTTTTTTGTTTCTTTTTTTTTTTTTTTTGGCTCGTCAATCAGGGACAAAAAATAAACTTCGGCTTTTACGCATTAATTTTAAACGACAAAATTTTTTGAAAACTTTAAATTGTTCAGTACACTAAAAATGATAAAATTTTAAGTATTCGAAAAAAATTAATATTTTACAAAAATTAATCAGTGGTTGTACACCATATCTATAATATTGTAAGCCATTAAATTGCGCGGATATATTTTATTTGAGCAATTTAATAATCGATTTCTCAAACGAAATTAATTCCAACACGATAACATGTACATATCTAGAGATCATTCTCAGTCGTTCGCAAAGTAAAAAAAATTCATTCTCGGATATTCATGTAAGAACGGGAGAATGTTTCATGATATTTCTCACGTTTGGAGTAATTCGGACAAAATTATTATATTTAGGTATATAAAAATAGGGAGAATTTTTCACCATCTCAGTACTATCAGTTTAAGAAAGAACTTATAAATCGTGTCCAAATTCTACACTGGTCACGTGGGATGACCGCTCATATTTATCAGGGGACTGCAGATTATAAATTAACAGAGTTAGCGAACGCCGTGAGAGCGCCATTCTTCTTTCTCAACAGGTGAGGAAATTGAACAAAGGCGGCATTAAAATTCAATAAGACCTCGAGTTTTGTATAAATACGGCGCCCTAAATCAGCAACTGGTTTCTTAGTGCATTTAAATAAATACGTGCACATTTTATTTAACACTACCATGATAAAATATTAAGAACACAAATTTAAATGTAAAATAAAATGTTTTTTTACAAAAAATTAAAAACCGACTTCAAGGCTTATTATAAAAATTTAAAAATGCACTAAAAAGTAAAAAATAATTACTCCCGATAAGAAAATATATATCAGAGTGCGATATAACACCTTAAGGGTGATATCGTAATTCTTATACAACATTAATACCTTAATCAGAGTCGGCATCAAATTCATATTAAAATAATAATTAAAAACTGCATTAAATGTTCATTAAATTGTTCCTGGATATTGTAATATGAATTTTATGCCGACTCTAATTAAGGTATTAATGTTGTATAAGAATTACGATATTAACCTTAAGGTGTTATATCGCACTCTGATATATATTTTCTTATCGGGAGTAATTATTTTTTTACTTTTTAGTGCATTTTTATAATAAACCTTGAAGTAGTCGGTATTTATTTTTTGTAAAAAAGGCATGTTATTTTACAATTTTTAGCGTTATTACTTGAATTGTTTTCTTGTTAAAAATCGATTTTTTTTTCACATTATTCTCCCCATACTTTATACTTTAAAAAAATCGATTTCTTTATTTTGAACTACATTTCCACGGTAAAAACATCAAAAGCTACAATTCCGTGCTAATTTGGCAAATAATCATAAATGAAAAAATAAACATTAAAAAAAAAAAAAACGAATCTAAATCTAACCCGACGGTGAAACCAATCATGAATGAAAAGCATCCAAAAAGCTTCAATTTCCCGCGTTATTAAGGATAACTCAAAAACTACCGGTCTGATCAAATTTTGAGAAGCACCAGCTATCAAATAAAAAAAGAATCATCAAAATCGATTCACCTAGAAGAAAGTCCTGAGGTAACACGCATAAAAAAAAAAATAAATAAAAAAAAAAAATACAGTCGAATTAGGAACCTCCTCCTTTTTTTTGAAGTCGATTAAAAAGCATATATCAAATTATTAATAATTCGATATTAAATTAAAGATGACCGGGTAATTTACAGGAAAATGGCTTACATTTTATAATTGCTCGCTAGAATAAAAATAAGTTGTCGGTCTCACAGGGCAAAAATGCCCGTTGTTGTGTGAGTGCCCAACACTCTTATCAACGTTTATTAAACAAAGACACAAATTACAACAATTACAACTATTTTAACTTATTCTATAAATAACAATACTAATAAACCTAACATAACATTTAATTAAAAGTGTGCATATTGCAATACATAACATGGCGCGTAATACGCATCTGTGTACATGCAGACAGATTAATATTTTAAAATCGAAAAACATGATGCTCTGATAGAAACTTAAAAACCAGAAAGGACACGATAAAGTCAAAACCAAAATTCATAAATAAAGAAGCATTAAAGAGTAGCGAGATTAACTTGATCTTCAATCTTTGCACCATTCCTTCAGCCATTCCTGCACCTCCTTTTTTACACATACCAATTTTTTTTCCTGTAGTATGTGATTAGGGATTGTACTTATTTAAATTAATTAAAACTGCTGAGTCATCGGTGTTATCAATTCGTAGATTTACACCGCGGGGATAATATGGTATTACTTTGATTTCTTGTTACCCAAATTTTTCCCCTGGATGGTAACTTTTTTATATTTTTAACATTAAATTCTAGTAATCTCTATAATAGAAATAGTACATATCAGGGTGGGACATTTTATCGTTTTCCTTCCATACATAATCGATCCAGAGTCGTTTTTCTTCCAGTAGTTTTATCTTACGTCTTCCTTCCGGTTTAAGGCCCAGCTGGAAGAAAACCAAAAGAAACGAAATAACATAAGAACGAAATGGTGTATTAAAAAGAGCGAATTATGGACGAAGAAAATAAACGAAACTTTGAGAAATATTTTATATTACAACTAAGTAGCGAAAGAACAAAATGAAAAATTATAATGAAACGATTAAACATTAAAAAAAAAGAACGCATTCCAAAATCACTTGATTCTAGACATTGTAAGATCGCTGCAACCGTAATAATAATAACATCGTCTTAAAGGCGGCTGAAAATTATCGCCCATGTGACGATTTTCCCTGCTTCCTACTTCTCAATCTATACATTCTAATTTCTTTTATGAATTTTTCTTTTTTTCGTTATAATTAAAACTGGCCATTAGGGATGTTTATATTACAAAAATATCGATATTTTTTTTCAATATGATTTATCGCAATGTTGTATCGATATTTTGCGATATATCGATCAAGTATGTCAATGTTTTCGATATATCGTACGTAATTTGTATTTAACCAGTCTCACAAAAATATAATGGAACAGTTCATATGAAAATTAAAGTAAGTAAAATAAATTTTTGACACATTTAGTATGTTAAAGTTTTTCTTATAAATTTAAACAGAAAAAAGTCAAAGAACTTAGACGGCACTTGAACCCGTGATCTTTCGTTTGCAGGATGAATGCTTTGGACCATTAAGCCACCAAGCCGCCAACTCTATTTACTTATTTAAATACCGATATTTCTTATTTAAACCTTGCAGAAACAAAATTTTATTTGCTCTTTCGCTTGTTGCAGTCTGCTTCTCTGTCGGGTTAACACCTGTGTGGCTTTTGAAAAAAGGCTCTCGGACGGAACAAAGCTAGCCACACACCGTGATTAAATATTTGTATAATATATTGTACAACTTCGGAAACTGTATTTTGTAATCTACCCATATACTTCTAAAGGTTTTTTTTCTGTTAAATCTGCTAACTGGAGCCCGCAAATAAAGAGATAATTCATCTGAAAGACTTTCGTCCGTTTTATTTGTTTTCAAACAGAAAATAAATTCAGAGTAAAAATGGTGAGTTTTCAATTTTTGTACGACATATCTTATATCGGATGTAATATATCGATAGTACATATCGATATTAGAGGATTCGATAATATCGGGTTAATTCGATATGTCGAGTGTGCATATCGATTTTTTATGTAATATCGATTCATATCGAGCACTCCTACGGGGAGCCCATACATCTTTGCTGCATAGGGAACAAACGAAATATTTGAAATTTTTGATGTAGTCATCTGTTACAGTTACTCTATCGCTAACTTAAGAAAGCTTATCCTGTCGAGGAGTAGAAACATATTTTCTATCGCGAGTTCCTTACTTCTTTTGAACTTTTTATCTATGAATTTCATCACGATCTTTTTCTTCCAAAAATCTGAATTAATTTTTTTCCAGCTTCTCGAAATGTTCATTGACGCATTTTACAGCCCGTCACTATTTGATTATCTAAATATTTCTAGAAATTCTAAAACTCATATTCGTTCATAAGTCATTAAAATATTGATTGCCATTTATAAGTAAATTTATTTATTCAAACACCGTTGAAATTTTCAAAATAATTTTTTTACAAAAAAATAACTACCAAACGCATAATGCTCCCGTGTAATTCATAGGCTTATTAAATCGTCTCCTCTCTCTTTTTTTACATCAACTTTCATCATGTGGTTAGTTTTAAATAATTAAATTGAAACTGGTAGTCTTGAAAAGAGAGGCATACATTTCCATTATATATATATTCGGTAATTATTCAAGCATTGAAAAATGGTGTTACACTTTCAGGTAAAATTTAGTTTCACCGTGCAATTCGTATTTACTATCGAGATTTTTGCGCGTTTTTCTTGCATTTAAAAAAAAAAAAACCTTCTGCTTCAAAGATTTTCCGGTTTTAGACACGTTTCTACACTTTATTCTGTTAATAAGTAAAAATAACAAATAAAAATAATTGCATATAAGCCCACACTTACGTATATATATACTGATACACACGCGCATACATCTATATATATATATATATTATAAATATTTCACACCAGTCATTTGGTAAATAGTATTTGTGGTTAATTTTAGAAAAAAATATTTCCAGGAACTGATGCCAAACTTAACTTATTCGACAAACTTAAAAGTTTTCGCGCAGTTCTAGAGTTATTGAGCTGAAATTTTGCCAAGTTCAACGTCCTGCCGATTGCTGGGTTCGTCATTTCGGCATTTTTTTTTTTTTTTGTCGTATATTTATGTTAATTGGCTCACGATTATCTGAACAAATTCAGTATTATCCCCGCTCGTACACAGTTGAGAAATACATATTTTTCATTTATCTTCATTTCTATGATAGTGTAGCTGGTTAAGTAACGATGCTGAATGTTTCAATAGAATTCTAACTAGATTATTGAAAATACACTGGTAATCATCTCTTGCTCTGTACTAATAATGACCGTACGAGAAAGCCTAAATGAATTTTTAAAAGAATTTTTAAATATTTTCATGTTCTAAAATTGAAAGAACTTTCACGTTGACAAAGACTTGAAAAGCGTGAAATAGTTTAAGAAACTTGAAATTAAATTTGAAATCAAAGTGTTCAGGCTCTTGAGCGCAAGCACAAATAATAAGCCTAAAAACGATTTCCGAGTAACTAAAGAAACACCCACTCGGAGAAATATACTAATGCAAAGTTCTTAAACATTTTTCACAAATATTTTTCGCAAAACCTGTTCATTTGAAGTTATGAAAGCCGCACTTAAAGGAAAATCAGTGAACATTTACGATTCTCCTTTAAATTTGATGAGGCTTATTATTGTGACTATTTCAAAGAAAACTGTACAAGGTAATGATGGTAAAAAAACAGCCATACGCTCTACCATTATTACTAATAGAATATACAAAAAAACAAACAAAAAAAAAAACAAACAAAAAAAATATACCACAATTGTAGGCCTCAATTGAAAGTTGCTTTTTGGGACGCTGTCACGTAATGTACCGAATTAACTGGACAACTTTTAAGTGCCAAGTATCATTGAAGTCAAATCTTTTTGCAGAATCTATATGCCATCTATTAATTGTCGTAAGCGAACTTGACGTTTTATCCAATTTTTGTATGTATTCTTTTTCCTAGTCTCCATGTTCGTCACTAACTACATACACATAAACCAAACCCCCTAATTTAATTTTACCTAATTATTACTTTGTTTAATTTAATTTTACATTACTACTCGCTATTATATACTGGGTTCATTATGTCGATATAGTTGTGTTAATTTTTTTGCTGAAGATTAATTAATCATGCTTTTGGATAGCTTCTCTTAAACTGTAAAATTATTGAAATTTAAGAATTTATTTATTCCAGCCATTTGTAACTAAAGATAATATTAATCATTTCGTCCTGGTCACTAAGCGAGGTTATACAATTAAATCGAAAAATATTATTACGGGCAAATCATGGAAAACGAAACTAAATGAAGTACCCCGATCACAATTCGGAATATTCCTCGGATACTGAATTATAATGAATAAGAACGATGAAATAAAAGTCCGGATGACAATTTTAAAAAAATGCTTCAGGATATTGTAGATTTCAATTAAATTACTGAATTATTTTTTTTTTTATTTTCCATAACCGTTGTTTAATGTTTTAATTTATCTTTAAAGATGAGTAATAGACATAATAAGTGCAGTTTGCCTAGATTCGATGTTTAATTAAGTTGTTTGATGTTATAAAGTTTTAATTTTTTTTCACTGTCCTGGAACAAAAATACTGTAAAAGTTATATTTAATTTTTACTATATAAAAATTCATAATTTAAAATTATTTCGGTTAATTTCTTCACAACTTACATGAAATAACTAACAATAATATAAAGCGAATAAAAAGTAAAAGAATAACACAAGTTGAAGTAGAAAAAAAAGAAAGAGGTGTACACATCCCTTTTCATTATTACATCCTTTCTTTACGAAGTATTTTGGTAATCGTATCTTCGTTACGTTTATATGTATGTGTACATATCGAAAATTCGAGAAACGCGGGATTTACGTACATACTGAGCAAGCATTCTTATTCACCATTATATGTATGGATGCCTTCATTAGAGGCTGCGTTATTATTGATAGAACGATTAATTTAATTATAAGTGAACATTTGTGTAATTTAAGTAGATTCTGAAATAAACGTGGATAAGCGTGTCGGGCGCATTGCTCTGCAGGACCCAGAACTTAATTTTTTAAAAAAAGAAGAAATTTGAATATTATACAGCTAAATTTTTTTTTTAATTTTTAACGAAATACACTAAAATTGTTGTGAGATGTGTGTTTTCTTAAAAGAAATATCTCGGCTATAGGTTTGAGCGAAAAATCTACTCGCTTTTTTCCATTTATTCGATACTAGTTGTCACTCAAGTGGGCAGCGTGATTCATTGAAATGTAAAATGATTAACATCCAGAAAACATATTCGTAATTTCTTCATATTCCTCTCATGAAGATTAAATTTGAAATAAATCAACGTGCTACTCTACATCTGTGAGCCACAGTGAGTCTCGATGGTAGCAATATCAAACTGCGCTATTTCAAATTGAAGACGACCGAATGTTTATAGCGCATATATATGATGAGTGCAAAGTTTCGAAAAAAATCAAAATATTTAGAACGCGCCCTATACAGCTGAAGATACATAAGTTCCAACGAGCAATCTATGTAGAAAGTAAAAAGACAAATTGATGGGCAGATTGGAAAAACCGAAAAAACATTGTTTTCACGGTAACAACAGAAAATTAGTATAAGAATATATCACGAACAGAAAAAATCTGCGAATTATTTGCAACTTTAAGATCTAATGTGTTCGACTGTCCAAGATTTTATTTAAGAAAAATTATTAAAGATTTTCATTATTCGAATAACTTTTAAATTCTGAACCCGTAATTTGCAGTTATGGGTTTTTTAAATATGTCTACCCAACTAAAATGTCTCGAAATGAAATATATATATAATACTTCTCTAAATTATAATGAGAACGCTGTACTGTAAAGATATCAGAAAAGTGGATCGATATTGCGGAAAAAAAATAATAAAAATAAAAGATATTGATTATTTCATAATCGTGCAAAAACTAAGCAGAAAGTTTATTTAACCAGTTCATTTAATTTAATTTGATACCCAGTTTTTCATATCCTTTGAAATCGGTTGCAATTTTAATTGGTATTCCTCGCGTCGGTAAAAGTGCAACCGCTTATCTTCATTAAACGTTGGAAAAAAACGGTAGTACGACAAAGCAAAAGAACGACTGGAATAAGAAGATTTATGAAAAACGAGGGTAGATGGAAACGATAACAGCTTGGAAAAGGGGTTCGGATGAGATTGAAATATTAAGCGGTTTTTATCTGGGTACTTAACAGGACGTTACGTCAGCGCGGCTCGATATAATCGTAAAAGTTAGACTAGCGTGTTCAGGTCGGCGGGAGAACACAGCCTTTGGACCTTTGTAAACAAATGTTACAAATAGGTCGGTCCCTGGTGCAAAATACACGCAGTCAGACTATATAAACAGATCATTTATATATCGATATATAATAACGGTGAAAATGTGTCGTTCGATAGACACATCATAAATAGAATAAGAATCCGCAAATATTTTGTGTGTGTGTTACGTATATATATATATATATATGTATAGTTGTGTATTTGTGTGTGTATAAACTGCTTTGACTCTTCTTATAATTCAGTATTATAAACTAGCTGCGGTAACGGATGAGATATACATTTATCGACTCATATACGACTTTACGGTTCCTGAAAAAATCGCAGACCGAAGATACTGGAGGTCGCTGGAACTGGGCAGAGTGTGCGCATGTACGTGGAGCGACACAGTACGTAGCAGACGCGTGTGTGTCGGCAGGGGGTACCGCAGGGAAAGATATAAAAAAAGATCGTCGGTTAAACTGTGTTAAATAAGATACAAAAAGATATAACATCAACATCATCGCTGTAGGGGCGGTATCATCTTCGACCGATATTGGCCAGCGGCTCCTTACCAAGATTTGGCCTTCCGAAAGGGATGTGACCTTCTCTGCGCGGTTGGGTCCCTTCACTTATCGACAGGTCAGAATCTGACCGAATGATAAATGAGGCCGACCGAACGAATCGACGGCCCAGAACCACTGATGCTGCGGTTTTCTGAATAAACTGCGTTCCGGTGTAAGCGGTGTCCGAAAATTTTACATATATCTCCCATCCATATAAAAACCTTCTCACCTCCTTCTTCGCAACCTTACTTCACCCTGTTTCTTTTGCACTTCTTTCATCGCCTTGGTGACACGTTTTCATAAAATTCACACTACAACCAGATCATCTATAATCCCATGCAATGGACAGCATCTTAAAAACAGAACGTACATGGAATATCGAAATTAATTGTCTTCACAAAATTACTCATCAATTACGATTATTCATTTTCGAACCTTTATCACCGCAGTCCTTTCTTTTATTGTCAGCATTCTTAAAATGTATTTTTCAGCTATCGACTCACATGATGGTGTTCTACATTCGAATATGATTTAATGATCCCATTGCGCTTAAATTAATTCCATATACGTATTACATATAGGGCTGACATGGAGGGTTTCTACATTAGCGAACGAAAAAATAGTAACCAGTTTTAACATTCACGAAATCCTGAATAAGTGTACGTTGGTGGCCTTTTTTGAAATTCTATGCCGTAATTTGCATTATAACATTTAATCAACGTTTTTTTAAGCGTTTCACGCAACACCGGCATAAACAACCTTTAGTTTTCTCCTCAGTAATGAATGCAGTTATTTCATATTTGTATTTTTCAATTTTCACTTAATACAATTTATATTATAAGGAAATTCAGTTTTCATATCCTTGTAGCTTTTTTTAAAACTCAATTTCCGCGGAAATAGTTTTTATAATTCGATTTTTAAAAAAATTCTCTTTCTCTCCTTCTTCTTTCAGTCTTAATACATGCGACAGAAAAGTAGACTTAACATTCAAAGAGAAAGTATATGTTAGGGTTACATAATGTAGCTCTATATGTATATAACTGTGTTTTAATAAGTAATTAGGTTTTACCCGATGTCATCTAATAACGTTTTTAGCCGGCTAGAAATGTATAATAGTTGCCCTACATTACTAGTGACGTTGTTATTGTGGACACCAAAAAAAAAAAACGATAACATTTTTTCAAGGTGTTTTAAAATGTCAAATTTGAATTTTTGGTGCGAATACAGTAACTTCTGTCTTCGCAAAGTATAAGACCTGAAAGGGAAGAGATCTGTGGAATTTATAATCGTGTAAGAAGATAACGGCAGAATCCTAAACGATTGACTACAGCAGTTATTACGAAAAATTCGTTTGAAATCAAAATTCCTAAATATTACTTAAATTTTTTTATTAGCAAACTTTTAGCTTCATCCTATTTTTTAGATTTTTAAGAGATGGTAGTAATTAGTGGAAAATATTTCTCTAGCAATAAGTTGCCAAAAAATACATTTCTCGACATACGCTTTTATATAGAAGTTCATTTCAATTTCCACATATAGAATCAGTTTCGTATTTGAAGAGGATACATATATAAGTAAAGTAGGTGTCTCATATCTATGGCACGCCGTCGGAAGTTAGCTAGTGCTCACAATATACTAAGCCATACGGATATATACATATATATTAAATTAGAATTTTCAAAAAAACTATTTAGCGGTTATTACTTGCCTTGGTAATATTTTCGTCGTTATTATGCTTTACTTTTTTATATTTTCAACATCTATGAGATAAAATTTTTTTCGATTTCTATTTTTATATCAAAATGTATATCTATCATAATTTATAAATTACTTTTTGATATAAAAATAAAAAATTAATAATCATTCGTAAATTCTGAAAATATAATAAAAAACGTAGCATAATATTTATGAAGCTATTACCGAAAAATAAATAACAACCGCTAAAATATGCTTTCGAAGATGATATATATATATATATATATATATGTGTGTGTATATATGTCTTTAAGCTCGTCAGATAGGAGCATTAATGCTGTACGAGTGGTGATATAATTATATTTATATTAATCTAATATTAGAATTTGAACCGAGCTCCACTCGAACGAAATCGCGTCGTAGGCAGTTTGGAATCGTAAACAAAAACTTGCGGCAGGCCCTAAGCTGGGTAATAATTGAATTTAGTGTATTTTGTAAAGTGAAAAGAAAGAAAAAACTCCGCCCAGTCAAATTTTAATTAGCTGAAATTAAATTCAAATGGATCGCTGCTAATATGGAGTCCGCATCACGTGATTAATTAAAAATCAGTCATGCGAACGATATGAGCACGCTATACAAGTAATTTTGTACTAAAATATTCTTTTGTTAATGAATTCTACTGGCATCATTTTTACAGCTCGCTATTTCCCTCAGTAATTGGCTTAATTTTAACGGTAATTCCTAGGAAAAATCTAATTTTTTCTTCTATAAGTTATTTGACTATTCCATCTTTATAATTTAAAAAAAAAAAAAATAATAATAATAATAATAATAAAAGTGTATATATCATTTTTTTAAATTGTTATGGCGGGTAATTCAATCATAAATCTGCTCACTAGTATAAAAGAAAAATTATTAATTAAGCGTTATGGTTTGAGTATCTTCATGATTGACGAAGGATAAAGTTTGCTTAAACGTACTTATAGAAAAGATTTTGGAAACCGGAGTTGATTTTTAATCGCCGGTGAATTTAATACAGTACTATTTCGAACATTTAGACATTTCATTCCTTTCACGGCTTCAGTTTATCTGTAATTCCGCAAAATTATTACCTGGTAAAAGAAAATTTGCACTACTTTATTTTTTTCCATTTTATTCTTTATTATTTGAAAAATCGACCCCGACTGTAGTAAATTTTTCAACGAGTTCCTCGAACACTATTTCCACAAAACAGTCATTAAACAGATTTTTACACCAAATTTTCTACTGATTTCTTTTAAAATTCCTTTAATTTCTTATTAAAAGACTCTAAATCTTACACTCAATTGAGATCCAGGAATTAGTGTGGTCATCACGTCAATCTGAAAGTAATTTTTCAAAAAATAAGCGTGTCCCATTGGAATGCTTAAATGTATATGACACGTGCTGCTCCGAGTTTTACATAAAATTGGTCCGTTTAAAACATATCGTTTAATATATTGTGAATAAGACTTATATTAACGGTGAACTAACAGTTGACCACCCGATTTTATCGATGTGCTCGAAACAGTATAATCACGTCCCTAAACAACCAGTCATTCGAAACGGCCGTTTAATGTTTTGAAAACTAGAAAGAGTTTGAATGTAATATTTACCTGTTCCTCGTCTAGCTTATAAACACACTAGAAACATTATCATAAAAAGAAAATGCGATAAAAACTAACTTTTCGGAAGAAACAAATAGAAAGTGAATATACATACGCGATCAATGATTACTGTTCCGGAAATTTCGAACATAGTTCGTCACAAACAAATATTGTCTTATTCGTATTTATCGTTTTTTGGCTTTGAAGATTTTTTTTTTCATTTGTTACGAAATTATTTTATTTTTTCCGAATTCTCCCTAACTGATATCGAAATAAATTTAAGTATTTTTCGTCTGAAACTAGTCGATATTTTTAAAATAGCGTTCAAATGTATTAAAGATTCCTACGGTTAAATTTACGTTATTTCCTTAAAATACCATGCAGGATTAGTGAAGTATTATCATAACTATTAGCGTAGTTAAGAGTTAATTCGTTAGCGGTTTGGCTCGAAATCGAAAGTCGGTTGTCGTCTGCCATTTTATATCGTAAATACCCGATGATCGAATTTAAACTATTGCGAATAAAATTTTGCTCACGCGAAAATTAGCCGAATGCATTTTTATTTTATGGTTAACTGAGTCCGACTCTTATATAAAAATTACAGAAGACTAGCAATCTCGGGGGGAGAGGGGATTGTCGTCCCCTGGTGAGGTGCAAAGGATCGATTTTATGTACAAACACATTTGTAATTTCAATCAATACATCGGGAATTTCAGTGAGAATACGTGTAAAAAAAAAAAGAAACACTTTAAAGATGTAATTTAGTTTTTAGTTTTAATTCGTTTTATATCGATCTATGAAAATTAATGTAAAAAGGAAATGAAAAATAAAACTGATTTAATCAAAATATGAAAATTAAATAATGCGTAAATTTTGAAGGAATATTGTTGTAATAAAATTGAGAACAAAAAGTTTTGAGGCATAGTCTGCTGATTAAATAGAATGCAGGAAAAAAAGGTGTTTTAACATTCGATGGCCGTAGACGTGTTTACCGTGATGGCGTCTGCGATTGCACTACAGTCTCGATCTACATTACACCTGCTCTTTATCGGTTCCATCATTCTCTGCTATACGTAAGTACGCCTTATTGTTTACTACCGATAAAACCGAGGACCTGTTCTACGGCGACTGCCTTCCAAAATATGTATAACTCGTTCTAACGATTCGCCTATAGCGGGCGATATAGAATCATTAAAAACCAAATTATTCGCTTTACTCGACGACTAGTAAGAATGCCTCGAACGACATTAACGTAATCGATAAATCAATAAGAAATAATAACAGCTTACCACCAATGAACAATCCATCTAAAAATTCATAAAAAACTACCAAACTCGACTTCTTAGAATCCGGAACTGGAACAAAATGAAAACCTACTTAAGAATATTGACAACTCGTCGTCCGATCAGAAACTAATCGAAATACTGACAGTGCTCAATAATCTGCGCCTCCATCGAGGGGAAAGCTGCCACCGTGGAATATTAAGATTCAAGGGTCCGTCAATAACAAACCGAGATACTGTTAACATCTGATGAGTATTATTTGGCAGACGCTTAAACTGGAAAACCCGTATGGAGACGAAACTAAATCCAGGGCTAATCAAGTTGTTGTTTATGGTTAATTTCAAAATGCTAATAATTCCAGATATATAAATTATATAATTGAAAAAACATTCGGGGTAATAACTATGTAAGGCGATGTTAACTTTTACAAAAATGACGACGGTGCCCTGAAATGGACTATTTTAATAAAATAATTGCGAAATTCGGATTTAAAAAACGTTAAAATACGAAATGCACAACAAAGTTGACAACGGGAAAAAACAAACAATACGCGTGGTAAGTAATAACAAATAAAGGACTCTTTTTTTTTTCTTTTTTTTTTTTGTTGGGCTCGTTAAGCAAGGGGACCTTTACCCAGAAACAAAAGGTATGGAAAGAAGTCGGTTATATTTTAATTCGGTCAGAAATTTTATCTAAAAAGAAACAAATAGCAGGAATAATTAGTGGGGAAGGAAACTACATAGGAAGCACAATAAGGAGAGTAGGAAGTCCGAGCTTCAGCAAATAAGAATACAAAATGCTCCACAGAAAAAGATAAACACTGTGGAAGAACACATGATCGGCGTCGATGATGGAGAGGACAGTGTGGAGAAGAAATCAAGGAAAATCGAAATTTAGATAATGGCAGCAAAGAATGGCCAAAGCGCATACGACCAATAGAAGCAACATCACAGAACGCCGAAGAGAGGAATGCAAAAGAAACCATGAACATGCAGGAAATTTCTTTTTCAGCGTACGGTAAAAATCAGGTGACAATTTTTCATCTGAAGAAATTTTAATAAGTTCAAATTTTTACCATTTTATGTGATAATTAGCCTATATAAATAATTTACTATGTTACCTTCTCGCTCTCGTATTTGTATCTTCTTTGCCGGGAAGTTCCCATTACTTTCGCCCCTATAATCATCTGTTTTTTATTCTTTCTTCATCATCCATCCTATAAAAACCCTTTTAAATTAAGCTTCG
The DNA here is from genome assembly GCA_039619475.1 of Icerya purchasi. Lineage (NCBI taxonomy): Eukaryota > Metazoa > Arthropoda > Insecta > Hemiptera > Monophlebidae > Icerya > Icerya purchasi. The sequence goes on along the minus strand of CM077115.1, from coordinate 237,685,161 downwards.
CAACCGAAATTCTAGTCTTTCAATGGTCTCTGAAGTGGTCTCAGGCCGAAACGTTATAGCGTGTGATTTTCTGTATGCCACGATATAAGGCTTTCGGAGAGATGCATTATATAAAAGTTATTACAATTGTACGAATGAGCTTTTTTCTCGAAAAATCCGTTTTGTCATCGTTGTTGCGTTATTGACTTTTTTCGGAAATGCGTTGGTGCTTAATTGCAGGCGACTTGTCAAAAAATCCTTTGTCAAGTGTATTTTTCGCAAAGGAAAATACAGATGGAAGGCTAATTAAAAGAATAAAAGTACTCGGAAGCGACAGTAGAACTAGCCGAGTATCACGAGAATAGGTGCACCGAGAGACCCGTTATTATTATTTCGTCTAATTTAACAATTATTTCGCGGGAACCGTAATTAAAGGTCCATTCTGACGGACAATTACCGCTGAAAACGTACTTTTTCATCGTTGCCGTAATGCGCCATATCGCTGCTAATAACGGTAACGCGGGTAATTTAATAAATCAAATAATTATTAGTTAATAAAGATTGGCGGTGGTCGTATTTCAGTTTAGGCAGGTCGGGCTTTTTTATTTTCGATCTTAGTGCTGCGTAGGCGAATCAGCTAGCATTCATTTTCTGTGTTTATTTATGTGTACGCTTTCATAATTATCAGACCAGCAAGGACAAAGTATACGTTACCGCCTCGATGATCACTCAAACAGGATGTGAATTCGCACCGGTCACACGGTGCCATCGAGCTGGACATATTTCTTCGTCGATTTCTATTTAATGCTTTTGCAGGCGCTGCGATCATTTTTACTTTTTCTATTTAGACGCGAGTTAAATTTCTCCGACGATACGAGCTACCATTCGCCTTTCACTCTGTTGCTCGACAGATTACGCGGATTCCATTGATGTTGTTTTACTGGGCCGTATAGGCCGGTTGCTAAATCACGTGTCAGCGGCATATTTTGGTATCAAAGATATCGATGTTAAAACGGATACTCGGGAGAGCGTGAAAAATCAAAAATCTTGCTAACACGAACGCGGGCAATATTTCAAGTTTATTGCTGATGGTTCGAAAAAATTAAATATTTTCGGAAGAAATTGCGTCGCAGGGAGGAACTTGCACTGAGTGCAGGAAGACTAAAAAGATTTACAATTAGTCGGGGGTAAGTACGGCGACCGTGAGAGCATTTGAGTATGAATTTAACCTGTCGGCATCCATAGCTTTGTACGAATTTGTGGAAGTACACCGCTGTAATGTAGGAAATTTCGTTCTTATAATTATTTTATATCTGCGCCGAATTTAATGCTAAATGATTAGGTGAAATTAATAACCCGCTAACGAGAGAACAACAACGAAAAAAATAAATAAAAAAGATGAAATAATAATGAAATAAAAATAACGACTATTTTCAGAGTCATCCTATCGTAAACAGTACGAAAATTTTGTAACCGTTTCTTCTTTTAAACACCAGTCTTATTTTTATCAACACGAGATCATTCATTCTCTAGCAGGTGAAATAGAAAGTGAAGTATTTGCATCGGCCAACACGTAGTGATCGGGGGACAGCAGCTCGGGGCAAACTGAGTCTGAACTAATAATCTGCGCTTTCGGCGTGCATACAATCATCGTTTGATGCTATACCGTTTTAATGGCCAGTACGGGTTAAATCGAGTACATTCATCGCAGCAGTGTGAACTAGTTAAATGAAGAATGAACTAATCTATTCTTTTTCTTTTCTTTGACGCGACGAGGAGAGGATTATACGGTAATTTAAATAAAAAAGTTCGATTATACATCCGTTGCAATTTTAATTTTTAAGCATTAATGAATATAATAGTGAATACGATTTACACAAATACGTACATCATCTAAGGCTCAAACGAGACTGAGTGAATAGAGAATCTCTATTGCCAATCGGTAATTATATCAAATATGAACATTATTATAGTCAAGATTCGTTATTGCCTACGAACGAACATGAATCAAACTTTTCATGTTGAGAAGATGTTCAAGATAACCTAGATTAAAAGTTGAAAATAACAGTAAAATCAAACAAAGCAGATTGACTTGTCGGAATTTTTGTATTTTTCACCGGAATTGATGAAAAGTACCTATATTCTCACGCGGTCGCTTGTTCTACAACTATAGAAAAGATTTTTTATTCGCTCATACGATTTCTAACCTCCAGTAAAACGAATAGTTCACGCCTGTTTCACACATGTGTTTCGAAAGCGATGACACACACTAGTTAATTTGATTTAACTATCGACATCGTCTGGGCCTAAATGTGATGTTTTCTTAAGGTTACATATTGCGGACTTTTTTCATCTCTGTTCTATTTTCTATTTTTCTTTCTAGATAATTACTAACCCGATGCAATAAGCGCATGTTTAAAATAATAAGCCTAGTAAAATTTTGATCCAAAATTTTCTATGTTTAAAATTATTTGCATAAATGCGCCGGAAACATAATTATAACAAGTTGGTGATATAATTGTATAAGAAAAATTGTTTTTATAATTATCGCAATGAGATTTCTGATAGGGTTTTTTTTTTTTTTTTTTTCTATAAAGCGATTTCCGCATGCTTTAACTATTAAGAAGAGGGCATCATGAAATTACGTAGTTTGTCGTTTTTTTTATTTAGGCGCATCAAACCATGAACATTAAACTAATGCAAGTGAAATTTTTAGAAGTTTTATATTCTATCCGAATTAATTAACGTAGATTGAACGTGTTGAGATAAGCCACCGGAATATGCATAAAAGCTAATGCAGTGGTAGGGTAAGAATTTTATCCACGCAACTTAATATGCTAAAGATGGAGCAGCAAACAGTCAAGAATTAAATAGTTAGGTGCGTTCGGCTGATTAGAAATATTCGAAAATGACTCGTATTAATTGTGCAAGTGTGTCGCGATAGCCTAATTGCTCGAGCATCCGATTTCCATTAATTACTGCAGAAATTACCATAAAAATAATTAAATTAAAATAATCGCTAATGGAATCATATGATAGGCGATGGCAAACATGCAAACCGCCAAACGCGCCTTAGTTGATGTGTATAGTAGGCAGACATAAATAGAACTGCATTTGTGAGGTGATAACTAGCGAATCAGTTCCGCGTGTAGTCTTGCGTGTACGACGGCGTTGCATATTAACTATTACCGTGAAGAAACCTAGGGCAGCAGGTACAAAATGCATCTCGCAATTTACCCGACCAGCACGGCAGATTGGTCCAATTCTTATCCCGCCAGGGAATTGCTTACATCCAGCAATGGATGGAAATGGGCATATTGGGATCGTGAATATGTGACCTATACGCAAATGGTTCAAAATGAGAAGTTCTTTACAGCATCCATCTGTGAAGACCGATGCTGTTGAAGAATGTATTTATTGACCTCCACTTCTATTTCTACTCCGCTCAAAGGTAGATGAGTAAATGAGAAATGACATTGGAAAAATATTTTCGGATTAAGCTGTTCGAATATCATTATCCCGAGGTACTAATGTGACGGGGAAAAGGAAAGTACGCGAAATAATGAATCTTCTGAACTGTAGAATTATCGGAATTATTCCTTAATCGGAATTTAGAGTGTTTTAAATAACCGGGAGTTTTTTTAAACTATCCTGTGAAATTCGTCATAAAAACGAGAATTACTATAGCGACGAATAAATAGATGAAATTAAGACGCCGAATAAAAATTATTTTAAAACTTGGGAAAAACAAAAAAGGAACAGTATGCAACGTCACTTTTAGAAGCTTCGTAGCAACTTTTTTGAGACAGCAAAGTTTACGAGGAATCAAAATTATATATCAGTTGTGAAATAACAAGAGAATACATTAAAAAGCCGGATAAATTAATTGACCACACTAATTGTAAGTAAAATCCGCTAGGATGTGCGAAGATTATACTAATCGTATACCGGATTTTGAATAGCAAGCTCGTTTTATTTATCTGGCCGAGAATAAAAAAAATTGAACAAAGCAGAAATCTGCGGAAAGCCAAAATTATATTAGACGGTATAAATTAGCGGTCGATTTTAACGGGGAAAATTTAAAATTGAAAACCAGAAACTACGAAAGTTCATGGATAAGAGTGCGGGAAAAGTTCGAGAGGCTTGTTGGACCGTCTCCAGTAAGTATATAAACTGCAGCGTGGCGAGAAATTGCTATACTGCTGAAATATTTGACCAACAGAAAGTTTAATATGTACACGATCGATCGAAAGGAAGTACGTTGAATTTCCCGCAAGAATTCAATTGATCGCGTTGAATTTCCCGCAAGAATTCAATTGATCGCGTTGAATTTCCCGCAAGAATTCAATTGATCACGTTGAATTTCCCGCAAGAATTCAATTGGTCACGTTGAATTTCCCGCAAGAATTCAACTGATCACGTTGAATTTCCCGCAAGAATTCAATTGATCACGTTGAAATAATATTAAGAACCGACCTATCTTCTCCTCTTTGATTTTTCAAAATGTTCTTATTACATCAGATTCGCAAAGTGTCTTACAAGCCGAACTTGTCACTTAACTGATTATGGATTCGTACTTGTACGTTCGCTGATTTTCATACCTTCTTTGTTACTCTGTTCAAATTAACACTTCGAGATTAAAGATTACGCAGTGCATCTCTATTAACCCGTTTAAATTCTTTCCGCAGATTTATTAGTCGGATTCAGCAGTATTACATTTCTCTCCGCAATCGTTCGTTCTAAACTGTGGCTATTATTTTTTTTCAGTTTCTTGATCTATCTCTGTTCAACTGGATCTTCCGCGCCTCATCCTCGGTTTTTTTTCTTTGCAACGTTCAACTGATTTATCACTTACGCTTCGAATACACAGTTCGCTTCCCTCATCGTTTCTCCGCTTCATACTTATACATATATATTCTCCACACCTTGTCTGCCCTTTCTATCATATCTTATTTGAATGTTCTTCCACCGCTGCTACCGAACGTTCCCGATTTTTGTACTCCTCATTTTTACTAGCGAATCACTCGCAGTATTCATCCTCTTTTTTTTTCCTTCTTCTTCTTCTGCCACACGGCTCTCGAGTCTTTCTGTCTGTTAACTTTCATATCGTACAAACATCGAATTCTACTTTTCTTCCTTTTCTTATTTCTCGAGCTAATATTCTCATCAACCGGTTGTTCAAAAAGAACACCGACCTCGCCAAAGTATTTTCATGAAGATTTTGCTCAAACGGCAACTTACAGGACATTACTGAAAAATCAAACAGCGGAAGACCATAATACAATGTTGATTTATTTTTCAGATCAACGCATTCGTTATCCGTAACATATTCACTCGGGTCCAAAGGTGAACTTCTTTTTTAACCGCGTATTCCGAACAGATGTTAACATAAAGCGAAGAAAGCGTTTTCAAAAATTAAGATTTATCGGAAGAGGAAAAAAACCGCACAATATATTTCATTTTTTTTTTTTTTTTTAAAAATAACTCAGCGATACTTATTAATACCGCTAGACACCGCGGCAAAATATCTAAATCTGTTCAAAAATCTGTTCCGTTTTTGACGGAAAATTAATCGACGTTGTAGCGATTTCAAAAAGACTGCAACTGAACCATAAAGATCGGATTTTAAAATGCAACTAGCGCGAAAAATGCCTCGTACACGTTAAAATTCTGCCGGCAAAAAGTATCGTTTGAATCGTGAACAATTTCCTGATAAGTGTTAAAGTCCACGGCAAGGAGAAAATTTATTATTATTTTCGATCGGTGGAGATAAGAAACAGCTTAAAATTCCAGCGCGGCTATCAAAAAATTTCGTAGACCGGTAAATTTTCAGTCGTGAAATTTTAGACGCACAAAACAATATGCGTGTATTCATTTTATTTTTTTTCTTCTTCCACTTTGATGATTGATCTGAATTTTACGATTCAGATCTAGTAACGTTCATAGTTGAATTCATTAGAAACAGATCATTCTCGAAACCAAAGCTCTATCCTCTTTTTTATTCTTAGATTTCCCCACTGCCGATAGCAAGTGGTCAACGTGGTTCCTCTTTCCGCGATGATATTACCCACTTTTCATGACTTGGAACAATAAGAAGCGTACCGTAGTGCCATTTTTTCGTTTCCGATCCGTCGGTTGTCGAGGCTTATGCTCTTTTATGATATTTAAAATTACCGATATTATCCGCGCGGTCGTTTATCGTTCCGTATTTATTCCTCTATCGCGATTCAGTATACCGGCTCTTTTGAATTAGTTTTAGTTTATAATTATGTCTTTTCTGTCTAATATAAAATTTTCGCTTTATCTCTGATGAGAGTTCCTGTTAGCCATACTACGAGCAATATAACCTCGTCCATCGAGACCTTTTACATTCCATGTTGCTGCCGTCGCTGATTTTATTGATTTACACATTGCTTGACATGGCTCAAACCCAGTTAGATTAATCGTTTCGCGGTCCCGATTTCCTGGTCGGCCGGTTAACCTGATTTATGACATAATATTACAGCGGTTTTCCTTTCCGAAACTGATAAGGTCACCGCATTATAAATTAGAATAACGCAGAAAGATAGCTGCCCCATCGGAGAATGACGTTTTCAGGGAGACTGTGGGCACTGAAAGTCTGGCTTTTCTTCTGAGGCCTGTTTTGACTCTTCTAGCAAGCGATATGGACCTTTCCCTTAACTTTTCTGGGGTTAACTGTATACGCAGATTTGATCGGCAAATGTAACCTAAACTACACAATACAGTGAAAAGCCGCGGAATAATTTCGCAGCAGTAGAATAGCGCTTGGAAATGTGTACAATTAATGATTTTTTAGGAATGCACATTTTCCAGCGACACCATATTACTAGTGCGATATTGTTTCAAGGTTTTCCGCGGTCATGCGAAAATGAGAATATTATACTAAAATGAATTCGAATTAAGCGATTTACATGTAAAATTTGCCAATCAATCATCGACCGAATAATCGCGCATAAGAAGTTAAATCGATATGAGAAAAAAACGAACGATCCGATATATTTTATAAGCGATTAAGTCGAATTTTGATAATCGAAAGGGTTCGGACGGGAAATTGATAGCGAAATGTCGTTTTATTAAAACCGATTATAAATTTTCTCCCTTTTAGCTTTTGTTTATTTTTTTTTTTTTTCTTTTTTAAACACATATCGACGAATCAGAAGAAAAGCAAATTTTACATCGACGAAGCTCGCTAAACAAGCTGTCGTGGGCAGATATGAGTGTTCGGAAATGTTGCCCGTGCTGCTAGCTGCTGACTTTACGCATTATAATCGTCTGAATAGGCATTAGTTGAAAACAACTTGGAAGTACTCAGCAAGTTTGCTAACATAGCAAATACAGAGATGAACTTTCTCAACCTTCGTTCCGGAATTACACTATCGGCCGACGATCGATTAATAAATCAACTGGGCCGCGATACGGTTTAACACTTTTAGCTTCACCGTCGACATTTTCTTCTTCTAACCAGTCAAGACTGATCTCATTAATTTTTTTCCCTTTAACGGGTTTTCGCCTCGGAAGCACTCTTTATTTTTATTCTCATTAATTTTTCAATTTTAGAAAAATTCAGCCCGCAGACCTCGCTCCAGTTTGTTTACATTGCGTACCGCTCGCGTTTTTTTACTGTGATTTATTATAAAACATCAAAAAGGATGTTAAAAAAAAGCTCAAAATGATTATATATTGCTCTGTTTATGTTCTATTTTGATGCGGTACACTAAATTTCGAAAATGAGAAATTCTGAGAACTCGATTTTGATTATTGCAGGGATTACCACCGGGGGTGGTCACGTACTAATGGTATTCATTGAGTCATTAAAACGGTATAATCGGTAGAGGATTTTCTTAAGAATTCTTATAAAAGGTGTAAATATGTATTTGATAAAAAGCGGTTAAACCGGCGATTATCTTTTTTATCTATAGTCTAATCGGCCCCCTACATTTAAAGGAAACCTGTAATTTTGTAGTTACGTTCAGAATATAAATATACTCGATGTACATTATAGCACGGAGTAAAACACAATTTTTACGCTCGTTGTGTTAAAAATTATTTCACACATAACCGTAACATAAAAGTTTATGCAATTATTATGGAGTTCAAAAAAATACAAATTAATTCTAAGAATAATGAAAATCAATTCAAGGATGTGATCTTCAGTGTGCATCTCAGGATTGAAAAAAAAAAAAAAAATGCGACCGGTGTTCCTAACTTTTTTATTTGTTTATCTATTTATTCGATAGTATAGGTTAAGCGAACTACAGTACAGACATTAAATTTGCATACATAAAATAAATATGAAGCGAAATCAAGGTGTAAATCGCCGAGGAACTGTTTGGTGTACAAGGTATAGGGATTCCAACAATTCCGATCAATTCCACAGAAATTCTGGAACGAATCATAAGAAATTTTGAGTGAAATCTATGAACTCATAATTTCAATTATTACGAAGGTGTAAACCGCTGTAGAATTATGAAGATAATAAAAACGATTTGGAAATATTAGGGAATAGTGAATAATTTAATTGATTATCGGATTATGTTCAACAACAAATTAAAAAAACTTTTTCATATTACCGCGCACCCACTATCAAAGGTAAAACTCAAGGGGTTAACCGCTAAGGAAGTTCGGCATACAACGTGTCCCAGCAATTCCGTAGCAATTCCGCAGGAATTCTAACAAGTCTAATAGACGTCCAGGAAGTGGTATACAAAATTTACATCGGCGATTTACCGCTTGAGTAAAATAGTACATGAAGCGCTTTAAACACGTGTCGTCCAATTTTTACACGGCCCATTGTCTATACAAAAATTTAAAAAAAAAAAAACAATAATGGTACAATCTGCATGATTTTTATCTTAAACTACAAGAGTAATCCGCTACAATGTGCAGGAATGTCTGCCCGATTATACATTGCAGTTCACAGGAGTTGTACACGGAGGTATAAACATTTAACGTGTTGACAGGTTAACAATTAACAATGTTGCACACGTGTACGATCGAAGCGAACAGCGATCAAACCTGCTTACAATATTAAACGAATAATTAAGTTTTAATTAGTTAACTCTTCTCCCTATTGTTTCTGGGTGAGGTCCCCGGTTGACGAGCCGAAAAAACAAAAAACAAAAAAAAAACTGATTACTTTCATTTAGAGCGATTTCAAGTATTTCTGATGCATCACTAAACATTGTTCATAATCTCGGCAGGAAAAGCCTCGAATTTTCTTACTCTATCCTCCTCTGATGCGCGAATGATGTAGTCATTAATACATGAAGTGAGCCGGAATGGCGCGAAATACGCAAAGGCGTAAGTCCTCGCCTAATACATATTAAGCATTTCGTTATTTTCCGAATCTATCAATAACGTTAAAGGAATAATTGAGGGTTTTCTAATTAATTTTTACACGACATCGAGTATAATAATTCGATATAAAATGTTCTTTTACAAAAATTAAATACCGATACTTGAAGGTTTATTATAAAAATTTAAATAAAAATGCACTAAAAAGTAAAAAATAATTACTCCCGATTAGAAAATGTATATCAGAGTGTGATATAACACCTTAAAGGTGATATCGTAATTCTTATACAATATTAATACCTTAATCAGAGTCGGCATCAAATTCATATTACAATATCTAGGAGCAATTTAATGAACATTTAATGCAGTTTTTAATTATTATTTTAATATGAATTTGATGTCGACTCTGATTAAGGTATTAATGTTGTATAAGAATTACGATATTACCCTTAAGGTGTTATATCGCACTCTGATATACATTTTCTAATCGGGAGTAATTATTTTTTACTTTTTAGTGCATTTTTATTTAATTACCTTTTACTTTCTAGTGCATTTTTATTTAAAATTACCTTTTACTTTCTAGTGCATTTTTATTGAATTACCTTCTACTTTCTAGTGCATTTTTATAATAAACCTTGAAGTCGGTATTTATTTTTTGTAAAAAAAACATTTTATTTTTTACTTTTTAGTGCATTTTTATTCAATTACTTTTTGCTTTCTAGTGCGGGGTGTTGTGTTCAGTTCACGGGGGTGGGGTGTAGGTTTCGGCTCGCGGCTTCGTTGGCTTTGAATTTTTTTCTCGTTAAGAAAATCAATTTTTTTTCACATTATTCTTCATACTTTATACTTTTAAAAAATCGATTTCTTTATTTTGAACTGCATTTCCATGGTAAAATCATCAAAAGCTACATTTCCATGTTAATTTGGTAAATTTATAGTATTTTAAGTCAATAAATCTAACCCGACGGTGAAACCAATCATTAATTAAAAAGCATCGAAAAAGCTTCAAACTCCCGCATTATTAAGGATAACTCGAAAACTACCGGTTAGATCTTGATCAAATTTAAACGGGACCACACGAGAAACACCAGCTTGCAAATAAAAAAAAAAAGAATCATCAAAATCGGTTTACCTAGAACTGAGGTAACATACATAAAAAAAAAAAAAAAATACAGTCGATTTGAGAATTTCCTCCTTTCTTTGAAGTCGGTTAAAAATCAGCATTTTCAGTCAAGTACTAAGTTTTCCGCTTATTAGATACTCATTCAGAGGTGCTGAGATTCAAAAATTTTTTTTTTCCAGAGAATAATTGGAAAATTACGAATTCTAATTGTCTAAGCAGCGGTATTTTTAACTTTTTTTTTATGTTTAATTGGTTTAATACACTGAATGTGTTGACAAAGAAATTTCGGAGATATTTGTTAAAATAAAAAAAAAAAACATTTCAAACTGACATATTTATAAGGAAAATGTGACGAACGATTGAAAAATTAACTAAAGTACCATTTTTTACAGTCCAGCAATGATGGCGAAATTGCGATTACGGTCATATTATTCCAATTTGTAATATGACCGTAATCGCAGACAACGACCGCGAGCAGATAGTTAAACAGCTAGGGAAAACGGGCAACGTTTTAGCGTTAAATTTATACGACGTCCAAGCTGCTATTATTGGAACATAAAAATAGACGACTGGCCTAATTTAAATTCAAAACATCGGTACGGGTTTGCCTACGAAATACTGTGTAACTCTGGAACGGTAATGGCCATTTTTTAACTAATCGCGTCATTTTTAAAATTCCGATCTGTCCATTTAGTTTTTTTTTTTTTTTTTTTTTTTTTGAGCGAATATTACGTACAAATAAACATTGTGCCTACGCTATAACGATTAATTTGCATACAATTCCGAGCACCGTAGCAGAGGTCCGCGCTTGTGTAAATTATTCCAAAAAACTGTGAGTTTATACGGAAACACAGCTGCCGTCAAAATTAAGCGCATTTTTGAGAAATTAATTTTTGAAAAATAAAAAGAGCGGGAAAAAAGTCAAAAAAAAAAAGTAATAAATAAACTGATGTTCCGCCGGAGGTAGGGCTATAAATCACGTTATTAGCCCGAAAAACGTCACGCAACATATTTTTGGGCGCACTGCTCTTTCTTGGAAGTGTGTCGAACTCTGCAAAAAAAAAAAAGAAGAAAAAAATGAATTTCGAAAATTATTTAATATCGTTTCATCTAAGGTACTCACTCTCGCGCGCCGTTTTCCCGCCTGAAGACTTTCAATAAGAAATTCGTGTAAGCCGCGTGCCGCGCCACATCGCGCGGTATCGACAACAAACGGGAATCGAACAACAAACTGAAACTTCTTATTCAAAAACAAAGGGAAAAGAAGGGAAAACATCGATTTAAATATTTGTTTTCTTCTAATATCGATATCGCGTGCTCAAAAAATATTAACTCGCCGCAAACGCCCATTAGGAAATTGTTCTCCGGCAGCGGCAGTCTAACCAATAAGAATCGAGCTCCTTTAACGTGAAATGGGTACCTTTTTTTTTCTTTTTTCTTTTTTTTTTTTTTTTTGTTCAAAAATTAACCGATTACGTGAGCGGTTGTTCGTGTGAATTTTTAAACAGCGCGATCCGGGGGTACTAATATAATTTTCTACGATATAAAGTTGTCATGGCGACGGATATAATCGCCTTTTTTTGTATTACCGAGGAGCAGGGTTTTTTTTTCCTTCCTTTTTTAATAAATAAAATTAAAGCTATTAAAAACGTATATTAACCGTCACAGGGCCCTTCTGCTGTAAGTGCGGTATTATTATTCGATAGGTTTGGAATGACGTAGTGTCGGGCATAGCAACCCCCCCCCCCCCGCCGGGTAATTTGGACTGTTCGCGACCGAATATAACCTTCTAAAATGCTTGTTCCGGTAGCAGCGAAAAAATTGTAAATAGTAAAAAGTAGTAAATTTAAAACATAAAAACTTTCTCCGATAATTTCAACAACAAGGGGTAATGCGTAATTATCGGATACGCAATGAGAATTATTATCGACTTTCTGTTTGGACTTTTACGCATTTTTTTTCTCTATAAAGGCTATTTCGAACCGTTGACAAGTAAGTACATAGTAGGACGCGAATGAAGCTCTGAAATTTTAACGAAATTACCGTTCACAAAAGGTACTGCTTTAACTTTTTCGTGTCCTAAACATACTCGAATAAACTGGAATAAACTTCGGCGTTTTGAATTTCAGTTACCGTCCAGAACTTTTCATAGTTATATAATTTTTTTGCGCTTCTTTGAGAATGCCGAGGGTGCTGCTGTTCGTTTGTCAGTAAAGTCATGGTAATACTTTTTTTACGAAAACTACCGTATGATTATAGTTTGATCGGCGTCGCAAATAACTGCATCATCAGGATGGACAGTATAGGGAGGAAATTAGGGAAAAGCGAAATCTTTTCAGGTATTTTTTCCTGAACTTGTTCAACCATACCCACAAGCAGGTCCAATAAAGTTGGACACACCTATCAGAAGAAAGGTTCCAAAGCGGCTATTCTCGCATTACAAGAGGAACGAAACAAAAAAATTTAATTAAAAACAAAAGCAAAAGCTTGATGGGAAAAAAAAAAGAAAAAGTGTTTTTAAAAAAACATTCTTTAGGCGAGTGATGAAAGCATATATTAGGTAACTGCGGAGATAATTCTCTTGGTGATATTGGTGACTGGTATAATACCGAATAATTGCACAATGCTACAAGGAATCGATAAAGAAATTTACCTAGAGATGCAGAAATCGGTGATCCTTGATACATGTGCCATCGTCAAGGAAGTATTCGGGAAAGATGCGGTTAAAACTTAATGCAGTTGCGCTGTACTTGGCGAATTAGCCCGTATGAAGGCGACATAATAATAAAAAGACTTGTCCGGTAGAAAATAGAGAAAAAAAATCAATCATAATAATAATACAAGATAAAAATCGTTGCATTGAAAATATATCTGGCGGATCTGGAATTTGAATATTTAATCTTTTTCGTAAAAATCTATCGCGAAATTTTTAACTTGAACATATTTTCCAAATTTTTGTAACACCGAAATAATGTCACGGTATCTAAGAAGCTATTTTTACCTTCTATTATTATCCGAGATACTTTTTTGGCAATCACTTTTTTTAGAACTACAAAAAATTCCGCGAAATTCAATTTTAAAAATTAGCAATCTTAACATAAATTTACGGTCCTTGTTACAGATTATTCCATCGACTTTGAAAATTGCACAATTATAACCGTATTTTACTGAATGAGTACTCTCGAATATTACAAACATCTATTACTCGAAATCGACAAGAATCCAGAGAGCGAAAACTTTTTGATCAGGGATTTTTGGATGATTTTTCCAAGTAACAGCGTTGTTTGTAGAAAACAGTGATAATTTTCTCGGAGATGATTTAAATATTATCTCGAAAGAGCACATCACGGTCGGGAATTTATCGATAGATGTCGCGAAATAATTTTATTTTTTAATGAACGCATCGATTTCGCTAGAGTTTTATCATTTGAAATGCCGAATTTGATTCTCTCGATAACGTTACTCTTTGAACAATGATAGTGTACCGGGTTTAAATAAAAGGCTAATGGTATACAAATGTTTTCCTTTGAAGAGGGGGAAATTTATTTTGATTATAGAACGTCTTGGCAAACAAACGGAAGTGGTGGAAAGAAGTCACACTGACTAGTTCGCATACACTCGTCTTTCCATATAAATAAAGAGATAATACTGCAGCGATTATAATAAATTTCAACGTGCATTTATAATGCTCTTTTTCCCGTGATTCTAACCATATTTTCTTTTTCTAGTGCCAATCTCTTTCGACTAAATATTCTCTTTAACTTATTATTTCTCGGGCTTTCTGATGCTCGCTGCGCCTGCTACAGCCCATTTTCTTAATTTCTTTATTCCTGATCAGATAAATAGCTATTTTCCTTCTAATCTCTTCTGAGCGGGAATCACATGTCGACGTCCTAAAGAATAAAAAAAAATCTTCACCCGAACCCTAAAATTGCGCACCGGACAAGCTGACTTTATTTACGGATGAAAAAATTGCAATTTGTCAATGGTAATTCCATTTTTACGAGAAAACCGACCGTCTACCAATAGTAAAAATATGCTACGACCAAGTAGAAAAAAGTTATTTTTTGTTAACTATCGCGAAGTAGGTTAGGCAGTGGTGTTTGGTTCGGGTAGATCCTGGCTCTAACCCAACTGCCGCACATTGAAGACATACACAAGCATATCACGTACCTTGGGTTAATTAATCGACTACCCCCCAAAAAAAGAAAAAAAAAAAAAGCATATATTTTTCAAGAGCCGCATTTTTACAAAATATTATTTCGTAGATAAGTGCAGCGAAAATCGCTCGGAGAGGAATAAAGTGACCAATTTAACACAACTGGTTCGCAGTAAAAAATATGAAATCGAATAAAGCATTATGTAATATTCAAAACTTAACCGAACCGTGTTTTGCTTCATTATAGTACAGTGTATCTCAAAATGATTTATTACGAAAATATCAATTTAAAAACACAAACAGCGTATTTTTTTTAGTGCAGATAAGAAAAAATGGAACTTAAAAATTGATTTGGTAATAAAAAAAAAAAGGGCGAAAATTACTACCTAAACAGATGGGGCAGTCAGCTTTTCCCTTACTTTTAAAGAAATTTAAATTTTCCATTTTTTTTATTAGTTAGTCGTGTTTTTCTTCTTTAACACATACTAACAAAGTGCATACCACTCTGGAAATTCCATCCTAACCACAACACATTTCAATACACACAGAACTTTCTGACAACTCAGAGGAACTTAAAAAGACTAGCCAGTTTTTGCAAACAACAAATATATATATATATATATATATATATATATATATATATACACCCTGTCAAGAAAGTATCGGGAATTGTTAATTTAAATCTCCCGGGTAATAGCTAGGCAGATAATTTTTTTTTTCCAGGTTGGTACAACTGTTTTGTATTATGATGCCTATTTTTAGCGCGATCTGTCAACCAGTGTGTTTACAGCAGCTGTTAAAATCAGTCGACCTTGAAGTGTTTTGTCGAAGTTTTACAATGAGTGAAAATATTGAACAACGTACTTGTGTTAAATTCTGTGTTTCGAACGAAATTTCTTGTGCCGATACACTGAAAATGTTACAGAAGGCTTTTGGTGAATCTGCTTTATCAAAAACGCGGGTTTACGAGTGGTACAGAGCGTTCAAGGATGGTCGGGAGACGGTCGAAGACATGCCTCGCTCTGGACGGCCTTCAACGAGTGTGACCGATGATAACGTCGATAAAATCAAGGAAATCGTTGCTGAAAATTGTCATGTGAGCTTGAGAGAGATGGCTCATGGATTGGGCATGTCACACGAGAGCGTACGTACGATTGTGCACGAAAAATTGGGTATACAACGCGTTGCGGCTCGGCTTGTTCCGAAAGACCTGAATTTCTTTCAAAAAAAGTACCGAGAACAGGTAGCTGCAGACATGCTGGATCGAGCCAATTTGGATCCTACCTTCTTGGAAAAGATAATTACTGGTGACGAGACATGGGTGTACGAGTACGACACGCTTACGAACCAGCAATCGTCCGGATGGCGGCCAATTGGCGCGCCAAAGCCGAAAAAACCTCGCCAAAGCCGATCGAAAGTGAAGATCATGTTGATTGTTTTCTTCGATATTCGAGGCGTGGTACACTATGAATATGTGCCAGCCGGACAGACAGTCACCAAAGAGTTTTACTTAAGTGTTTTGAGACGTTTGAGAGAGGCTATCCGTCGTAAACGTAACGATTTGTGGGTCGACAATTCTTGGATTCTCCATCACGATAATGCGCCGTCTCACAAAGCCATAATTGTGAATGAGTTTTTGCCCAACACTCGGTAAATATCATCGAACAACCGCCGTATTCACCAGATTTAGCACCCTGCGACTTCTTCCTATTCTCAAAACTCAAATTTCCGCTACGGGGAATGCGCTTCGAATCGATTGATGACATCAAGACGAATGCGACGCGAGAGCTAAAGGCCATCCCGGAAACCGCCTATCAGAAGTGCTTTGCCGAGTGGAAAAAGCGTTGGCATATGTGCATCGCTTCGAATGGATGTTATTTTGAAGGTGACAAAATAAATTTGGATGAAAATTAAAAATTGTTCGTTTTATTTAACAATTCCCGATACTTTCTTGACAGGGTGTATATATATATATCCGTTTATTTAACAAAATATCCTCGGTTGACATAAGTTGTAGTATATGGCAGCTAAAAAAAAAAAGTAAAACAAAATAAAAGCGAAACGAATAAGCCGTATAAACTTTATTCTTTCGTAGAGACGGATTTTATTTATTTTTTGTTACATTCATTCGCAAAAAAGTTAAATACCGTGTATCTCGATTTCATCCGGGTACGAAAATTTCGGTCACAACAACCTACTTCCCATTATAATTAATAACCACAACACTAAAGTTTTATAGTTAATGGGATTTTGTCGGTTCTAAGAATACTAGTGAGTCTTTGCGTATTTTGCTAAAACCGATTTTTTCATTGTATCTCTATTAATAATAAAGTTAAATTATCCTCGCGCGATTATTTAACCTTTTACGATGTGCATGTTCGTAAAAGTTTCACCTTTTTAAAATAAATATACATTTTTTGCAACATCTCCGATAATTTATGAAGCTCAAACTTTTTGGATAACATCAGCGGATCTTTAGCATAAAAACGGGTAAATGAATATTCGCCAATTTACCAATTCAATTATTATGACCATTATTATTCTACTTTTGAAGATTTCGTGTTTTTCGATGTATTGATGATATATATCTATATATATATATACCTACTTGAAAGTATAAATGCAGGCGTGTCAGGACCACAATGCAATATTTTCTTTCTCCGTAGCCGATTAATTAATCCGCAAATGGGCACTGTCGCGTGTATACTTAGAAAATGTCCGGCCAAACAGTTAAACAGCCTCCGTTAAAAGGGCCGGAAAAATTACTCGACACTTCCGGTCGTGGGTCATGTAAGAATAAGAGAAGAAGAAGAGAAAAGAGAAAAAAGTCGAACGAATGCTTTTCGAAAAATCTAAATGACAGTTGAACAAGCTTTATATATAAATAGGGGCTTCGCTAGTTTGTTCGAGTAGTGTTGCCGGCACACGGTACTTATAATGACCTGAAATTTTACCACGTAAGAAACTTTTCACATCACCGTCTCTCTGCTACGTCTGATGCTGTTTTCGCATCTGCCACTGCACCTTATCCAATTTTTTTTCTTCACACGTCGCCCGTTCCGGACCACTCCAATGCCGCATCGACGATCGTTCTCCTCGAAACACTGATGAATCTAATTTTTCATTTGCCTCGCAAACTTCGCACTGGCTCGCTTCTCGGTCATACAACCGTCGCCGACAAATCGCTTCAGAAACTTTCCCAACTGGTAAAAGTTACACATTGAAGATGCGGCAAAATGCACCCGGTTCAGTTTAGCCGGCCGTGGAAATAATTAATTTTAATCGAAGGGACCGCGCTACCACCACCATTGTGTATAATGGTCGATTAAGAACCTCGTCCATTTATCATTTTGCCGGTAGCCTTTAAAAAAGTTCTAACCAACTAGATCATCGGCGGAATTCCCGTAAAGCAAGACTGTCCCCGGGGCTCTTGAAGGGAATTAGAAAAACGCGCTTTCTCGAATCCGAATTATCGACCACGTATGCCGCTCGCACCGAGTTTCGTCGATCGCCGGGCGTTGATTGCCCTCCTTATTTTTATCGTGCACTTTAATCATCTTATTTTGCTGAGAAAAATTCGATTGTTTTCTTTTTGTTGTAACTTTTTTTTTTTTAATTCTCGTTATTTAACGTTAAAATCGTTATAAGGTCAACAAGTTGTTTGAATTTCATTCGGGAGGTGGAAATTTTTCATTTTACTACATTTTAATGTGACAAAAAAAAAAAAAAAAAAAAAAAAAAAAACTATTCGATGCATCTTAGCTTTTTTGCAATAACCAAAAAACAGCGGATCAATTTGAAATTTTAGTTGCGCCCTGAATAATTTGGCAGCCGATGATCGCTAAAGTCCCCTTTACACACGCGCTGTTGCAGTATAAAAAGAAACAGAGAGTCGCGGTCACTTTTCTTGGTCCAACCGCCTACCGGCATCATATATATTACTAGAGCTGATATTCAAACTGCACAGCTAAAGTTTGCCGCTCTCTGGGGAGAGAGTTTCGGAGCCTCTCAGACACACACTATTTAAAATTCGTACGCTGCGCTAAGCATAATCAGTTCGGAAAAAGAACGGGTCGCGTCAAAGGCAACGTTCGGCAGAGTATAGACATATATAAGAACGGCCTAAACACGGCCGAATCGACCGATCTAAATATATATATATATACAGGCTATCTGACACGGTCGTGAATAATGGATGTCGGGAACAAACGCCGTTATTATAGGGGGCATCGAGAAATATATAATATTCTATTTTCGGTGGCGCCTTAACCGCGTAATGAACTGAGAACGAATCTAAACGGCTCGCGACCAATAAACTCGCGTCTTCAGCCATGTCTTCTTCCGGGTAGACACGGATGGAAAGGTGTTTTGCTGGAAATTTCATTCGGCTCGGCGGCGCTCGAGAACAGCGCAAATCGTTCGCGATAACCGAATCCGCGCCACAGAAAGAATACGAGAGAGTCTAAGGGGATTATTATTCGGAAGCTGCCAGGGCTCTTGCCGGATTGAAGTACAAAGAGAGCGGCCCAGTTCTTCAACAAGCACTGCCGAACGATTCGAAGTTCCGGCAACCGGTATGTTGTATTGAACTGGCGCGCTAAAGCGCCGCGTTATTGATAGCTTACGTACGAGAAAGCTCATTCGATAAAAAGTCGAGTCGATGAAGCTCAAAAGTTCGCGCTCGGATGCTGAACCGACTGGATTTTTTCTTCTCCGTGTCCCGCCGTGCGACTAGCAGCTTCATCCGGTGCGGTCGCCTGTTCGGCCGTTCTTTAAGGATATTCATTTAAAAAGGCAAATGTCGGAGATTCTGCCGCGTGCATACATGTGCTGAAGCGCTGCCGGCAGCGGCTGCTGGAGATCTGACGTCGAAGAGCAGGCGGCCCGAGCGCAGACAAGCTGACTCAGCGAAATTTCTGATTAATGATAGATGATGAGTCTTACAGTTTGGCCGGGACGACGCGAACGGACGGCCGGTTTTGGGTTTTCTTTCTTTTTTTTTTTTCTTTTTTTTTCGCTTATTTGTTTTGCCGTCGCTTCTCCATTTTTTCATTCCTTCCGATTTCGCTTTTTTCACTGTGTCATCTCTCTGAACTGCAGTCGGTGCGCGCTTTAAAATGCCGCTTTTAAGTTTTTATTTCGGCTTTTAATATTTTTCCACCTAGTCTAACAATAACAACAAGCTCCCCCTCCCACACTACCACTCGGTTCGCCGCTGCCCAAACCCCGGCTCCGGAAAATTCCTTATAAATTTTCTTCTCAAACTTTTTCATCCTCCATTTCTTGTCCGTTCTCGGAACCGTTAGGTCGCGATGTAATTTAATTAATTTTTCTTCGAAAACTCTGCCGACGCTCTATCCGCGACCAGAGATAGCGCGCAGGCCTTCGGTGCCGCGGGAAAACAAAAGCAAATCTGATCGCCTCTGACAGTTTTCTTTATCGGATGTTCAAGCTGGACCACCGATACTTTCAGCGAATCATCGTGCCTCCGCCGTGTGTTCCCTTCTTTCTTCCTTTTTTATTCTCTTCTGTTTTTCTTTTTCGCCTTTTTTTACACTGAGAGGGCGATTTATTTATTAAAAGCCGCAAAAAATTCTTTACACAAAAGCCTTTCCTTCGGTTTGGTTTTTTCATCGCAGTCGCCCACATACAGATTAATTTTTTTTTTTCAAGCGACCGCTAGATACCCTTTTCAAATCTTCCCTACGTTGCAATTTCAAATTTCCCTTAATCTTTCATTCGCGACGACTACTCAACTCGACCATTTTACTACTCCACTTTTTCTTACCGCTTTCTCCTTCTTTCTGATGCGACTGAAGCCAAAGTGAAATTGGTAATTACCTCAAAATGAGAGCATCTCTCAAAGTACGCGGAATTTAAAAAGAATCTGAAACATTACAAATTTCGCTGTACACATATTTTGCGAATTTTTTTTTGTCCAAAAAGTTATTAAAATAAATGTCAGCTTCCTTTTCCGTCTACATTACGAAGTTTAGTATATTAACAAAGTGTTGTATATTAACAGAGTGTTGTATATAAACAAAGTCTAGTATATAAACAAAGTCCAGTAGATAAACAAATTAACAAAGTGGAGTATATTAAAAGATCTCTTCGCAACCGCCGATTCAGAAAATTGTGTATACAGCATATGAAAGAAAAGTTTATTAAGTTTTTTCACCATTATTATTTTCCCTCAGGAGGTTGGTCGGTAGCATGGTATGTAGTCAACGGGTTTCGGGGTACCATTTTTAATTTGTACGTAAGTTTTGCTGTTTTGCTATCGCATCTGTGGTTCCTGTTTTTTTCTTAGTCCTTTGCTTTTCCTAGAACCGTTCTTAGTGGCTGACGTGATAGCTAACCATGTTATTCCTTCAATTCTATTCTTTCAAGTACTTCTCCGTTTGTGACTTTATCAGCCCGTGCGATGTTTTTTTCTACACTTCTAGAATCACATTGGTTTTAGTTTTTTCTTCTTTAAGGTAGTCCGTATTTCGCAGCCGAAAAAGTGCATCCCCCTAGGCCTTGACAGTTTCTTAATATGTAAGAGGAAATATTTTTATTTTTTTTTTTAAGTATTCTCAAAATGAGCGATAGAGCAGAGAAATAAAAAACAATCCGAAAATTTACAGCAATCTTCGGAATATAGGAAAAATGGTAAATAAAAACCCTATATTATTGCAATAGTGAGGGATGTGGGATTAGATTAAAAAACAATACAGCCAAAGCCGGGAAAATTCTAGGAGTGTTCAAGTGTCACTAAATTAAATTTCTGTACCTTTTTTCATTTCTTGTAAGAAAACTATCAACCGGGAGGGACACTTACAATTCCCCGTTCTGTCGTATAATGAAGAAGCAAAATTATTCGGATAATAAGGGAAGGGAAGGACACAGAGTAAATAAAGGTGTACTAAAGAAAAGTAGGAAGTGGGCGCTTTAATAACCGAGAATACAGAAGATGGTGCTATTGCACGGCAGAAAAGATGATCAGTTCGGATGCCGGGAAGGAGAAGCTGAGAATGAGAACGGTCAGGAAGATAACGAATACGGTTGAAACGTAAACCAATGAACAGAGCGGTGAAGCCAAAATATCCGGAGAATTTCGAAAACGATTCAAGATGGATAAATAGAGCGATAATAAAGTGTAAACCTCCGACAGGTGTCCGATTTTTCTTTCTAAAGTCTTCATCAATGACTAATAAAAATTTTCATTGCTGTCAATTAGCGCAGCAGATAAATTTTTCTTCTCACCAGTGTATAACCGACATGCCGTATATAACAAATGTTACATAAAATTGAGACATTTTTTCTAATCCCCGGTAGCCTAAGAATTACGTTATAATTAATATAATATATATCTTCTAGCTCACTCGAAAACACGAGTATGAGTGCCATTTATAATTTTCCAACATTATTCCACATGTTACAATTAATGTTTGTGTCGCATATGCGAGATCAGACCAATTTGAAAGTTTGTGCTGAAATCGCAAAGCGAACAACGAATTTTTGTCCTGCCGGCGGTGGTCAGGGAACCATCTGGGTGTACCACAATTCCATCGCCGTAGGACCTTTTTAAAACAAGGAGAAAGCAGTTGGAAAATAAAGAGTGGCAGTAGGATGCGCAATGAAGGAACACAGGAGTTGGCGCGCCATAAAACAGCTCCTATGCTGCCTATACAACAACACCAGTTTTTTCTGATGGCAAGTATAAACCAAGACAATCAGACTAGTAAAGTTGACACAGTTTCCTGCAGGCAAAGAATTTGGGATGCTATAGAGAAAAAAAAGGAACATACCAAGAAAGGATCAAGAGGATAAATAAAGATTAGTATAAGGAATGGAATGCCACTATTTCGGGGTGACACCCTAGCCTTGGGATAAAGATTCTGACCGCAAGGCAGCGGGTCGCTACTGAGGAGGTAGCAGTGTAAGGTTTTAATAGCGACCAAACCTCACTGAGGGTAAGGTAGTTATAAGATTTTGTGAACTTTTAGCGGATAGTTCCTCAAACTGCCCATCCACATCCTCGTACCTCATTTTCCTGTCACTACTGGAATCGTCTGCTTGAAACTTTCCACCAGTAGCCGCTCTTGGTTCACGACTGCTTATTGATTATTCGCAGCTAACCAGTATATCTACTGGCCATTCCACCATCCACCACCCGTGGACGCGCCCCATTCCGGTTAGAGCTCCGGACCCAAGAGACACCAAGGTGTCCCTGGGGGGAATATAATATATATATATATATATTAATATTACAAAAGTGCAGGAAGAAAATTCTGGTAAAAGACCAGAATTCTACGGGATTTGACATTTTTTTCTTTTTTAATCGACGTATTTTCGAAAGAATATTATAGAAAAAATACTTTACACTAGTCCTACCTTAGCATTTGTAGCTAGTGTGCCGAATTATGTCGAAATTAATCAATTAAATAAATACTATTTTGTGTAAAAATAAGACTGCAGAAGTAGGACGTTTGGGAGGTCTTAATGATGCGGTTATATTATATGAGTAAAAAAGATTTTTGTTTTTAAAAAAAAGGTAAATGATGGTTTTTGTGTTTGCAGTTAATTTTTGTTTATTCACGTTTTTCCCTATCCAGAAAAGAAAAATATTTTTACAGCTCATTACTTGCGTACAACCGTTTTTTGTCAGTTTTTCCTTTTCATGTAGTTCGTAAGATAATCTGTATTTTCTTACGACTAAATGTGACGAGATAAATAGCTCATACGAATATCCGCTTAAATGGCAGCAGCATCAGGAGTAAATTTATTCTCAATCAGAAAACGGTCGTGATACACACGAAATTCCGATTAAACGATTCTCATTTTCTTCCAAAAATATTCAAATTCGACATTATTTTAAGATTTATTTTTTAAAATGTTTTAGTAAAAATAAGGACAAAACGAGTTTCACCCTATGGTAACGTTTCTTGGGTACAACACCATTGGTTTAGCATCGGGGTTGAACAAAACGAACCGCTAGAAACAGAAATTTTCCGGTATTAGAAATATTGTGTATCCGGTGTCGGGGGGTGGCAGAATAGATAATCCGGAGCGATTAATCAGGAACGATTAATCAGGAACGATTAATCAGGAACGATTAATCAGGAACGATTAATCAGGAAAGATTAATCAGGAACGATTAATCAGGAACGATTAATCAGGAACGATTAATCAGGAACGATTAATCAGGAAAGATTAATCAGGAACGATTAATCAGGAACGATTAATCAGGAACGATTAATCAGGAACGATTAATCAGGAAAGATTAATCAGGAACGATTAATCAGGAACGATTAATCAGGAACGATTAATCCACTCACTGCAGTTGAGTAAAGGAAAATGCGAAAGCTCAGTTGTTGTCTGGCGTTCAAAAATGCACAAAGATTGTGCACTTTTTCAGCCTTTCGCCATTTATTTTTCTCCTGATTTTCATTTTTCTTTCATTTTTAACATCTGCCTTTATTCCGTTTAAATTTAGTTCAATTTACCGTCATTTTCACCGCTCTCTTCGATTGTACGTTTATTCTTTTCTTGATTTTCATTACTATTTTTTATTACACAAAGTTCATAATTGTATCTTTAAGACTTTAAAGTAGCAGACTAATTAAGATGAACGGATACAGAGTACTAACGAAATCCATCGACAAAGAAGAGTATCTAAAAGCGATAAGGTAAAGACGGAGAGAGGCGGATGATAGAAGAAACAATTAAACTGACGAGATTTTCTACTTACTGTAATATTATTATTATTATTAGGTTAACTGATCCGTCCTGCTAATTAAAAAACCAAAACGATTACGGCACGACACAGGCCACAGTTAAATAAATCAGTTTCAGTTCCATCCGCAACTCTCTATACTGTGTTCGCATGTTATTGAATTCGAACGATTTATTTTACAAAAGAAAACCCAAATGCTTTTCATTAACTAATATATATATATATACTGAATATACATAGTAGACCATAACCTGTTTGTTAATATTTATAAATATAAAATAAATACATTCCTCTCTAATAACAAACGGAAATAAGTATTAATTCACACTTTAATAAATTAAAATGACTTTCCAGAACCCCGTCAAACAATGCACAGTAGCAAACTCAAACAGAACTTGTATTTAATTCTATTTAAGTGTACTCTGTATTGTTAGCTGATGATGGGCTACAAAACGTTTCTAAAGTAAGTTATTTTTTGATTTGTTAAAGTAAATTTGTACTTATTTTCGGTTTTTTGTTAAAGTCAATTTATTTATGTACCGAATATAGTCCCGCAACATTACCATATGAAATAGAATGAATGGAGGTGGAGATTCAAGCGCATGCATCTTATAGTTTAAAAGTAACCGTTTTTTACGGTCGAGTCGTGAAAAATTATACAAAACCTCTCATCGCTTCAGTAAATCTGTAACAGTAAAAAAGTTACTTTCGAAGATAAAATTATTTAAAGCTTGAATACTGTAGCACGCGCAACCATATTCAAATCTTAGAATTTACTTAAAGAAGACTTGAGAAATCGGTCCTTATCACGTTTTCGGAATGCAAATATCTGCAAGAGCCTGCAAGCACCTGAAAACCTTCATTTCCATGCGATAAATTTAGGCCCAATGTATAAGAAAAGGATAAATAACTCGATTCTGCTTGTAACCTAGGAAAAAAATTGTTTATCTAATAATGAACGAAACAAATAATGCTACAGAAAATTATGGTAGGATGGTGGCAAAATTTGCGGAAGGTAACAAATAATAAACGCAATCAATGGAGGTTTTTTCCTTCACAGTGGCTCAGAGCAGGCTTTGTTTTTCAAATAGATGACCGACGGTTCCAGCAACACCGAAATAGATGAGCATAAACTACAGAGGGCCTTAATGACGAGGATTTCATTACAAAGGCGTCCTCAGTCGGCGATAGATATAAGCTTTTAATAAAGCAAGAAAAATTCCTGTTTTAAAATAAACTGTACCAATGAGGTGCAGGCCAAAAATTACTCCGATGGAATAATCGCATTTTTTAGGTAATACAAAGAAATTATTGTGATTTTTGACAAAAACATATTCGGAAATATCAGATCCTCGCTTTACCAGTTCAGTGCTCATAAGAGGGGACTGTGAAGTTTAAATATTGTACATTATCCAACGCGCACGTATTAGCGCAAATCAATTAACGCGTTTCGGAATATTTGGTCGTATTTATCGCGACGATTAATTTAAAATTTAGCACGAAATTAATTATAAGCGATTATTCGGTAAAAACAACCAGCGCTTGGCATAATTTTTTATAATTTCGTTTAAGTATTCCGGTTGTTTTTCTAAACTCTTAAATGCGATAAAAAATGATACAGGTCACACAGATGATGGGACTGTGATTGAAGGATTGAAGATTAGTTGAAGACTGTTAGCGAGCTGTAATTGCACAATTTCGTATTATTACCAGAGTTCTTACATTCTGAAACATCGGTGTATAGTACTTTACAACGTTGAATTATTATTAATTTCCCGACTAAAATTGATCGCTCGTTCGCAATTTTCCGATACAGTCAGGTATTACGAAAGGTTGAACGAACCTACTACGGATACTTTGCGGAAATAACACAGTCCGCTTGGGAAATGCTCTTTTCCCTCTCTCTCTCTCTCTCTCTCTCTCTCTCTCTCTCTCTCTATCTTGTAATCTCCCACTGTTG
This sequence comes from Icerya purchasi, assembly GCA_039619475.1. Taxonomy (NCBI): domain Eukaryota; kingdom Metazoa; phylum Arthropoda; class Insecta; order Hemiptera; family Monophlebidae; genus Icerya; species Icerya purchasi. The sequence continues at coordinate 237,658,904 of CM077115.1, read as the reverse complement.
TCTAACTTAAAAATAAAAATGTGTCTAAATTTTACGGTTTTATGCGACATTACAACTCGTAATTGTCTTTTTTTTTTTGACAGATAAATTTCAAATGTAGCCAATTTAGTAACACTTCTTAGCTAACGGTCGTGAAATTTATGATTCCCATAATAGCAAAACACTTTACTGTAAACATTTTAACCGAAACAGAAGGGCACTCTATTTAACCGCACGTTATTTTGCATCATTTACGAATGAATGTAAGGTTTATAGACATGAATTAGATGAAAATCAACAATAGTCAAGCGTGTTGTTCCTGGACTCGTTGCAAAATGGTTAGGTTATCAAAGGTGCAAGAATATATTAAAACTGAAATTCGCGAATTGTAGGAAAATAAATAGACTAGAAAAAAAAAAAACATATGCGATATAAGAAAAAAAAAGAAGCCTAGGTTTATTCCGTATACATGTATGTAACACAGTTTTTATGTCACGAAAATTAATTTTAGCAATTTTGGCGCGCAAAATAACTTTACAAAATGCAGTGTGTGTGTGTTATGCGTCGTCGTGTGGGTGCGGGTTCAGATGAAAAATACGCGGAGTAAGAAGGACCATCGCATATTTCATACTGTAAGCTGGAGAGATGGCACAATGACAACAGCATTTTTCGCTTTTGGCGCTAATCGATTATGATCGGAATTATTCATTACCCTGCTCTTCTAGTAGGATCGAAATTGTCCCGTAAATCCTGTTTCCGGTGTGGTTCTATTCAATTCTGAAGACGGCATTGTGCTTGAGAAACTTTTATTTCGGTTAGAGATTCGAAAAATGCCCCCGAAACTATAGTTGCAATTTTGTGTCTGTGCTGCATGCACAAGACCGTTCTCGGATTAAAAATTCGATTATTTATATTCAAAGTGGAATAAGAATAAATTGTATTAGTTTTAGTGCTGTCGCGTGATACGCCGATTATTCCTTAAGAAGTCGTCTTAAATGCCGATCGCTGTTTAGTTACACGCATTTTAGAAATGTACTATTTTAAAATTGACTTGGTTCACATCATCATCCATAATTTTTCAGATTAGTCTTTCTGACCTCCATTCTTTTGACTGTCCGGTAGCACATTAAATGATTAAATTATAGTCGCAAATACAGTACCAAAAAAATAGAAAATATCACAACATATATATACTCCAAAATAAACTTTGCAAGTAATTATTAAATTTTGGAAAACCGGCTTTGTTCGTTCTACTATGTACTTTAAACGCTATTGAAATTTAAAAAACTCGAACACAAACGCGCGCGAATAATTGAAAAATGAAAAGCTCGTTTTGTAGCAGGGCGTTTTTTAAATTTTGAACTTTTTTTTGCGCTTAACGGTTTTAATAACTTTATCTTCTTCCGCTACATACATATCTCACCGCTGGATGATACTTTGGCCAACGTCAGTCTATCTCTACTATCCCGCATTTCTTCGACATCGCCAATTCTCCTGCGTCACCCTTTCTCCTATAATCATCGTTTTTCTTCTTTACATCTTACAGACTAGATCCGCTCGTTCAAACTCTCTCCATTTCAGAATTTCTTCACTATCATTTATGCCTAGTCATTGCTTTTTATTTCTTCTAACTTCTGAAAAACTTCCTACTCTCATCGCGTATGTTCCGCGCATTTCCTTTTCGTATCGTAAATCGCTTTATCCATACGTCCCTTTTTCAATATTTCGTTTCCAGGATGAATCACTTCAAAATATTACCCTTGTTTCTACCTTGACTCTCCGTACCGTAGTAAAATAATTTTCACCATTCCGGCTTATCCTTTTCATTTTTTATCTCATACTCAAATGTATCCGAGATTCGCGTTTCTTTTGTTTTTTTTTAAATATCAGTCTTTTTAAAACGCAAAAATCATTTTGTTAGCCTCTTTTTCAAATTTATCTCAATTGACTTGTTGAAATTTACGATTTATTTTAAAACTACCAACAGTTAACATGAAGCAAGTTGTGCTTCAGAATTGACAAGAAAAACTCTATTCCAACATATTCAGATCAGCGATTTTTAATCGGTTAATTTTTTATCAGAGTTAATCGTTAATCAGAGTTTAATCAGAGTTAATTTTTACCAATTTGCAATCAGCTAATTCAAAATTTGCTAACTTTGAATCCACTGTGCGAATCTTAACTTTACAACCCGCAACACTCGGTCAAACGTATGGGACTTATCTTATTTGTATTTTAATTCGACTAAATTGAAATCAACTAATTTGCAATTAGCTAATTTGGAATCACCCACTTGACTAAAATTCTAAACCCTAGAGATCTGCCGCAACGGAGTCTTACGATGATGTTAAAATCTGAAGGAAAAAAACAAACAAATGTAAATATTAAAAATTAAAAAATAGTAAGTTGTTATGAATCGAAATACAAATTCAAAACTGACGAAAACAATACAGAAGGACTTGATTCGCATCACAGGAAGTTCTTATAGTTCGTGAAACTTATGTTTCGGGAAGTTTTATGTACAATGCAGGCAGAGTTTCTGTTTTACGTTGCTACTGCGTTCGCAACGTTGCTACAAAAAAAATTAATTAATTCAAGTTTGTCATTGTAAGGATTCATAGGTGCCCCCCCTTCCGCGTAATTAATTAATATCATACCTTCACCCTCATGTGCGCATACGAACTTTTTTATTGATTTAACATGGGGTGGGTCGTGCATTTTTAATATCGACTCGCAACACTTAAATTTCAACTTATTTTTTCCGATTTTCTCAATTGAAATACCGACTTATACCGAGCCTTCGAAAATTGCAATGTTATGTCCTTTTTTCAGAGCCCTTTTCACATCGCGGTGACATGAAAAATTTCCTCGTCACACTAAAAGTTTTCCATGCTAATAGAAAATTTTGGCATACATGAATGTTCTTTTAACTGCTCGGCCTATCGCATTTAAACTTCATACAGAGTTGAAATTAGTTTTCGGAAATCTCCTTCTGCAATTTGTTTATCTTAAATAAATCATTATACAAAATAATTTGAGGCTTACCGATTAAAATGCAAATTATCCTCTTTCACTTAAATAATCCGAAGGTTATATTGACTAGCTGCATTTTGGTTCAGTGGCGGCTGGTTTATGAGACAACATAAACACGTGGAATCTCTGAAAAAAAAAAAATTTAAATACTTCTTTAAGTAATAAAAATATTATACATTTATTTTTTCCAATTTTTAAAACAATTAGCATAAACAGTATTTTTACATTTTTAATTTGATGAAAACTAATATTTACCGTGAATCTTAACACATTTTGTATATTATTCATTAATACATATATATATATATACATTAATAACAACGTCATTCTTAGCCCAAGTCACAAAAATTTACATTCGAAAAGAATGACGTCAATTTTCCTCGGTCTATATGAAGTACAGAGGTGATAGAGTTTCGGGTCCGGGGATGTCCCCAAACGGGGTCAAGGAACGAAGCCCCTTACGAGGCACGAAAGGCGGAGTTTATATTTATATAGATCGATGTATAGATAGATAGATGAATAAATGGGTGGATAAATGAATAGATAGAATATACATGCCGCCATCTATATATTTGTTGCAAACGTGGATTTTCAATATATTTAAGGGGATTTTATATTAAATAAGTAAAAAAATACCAACATGCTCAATGAACAAATTAGTTTTTACTGAAATTGAGCTATGCTTGCAAAAGAATAACAAAACTTATCAAAATAATACCGACCTCCTATGTATTAATGTAAGATGAAATAAATGCGAACTTTTGCTACAACTGCACTACTTAGAAACGTCTCTTTGATATTTTTTTCACATTTCAAAGAATTATTCTACATTTCTTTTCCGCTTTAATTTTGTTTGATTTTTGATATTCAACAATTCTTCTGTTTTTGATTCAATTTTTTAGTTAGTTCATGATAAACACTTAAATATGCTTGAACAGAGTATATTTACAAGTGAAATCGTTATATAATTGTTCCTTATCGTAAGAGTAATTAATCGTCAAAATGCATCTGAAAGGTGAATCGTAGATTACAACGTTAATTAATTCGAAATTTCGGGGCCTCTATAGAACAGAACTCGTACTGCAAAACATCGAATAACAACAACAACTACCGATCATCGACAAATAATTGCCACACCAAACGTGATGACACCTCACTGTTTTAGTAATAACATTCATTATGAAAGTACGAGTAAACAAAGGTAAACTGAGTGTACTGTGTAAACGCAGACCTGTAGAAGTCAGTCTTCGCGATAAATTACTACCAAAAAAAAAAAAAAAAAAGCCTTTCAAGACAAAAAATGAATGATTGGAAAAATGTCCTGTGCAGCGATAAACCGCGTTTTCAAACATTTGCAACAAAAGGACGTCAGTTAAACAGATTTCCGAACAATGTTTAGTTCCATTAAGCACGATGCTGGTTCTATTAATATTCAAATCAAATCAATTTTTTATTTATATAAAATCAGTTAAATTAAAATATAACTTAATATAAATGCGAATGCACAAAATTTACGCGAACAGCAGAGTAGATACCAGAGTTACGTAGGTCAAACCTGCACTTAGTAATTACTCAAAATTCAGACTACAAAAAGAAACAATATTAAAGTGGCATACGTTTGACCGACGTTCACATATATCTCTGTTCCGAGTGTTTAACTTTAACAAAAATGTAGCATTACAACAAAAATAAAAAATTAGAATAAAAATAAAAATCCTGCCTTTATCATAAAAATCTAAACATGCCTTGTTATACTTTCTGAACTTAAAATCCAGCCTTAATCTTAAATAAAAACATATATTAATATTTACCCGTAAACTTCTTTTTACACAGTCAATCGCAACCATTCATTTTCATTTGCACCAACAAATGAACGAGGTTGCTTTGGTAATAGCATCGCTGGCAATATTAAACATGAAGGAACCTAAACATCCTTGGGAATGGAATGTTTTTGGCTGAAAATGCATATTTCAGCATGACAGTGATGTACCTAAACTACGTTAGGATTATGTGGAACAACTGACTAAAGAGAAGATCCTACAGAAATAAAGTTTTGGCTATTTTAATCCCTAGGATTCATCCCTCCGCTGAATATGTGTACTCTATGTTGAATTTTAAATTTTTCGTTATTGCAATATTTTAATGTTCAACAAAACATACCTTTTACTCAAAATTCTTTATGATTTGCACATTTTAGAGTATTTTGATTATTTACGAATTCGTAAATAATTATATGGTAGTATATATGAAGGACATCATTCTTGCACTAGAAGCCATATGAAAAAAGCGCCTGTGAAATATGTAACTGAAGTTGTAATTTGCTACGCAAACCGTAAACTAATATTTTTAATAGGCAGACAGGAGGAATTCTGGTGGACCAAATTGAAAAAAACAAAAAAAGAATCGCTTAATTGACAGTATGCTCATTTCCAAAAAGTGTGCAGAACCATTAATGGCTTGTAGGTCACGATACTAGGCGCCAATCCATACTGATGAAACTTTATGGACTTCTAGAAGACCGACGTAAAGTCTTATAAAAGAAATAGATTAAATTAAACGAAAGAAACAGCAAAAGCACGCTAGTTTGACAACCGTTGAAAAACTCTAGACTGTACGCCTTCGGCGAAAGTGTAGGTATTTTCAAGTTATTTCGTGAACATATCGGAACATATTTATGAACATCAATTAATATTTATAGCACTTTGCAAACACCCTAATTTGCATAGAACAGACACACGGAAACCGGCTAGCAACTTTAATAGAACCATGAGAAAGTGTATCCCGGGGATTAATACTTGTTAAAAAAATCGAGTAGTCCTTACGCGTTTATTTTTTATTTTTTTTTCCATTAATTAAGTTCGTGACAAAGGAATCATCAAACACATACAATTCAGTACTGCAAAATATAATCAATCATTTTCTCAGGCAACTGTTCGCGAGTGAGACTGACGCAATTATCAGTGCGGTGATGTTCCTGCCCGCTTTAAGGCAGCGAAATAGATGACGGGTCAGAAAATTATCGCTATTTAAATCTTGCTCAATGCGACGAAATGAAAATAATAACATTTAGCGTATGATTGCCCGTGGAAAGTGTCGTCACGCTTCTGTTGACATTCCGAGCACCCGCATAACCGAATGACGCAGGAAACACCCGTGAGGCAACAACAAAAATTACGAAGGGAAAGAAATTATAGGCAATGTATGCGGAATTTTTGTTAGCTTGCAATTATTATACTTTTTCCAAGTTACTGGACTAAGGAAATTGAGAAAGGAAATCGGTTATACTTTGTTGCCCTATTATAATCATCGTTGAAGTTCTTGTATATCTATTTTTTTTTCAAACAATCGTTCTTCCGGTTTTTAAATTTCTGTCAAGATTTTGATTTGGATGTTAAGCAGTGGTGTTTCGCTTGATTAGGACCTGATATCTCGCTGTCGCACATTGTAATTTCCAAAAATTTCACTTGCGCTGTGTTTCATAGTTCTCGGCCTATTGGCTAAGATCAAAGTGTAGTATCTGTGTTTCATAGTTGACGGGTCTAAAATAGAAGAAAAAAAAAAAGATTTTGATAATAAACATATCCAAGGGATCATCGTCATAAACGCGTACCGAGAAACCTGGAACGTTGACGTCAGCAGAAATTAAACTAATTTTCTCCCGTTTTTGTTCATTTTTTTTTTTTTTCTTAACCTGGATAAAAACATTCAGTTGGTCGCTATACCGAAAAACTTAATAGCTTCGACAAAGAGAATATGGCTCCATCGACTATTTATTATTATTTTATATTTTCCAGGGACCCGCCAGAGTCTTTGATTCAACAACAACAAAAATTTAAAAAAAAAAAAAAAAAAAGGGTCAAATCGAGAGACGATTATTGAGAATAGGAAAGACTGAAGTACAGGTATTATAGCTAGAGATTGGACGGAAATGATAAAGCATTATGAGGAGCAGGAAGACCGACGATTTTGGAGTACAAAGCAGAGGGTTCAGAAGCAACGGCGGGGCATTCGAAGAAGATGCCATTTACATCACATACAGGAGTAGAGATTGACTAGAAGTATTAGACGGATTAAAAATAAATCCGTTGTGTTTTTTTATTATACATTGCTTTCTTTTTTTCTTTTTTTTTGGATTGAGACAGGCTCCACAACCGTAGACTCACATAATTTTCTATGCGTATATATTTATCCTAAAAAGGGGTTATGGTCGAATCGAAATTTTTTTCAATAACGAAACAGAAAAAAAAAAATACGAACGAGATGATAAAATTGCAGTTTTGAGGGTAATTTTACTATTTTAGCAGCACATTTAATCCAATCTGCGCTGCAGTGTTTCCTGTAAAGAGTTCATTGTCATTCCCATACATCGCCAATCTTGAATCTGCCTTTTCGAACAACTTGATGGTTTATGTAATATTAGTTTAAATAGTAGCGAATTCTCCGAAATTCCCTTACATTATTGTATGTTTTATCGGTTTACTATAAATTAAATTGATTTTTCAGAAATATTTACATAAGTAATTTTATAATTCCACACGTCTTGTTCCGGAATGCCATAATAATCGTGGAATATTGTAATATCATCATCAATGAGTGTTGTGAATCCCTCACAGAGAGATATCGTGATTATGATCTGTCCATGTGATGTACCTATAAGATGTCGCCACTGATCTCTGTTCTGGGCCAGTCGAACACATTCTACGAAACTTTTTCCAAAAAGCTGTTCGGATCATGTCTGACCATCATCTGGTTGGAACGTGACCACGTCTTCTTCTTTTTCCTTCTACTTTTCCTTTAAGAATTCTCGTGTCTCCAATAATCCATTTGCTCCTATCATCACATGACTAAAGAGTATTTCAGTATTTTTCTAATTACTTCCGACACGATAATCGTTTTTTCGTTACGTCTATTTCTTGTGACATCGAGAGCTGTTTGTTCTTTTTTCTGTCCACGGTTATATTCGTAATATACATTTCCAACAATATAAATATTTCTAACGCATCTATCATTCATCGATATCAGATTTACGTAGAGAGTTCATATTTCCGCGCCGTATAGAAATACTGAGAACACCAGAGAGACTATTCATTAGTCTTATTTTTACTTTCTTTTTGATACCGCGGGATATATACGTTTTAGCCGACACATAACACTTTTTGTTATGTTTGTTCTGGGTCTAATTTCAGATCCCCCTCGATTTTCTACTATCGAACCTAGACATATCTATACTGTTTCACAAATTTTATACCGCCAATTATGGTAGGCATATATTACAATAATAATTATGTATTATTATTGTAATATATACCTACCATAATTGGCGGTATGAACTTCTAAAATTACTTAATATTTATTTGTGAAAGTCGATATTTTTTAGTCGAACATCCTAATCAGTTAGCCTTTATAAACATTTTCGGTACCGAATTTTTATTGTAGTCACCAGAAAAAATTTTTTTGCCAACAATTTTCAAGTGTACATTTTGTCTTCGATGCGGTCGAAGCAGCGGCAAATAAATATAATTATTAAAAGTGGAAAATAAATCTTAGACGAAGGTAACGTATGCATTAATCTGAACAGGAACAGATACACCACAAAGTGCTCAACGAAAAGTTATTTTTTCCCGTAGCGGTCATGGATACACTTTGAAAAAGATAAAATTAATAACAGAATAGAAAGTGATCTAGAAATTACTGGAATAATTAAAACTGCGCAAAAAAATGGCTATAGTACACAGATAATAAGACATTTAATAATCACAATGTCATTGCACTATTTTATTTTATACATATACACAACACACACACATATATATATATATATATATAACGATTATAAATTTAACTATCGACTTATTTTTAGACCAAAATATATCTGTTTATTTAATTAACGGTTTTCAATTTAATGCTACTATTACAATTCAGTGAAGCTCTAAAGTTTACCTGGAATACAAATTTTGACTATCGATTACTATCAGGTGGCGGTAAATGACTAATACTATTGTGGATGCATGTGTGTGTGCGTGTATGGGTATGCATATTTGTAGATGTAGGTGTACATATGCGTGTATGTTATATATAGATTGTTAATTTGTGAGAAATAGATATTTAAATGATATATAAAGTAGTTATAGATGAATAAGGATGTTATAGAAACTAAGCATGTAATCTAAACTTATTAAATAAATTTTATTTTAGGAACCCGCCGACAAGTCAACTGACTTGGTGAGGACTAAGGTATCGCACATGAATTAATAAAAAAAAAAAACAAAAAAAAAACAAATATTAACATTCCTTTGTTTGCGTCTCAGCAAAACAACCAACAAGGAAAGGTTTTATGATTACACGACGGTCCTCTAACGAAAGTTGTACCGGGCGTTTGTGGTGTACTAAAACTTACGAAAAACAATTTTAAATGATTTGCAAGTACGATGAAATTAAAAGTTCAGAACAACTGGTGGCTTTTGGTTAACAATAATTTTATAATATAACACAATTTAAAATTGCTTAAAAATTCTAATTTTTTTTATTTGAGAATTTTAGGCAAAAAATAAGTTAAAATTATTTGAAATTGGAAATTGTTTACTAGAGAAGAATCGACGTTTCGCCGAATTTATATTTACGTAGTTATTGATTGCGTTTAATTTTTTCTAGCAACTATAGTTTTTTTTTTTTTTTTTACTATTGTTAAGAAGGGAACTGACTATTCGGAAGGCTAGAGGTTAATATTTTAAAGATAGGAATTGTAAAGCGACAGATATAGCGAAGCACTTGGAAATTTTTTTAGCAGCGATGTCAAAAAGGGGAGGGCGAAGGATTAGTCAAGAAAAGTCGCAAAGGACACGTTACAAAACAGCACACTTCGTAAATGTTTCTGTTTCGGTTCTGATGGGGAAGACATATATATATATATATATAGCAACAGAATTCCTTATTAGTTTCCAGTTTAGTGCACACACTTCTTAGACTGGCATGAAATATGATTAATATTATCATCGATACGCCCCCCTCGTAGGATAACGACGGCCAGATTGAGATTTCACCTTTGCCAGATTTCGTCGACGATTCGGTGATATTCCGTTTTATAGCTTTTTTGACATTTGTTCTATGATACCGGTAGGGATGAACTCTTAATTAGTCTCTACGGAGCATTGTAATAGCAGAAGACGAAATAAATAACGGCAAATGAACTATGTTAGACTGTACGGGTAACAAAGAACGACCTGATAGGAACAGAGCAAAGCAGACCGATCAAATCGGTAATGGCAGTCGTGCGCGCAGCTTGAAAAATCGGCCTTTTCAAAAGTTAAACGACCTTTTTTAAAGGCCCGTTATCCGCAAACAAAATCGTTATCGATAGAACGGTTCGCTCTCTCTCCGCCGTTCACTTAATGTGCCGAAAAAGGAGATGTTTATCATTCCTTCCTTTTTATCATTTTCCTTGCACCCCTTTTTACCTACACGCACGCACATATGCCCATGTATATGTGAATAAGCATTGATGTGTGAAGTACATCGGCGTATGTATAAACATTTGTACAAACGCAATCATAAATCTTTGTTCATTTTCACGATTAGAGAACTATTAAGCTATTATTTAAAAATTGTAATTCTTTTTTTTTGACCTTTTTGCTTACCGCGTGAATGTGTCTAACAAAAAACCGATTACAATGTCTGAACTGGTTCCCTGTTATGCTATTGCTTTTACCATCATATTTATAATTAATCGAGATATACGCTTAATAATAATTTTTTTGTAGTGTAATAATTAGGTTTCTAAATTATAGCGATTGAAAGTATTCCAAAAGTAGTTTTGAGTTTGGAGAGCCATTCCTCCTAGACTTTGGTTTAAAAAAGAAAAACAAAAAAAAAAAAAAAAAAAAAGGTAAAAAAATGTATGAATTGTACTGACAACAACGCGTCATAAATGTCGCAATTCAGACTAAAGTCCGAAAATTAATTACGAGTCCTGGCCCCGTGATCATTAACGATGGACGGTTATAAAAGAATAGCAGCATTTTTCGCATTATTTTCTTCGCTGTGTAAATGTTCGAAAGAGGGACCACTCGAATAATTGCATGTTAGTTCATTGAAATGCTCAGGATAAAACCCGTTATTGATATTATTCAGTGCGATGTGTTCACATTAAAATTCGGAGATTCAGGAATAGAAAAACAAAAAGAAAATTTTAGATAAAGATCCATTTGTGATACAAATGGTTTTATTACAAAATAGTTCTATAAATTGAGAACTCTTCTGGTGGAAATGCGACACAAGTAATTAATATTAACAGTAGGTATGTAATTAAATAATAAAATTTTTATACGTATTCATCTAAATTTCTTCAGTTGAAAATAAGGTACGATTAAATATTAGCGATAGGTATGCATTTAAATATTAAAATTTATATGTTTTACATATTATATACAATTTTAATAAAAAATTAATTAAAAAATAGATATAAAACAGAAACTGTCAATTCTAGTCCCGAGTGAAATATAAACGAAAATGTATGTTTCATATCGACAAAAACTCCTCTTTCGTATTATGAACTTTACGAACGTTTAATAATTATTTTATTCAAAACCAACAGTCTAAATTACCTAACCCTAAACTTTATTATTTAAGAATTTAAATATTGTCGATAGATTTATTCTAACCTTATACGGTTATATACAATATTGTTTTTATAATTTTTTTTATATTACATTATCCGCAAAGCTGTGAATAATATTTCAACGAGCTACAGTGAAACTTAATGTTACACCTTTTTGAAAAATGAAATTTGTAAGTTAGTAAAAATCAATTGAAAGAAAGGGAGTATTTTCCACAAAATGTAATGTTATTTTAAAAACTTACGGTTGTCCCTAAATTTATATTTAACATAATGTTTAACGGGACTAGAAGGATAAATTATAATGTTTTGTTTTTATTTAAAGATAGGACAGTCTTAAGCACAAAAAAGTTATTATTCTTATTATTTAAAAAAAAAAAAAAAATAGATCACCAACATTGTAATTTTAATTTAAAGGCAAAATTAATCAAATAAAACATGCAACCAGAATAAAAATAGAAAAAAAAGAAAAGAAATAATAAAAACATACCGCTTCCAAAACAATTTGCACTAAAAAGTAAAAATCATTCGATTAAAGATATTTCAAAGCAATAAACTTAAAAAGCTTGTCACATTACATATTTAATCGCGTGATAAGAATAATATTTTACAACTAAATCATACACTTTTCTTAATCTAAATTGTTAATGAATTTTTACTGTTAGAGGCAACGCAATTTTACATTGTATAAACTAATGTTAAAAAACATCCTGTTATAATTGAGTAGCAGCACGTAGAGATCAAATTTTTTTTTATTTTCTCAGCTTAGGAATTTATTTTTAAATTCGCTTTTTCCAATGTAGAAGCAACATGCGCGTGTCTAAATAAAATTAATAAACAAAAAGTTAATACGAATTAATTTAGTAATGAATACGGTACGAAAAAGTGTCTAAATCCTAAACTAAATTGAAATCCTTCGATGACACATTGAACTATTAACAGGAGGTTGATGTTGGTGTAACCTAGTAACACCGGAAAATCTTTTACTATGTTTAAAGAAAAAGAAACAAAAAATGAATGAAGAACTTAATAATAGTTCTCTAAGAAGGACCAAACAAGGGCAATATTAATTTTTCTTAAAAGTATATAGAATTTAGCTATCGAATATCTGCACTCTCTAACGAACGCTCCTTTCTTTACGCCCAACATCTAGTTATGGGTCTTCCTACTCCCTTTAACGCTACCTATATTCTTTCCTTCCCATTGCCTTCAGTTATTCCATTGCTGCTGTCCTTTGTCTTTTCCATTTCTGACCGCTTGGCTATTCAGTTATAACTCTTCATTTTTCATGTTGTTGGGTCAAGGCCGCTGGCGCACCCAGGGTAGGAGAAAAAAAAATAGCTATCGAATAAGTTTTTCTTTTTTTTTTTTCATGGTCCAGAACGCACCACCATATTGATGGCTTTATTTACCTTTTTTTACTGAACATTGTTTCATAGTCGGGGATACTTGTCAATCGCTTACGTTTCTCGAACTGCTTTTTTATCTCCTCCACAATATACACCCACACTAACAAAACGTGAATTCAGAGTTGTTTACAATTATTATTATTATGATTCTTTTTTTCCGTACCGTTTCGCTTTTTAGGCGAAATGGGAAGTTGCCATCCGTGCGAGGAGCTAACCAGTTTTTCAGTTGGAAAGAACTCACTCTACTAGCACAATAGAATTTAATACCTAACCTCACAGATAGCTGAAGCTATAGCCAGAATACCAAATGAAAATATAAAAATTGCACGGCAATCACGAACTGTTCCGAATGTTTCTCTAATTTCAGAATTCCCAACAGATTCAGCTGTGTACGACGAGCGGTAATGAAGGATTTCGGAATTGTTTCTATATTTCGTATTTTTACGCGGTTTTTTAAAATTAATTTATAATTGACGAACTGAATGAACGAATATTTTTTATATCGGTTTTAGCTGATATTAAGTCGTAGTTTTATGCAAAAGCACAAAGATCCGACGAAAAAGTAAGCGAATTTAAAATAACATAGCAAACCACTTTATATAATGCTGCGTACGAGAACTGTTTAGTAAATGGAATTTTTTTTGTTTATGTCCTAAATACGTACATATTTCTCGTGATCTTTAACCATCTCCGTTCTAATAAATAATTACGGATTAATAAGAAAACATAAAGGGAAATATATTATTAAAATGGGAACAGCAACTAATCATTCGTAATAAACAAACTATTCGTAGCGACAATAGTTTGTTACTACGAAACGGCGTGGTGTTTTTTAGAGTGATAGGAAAATTCTTATTAAATTGAAATATACTGAAACTTAAATATATAAGACTGAAAATAGGGCAACATAGATTAAGTGCAGCTGAAGCATATAATGAGGGTCCAGTTGGTCGGCATCCCTTTTTTTTCTCGGTTTGATTACTTTATTTTTTAGTAAAGTTCTTGTACGTTGAAAACATTGCTCGTACTGTCCAAGAAATACATGTAGAATGTATATATATATATATATATATATCTTTTGTTAATAATATAATGAATAATTAAAATAATAAAATATACTAGTAATAGTTTTTCAGAGAGATATCCAACTATAAAAAAAAAAAAAAAAAAAATATTAACTAATATCCACGGTATCTAAAAGCGGAGACTTAAATATATTTCTTTATATGAGAAAATTCAGCTTTCGCATTCGATACCACGGCTGCTACAATTAATCTTTACTATTGTTTTGTTCGGGATCTGAGTCGCACACGGGTATATACCTAATCTCTAATAGAATTACATGCCAGAGAAATCTGGGAAAGTAAAGGCGGACCCCAAGCCGAAAGGAATTAATATTCTCTTCGGATCCATGAGATGTTTAAGTATTAGCGTATTAGTTATACATACATAGAAAAACATTTTATGATGTTAACGAAAATAACCATAAATGCGCAGTATTGCGCGAATAATGGCTTAATAAAAAAATAAACATACAAGAGCGCGTTACAGGAAGATATCGGGAAAATAGGTTTTTTTTTGTTTTTTTTTTTTTGCAACAGCCCAATCAACCAAGGAATCTAAGTAATAGCTCGGAAGGAGCATTAGATTTTAATCTGGTGCGAGATTGATTGAATGAAAGAAGCTAGAATAGGAACAACTGACAAGGTAATGAGAGAACATACGAGGCATTATATGGAGTAGGAAGAACAAGATCCAAAAGCTGAGAATAGAAGAGAGAACGTTCTGAAGAAAGCGAGGAACATTCGAAGAAGACATGATTGACATCACACAGAAAAAGGGAATCTTTTGGATGAAGAGAACACCGCGGAGAAGAGACGAGGGAAAAACTAAGAAAGTGACGAAAGGAGAAAGGTATGACCGAAACGAAGACGGCACATATGGCAATGATCAGGGAACAACAAACCGAAGGAAACTTGTCAAACTAATTGGTTAGAGAAGGTAAAGGTTGAACGGAAAGATAAGAGGAATTCGGATCGGAGAAAAGGGAAAAATAAATATCCTTCCATAATGTAATATGGAACTGTCTGGAAATGTGATTAATATTATGAGCAAGAAATTTATGAAGAGGATGTCCATTGGAAGCTTCTGAGCGAGCCAAGGAATCAGCCACCTCATTACCCTCAATTCCAGCATAACTAGGAAATCAGAATAGATCTATTTGGATAGAACGGAACAGGGATAATTCGTGAATTAGATTGCGAATAAGGAAAATGAAAGGTTCAAAAGAGGGCAACGGTAAGAGAGAAGAAATCGGCTGCAAGACACTTTCAGAGTCAGTTATTAAAAGTAATTTATCCGAAAGGAAAGGAGAAGAGATAAAAAGAATTGCACGAAATATGACAGCAGATTCAGCAGTAAATATGGAATAGCAGGAAGGAAATTTAAAGGGAATTCAGAGTATTTATGAGAAGGAAAAACAAAGGCGGCACTAACCTCACCAGCCCTCTTAAACGCATCAGTAAAAATAACAAAATGATTGGTATATAAAAAACTTAAAACCATGTGAAATTCAACTATAGAGTGAGGAAGGAATTTAGAGCAGAACTTGACAAATGAAATACGTGAGGAGGATGTAAGAGACTGAAATAATTAAGAGAACAGTACGGAGATTTATCATAGGAGAAAAGACGAACAGAAATGAAAGATAAAATTGAAATTCTTTTGGGAGTGTTAATTATGAAAGCAGTAAGCAGCTATAATGCTAGAGGAAAAAGAGGAAAGACGTTTAATTAGGAAGCGATAGTCTAGATAGGATTTGCGGATGAATAAAGAGAGTGATTTTGATTCGGATAGGTTAGCAGGAATTGGAATTACTCCAGACAAAGACAAAGACAGGAATTTAGAATGCGATCCGGCTTTAACAGAAGAGATTTAGAAGCGTTGTCGTAAAATAAGTTAAAACCTTCTGTAAATATACAAAAAAAATACAAACAAAAAAAAAACAATAATAATATCAACTGATAATAAAATGAAGAAAATAAAAATAATACTAATAATAATAATAGTGGAAAAAACAAAAGTATTAATAATAAATCAATAAATAACTAAAAACTGACAAAGTTTTATAAACAAAACAACATTAAATGAAAAATCAATTTACAATTGGTTGTATTTCAATGTGCACAATCGAAACATTCTGATAAAATCAATTCGACATTTGCGTCCGTTTTTTAAGTAATTTAATAAATGTGTACAGTATTGTACCCCTACATGCTTCGATTCCAGAGTGATATTTATTAAAATCTACTTGCCTTCTCAGTGTTGGACCTTCTGATTATTCCATCTACAAATGAAATATTAAGTACATTGTGAAAAGCTTAATTCTACAATCCATGATAGCTAATCATGGATCTTACTTTACTCAGGGAGACCGCTTCGCTTCAATCAGATTACGGTGTCGTCAAAAAAAAAAAAGGAAATAAAAAAAAGAAATAAAAAAAAGAAAGAAAAACACACATAAGAAGAGCTGAAACTATTTGTAACGTAGCCCGATTTTTTATTGTACCAAAAAAGAGACACGAGGTTTCAAACGAACAGTATGCAGCGCGAAAACGGTGCTGCGCTGCATTGTTTTACCGCTGTCCGAGCTTCGTCATCGAAATCGACTCATTTGAAGGCTTTCTTCAGTTGCATCAGTGAATAGTATTCGGTCTTTCAGCTGTGCCCGAGACGGAAAAGTCACGCACAATAGAGAGCTAGCGCGCTAGTACGTAGCTCGATGAATGAATGCATCATCGACTTATCAAATGATGGTGGCGCGGTCGCTTTGAAATAGGCGATCGGAGGAATTAGCAGCGGCTCGGATTCCGGTGTCGCTGCAACAGAACAACAGAAATCGTTCGAGTCCGAGAAGCCGACTAATCTGCGTCCGCGGTACCGTACACGGCTGCCGGCTACTCCTTTTGTACGCAAACGTGTTGCAGCGCTGTCGTACAATTGCGCTAAAACCTCGTTACTTTCCCAGCCGAGCAAGAAGCGAGAGGTGATGCTGCAGTAGCGACGCAAGAATTTCTCCCATCCAGCTCGCTCAAAGGAACAGGAACACGGATGCCCGGCCGCCGGGACCCGGTTTCCAATAGACAAAGACACGTCGTCGCGATAATGGTATACAGTGTCGGCGGGGCCAGATCATGCTGGAAATGGGAGGTGGCCGGTGGAGACATGAGACAGCATATTTCACCTAAAACTCCGTGTTCCGGCGATGGAAATCAAAAATCGAAAAAGAAACACACCGCCGCTAAAATCGGTTTCTTCTTCGCGCGCGGGAGCACCACCTAGGCCACGGTGTGGCCAAGAGCCATGTTACAAAGTTACGCAGTGGTCTCGTTGCAGAGAGGCTACCGGTGTTGTAAGGCGGCTCATTGTGCCGCTTTGATTGAATTACATACGACCGACTTTATTAATGACCGGCACCGGCCAACGCGCATCCCCCCGTCACCTAATAATGCCGTGTACTACACACTGGCCACGAAGACTAGCCGACCAGAGTCGTTTTTTTCTTTTTTTTTTTTCTTCTTATTTTTAATAATCGGCCCGGTATTGTATGTGAAACAGAATTTACGCGCCAAGCGGCTATCCGACTTTTCCCCGCTCGCTATTATTTGCTTCTGTCGAGAGACACTTTTTGTGTTCCGCGCGCCGGACACGCAACCGCGATGGCCCGATTAAAGATTAAACGATTTTCGCCGATGCACAACTCATTCGATGACGTAGCCGATTTCCCGCCGAACAAGACGAACCGAACAACGTCGTTTCTGTTCCAGCATCACACCGTTTCACCGCTATAGCTGGCCGCCTAGATAGAGCCCCGGGATTTAGTATGTTTTCGCGCGCAAATTAAGCAAAACTACGACGATAAAATCCCGCTAAATAGTAAATTCGATAGACAAGGTCCCCCCCACCCATCGTCAACGACTATCGCAGATTCGTTTTCACGAATCTCTTGCTCACTCCGTTCACATCCTGTAAAGCCCTTTCCTGTTTTCGTTTGTTTCATTTTTTCCCCCCTAGACCAGCCCATACAAGTTCTCGATGAATCGGTACAGTCAAACGAGCATTAATATGTACGTTTTTGGAGCTCTTTTTTTCTAAACGGGCTCCTTGAATGTTAACAAAAAAAAAAAAAAACGTTATCGCCGTTTATGCCGATCAAAATCCGAAAAAAATCAATTTTAAGAGTGTGTACACGTGTTCTAGAGTCCTGAATATGATGTCTTTGGAGCTGCGCTTAGTGGAAAGGTACACACAGCCGGCTAGTTTCGATATTTTCTTTAATGGCATAAGTTAGCTAATGCGCGATGAGAAAGTGCTACATATGGAATAACTGACGTTGTATGTATTTATAAATAAATAATTTTCCACCTGGGAGCAGTTGTGAGAAATACTTTTATGAAATAATAACAGTCTCTCTTTTGTGACGTTTTAGCGTGGATCGTTTGTGTAAACGTGAAAAATACTTTCGATTTAATTTTGATAATATATTGTTTGCAAAGAAGTAAGCAGCGCTACTACCGTTTTCATAGGGGCGAGATAATTTAAACAACTCATTTACAAGAGTTATAAACTAGCGAGGAAGAATTCAGCGGGTGTTGTTGTCAATCGAGCTGCATATATTAACGATTTCGTTGTTAATAAGAAAATCTGTTACCTCTATGTTCATACTCGACTGTAGCAAAAAAATATATTTTACCTACACTGGCAAAAAAATTTACCGAAATATTACTGTTAAGTGCAAATTTTACCTGAAATCAGCGCCTCGACTAATATGATATTCGGGAACATTTACATTCGGATATTGATATAATAGAACAATATTATATAGTTTGTTATAATCGCAAAAAAAAAAAAAAAGGGGACCTCTCCGTTTTTTGGTTTTTACGACTTTTTTGTTTTTACCCGTAGCCCGGTTTTTTTGCGCATTTCTCTTGTTGTTCGTTAAGAAATTTTCCTCCTTTGGCTTCTCCTAAAGTTAATAATGTGTTTGATGATGTATCATACAACGGTGATGCGGATTTTAAACGGATCCTCTTTACGCAATTACCGAATTACAATTTATAGAATAGGACGCGCTAATGGTGAAATCTGGAACATGTCACTGAAAATTAATTCTCTAGCGACGAACAGCCTGCAAAAATAATAATATAGGTTATTTCGAATTTTTATAAAATAAAATTTCGTTGAAACATAATTCGGTATCTTACTGGGGTTTTTAGCCTTCATCAGCGGTTTTTGAATCTACCATAGAACCGCTTTTTTTCTTATTGTTAAAAAGGCTATTGCCATCAAGAGTCTGCAGTTTTGGAGATGCACGCTTTGTAAAAAAGTATTTAACCTTTTACAAATTCGACCTATATAGTTGAGACGAATTAATAAATGTCGAAAACTGAAAAAGAACAAAAACCCGTAATACCAGGATGCCTGAAAATTGTAACTCCACAAAAATTTGCCAAATATTGTCTAGTATTTCGATTCAAAATACACGCTTTTACAAATACTCGGGTATTTCTGACCATGCTGGTAATCTTATTGATAATACCCAAGTTGTAGCCGATATCTTTGCGGACACATTTGCCGCAAATGCTAGTAGCCCTAACCAAAACTTAAGCGATGACATAATAAGTACAGCTCATCAACATCAGCACGCACCTCCTGAGCCGGATCCTATCAATAATCCGTTCTCTCTTGCCGAATTGTTACACGCCATCGCGAAGACTCAAAATTCCAGCCCTGGACCGGATGGCATCCCGAACGCGAAGATCAAGAATCTTCCCCACGACTACCTGGAATACCTTTTGGCAGTTTTTAATTACCTCTGGTTTACGCAGACTTTCCCCGATCAATGGAAGGAAGCAAACTATTATACTCGTACCAATACACAAACCGAGCAAAGATCGCTCCCATACCTCCAACTACAGGCCGATTTCACTTACATGCAACCTCTGTAAAGTTTGGGAAAAGATGGCATGTCGTCGTCTAAGATGGCGTCTGGAAAAAGAAGAACGGCTTGCACCACATCAGTTTGGTTGCCGCAACTTTAGATCAACGACTGACTACCTAGCAAGCATCGAAGCTGATATGTGCGACGCCTTGGCGGACCAAGCGCACCTCCTATTGGTATCGTTGGATATCGAAAAGGCCTACGAAACAACCTCGATTCCTGAAGTAATCAGTATTATGCGGTCACTGAATTTTACTGGCAACATCATCGCCTTTATGAACAACTTCCTCAATCGCCGATGCATGAGAGTCCGGATCCAGGGAATCCTGTCCAAATTGGTCTTCATCAATGGGCTTCCCCAGGGATCTGTGCTAAGTGTCGTCCCGTTCATCGTGACAATTAATCATGCGCTTAGAATCTTAAGATCTCCGTTGCGGGGACGACTCTTCGTTGACGACCTCACGATATCATGCTGGGGGAAAAATATTGAATTCACCTTCCACATCGTTCAAAAAGCTCTTGTAGACCTCCAAACATGGGCCGCCAAATGCGGTCTAAAGTTCTCGGCCACCAAGTCGGTGTACATGATAATAGGCAGTCAGAAACAAGCCGAAGCGAGGAACTGCCAATTGTATCTAAATGACCAAGTCTTAAAAAAAAAAAGGACTCAATAAAAATCCTGGGCCTCGAGATCGACCGAAAGCTCTCGTGAAAAACTCACATCAAAGCGTTAAAGAAGAATTGCCTTGACCGATTGCGTATACTCAAAATTCTCGCCAACAATCCTTTGGGGAAGTAGCACGAAAGCGCTATTAAAAGTCTACCGCAGTCTTATCCGATCCGTGCTCGATTACGGTGCCATTATATATGATGCAGCCAAGAAATCACTCTTGGACACTCTGCAACCGGTTGTCAATTCCGCATGCCGTATCTGCTTAGGAGCGTTCAGAACGAGTCCAGTCAATAGTTTGCTCGCAGAAGCCAACGAACTGCCGCTGGTTATCAGAAGAAAAGAGCTCTGCTTAAAATATGCGGTGACAATCTCCTCGACACCGGACAATCCAGCTTATGACAGTATCTTCAAGGTCCCTGTGCACAATATCGACCCCGACTATTTGGCAGCAGAACCACTCAGATCGCGGATAGCCAAATACACAGCAGAACTCGAAATAATACTACCAACGGTTTATGAACGATCGCTAGGGTTCCTACCCCCGTGGTGCCAACCCAATCTGACAATAAATGTTGATCTAAGTGAGCACGAGAAAGTAATCACAAGCTCAGAAACGTTTAGATTACTTTTCCTTGAAATACGCGAAAAATTTCAGCCATGCACGGAATACTCTATACAGACGGTTCAATTCTCGACGGCAAAACAGGTTACGCTATAGTCTCTGACTCTATCACGTTAGCAGCACAACGAACGCACGACAATAATTCAATCTTCACCTGTGAGGCTAAGGCGATTCTCCATATTCTAGAACTAATCCTACTGCGCCAAGACGTAACAAACTGTACCATATTTACTGCTTAAGAGCCATCCAAAATCAGTTTACCGAAAACCCTATCATACAACGCATCCATCTAAAATTGGACCAGCTCCAATCACAGCATATACAGGTCAGTCTTGTGTGGACACCGGCGCATACAGGAATAATCCAAGGAAATGAATTGGCGGACCAAGCTGCAAGAACCGCGAAGAATGCCCGCCTGAAGTACTTATGACACCTCATGAAGCTAAAATGGTGATAAGCAACACAGTCAAAAACTACTGGAACACCCTTTGGCTCCAAACGCCGAGCAAACTCCACGAGTTTAGAAAAGATACCTACGAAAACATGCCAACTCTCAGTAGACACGAGCAGTGTGTTTTAACTCGTATCCGCATTGGACACACAAACTTGACTCATTCGTTCCTCATATCTAAAAAACCGCCCAACCTATGTCAACGCTGCAACATGCCTATATCATCGGTGAGGCATCTTTTGATCGAGTGTAATCACTACCAGCAGGCCAGAGACAACAAGCGGGTATTACCAACGGCCTTCCAGAGATTTTTTTGGGAAGCCGAGAAGTGTAAAAAATCATCGTAGCCTTCCTCAAAGACATCTCTGTATTCCAACTGATCTAACTTCCTCAGCCTTCAGCTAATTTTTTGATTATTTTTTGTTTCGCGCATTTTCAAATATTCAATATAAAATTTTATAATTATCTGTAAAACCGTAGTCGCTAATGACCTTGTAGTCCAAAAGCAACTTGTAAATATAATAAAAAAAAAAACATCTTTTTAGAATACGCGGGATTTCGATTATAATAACCACCCGATATAATTTAACTTCAAGACATTTTTTTTCCCACTATTAAAAGAAAAAATCTATAAAAATAATACCTAAATGAGATTGCTATATATATATATATATATATACATCGCTAATTGTAAAACACCGATGAACCTAGAAGATGTGGTAATCAGTGCGCTCAAAGTGTCAGCGATTTTCTGTTTTTGCCTATCGGATTTCTTTGCTACTGCTGAACTAGTTCTATTTCATTATTGTTGTAACGCGTTTGTTAACTTTTTATTCTTCGTATTAACGTGAGACATTCTATGAAAAAAATATTTAACATTAAAAAATGAAACGAGATAAGCAAAAATTTTTTGCAGCAATTGCACATAAATCGTAATAATACATTAGACGCATTGCTGAATAAATAAATCGGTCTGGAAGCTAATTAAAAAAGACAAAAGGTAAAATTACAAAAAAAAAAAAAAAGATACTATTTATAATGTATCAAAAATGACGCATTAAGATGATTCCGAAATGTAAATAATTGAACAATTATGAAAATTTATAATGCACAACTTGGAAGAATACATGTAAAACCGAGAAAAAAATTTTATGTCTATATCATTTTTAGAGTATTTTAAATAACGGAAACTTAAAAATATATTCTTCTCCCTAAACACAACTCTTTATCTTGAATCATCAATTCTCTTTAAGGAGTAACCTCCTCTTATTTGTTCCTCTTGAGGACTGGGTCGATTCCACTGCGAAATATACCTATATAGTTGGCAGCAAAGGCGGCAAGAGTAAAGCCGAGCCCCGGTGCAATAATTTTGCCGAACCCCGCCCCCTGTTTTTGACTTGGCGAGCGCCCTTTATTTTTTTTTTTTACTTTGAAAACTTTTCCACGCCTCACTTTGCCTGGAATAACACAACAAAATAGTAGGTACCTAAATTTTAAAAATGATTTCTTTATCGAATAAAAACTTTTATAGACAGGGGAAATTCGGGTCCTTCTCTCAATCGTCCGGGCTAATTCATTTTCGATGCGCGGAATTCCGAGTCCGTTTAGTCCCTCTCTGGACCTATTTTGTTTCTTTCGTGATCTTTTTAATTCATGTTAAAACACTGAAAGATCGTTCAGCGCTTGCAACCGTTACGGCTAATGTAAGAAATATACGTAAACCCAGGCAAACGTTAGGGAATAAACCGCTCAAGTTGTCTTGAATAATTTTGTTTAAAAGCTATAACGGTCGATATATGCGTGAAAATGAGTTTCAATATCAAGAAGTTCTTCAGCTAATTGTGGTGTTACGCGCCTCATTCGTATTTCTTTTGAAACAAATCAGCTGCGATTTTCAAGTCGTCTTTTGCCATTGATTAAAAATTTCATATCCGATGAGGGTCCATAAAATTTGGCCCGGGCTCTGCGAACAAAATCCGGGCCTGGTGCAAATGCACTTCTTGGATCCACCTTTCGCCGTCAGTAAAATTGTCAGGTTAAAAAAAAAAAAGATCAAACATATCTTTTTACGTTCCAAATTATTTTTCATTTATAATTCACATTACATTATAATCAGTGACGGCAATAAGCGTGAACCTTCAAAAAAAAAATAAAAAACAAAAATAAAAAAAAACCTATGTATTTTTACTTTTTTTTTTTTTGGAAACAAGAAATATCCTTCACTATATCTACTTAAATTAAACTTTATTTTCGTTTCTTTTAAATAGTTTAATTATGAAAATGTTGCAAATTAACACTTATTTTCTCAATCGGAAAACGTCACAATCGCTGTATTTCCAGAGCAGCCGCCTATATTATTCCTTACAGAGTACAAAATTATTGCCGTGCTCCGATTGAACATCGCATTTGATTGGTCGGTTCCTTTTTTATTCTATACGCAATTGCTTTTCTTTATGAGCTAATGTATGTTTCCATTTTACATGGGAAAAGTTGATATTCTCTTTCTATTACACTGTTATGAACCGAGATTTACTTCTTTGAAATCCCTGAATATCGATAAAATTTAATATACTCGTAATTTGTTTTGAACCGCAGTTATTTAGTTTTATATTATTTAGTTTTATTTAAAAGTTGTTAGGTCATTTTATAAAAAAATTTGTATACATTTTTAATAGGAGAAATTGAAAACTTTCAAAACTCTTTAAATTGTCTAACTTTACCTTTTTTTGAAACAGGAAATCATAGAGCATTTATTATTGCTCCTTTAATTATTAATATCGCGTTGTAATTTATGCTGGGCATATTCATTCGTTTTTGTTTTTTTTTCTGTACAATCAGTATAATTCTTATTTTATTACGGATGCATCTGTCCATATCGGCTCGTTTCAACTGTTTTATTTACTTAATATTAATTTAATAAAGAATGCCGTCTTTTTTAATTATTCTTTCTTAATTATTACTTTAAAATACCGTTTGTTGTTCTATTTAACGCTTCATAAAAATCGATTGAAACTTCTGTGAATACAGGTGTAACTTTTAAGAACGATGATGATTTTGTAAAGTTTTCATCAAATTCTACGGCGCCGCCTGGAAATACGAAAATTTGCGTAATTTTGTGGTTTTAAAGGCCGGAACATCTTTCGCTGTTATCGGCAACATATAAGAACACGAAAGAAACGTACCTGCCTGGAAAAAAAAAAATCTTAGCCTTTGCAACGTTGAAAAATACACTGATCTTAGCGAAAACTTGATTCAATACTAATGGAAATGAGTCCTTTTACAGGTGCAAAAAAATGCCAAAGTTTTGTCACTAGCAGGTTCTTCATTCATTTTTTACAGACTTCTTAGTCGAAAAAAGTATCCTCGCTAAAAAGCTGAATCTAATTTTTTATTTATCTATTTTTTTTCTCTTCATTAAAAGGGAGGATTAGATTTAATAAAAAGGCGAATCAATAAACGTCACAACGGAAAAAGAAACATACGAAAAAGCTTAGCTGTAAAAATAGGAACCTCCAGGGGTAACCTAAATTTCCACTCTTTCTGCAATGGTAGTAAATCTTGCCCCCAACGACACCTTTACTAAATCCGCGCAATTTCACACCATCCGTAAATAACGGGGCCAGTAATTGGGATATTCTCTTTCATGGCAATTAGAAAACAAAAAAAAAAGAAGAGTATTCGCGATATTGCCAATGAAACTGATGCGCAATTTTTTTGGCTTTTATTAATGTGTGATTTGATGAAATTTAAGAGCGTAGCTTGTGGCATAAATTTAAAGGAAAAATTGGTATAAGAGCCAGGGGAGCTGTAATTATAGTACTCGCTTATTCTTTTGAGTAGTAAAACAATTCAGACTACCTTTCGTAGTTATTTTTCCCGAGGGGGGGGGGTGATTTTTTTGCTTTCATCGGAATATTCGAATCCTCCGTTGCTCGAGATTAACAATGAAACACCTTAATTACGTAAAACAATTTTGTAAACTCGCATTCGTATGACATTATTCCTGTTTGTGGATTTATTTTGTTTCCGTGTTTTGTTGCCTCTTGCATTACCCACTCTCTTTTAATTCGGCTGATCTCGATTTTCGTCCAATACCTGAAGAAAGTGCGCTTTTTTTCTCAAATGTACACCCGATTTGCGTCCGTAGGCTAATTACCTACCCTTACTTAGAGACTGGCGGCAACTCAATTGCATTAAAAATCCGATACCAAAAAAAAAGTTATTGCAAAATAAAAAAATTAAAATTGAAAACAAGGTATGTAAATACAAGTAATTCTCAAAGCGTGCTTATTATCTGTGTTAGAATTAAAATTGAGAAACAAAAAAACTCGACTCAAAAAAAGGGCAAAAAAAAAGTTAAAACCAATTACTTATGCTTCCGCTTAAAATGAGACGAACATTATCGACAAATTGCTGACGACTGAAATTAGCATTTTTCCAAAGAAGCATCTTTTTCGTGAAGAAATCGCTCTTTTTGCACAGTTCTAATTAGTGACCGCTACGCCTTTTTGTTAATGTCCGTCGCATTAGATACATCAAGAAGTAAAGAGAATAACAAGGGTAAACGCTGGACGGAATTACGGAATTTCAGCTGGAAAAATTCGATTATCGAACATTATCGGGACGGAACTCGATGTACTTACTGACCGCCGGAAGCAACACTCGTCGACTGTGTTTAATTCGACCGAAACCGAATTATCGAGATACTTTAAATATCGAAAAGATTTAAGTTTTTTTCTTCAATTTTTTTTATTTATTTTTATCACGATCTACTAATAATAATTAAAGTGAACATAACAGTGGCGAATATATGTCAATTGTCCTGACTGCGTTAAAAAGCCGAAAAATCAACTAAACTTTATTATTATTATTATTATTATTATTATTATTATTCATATAATTCTCTTACAGTATAAGTTATAACGAATGAAATTAAATATTAAATATAAAAATAGCGTATGTGCTCCTCGTTATATTTCTTTCCTTTCCTTTCCCATTTATTTTTGGTCTCGACAAAAGGCAAAACTATGGTAACTTAGATTCGTAGACTATCAGCAACGGTGGTAATGAAGGAACGGCGGGGAGAAAGAACAGAGGAAAAATAGAGATAGTACACCATGCGGAATAGGAATATTCCTGTTTAATTATTAGAAAAGAAAGGAATCGACAGAGTGGAACATTCGAAAAGAATGTGATCAGAAGTGCATTCCCCTGAAATATCCCCTTCAAATATTTGTAATTATTCGTTAATTTATCTCATTAATAAATTAACAAATGAGGTACGTTGCATATATGTTTACGTTTTTGATACGTTAGTGTACCTGTACAAGTCGGACCCTCTTATGAAGTATAATAATATTTCAGGGGCGAAATTTAAAGAACTGGCAACACATTTGACGAGCAAAAAAAGTCTTGTACAAAATGTCGATACATCTTTATCAATATATATATATATATATATATATATGTATATATGTATAGTTTTATATATGTATTGATAAAGATGTATCGACATTTATATTTTGATCTATTAGACTCTATTGGATATCTCGTTATTAAACTCGGGAGAAGAAATTAGAACGACACAAGTAAAAAATGTCGCTACCGGATTACATTTTACTTTTCATTTACCGGGTCGTAGTAACTATAGGGGACAGTGCAAATTAAAACTCCCCGCGCGGAAAGAGATAATTTAGGTATAATGAAAATTAACAAAAATTAAGCGAATAAAAAGGCGGAGGGTCTACAGTGAAGTTTTTTCACCGTCACTCTTTTAATTGATATTTACGCTAAATTAAGTGTCGCTGTAATTAAATATCGTGTAGTTAAGGTGCTCAGATAATAAAAACCCGGAGGAGTTACGATGGATTTTCGGAAGTTGTCCCAGAAGTCGCTCCCAGGTGTATAATGTACCTAATCTGAAATTGAACTGCACAATCTCGGTAAAGGCAGCTTAGGAGAAAAGAACAGAGCCCTCCCCAGTATTCTCTTCAGATCCATCAGATCCTTAACTTCACAGTCACCTAAAAACGCTCTGTCAGTGGTGCGGGACTTTACTTATAAACCATGTATAGTTATGTAAATGCTACGGGATCGCTATTAGAAAATTAAAAAATCGCCTAAATCAAAGAACTGTTTAATAATTGCGGTACTTGAGAATTTGTTACTTGTTAGACTCGACTATAACTACAAATATCAGAATAGGACGTCAAGAAAATAAGTTCCAAACTGCTCTCTCTGTATAACTGGCCTGTTGTCGTTCTATAAATATGAATATCATTCAACTTTAAAAAATACCCCGCTTTCTTCTTTCTTTTTGGAAAATTCTAGACTTCTTAGTGGGGCTCGAAATTTGATTTTCACAAATTTTTTTTTGTGCACCATAGAACGATTTTTTAATCAAAAAGAGAGAAGGGGAAGAAGCTAGAAAGAAAATTATCGAAATATACAAATTTTTGGTAAGCGAACGTATTTTTCATAATTTTGCGGTACGACTAGTACGTGTAATCGTAAAAACCTGTACTAGGAATTTAATTTTATTTGCGTAATGTGATTTCGAACAATATATAGCCAGGGTACGATATCTGTAACGAGCAAAGCTTCCTCGAATATTTGTAGCTATGTCGACTGTAATATATAATATCGTTATATATTTATTACGTCATACAACGGCCGAATTATTTTTCAAAATTTATATCCAAAATTGTTACTATCTGCGCAGTCGATATCGGAGTTATTTACAGAACACTGTGTCTGTTGCATCTCGAACTGCTTTACAGTACACAACACCTTTTTTTCGAGAAGCATAATCGCTCCAATATGCCGTTAAATACTTTTTTAGTTACATGTGCAATTTTATTTTTTTTTTTTTTCGTTGCCACATTGGTTCCTTCTTGTTAGAAGTGTGAAAAACGTCATCTGTAAATCGATTAAGCTAGTTTTCATACAGAATTGAGACGATTCGGTGTGCTTTTATATGATTATTTTGGAATTAGTTTTTTTGGCGTGTTGTAATTTTAATTAGACGACGCACTTTTATACTAATTGTAATTTTACTTCTTCATCGAAGTAAATTTATCCGTATCATTGTTAATTTCAGCTTCGGCAAATGTCCAGTAAATTATTTACACGATCCTCATCTAAGACTCTATCTTCATTTGTTAACTCGGAATTTTTGTTTGATCCCGTAAAGCAAGTATTGTTTTTTTTTCTATCTTCTTTTAGCGTAGAAATTCAAATCCATTTAATATGGGGGGCATCGCGCTAAAAGAAAATACAAGAAAAAATTGCTACGACAACATTTACAGTTGTAATATCGCTATATATATTTTACCAGCATCATCCTGCATGACATTAATCGATTAAATTCATATAAGCGAATAGCCGATAACGTCAACGATTAGCTCCGACTACTTTTAAATAAAAATTTCATAAAATTTGATATTTGCAGTAAATAATAAGAATTAGAAGCCGTAGTAAAATTCCGAAAAATCAGAAATTGAAGTATTGTACAGCTCCTTTTGAAATAGGTAAACCGAAACGCTTATACGCTGTCATTATTAAGTGTTACCTCCTGACGGCTGTCACTGTGTTGCCCTTTTTTCAACCGCAGCACCTTGCTCCTATCTAGGTTAACATCATACACCTAAATGGATTGAGCATTAAATAAAATACCCTAATGATATTTTCGGGACGATATTTTTAGCTGGAAAAGAGAACGAGCTAGTAGACACACATATTCCACACATTCCCCCCAGAAAAATTGTTTCTCGCGTATTTTATTTAATAATCAATCTTGGTTTAGTTTATCCATTATTTCCCTCAACTAATTAATAATCGCGATGTGACGTCCACTTAGAGGATAAATAAAATTCTGATTCTTTTTTTTTCTTCAGTTTTTGATATAAATGTAAAAACTCTTTCAATCCATCATCGCATTTAATAATTCGATAGATAGGTTTCTAAACACAATTCGATTATCTGATACAGCTAGGTAGACACATTTTAATTGCTAATCCAACTGTTCGTACGCTTGCATACATGATGTGGTAAGTGGTTTCTATTGGTCCTAAATAACACTTTTGAACGAAAATAATTATAAGAAACCCACCGAATTATGTAAATACATTATGATAAAACCGACGATGTGACAATATTAATAGCAACGCTGAAAGTTGGGGGGTGGTAATAATTTTGTGTGTCCGTTTAAGACTGTAAATATGCTCGGTGATCCACATATGACTGATAATACCAGCGGATCGGGAACACACTAGTGACGACGCTAGACTCCATTCGCAATGCTAAAATTGATACTTTGCAACGCTTCACGATCGCACTGTTTTTATATATAATACTATATTACTAAATTTTAGACCTAATTATCCAAGAGAATTAGTGGTCTAGTGGTAATGTATGCAAGTCTAATACTTATGGCATTCATTATCACATGCGTATACTAGAGGTCAAAACCAACAGCGAAGTTATCTTTTTATTTTAAAATATTTAAACAAATGTTACGTATTTTATATTAGAAAAATTTTCTTAATGTTATAATAAATTATGTAGAGAGTATTAATAGTTGTTTTATTTTTAAACGATGTGAAATATTTTTTATACACTTACTACTAACTCTAACTCACAATCATTTAAAATAAATACAAAAATTGTAAAAATAAAACTAGTTTATTATAATTATGTGAAAATAGCAAAGGTTACAAAAAAGATGTGAATTGAGGGAAAAGCAAAACTATAATTTCAACCGAAGTAAACATAAATTTAATAATTATTTTCGGGAGAAAATGATTTAAAAAAAATTATTTACGTGAACAATTTCCACAGAGATTAGCCGTCGGAACTCACATAACATTTCATTAAAATCGTCAGTGCTTTGCGAGTTTTTATTTACTTATTTATAAAAAGACGCGTCTTCCTTATCATAATTGTACATTTAATTAAAATTTGCATAATTCTGTTCTTACATATTTGCATATCTGAATATGTAATGAAAATGTTTAAATCGACACAAATTTTAACTGAATGTAATTGTAAACATTATGTAAAGATCGTTTACCATTAAATTTTTTTAAAGCACCTTAATTACTTCTGAAATCCTGTGTCTCAGTTTGTATTACATTTTTCGATATACTATACGAAATAAGTTCATAAATAACAGACAACATTTTTTCTACGTCGAGAGTATAATTATGGTTCTTGAGATTGTTATTAGTTGAATAATTTGTTGTACTGCCGTAAGATTTTTTCTAAACCTTATTTCCCTTTAATTCTTTATTTCATTTATTACCATTATTTCTGCTCATCATTATTATTACAAAATGCTTTTTAAAAAAATTCCTAACCATACGGGTATATTTAAATAATAACTGTAATGTTTTAACTATGCATTTATAAATCGACAACTTTGTTTTTAATATGCAAACCCCTATGATGTTGGAACCATGATTTAAAAACCATTACATACTGCATATAGAAGATAATTTCTCAAATGTTCATTGTTAGTCGCTTTTATAACTCTATTTTGTAAATATAATCTTTCGCTCGATGGATTAATATCGTGTAATATCCGAACTTCTTCAAATTAAAGTTGAACCATAAAACTTTATTTTTATATCGATTACAATACAAAATGAGTAATGTAGTAGAATATATCATACAGTATTCATAGTTGTGCTTTCGGATGCAATTAATATAATTATTTTATACAAATATGGGGGAACATCATGCACTTTATTATGTATTAGAACACTGAAATTCAAACTTCCATAGTTACAGCAAAACCGGCTAAATGTTAATTGTTAACAGTTTTAGGACATCAAGCGTACAGCTAACATCTGCTGGCGCAATCTACTGGCGCGGATATGGAAAAAAGCGAAAAAAGTGGTACGATCGTGTCGCGTTGCAAAGTATCAATTTTAGCATTGCGAATGGAGTCTAGCAGTGACGACGATATTTCTTTTTTAAGCTTTTTGTACCTGTAAAATGACCTCCGATAATTAAGTATCGAAGTCGAATTTATTAAATGGCCAGTATACTATTTTGCGAAGGTGTAACTCGAATTATTATTATCATTCGGTCTAGCATAAGAGAAAAATTGTATAACGAAAAAAAAAAAAATACATTTTATAAACATTTTAAATAGAAAAAAATATTAAGCATCATTTTAACGAATTACATGGCAGCTTTATTAAATCCGCCAAAAAACAGTAATCTATCTTTTACTAATTTGTGAAACAAAAATTTTCAAATGTTTCTTATTAATCGAGTGTTTTTTAATTTGTTCTTTTTTTTTTTTTTCTGAAAAAAAGGAATACCGACTTTAGATTGCAAAAATTTAATAAGAACGCGCTAAAAAGTAATAATCACTCGCAGGCCCGTGCTCAGAATTCTGGGGGGGGGGGTGAAAATTTTCTTTACATATTTATTCTATAAATAACAATACATTTTTCACTAATATTCGTATTATTAATAATTTCCATCATTTTGATTTATATGTATTAATAATTTACATAAATAAATTACCCCGCATATGAACATTAATAAAAGTTACATATGTTATTAATTATACTCGTAATAAAAAATTTTGCATAAAATATTAATGGAGTACCTAAAAATATGCAGCATATTTTTTCTTCTTTCTTTTAAACGTAGATAAAAACAACTTAAAAAATCATCGTTTATTTTAAATTTTTGATTTTTTTCAGATTTTTGTGTATTTGTAATAACTATTTTAGTTCTCATGGGGGGGGGGGGGTAACCCCCAAAACCCACCCCGTGGATACGGCCTTGATCACTCGATAAGAATATATTTTAAAAGTGGAAATATGCCTTTTTTTTTAAGTCGGTATTAAATTAAAATTACAATATATAAAATTTAATGAAATAATCCAGTTTTTAATTATTTTTGCAATTTTAATTTGGTGTGCCGAAACTTAAAAAAGGAGTACCTATGACATAAGAATTATCCTAATATCAGCTTAATATAATTCCGAAATACATTTCTTTATCGCGAGTAAAATTATTTTCTTTCTTCAAGAATCGGATTCATTTAAAAGAAAAAAAAGAAGAAAAAAAAACTTTTAATTCACGGTTTTTAGCGTGATACTTAAATAATTTTCTCGCTAACAACGTTTTAAAAAGTGCGGCCAATCTTTTTAATTTGCACTATGGCGCGGGTTAAATATATTTGTTTAAAATGTTTTTAATTACCTATACAGTGTTTCGGTTGACATTTTGATTAAAAACCAGCAAACAAATCGGAAAAAATTCAGGAACAAAATTTATCCCTTGCTAATAATATTGTTAGTTCTTTTGATACTGCCTCCATTCTTTCAAATTATGTTTCTCGACGTGCTTCATCATATTGATAATATTAGAAGCGAATCGTGTCAAATAGAAAAATGCTCTAAAGGATTACCGATATACACTCAGTTGGTCTCACCACTGTGAATCGAATGAAAAAGTCGGTTCACATGGTTACAAGTTATAGCAAAGATAAGAAACAAAAAAGGCGACGAATTCTTCATTAAAGTCGGTAAACAAAATTAAAATTACAAAAATACATTAATGAAATTTAACACAAAACGTATCGATTCGTTATCGATTCGTTTTGAGTACTATTTAAAGTCTGGAAAAATTACTGTTCACCCGATGCTGGTGACCTAATAGTGTTATAGAGTTAAGCCGATATGGAGTTATCGCTGAAATAAACAAATATGAAAAAAAAACGAAAAAACGAAAAAACGAAAAAACAAAAAAACGGGCGCTTCTTTCTTTCATTAAAAGATGCTTTTAGGAGTTTTTCGTTATTCTTAGACCAACGGTTACGGTGTAAACGTAGGCGGTTACATTTATTTAAACTCGAATCTTTCTGGAAAATTCATTTTGTTCTTCCATCGGAAATAATTTAACGGTGAATAATGCCAAGTCTGGCTGCGCAATAGCCGACGGCGCACAATTTCTCTAACACTAGACAGTCTGGTTTTTGTTTTATCTTATCGAGAGTGCTCGATTGCCATTGGTCAGATCGGCTGTCGGGATCCTTCAGCGGTGTATTTGTGTAGAAATGTTTCGATCGTGTAAAGTGCAGACTGCAGCAGTCGCGTTATAAACAACGAAAAGTTGCTGTTATTTTTTTATTGGATGAATTTCAAAACCGGACCGCGGTGGCTATTCGCATCTGTGTAATAACAGCGTGTAGATTCGTTATAAAATGGCCGAGAGGAATTGCTTCGCTCGACCGAAACGAATAAAAAAATTACGGACTCTAATCGTGATCGTATTATTTATTATTTATTATTATTATTATTACTAGTAGTAGTACTATTACTACTTTATCTATCTCTCCCATTACACCGACATCTCACCATCTATCCGTACAGTAGAATTATCTTTTTGGAGGCAGTTAAAACAGGTAACTTGTGTGTGTGTATGTGTGTCTTAAAGAAGAAATACTCTAACAATCATCTTCCAAAGAAGGTAAAATTTACTCTTCAGGGCGTCAAAAATATGGCCGCCGCTGACTCGATGGTAATAATAATAAAAATAATAATGATAATAATAATAATAATAATAGTACTTAAAAAACCCTCAGGGGCTCACAACCTGTGAGTCCCATGGCGCACCCAATCTTTTTGAAGTCAGTAAAAACAGAATTTTATAAGCCACAACTTTATTTGTAATTTACTAACGATGGTACTATTTTAAATTTTGTATTTTTCAAAGTTCCAAGAAAAAGGATTTACTCCGGTAAAATATTTTTGGCGAATAAAATCCAGTACCGAAATCAGGTGACCCTCAATTTTGTGATTTTCTTTTAAAGGAATTTTCTAAGTAGTTTTCAGTTTAAAATTTAATGCAACTGAAAAAGTTTATTACTCGATTCCCGAAATGGCATTCATTTCGGAAACTTGCGAAGAACAATCGTAGCGATATGAGCAAACCGCATTTTTCTGCTTTAAATTTTTTAAAAAAACAACAGAGAGACACCGTTATTTATAGTAAAAAAAAAAAAAAAAAGGAAGAAAATAAAGAAAAAGATGGCGTGTTTAAGCGAACAAATTGAAGCAGCGGGGATGCCGGTTTAAGTAATGAGATAAGGAAAGTCGTAATTTTCGGCTAGTACTATTAAGCTGTTTCTTTAACATCCTCGCAACGGATTTAAATCAGGTAAGAAGCATTTAGGCGGCCAAGATTCAAATTATCAGGAAATTATTCGGCCGTAATTCAGAATCAACTTCTTCTCGTAGTCGTAATCTCTTAGCTTTCTCCCCGACTTATACGGCACAGCCTGCCGCACCGAGAAACCCGGCAAAAAAATGAACAGTTAGCCGAATAAGGGTGAATTCGAGTAAGCTTATCTCTGAGATTCGACCGAAACAGAGCATTTTCTAATTTCACTTCGATAGGCGGACTTTTTTCTTTTCTTATTCCACTTTTTTTTCTTTTTTTCTTTTTTTTTTTCATTAGGTGGAACCATTTTTTTTTTTTTCTTTACTAAATAAAGAAAAAAAAGAAAATTAAATTTAAAATACGTGATATTGTACCCTGGAAGGAATACGATAACCGTTGATTGCGATCGAGAATTTATGGAGAACGGTTCTAAAAGGGCAAGTGACACAACAGAGGAGGAAGACACTTCAAAGATTCTTTGATATTTTAATTTTTCATTCGGCGGATAGTTCTTTTATTATGCCGCGATCGTGAACGTATGCGTCACCGAGAAAACCTTGGAAACCAAAAACAATTATGGGAGTGATAACCGTTGTAACAGCAAAGAAGGATATACAGCCGGATGTTGTAGTTTCCCAACGCCCTATGTAATCGCAATATTTATATATCCAATACGGTAAAAAATAAAACTTTGCTACGACGGACGTAGTCAACTCTCCCCTAAACGTGACAAGTTTAGAGTTTTCATTCCGAAATAGGAGGTATGGAAATAATCCGATTCCGGTGGCGTTCAACCGGGGTTCCCCGTGGTTAAGTAGATGTCCGGTAGTAATCATTTGCTACATCTCGAATGCGAGAACAATCTCGTATACATTACTCAAGACTCCATCGAAATACACTAGTAATGCGTTAGAAATTCATAAAATAACAAAAAAAACAACACTACTAAGGAAATTTTTATATTTATTTTTTTTTTTTTTCTTGAATAAAATAACCCATAATACACGGTGTACTTGCGAGCTGGACGTATATTTTACATGTGTGTGCGTGCCCAACTTTTATTAATATTTGTTCAAAAAAAATTATTATATGACTTGATGAATAAAACCCTTTCACAAAAACAAACGGGTGAGAAAATTTTCCTGCAATTTTTACATTATCTTTAAATATTATTTCACGTTACCACGCCTAGGCATTCATCATTTTCTTCAATCCGTCGTTGGTAGAGGTGGGGTTGATTGTCACGTGTTTCCGGAAAAAAGATAAATATTAGCGATTTTTTTTTATATCACACAAAATCACCATCTATGTACATCTAAAATGAAAATACTCTTGCACGCATAGAAAAACACATACCGGGGTTTGTTCTTCATCGGTTTTGGATAAAATCTACGGGTAAGTGTGTCATTTAATGGACTTTTTCTATTTTCCGGCTTAGTAAAAATTCTGTAGTAATTTTGCTCACTGTTTAAATCTAAAATTACCTTCGCTGTTAAATATAAAATCTATCTAACGAAGTAAAACCAAAAAAAACAAAAAAAAAAAAAAAAACAAAAACAAAACAGAAAAAAGTGTTCCTAGGGGCTGATTAAAGGTTTACACAATTTTCGAATGTCTATTACTTCCGTTTTTTTACGAACGTCACTCACATTTTCTCCCACATTCCGCTTAGACCATTTCATAATGTCAAAATTAACTACGACTTTTAATGATTTATTAAATAGAAAATTTTTTGACTCTGAAATAATTCGTACGGAGAGATCGATGAATAAACCGCAATAAAGCCTTATCCGGAGCATACAGTTGTTACGGGAAAGGACGACTGTTCACGATTTAATTTATACTCTTAAATATATATACATATATGTATTTCTGTTTTCTTTATAGTGCAATTTAAGAGGGCTGCTGGGCCCACGAGTGACCCTCCTAAATTACCTATTTATAGTTACTTAGTAGTCCGTTCGTAATGATTATTTTTATCCGCATATGTTTTACTTAATTTATCTAAATATACTCATTACACACCTTAACATCGGCAGGTCTAAGTAGCTGCTGACGGGTATACCGTTTGCGTTTGTAAAACGGCTACCGGGTGTCCGTACGTTGTTTAAACTTAACGTGGTTGGTGTTTCCGAACTTTAACTTAATCATATATTATAAACTTATATCTTATCTAAATTTACTTACTAAATAAATTGATTGTGCCATTCTTAACCAGGTAATTTATTCAACGATTGTCCATAATCATGCCCCCCTCAGTTTTCATTTTCTAACCTTCACTTTTATAAAACAAAATTAAACTCAGCATTCGTACGTGTATCTATCAGATGCTAACGTGTAAAAATCATACCGCTGCTTTATCTCTCCATTAACCTCCTTATCGCGTTTTCGCTTTTATCGGTCAGATGAAAACGCCGGAAGGCATGATTTCTCTATCGACTTTTATTATTATATTTAATTATATTATTTTGATCGGAATTATTTATTTTCCGTTACACAGTTCGTAAAATTAATCATCAGGGAAAATGCATTAGCTGTGAAATTTTTGACAGAAAATTCCGAAAAAAAAAAAGGGAAAAAAACGGATGATTCTGTAGGGTTACTGACACGCTTAAATACACCCGATATTAATATATGTAATAACGTTGAATCTATTAGAGTAGCAGTTAAAGCGGAAAGATATTTTAACTAAAGTTCGAGAGTAGAGTATTCCACCACGACACGATATCGAAAATAGTATAGGTGATGCTTTAAAACGAAGACAGGCAATTGTTAGATTATGAGTACACGCAAAAGTACAAATGAAAACTAGACGAAACGAATAGAATACAAAAAATATTAGATTAGTAAAATATGAAGGAATTTCTGATTTGAAACAGACTGATAAGAAAAACTTAGGAATGGGACACTTTCTAATAAACATATACACGTAAAAAATATAATCTAAAAGAAGGTAACTCTGGACAATTGTTATCCGGTAGTACTATGTAAAACGTTTTAAAGGAAGAAACCGATTTTTTAAATAAAAACGGAATATCGACTGTACAGTTTGTTTGACAAATTGTATGAGAGTTAACGATGAAACAAATATTTAAAAATCTAAAAATGCACCGCGAGTAGAAATTTTTTATCTAAAAGCGAAAGTTAAGTCGTACAAAAGACAGAAAAAAATGGGAAATATTATAAAATAAGAGTAGCAACATATTAAACGCTAACATTTATTTAGTGACCACGATTGTTGCGGGATCAATTTTTTGTTTTTTTAAGCTTTTAATGTGGACATTTGTTTTCAGTAGACCTAGTTAATAAAACACTTCTTTATTATTATTTTCTATTTTTTTTTTTTACGACTAGTCATCTCATTAACCCAGCGCGAATGAAATTTTTTGGTCATTTTTAATTACAGAAAATCGGGATTCAAATGAACAGTACACCTACATCAATAAGGTTACGGTACAAAAAGAATTTTACGACGAATATTATAAATCAACGACTCACTCTGTCCTCGCTAATCACCGTTCTTTCAGTTAAGAACCGACCGCTGCGACGGTGAATATAAATTAGCTGCACGCACTCTTATCACGCGTCATATTATACGGGGACAACAAAGAAAAAGTGTATACTCGAAATTTGTTCAAAAGCAAAAGAAAACATCTCTTATTTGTGCCGCATTACACGTTATATGTTAGTTTTAACATTAGAAAAAGAAAAAAAAACACACGCGAAAGAAAAAAGAAAAACTCGCGGGCTAATAATGTTACCGGAGAATATGAAAAAAAAAGGAGAAAAAATAATGGGAAAAATAAAGAAGAAAACAGGAAATTATTCAGGGCCGGAGGAGGTATGCGATGCCGAAAAGAAATTAAGCAAATTTACAGTTGTTTTTTATTGGATTTCTTTTCCTGTTCTTTGTATAATGGCTTTTTCGTGAATATTTAAGACCGGCATACGTGCAACGCGATTTTACACTATCGCCGCTGCGCTACCGCTAAAGAACGCGCTTCACCGGACCCCGACAGTCGCCGGTTTTGCCGGCTGCGGACCTCTTTAGTCTTAAAAAAGGTTGGCCAGCGGGTCAGCCCTAGGTAAAAACTGTTAGATGCGCGTGTCCTTTTCGCAGACGCGCAACGAAAGAAAGACGTGCGAGCGCGATGCACACAGACTGGCCTTAAGAGGAAGTCGCTGGACGCTTTTTATCAGTCGCTCTGGCCCGCTGGACTTTGTAATTTATTAAGTGGAAACACAAGAGAAAGGGATCTATCCGCGTGTACCGTCATACTTGAACTATAAAGAGCCGCTGTTGCTGATAGCGGAGAGAGGACCGCGACCAGGCCAACACATATCAGCGCGCTCCGGAATATCAGCCGTATGCAGGAAAAGACGGAGGAACACTTGTATTCCGGAGGCCGGTGGTCCGCTCGTCCAGCAGGACATCCTGGCTGCAGATGGCTTGGCCGAGAAGTGAACAACACTGGCCGCAGTGGAACTTAATAGGCGAAACGCCGTTTCAACTTTTGACCAAGTGTGCTGACCGGGGTGTTTTTCTTTCTGCGGTTAAAGTCCATTCTTCGGCAAGGCCGGGGCCGTGGATCGCGCGACCCTTATCCTCGTCGTCGCGATAATTCCCGCTCAAACTATGTACACTTCAACACCGGCTGCAACGGCAAGGCCGCCTTCTTAGCATTTACATAAAGAAACCGCGATGACGATTTCGCAATAAATTTTACAGGGCCTATTTTTGAAAGATGTCGCTGTAGAGCCGGCTGTGCACGCTAGAGAGCGCAGAAATGAAGAAGGGGCCCTATCTATCTCGGGCCTAAACCGTAAATGCAAAGTCACTCGGAATATACGCGACCGGTAAATAATTGTTATTTAATTTCAAAAAGTCTCTCGAGGAAGCGAGAACAACGTGGTAACATTTAAACTGGAATTAACCTTTCTGTTTACAGGTCCCCTTTATTGACGAGCCACCTAACAGAAAAAATTACTCTCTTTTTCTTCCATATATATATATATATATATATATATTGGTTGGTTTGTGGGGAATAGAATTTAAAAATTTCATTCTTTTGGTTACTACAAACTTCACTTTAGAATGGGAAAATTACTTTTTTAATTAATTACATAATGAAAGTTTTAAACATTAATGAAAATTCGCGCGAAATTAAATTACGAGTATAATATATAAGAGAAAAAAAGAAAAAAAAAGAGGCAAATTTTCTTAAAATTTCCGCGTAGCACAGATTTTATTACTAAACCGAGTCGGTCTTGTTTTTGACCGGTTCTTTAATCTTCCTAGAACTTACCTGCCACCACCCTCTGCGGGCTCATCCTCGTATGAGGTCGCCACTTTGTTGTAGAAATACAAAAATTACAAAAAAACGTCTAAAACGTCTCGTAGTACCATCAACTTGCATTTTTTAAGATTCCTACGAAAAATTCCATTTCAGCAGCATGTCTTCTTTATGCGGGGCCAACATTACAGGTAATTTAACAGAAGAAGCGACAAAATGAAAGAATGACCGAACTATGAGACGCGGGTGGTGTAGGATTTCATCTCAGAATTATTAACGAGAAATGCAGCCTAATAAAAGTCTAGCTTTGATGGAGACCTGACTGTCACCGGAAGAGGAGTATATAGCTAAAAAATAAAATTTAACATAGAAAATTGAAACCGGATTACAGTATATAATTTGGAATAAAAATATCAAATTCATTCTTTTTTTTTTAAATACTAATAATGTATCAATTTATAATTTTGGGCGCGCTAGCTGCTTTTACGCAACAACTAGAAAAGTTAAGATAATGTGTTAAATCGAGAAACGATTAGAGATAGAAAGTAGGATCAAATTTAAAATATAGCACTTAAAAACATTGTCGGAAATAGCCTATCATCGTCAGATAAAAATTAATAATACAAATAAAATCACACAAAGTATTCAGTGTGTTTTTAGATTCTGATCACACACTTTGTATCGTTTTATTTGTATTATTAATTTTTAACTGA
Source organism: Icerya purchasi (assembly GCA_039619475.1). Taxonomy (NCBI): domain Eukaryota; kingdom Metazoa; phylum Arthropoda; class Insecta; order Hemiptera; family Monophlebidae; genus Icerya; species Icerya purchasi. The sequence continues at coordinate 237,617,934 of CM077115.1, read as the reverse complement.
TCATCTATGGCCCCAAAAACGTTTCTAAATTTGTTTGCTCTATCTGATTTTTTATTCCAAATTACTATATGTGATATTTAACAAACGTTAAATGATTCTCTATATCAAATTATACATGTCGACGGCGTTGACGCTATTCTTACAAAAAACCGTTTTTTACTTATTTATAAATATATATATTTTTTTTTTATTCGCTATTGAAGGAAATTGTCTAAGCAACAAAGAAATAATAGCTTCCTTTTCGATTGCAAATGAAGTAAATGAACCTAATAAAGGAATTACCGACACAGAGATAGGAAAAAAAAGATTTCCTTATACAATATTTGATACAGAAGTTTAGAAAACTAGTAAATTGAGTCCCATGGCACATGGGTGTCTGAGGATTGTGAAGCTAAGGATTACAGTAAGCTTGATGGATCTAAAAAGAATATTTCCACTCTCTCTCTCTCTCTCTCTCTGTCCCTGTCTCTCTTTCGGCTGCCTTTACCTATTCCCAGATAATTTTTTGGTTAACCTATATTCAGTGTCCGGTTTTAAGGTTATAATATTTAGGAGCATCTTAGATAACTCCTCGCAAAAACTCCTTTGCTAGCCGAGTACCTTAACTATTAAGTAAACGTCAAGTGAGTCCCATACCTTTGACACGACGTCGGGGATTGTGAAATTAGGTTACCGCGCTGAAAAGGATGATTTTTTATTTATTTTTTTTTCGCTTGAATAATAATAAAATCGTCATCGATTTAAAAGCTTGTCGAATCGTCGGTTTAAGAAATTATATATATTTATATATATTTATGTATATTTATATATATTTATATATATTTATATATATTTACGAATTTCTTCATACGCAATGCGAAAAATCGAGCACATTACATGTAAACAGCATTAAAAAAAAATTATGTAATTCAGTAATAAAAGTTGTCCCCTTCTAAAAACAACAATTTTCAAACTTAATTGTACCGTTTTTCTTCTTTATTTTGTATATATAATGTATACAACAACAGTTTAACATATGAAGCTCTATCCATAAATATCGAAAAGGCTTTTCAAGAAAATATATAAAATGAGTTCAGACAAATCTGAGTGCCGAAAAAAAAAACCACACAAGAAAGAAACATCACTGGAATCAATTGCGGAATTTCTGAATAATCATCCTCAAAAAATCATTCTCACACTTCACACTAATCTTGTAATTTTAAAAATATACAACAAACTAGGATGAAGACGAGAAACTAAAAGTGATCAATTGCGAAAAAAAGCTATGAACAAAAGTACGGAAAATTAAAAAAAAAAAAAAAATCAATTATAAAGGGGGCGGTAAAGTAATGTGACCAGTGCAGATTACATAGATCAACTCAGCTACTATGAGCTTGATTAATAAATCTAACATAAACGAAACTAAATTATTATACAGAGTGGTGAAATATTCTAAATTATTAAAATGATGATTAATGATAACGTACTGGAATTTTATTACATCCTTGATATCGTCAGAGAATTTTTCGAGCAAAAGTGTTACATAATTTTTCACGACGTACGCTTATTAATATATAGGTTTGGTAATTCTGGACCTCGCCGAGAGGCAAGCCTCTGAGCCATACAACGCCTACAGAGGAATTGTTTCAATTGACTACGTCATTCTTATCTTTTTGATTCCGGTTTGTCGGAAAGAATAAAGTCACTTTTTTTGCCATTTTCACGTTTGAATTTTATTGCACACCTGTTTCAGAATGTAATAGAAATGCGCGTTTACTCGAGAAACGAAAAAAAAAAAAAAAATATATATATATATATGTAAATTAATTAATTAAATTTCAAATATAAATCAATTATTTATAAATCAACTAGGTCAGGAAAAAAGAATCGTAGATATTAAGTGTATTTTATGGTATTTAAAATTTCATTCGTTTTATAGACGTCGCATGTGAGAACTACCTTCATTTCTCTAGTACGAATGTGTAAACACGGCGGATAATCCATTAATACTTCGTAATATTAAAGTTAATAATTGTTTACATATTTTCGCTACAAACACTTACACTTTTTGTGAATAACAGTTTCTTCGATTACATAGCATGTAGGGGAAGTTTGATAAACTTAACTGGTTAAAGAACGATTACTCAAACAGAGACACTAAATTATTGAAACATAACTTAATGTTAATTAATGCTTCTAAAAAATTATACGTAAGAAAAAATGATTCTGTTTGAAACAAACTAAATTTATATATATATATATATATATATATATATATATATATATATATTTAACATACTATACAATAATACGAGATTAGAGTACAAAACGGAAACGATACTATGTAATAATATCGTATATATTTTGTACATCGAAACGTTAAAAGTTAAAAAAGGTTTAAATGAGATTCTATGACTATAGTATCCGTTAATAATAAAAGCACACGAAATAATCAGCCACTTAATTAGCGATTACTCTGCTATAGGCTTAGACAGGCCCGGATTAAGTGTATGATAGGCCCGGGGCTACGGAAACATTAGGGGCCCTTTTCGGAAGTGACAGAATTATCAGCTTTATAGAATAACTAAATTTTCTTCAATTTAATTATATTATTTTGAATTCACGAATTAACATATAATTATTAATGTAAACAAAACTAAATATCATACGGATAATAAGTAGAATTTTCGATGCCAAAAAAATAAAATATATACATATATAATTTTAAACAATGAATTTTTCAGCAAAATTTTAACCAAAGATTTGCATAAAAGGATAGTGTGTGTGTGTGTGTGTGTACACTGCGCGTGTACACACGCATTCATACGGACACTTCCTAAAAACATAGATTCCAACTCGTTACACCTTAAAACAAATTTTTTCTATTACAAAGTTTCCTCCTCTAGGAGGAAATAAAAATGGATACAAAATTATTAACAAATAAATGTATCAAAAAATGCACTTGCTCCTGTAAAGTTAATTCTATTTATTTAAAAAAAAAAAAGTTGATGTACATGACAAATGATAGATTAATTTTTTCTTACATGTCGGAAATGGGTGTCTCTTGGGGGCCGCTTTATAAGGCGCGGCCCGAGGCTGCAGCCCCCCTAGTTCCCTCTCTAAATCCAGGACTGGGCTTAGAAATAGGTAAACATATTAATCTATTAATTAAAAACAGGGCCGGTATGGCGCGCGAATTTCTAGAGTACTATGTCAACAAAAAATTTACGTACGAAAAGAAATTAACTTCAATCAAAAATTATTCGTAACCAATATTACACGGAACGGTATCGATGTATAATTAGAACGATTTTAAATTATAAATTTCCCAAATTTAAATAATAATCAGGTTATTCCTAATACTTTTACAATGCACAATTTATTACCGGTCATGCTGGTAGTTGACTGAAATTTATTTAATCGCGGAAACTGAAAATTGTATTACACTCAACTTTGCTGATGCTACATTGCATTCTGCAAGGATGCGCATTATTGTACAGGTATCGTGTCCTAGATTGACATACGAGAGAATCGGTAAACGATGAATTTAAAGTACTCAGGTAACTATCGAAGATGAGATTAATTTTCATGTTATCGCGACCATTATTAAAAAAAAAATTGTTAAAATTGCAAAAATTAACGTACGTACGCGGAATTTTTAAACTTAATCGCTTTATAATTTCTTTCTATAAATTGTAACTATTAAAAATAAATCGATTATTTGAAAGAATAAAAAAGAAAAGTAAACGGAAACAGACTAGAGAAAATGAGAGTGCAGCGTGAGACAGGTCTGCATTTCTGTGAATTTGTCTTCGATTTCCGAAGGCATTAATTACGGCAAGTCGGTATATTAAAAACAATAGCGCACAAGAGCCTAAGAGGCCGTATCGATTTGACCGGTGATGAGGATGGTTCTAAATAAATAGAGGAACACAAGTCGGAAGAAAGGTGACGAACTCTATTAGACGTTGCAACATCGGCTGAGAAGCTGATCGATTAGGCGGCTTTTCCTCGCTCGAGATAAACAGATTTCATCGGACTGACTTGGACAAATGAGCGAAGTGTACGCCTTTATTCATTTGTCAAAAGGATTGCTCGGCGGAGCAACGGGAAGGAGGGCAAGAGAGCGAGCGACGGCGCATTTTAACCCGATCCGACGACAGCAAAGGTGGTCCCGGAGCCAGATCCCTTCCTGGTAAAATTCGGCAGGTATAGAGCAACGCAATCGATCAAACGAGCCGAGGTGTGGTGTTGTAGACACAACAGATAAACCGGCAACTAGGTTCATTGATTAAAATTCGTTCTAGCATTGATTCCCCGGTTCGATTTTTGTTTTCTTTTCGAACCTCTTCTTAATCCTCCTGCCAGCAATTACAATCGGCCGCAGTCTCAGCAACGTGTAGAGTAATTTTTCAACTGAAATGCATCTGTCAATAGTGTACCTATTCGCGGCTAAGATTGATCTGGAGCTCTTTGAGAGGCGAGTGAAACAATTTTTCCGTTTCAGGAAATAGGTAAAAAATTGAATCCGGGAAATGATTATTACATCACGACTGTCTTACCCGTAATTATCTGAATGTTCGCCTAGATATCGTGATAATTATGTATATATATATATATATATATATATATGTGTATATATATATATATATACATATATATATGTGTGTGTGTGTGTAATTTGAGATTTCGAAAAATACAATGTCCACTTCCTCTGTCAAACTCCAACGTAAACCATTAATTAAATCTGACTGAAAAATTAGTCCATTTCATCATCAGCGCAACAGCAACCCAACATCTATTATAATCCCTCGCTGCCGGAATATAGAATAATAACGGTAAATTCGGAGTCGAGAAAAATATTACATCGCCCGTTCTCGAAGTTCTCTTCATCTGTTCTTCTGCGGTCGCACTTCGATGATTTCTTTTTCTTTCATATTCCTTCTGCGTTAAAACTTCAAATTTAAATCGATTGAAATTCGATGTTTTGATTTAAAAAAAAAAACAACTTAAACGCCGTTGTAAATACCAGCTCGGCGACAATGTCTTAGTCTGTAATTCCTGCTTTCTTGCCGAATCAATTTTACTCGATTTATTTATCGATCACTTGTAATTCCGGATCATTCGCCATCGCAGATAATTTCAGTCCTTCTCGTTTTATCGAATTTCGTAATAGGGCGCTATATTTTTACGCGTTGCCCCTTTCCATTGTATTTACCACCGAGAATTATCTTCAAAGTATAAGCGAAACGGAAATAGATAGTAAAAGTTCATTTAATCGAAAAAGCCGGCTAGCACGAAGACGCTTCCGGTACGCGATTATTATTTTAAATAAAAATTTTATCAATTCAACGGACATTTCGGACAACCTTCACTTGGGAATCTTTTCACCAGTGGGGTCAGTTAATCTTTTAAGGCGTAATCAACGATAGCGGAATATTTGGTAAAACCAAGATTCGACAAGAGCGTTTGTAATCCAGAATTGTCGCAGGTACTTAAGCACATCATTTTCACGAAGAGGATATTCGGGTGTAACTAAGGAGATACAAATACGAAAATGCGTTTCCCGAGTAATTGGCCACCACCTGGTAATCGGAACCCAAGCAATACTAGCCAACTGGTAAATAATAGCCGATCGATTTTATAAAAATGAGTAATTTCGACACCATCATATGTTTCTCAACTTTTTTTTCTCTTCCAAACCGTCTATTAAACTTTTGTTTATTTTCTTCTAAGCCGGTAAAAAAAAAACTCCTTAATAAGTAACTAGAAATGACAGTTCAAATTTCATCGGGCTGCGACACATAATCTATTTTGATTACAATCACTTTCATAGAATAATATGAAAAATTATTAACCGCATCATCGCTGCCGTTTTATTTACATAATTGAAAATACAAGTTAATTGTTTTTTTGTAAGAGAATATTTGTAAATTTAGTTCATCGAAATTTATCGGTGAGAAATTAAATTGCTAAAACATAAAAATAAAAATTAGGCAAATTAAATATAATAGGATAAATTAAAGATAATGGGATAAATTAAATATAATAGGATAAATTAAAAATTTACATTTGCATACTAATAAATTCAGAATATTCCTATTTCCAACTTTATGATCGTACTGATATACTTTTTTCCGCAGCGTATTCCTGTAAATATGCTCGAAAATGTTTGCGTCATTATCGCTCTTTTGTGAAATTGTTTAAAACTCAAAAAGTTTCTACTTCTTATTAAAATGTAATATTTGCTATATTATTTTATCATGGCATTTTTTCAATAACATTTTAATGCGATTGTAAGGGAAATTTAGTATATCGATTAAATGTTGCTGGGCAACAAATATATGGCTATTAAAATACGTGGCATTGCATTATAAATTTTTTTTTTTTTTTTTCCATTACCCCCCCTTGGGTTTGCTAGCAAAGAGCATTAGCCCAGCAAAAAGGAATAGATAGATGGAATAGAATAGAAATTATATTTTTATTCTGTCGACAATGGAATCAAGGAACACCCCTAGGACAGGAACAACAGAGATAGTAGGTAGAGAAAGAACATAAGAGGCGTTGAAAGGAGCAGGAAGACCAAGCTTTAAAAGATGACAATAAAGTAACTCACGCTCGCGAGATAAACCGGAGCACTCGAAGAGCACGTGATTCGCATCGCAAACATACTGGGAACCTTTAATACCGATTCCTTTACCGGTCGAGAATTAAATGGTCGAGTTTTTACATTGTCGGGGAGCATGATAAACAGGAAACGTTGAGAAGTACTAGTCCGGAGATTACCAGGCCGTCGCGTCGGTGATGAGGTTGACCTCTATATGTGTTAGGGTCGCAAAGAAATTACCTGATTTTCTTTTTTGATTACGAGTTGGCGTGTATTCCTTTAATTATATCCCTTTAAATGCTACCAGTTGGCCAATCCACAGATATTCGTGGGGAGAGGTACGAATTCGAAAAGGGCACCTCGAAATGTTTAACAAATTTCAGAGATTCTTGAATCTTCCATCTACCACCACGTTGTCGCGAAGGATTGAAATGGTATTTTCAAAAATACTCGCATAATAATTTTCAGTCGATGGATCTCTCGTGTAAGTCGGTAAACTGAAACCCGATCAATCTTGCAATGACATCTTCTGACGGACGATAACAGATGCCTATGAGAAATTTATTATAGGGATTATTATTAAAAGATTTTTTTATCATCAGACAGAACGTGGGGAAAAATAGCGGTTGTGCAGCCTGTTAAATACTGTTAATTAGGATTTTCCCGATAATAGCGAATATTAAAAAGCATCGAATGGAAGATGTCTTCTAGAATTATTAATTCTATTTGAATTCTGTATACGTGTGTCACTGTCATCATAAAGAAACAACCACCAAGTGCTGACGATCGTATCAAGTAGTCTGTAGACGATGAATAGCGTTATCGACTGCAGGAATAATCTCGTTGAAAAATAAAAAGCGATCTGTCGATTCAGTAGAAAGGGTATAGACGGGTTTATATGGGAAATCTGCCCTTGCGGCTTTTTCGACTCGCACTTGGGGGGATCATTTTGGTGTCGAATAAAAAAAATTTAGCCAAATTTTCAGCTGTTTATCGCAAACGACCTTCGAGTTTTTCGAAAAAACCTGTTTTTTCGTTGTTGTTTTTTGTTTTTTTTTTTTTTTCATAGTAAAATTCAAAATTAAAGAATGGTGATTTTTTCCCTTATTCTTAGGAATAAAATATGTGAAAAAATATTATGGTCATAATTTTTAAACGAAAAGTCGATTTTTGGCGAACGGAAATAAAATTTAAATCTTTTTTTTCAATGCTTTTCTGAAGAGTGTCACTCACCAAATTTTGTCAGAAAATGTCTTTTATACTCTCCTCTACACTCCGGAATTTTAAAGTGGTGGAACAATACGAAAAAAATTAAAAAGTAACTTTTTCATAATTTTCCGTTTAAACAAATTTAAATATTTTTTACTGCTAAAAAATTCATAAAGAAAGTAATTTTTTTTAATGAAAATTAAGAATTACATTGCTAAAAAAATAATTTTCAACATTTTACTGCAAAGTGATCGCATGAAGACCTTTAGAAATTATATAAAATATAGGCTAGAGTACTATATTGCCATCTACGTAGATTTTTTCCTTGTTAATAGTAGATTTACACACGCGAAAAAAAATGTTTATTTTTGTTTATTTTTAAAAATTCCGTATATCAATTCCGCTTTAAGTGTTATTTATTATAAAGGCACAATTTTTAGTTGTTTTCGGCTATGGCTGGTAATTTTTATTTACCGCGGCGTAAGAAAAAAAGGGAAAGATGGCCAGTCTTTTCGCCTGTGTTCTTGTTGTCTGCTCGTTGTTGAAGTAACTCCTCGAGTCGTCTGTTTATTGATGAAAAAGTCAAAATGTCGTTGTTAAAACATCATCATAAATTGTTGAAAATTATTATATCTAATGTCAGTTATTTAAAATAATTATGTTAAACGGGGTGTCTAAATTATAATAAAGTTACTTTAATAATCGAAATTTATGTCTTTTTTGGAACGAGACTGAAAAAAATTATTCCCAATAGCATGGAAATATTATATAGTCGTCTTTACGTGTACAATTTGGCATGGAATGCCATTTATTTAAAAACTCTTTAATCAGTTTTTACACTCCTAATAACTTTATGAGGGATATGTCTTAGTTTTTTTTTATTGTTTTCTTTATGTTTTTTCTCTGGTAGGATCGTATTTTCGTTAAAAAAAATTATTATTTATGAATTTTTTATATAATAAAATGAAAAAAATTGCTTTTTAATTTTTTTCGTAATGTTCCACAACTTTAAAAATTTCGAAAAAATTCCTGAGTGTAGAGGAGAGTATAAAAAACATTTTCTGACAAAATTTGGTGAGTGACACTCCTCTCCAGAAAAGCATTGAAAAAAAAGATTGAAATTTTATTTCTGTCACCAAAAATCGACTTTTCGTTTAAAAATTATGACCATAATATTTTTTCACATATTTTATTCCTAAGAATAAGGGAAAAAATCACCATTCTCTAATTTTGAATTTTACTATGAAAAAAAAAATAAAAACAAAAAACAACAACGAAAAAACAGGTTTTTTCGAAAAACTCGAAGGTCGTTTGCGATAAACAGCTGAAAATTTGGCTAAATTTTTTTTATTCGACACCAAAATGATCCCCCCAAGTGCGAGTCGAAAAAGCCGCAAGGGCAGATTTCCCATATAAACCCGTCTATACCCTTTCTACTGAATCGACAGATTATCGCACAAAAAGATTTGACCAAGAATTTGAGAATACGCTTACGCGACTAAACCGGACGCTCCCCACGTTCAACAATAGGAAGACCGTAAGAAAACCGTATACTGACCGATAGATAAAAACATTCGACTGTTATGTGGGCAATTATGGTTTTACAAAATTCAGTTGTACCGTTAATGGGGGGTTTTCAGCAGGTAGCCCTTCGCACTGTTACAACATCATGCAAGTATGAGAAAAAATGATAGCATATGAAGTTGCCGGATTCGTGCATAAACGAAAACATCAGCTAGAGGAATTACTAGAAGATCATTCAGAAGACATCGGGGGCAAATGCAAACGTGTGATAATAATTTTTGGAGGCGTTCGGTAAGAACGGTAAGTTCATGATACATTTACGTTTTATAAGTGTTGTCGAAGAGAAGACCTAACGATCATATGTCATTTTCATCTTTTTTAACCATCCAACTTGAAATGCCGCAGGCTGACACTTTTTTCTAGCAAAGGCACAGAAGGATTTCTTGAATTTACGCAACCTCATGAAACTCGTTGCAATTCGGACGCGCTAAAACCCGAAGAGCTGGCAGAAAAATTCTGCGTCAGAAATGGTACAGACTAGTATTTTCAGATGTGAACATCCGCACAAATACTTCCTAAATGATACGCAGGCCTTTATAACTAGTATAAATAAAATCTGATGACTCAGCGCAGTTTCTAACTTTTTTTTTACAAAAACAACTCGATCTTTTTAATATCCATTCCCCACGAATATATATAAAATAGTTAAAAAGCATCGATTTCAATATTTACTCCGGTATGAATTTAATAAAAACGCGTTAAATAGTAAAAAATAAAAAAAAAACGAAAAAAAAATACACGTATTTTACATTAAAATTAAGACAATATTACAGTAATTCTTAAACAATGGGAATAATTTCAAAGCACATCAAATTCAATTGTAACAATTAGAAATAACAACAGGAGCACTCATTTTCTATAAGAGTAAAAAATTAAAATCATTATAGGAATATTTTTAATGCGTTTCTTAATTATTGTTGTAAATTTGTTACCGAGACTCGAGTATTAATGTTACTCTTAAAGACCCGTAAAGAATATCATCCCCTTATGTGCATTGAAATTTTTAGCACAAATACTTCTCTCGAAGGTAATACGGACAGACCAACCTAAAAAAGAATGCTGCTACTTTGAGAATGTAATGATCAAAAATTTCATCAGTGATGAACTTGTAAGTCGCGCTTTGAGAATATCTAGTTATCTTTATTCGAATTTCCATTTCTATTCCCGGCGAGTAACATCATTAATATTCCAAGTCACTCGCGTTCATCGCACACCCCTTTAGAAAATTTCCCTTTATTCTAATGATAATATTTTCGCTCATTTTTGTCCGGGTCATGTGTCAAGCAGAAGTATCTATCTCTAAGGAGACTGATTTTTTTTTTTTTCGCTTATTTTAATGAGTGTTCAGTAAATAATTAAATTAATCACATCGGATCACAACTGATACAGTTTCTGATAAAGAAAGGATATCATATTATTCCACATGGTCATATTGTGCGTTTTGAAGGTTTTCATTGCTTTTTTTTATTCGATTTCTTAATAAAAATGAATTTTTTTTTCAACTTACATTTCCACAATAAACTGTTAATGTGTTTTAAGTGTCATTAGTGTTAGTTGTATTACTGAAAACCTCCCTAAAGAGGCGTCTTTGTTTTGAGGGGCCGTATCGTTTCGGCCTAAACGATTCCGCCTAGATCATTCTTCGTTACATTTCGACCGCCACATGTTTCGACCCCGTTCTGTTTCCGAGTAGATCTAGTTTAGTGTTAGTTTTTTCTTCTTTAATTATTATCATATTTAAGAGGTAAAATAATCATTGAATCAAAAAAAAAACACAATCTGGGAAATTAGTTATTACTCGTAATATGCTTGGGAAATAAATCAGGGGTTTTCACTGGTTTTTTTTGTTTTTTTTTTTGCGTTCATATATCGCTTAGAAAAGTATTTTCTCATATAAAGACCTAAAATGCTGATTATATATTTGTTTAACGGGCTATTTCAATAAAAATTTTCGGAAAAAATCAGTCGACTCGGCAATAATTTCCCACGATGACAGATTTTTTCCTAAAAAAAAGAAAAAAAAAAAAAGAATAGTCCGAAACGTTATGAGGTCAAAGTAATCTAGAGCAAAACGATAGAGACACTCCCTTTTTTTAACCTAGTATCTGTGTTTATCGATACTCAACGGTGTATTTATGTGATACTGAACGATGCACATTCAAATTAACGGGTGTCTAAAATGTTTGAATTTTTTTTGGTTTTCCGTATTTTACATTAGTTTTTTAGATACGAGCTATATGAAACAACCTTCTGCTGAATGTAATGAACATGTTTTTGATGGCCGGCAATGGCTAGTGATCAACATGTATAAAGGGAGCGTATAATTGTGCGCGACTAATTTCGGGTTGGATGTTTTAGAGAGAATACGTGATGTCGCACAAGCTGGGCATTTAATTTCCAGATGATGAGCATTGTTCCAAGTGGTACAGAGTTTTTATTAGAAACCGGCTTTACTCTAAGTGGCGTCATTTGAACGGCACGTAGATTGAATCGAGGATCTAAGAAAATTTATAGGATCAGTTTTGGAAATGCTCCCATGTAGACGGAATTGGTCTTGTTTTGAAATGGTGAAAGTAAAAAAGATATGATGCTATCAAATGGCGGAAGCATCTGTGCTAATGTACTATTGTTATTATCGTCACCGACGAAGACAACGAATGAGCGCGATTTAAGGCAGAAAACGTTACATATATGCGATTATTAACGGGGAAGTAACGGTTTTATCAAAAATTAAACGTGGTTTTGATGCGGAGCGAAGGGTCAAGAAATTTTGTAAATGCCGAGTAGCCATTTCGATGTTGAAATTACGGAAAACCATTTTAGAACCGTGGACTGAATTTGCGAGGTGTTGTTAAAAATCAATTTCCGGAAAATATTTACAACATACAAAGTGATAGAGCTCGGACTTTTACAAGTGGCAAGTGTCGCTCAATAGGTAGCAGAGGAACGATACTGGAAACAAATCGACAAGACAGTGAACTTCTAGTACAAGAACAGAACATATGCGAAATTCTTCTATCGAAACAAAGTTAACAAGACCGTAAAATTAAGTAAAATCGCAAATAGATAGGTAAAGTAAAAAATCGGTACTTTCTCAATGTCAATGGGGAATAAACGAGTATAAAAAAAAAAACAAAAAACACCTTCGATATAGGCCACTAGAAAATTACAGCGATCTAAGAAACAATTTTTATATAAGTGAATTCTTACTAGAACCCATTGCGTGCGCGCACTTACATAGAAGTGTTACGACATTACGTTTAATTTGTAGGCAGTCTACAAGTTGATCTAATAATTATCGTATCAGTTCCGTTGATTATTTTCAAATCAAATCTTTATTATTATTATTATTATACAATGGTAAGGCTACGGTAGACAATGCTTCGCGAGGTGTAGCCAAAAATAAGTAAACAAAAATTTTTCTTGAATTCGATTTAATTAAAATTATAACGATAGAAAAATTAATATGTATTTTTGAAACTCTACCGCATTCTTAAATCTCTATAATCTGTGAATATCGCGAATGATTTTTATTCGTTGCAGCACGACACGACATATAAATATTTTAATTTTAAAATAAGTATCAAAGCGCGCCATACTCTGACGGGAGGTAGGTTTTTCATTATCTGTTTTTGAAAACTCGAGCAACTTACCGTAATTTCCGGAAAAAGGTCTGTTCCGTAATAACATTATTTTCATAACCTAATGTAATGTTACCGGCAATATTCGGAAAAATCCGACAATGTCGACATTGCCTAGGCATTGTCGAAAGTAAAAATAGTGAATGTCAATATTTCCGCGGTCCCAGCAGGTAATGTTCGAAAAATACTTTTTCCGTAAATACGAAGCTAGATTTATATCATTAATCATTTAAGACTACTGAATTTTTCCGCTTTGTTGATAACAAAATCTAATTATAATCTGGTGCACTGAAAGGGTGAATGAATAAATTTTTCCCCGATTGTACGATTAGCAGCACCCTTTTCTAATAAAATTCTTCATAGTAATCGATGCTATTTGATTTTATTCGTTAAAAAAAGTCGATAATTATTAACGATATTAACCAAAATAAGTATTTTGATGATTGCTTACTATTGAAAAATGCGTAGTTTGATCGCAGAGTTAAAATTATAATTTTCATTACGAAATAGCAATAAATTGCACTAACGATGACGCAAACGTAACATATTTGTTTCGTCAATCTTACACACGTAACACACTCTACTAATACTAATAATAAAATTTTTCATAAGTAATATCCTTTGCGTAACATTTTTTGTCTTGTATTATTGTGAATCTATTAAATGCACCAGATTATAATTAGATTTTGCGATAACAAAGCGGAAAAACTTAGTAGTCTTAAATGGTTAATGATAGACTGCTATGATAGGGCCCCTAAATCAATCTTCGCATTTACAAAAAAAAAAAAAAAAAAAAAAAAAAAAAGTATTTTGCGGACATTACCTGCTGGCAATATCGAAATTCACTAGTCACATTCGACTATGCCTAGGTAACGTCGACATTGCCGGGGATATTGCCGGTAGCATATACATTCATGGCGATTATTAAAAGAAACAAAAGAGACACTGCAGAATTTTTAAAATTTCCCCCATACACACACACACACACACACACACAATCTCGAAAGTAAATTAGAAATTAAAATTTCTTTGCGAAATCGTTTTTTCTCTTAAAAACAGCGATAAGAAAACTCCGCTGAAAAAGTATACACATACATATGTATTAAAATTAGAAAAATAAGAAAGAAAAGAGAAAAAGACAGGTACAGTGAAAATCTAAACCGTTAGTTAATCATTTTTAATTCTCCTCGCCGAAAGAAATTAAGTTTATTATCAGCTTCTGCTTAAGGTAGTTCCCGCTAATTCTTATAATTGGCTAGCGGCAGTTAAAGAAGCATAAAATAGCTTAATGAAGTCTTAAAAAGACGGTACAGCGCCTCCGGGTTAACCGCTCCGGTTGGGGTAGATTTCTTCGGGCCCCCCTTATCCGGTGGCCAAAAAACAGCAACAAAAAAAAAAAAAAAACAAAAACAACGCAAAAAAACTACAGAAAAGTACCAAAAAAAAAAAACAAAAAAACAACGCCACCCGCACTGCCGTTAAAATCTCGCGTGCGGTGTAACACATGTAAAAGAAACGGAAAATTCCTGCAAAGGAACAGACGGAGATGGAAAATAATGAAAAGTCCATTAAAAGGGCGAGGGGAGGCGACGGACGGGCCGACGCAAGAACGGCGAACAGAGGACATGCAGATAGAGAAAACTCGGAATAAGTCGGAAGATGTTTCGGGGCCATAAATTTTTCAGAAGTGAACAAGCCGGCTCGATCCTCTCGGCTGGCAGAGGAAAATAGCTGCTCTCGCAATCGCGATCTGCAAATATAAAATTAAAAATAATTCCCCTCTTTGTCGGCCGGGGCCGGGAAAAATATGCGAGACCGAAACGCAACACGATGACGATGATGACACGGGGAGGGGGCCGATGATGCTGATGACTAAACGATGCAAATAATGATGACGCAAAACGCGGCTTCCTTCCCGAACGCGGATGCGGACATTATCGCGAACGGTTTCCAGGACTTACCCTCGTTGTTCGCGTCGATGTGCAAACTCGCTTATTTAAATATTATAAATGTACACGGCGAGAGGCAGAAAAACGCGCCAAAAGCGCACCGTCGTCGATGTGTGCGCGCTCGCGCACTTTCACGAATAAAGCTTACATAAGTATAAAATTCCTTTTCGCCGACCAAATTTTCCAGCCACGCTGCTGCTGATAAGTCGCCGGATAAGTCGGAAAATTAACCAACCATGTTAAAAACCAAACAAACAGCTTTCCTATTTTTTCTTATTCCCGCCGTTTTTTTTATTTATAGTCTCCTTAACTTTATTATTTTTACTCTTTTCTAATTTTTACTTTTATTTCTCCTTCATCCTCTGTCTGCTGCTGTCGCATTTCTTCTTCTTCGTCTTCCTCTTTTATCGCGGCCTTTTTTCTTTAATTTATTCCACGCCGGATACTAGCGGAAAGCTTTCTCCTCTTACCAGGCAGGAACAAATTTTACCGAGAAACTTATGCTTTTTCTTCTTTTTCCGCCTCTTCCCTTCGCCTTTTTAATTTCATCGTTCCAGAGCTCTCCAGCTCCGCACTTAATTTCTGTCTCCAGTCGGCGATGTTTCGCGTCTGCCCCTTTTCCGTTCAACGGCTACATTTCGGTGTAACTATTACGCGTATGGACAAACTTTTCCAGCGGGGCTCGATCGGTAAGGCCGACGGGGTTAAAGATTGCAATGTTCACGCGGCGATATGTTGATTCTCCAGACGGTAATAATTTACACCTTTTTTTCTGCCGGGCGAACTTTTTATCGCTTCGATGGTCCCGCTAAACTGTCCTAACGGTAGCGCGATAATAATTGCGATAATTACACGAATAATAATTTTTTCCCGTCGGTCTGGTACAATTACGCACATTACGCACGCGCCAAGACACACCGGCCCACATATACATTTCTATGTACATGCGTGCTAAAGTGTGTCTTCAAGACGTACTAATTATAAACTGCAGTCGCGACTACCAATGAATATATTTAAATAACTTAGTGAATCTCTTCGTATAGAGTGAAGACGAATCTATAAATGAATCGAACATGATTAATGAATCTTTTAATTATAAATCAGCTACAGTATTAGCTCGCTAATTGAAATCAAGATTTCAGGCATTAAACAATATTGTCTAGCAGTGACCGGTAATAATGGTGATATAGAAAATCTTTACTACTCACCGGGAAGATAAAAAAAAGAATGCAAGCGGCCGTGTCCGTTTTACAATCGATCCCTACCATGGTTTATTTACACATTATTCTTGTTTTCCCGATGATTCATTTTCGAACATAAATAAAACTATATCCAGTCCTAGTGAGATTCGTCATAGCCTGGAGTAAATACATAAACACATCTTTCGTAAATTGTAATAATGATTAATTTTCGCCAAAAAAACGTCTTAAAAGATTGTACGCAAAATTACAAATAATTGTAGCAACTTGTCGAACATATACTATAATCGCGATGTGTTCAGCTAAAGTACACCTTTGCGATACTGAAATTAATGATACATCAGCAGTTTTTTTACGTTCAGGTGTCGAACTGTTCGAAAAACCTTTCTATCTTTCAGTTCGCAGGTGAATAACAATTATTATATATAGGTGAAGGGGGGGGGGGGGATTGAAAGGTTTCTTCCATTATCAAATTAAGCAACGCATGATTCCGAGCAATGAGCGAGCGTACATTCGACTGAACTGAATGCCAGAAAACGTACTTGATAAATTTCTGTTAGAAGCGAGATTAATATCATCAGTTTCTTTTCTATACGTTGAATTATTCGGAAAAAGATGAATCTCCTTAGAGAAATACTTTTTTTATTTAATTTAGTCGGTTAAAAATTAGCCGAAAAAAATTTAAGAAGCCGCAAAAAATATTTGAAATTTATGGAGCCAAAAACGCGAACGACTTTAAATATTATCATTGTCAGTTTAAATAAATATATAGAGATTCGAATAATAGAAATATGGAATTTCGGAGCTGAGTTGCATTTACGGCTAGCCCGTTTGCGATCCATAAATTATATTTTTTTGAATATATTAAAAAAGGTCTTGTTTAGCGCAGGCATTTAGGCAGTTTTTACCGATCCCGCAGCTAATAAGATACCGTTTAAAAATACATTCCGCAACTGATACCAGCCGGTTCGGCTGAAGAAGTCTGTGAATATTACATTATAAAATTAACGTGTTTATAAATAATTATCTCCGCATAAATAAACCAAATGCCGACGAACAAATTTTGAAAACAGACAAAAAAGACGAACAATTTTAATAATCCAATAAAAAAAATCTATTTTTCAAAGGGAAAAACATTTTTAAATATCACGAACTTATTTTATCGTTTTTCATTTTAAAAATGCGCGCGCTGTAATGTGATTGAGAAAGATAAACCAATTATAATTTTTTTATTTTCCAATAGTAATAAACATAAAACTCCTAAAGTGAGAAGTCGGGGGGTCAGTTTTTATTAAGAAAAAAAATGTATCCATACGGAAAAATGGATTTTTTACATTTTTAAAATAGTCAATAGGAGTTCTCATAGTTCGAGCGTAGAGAACAAATCTATGTTTTCAAATGTTCACCGATCATAGGTGCGTTATTACGGGTAGCAGAAATATTATTCAGATCTAAATTGAACGACTCACATTAATTTCTAACCACCAGGTATCATCGTCTCCAGGTCAACGTAAAATCAATAATTCGAATCGAACGACTCTTTTTTGGGAAAATCTCGAAATCGCTTTTCGTTCTAGTCCAAAACTCTATCTCTACTCCTTCATGAGCAGATCCAGTACTGCCGATTCGACGATGACACGCGTTATTTCGCGCTTAAAACAATGTCTCTTGTTCGTTTCTGTCTCGCTGTTTTTTCTTTTCGTATTTTCCAAACGCTTTTTTTGTCAAATGTAAAAACTTTTTTTTCTTTTTTTTTCTTTTTTTTCTTTGGGGGGGGGGCTGAACAAATACAGTTCATTTGACCAGACCCGGCTTTAGTTAACTATCAAGCCATTAGGTCACAAAAAACGTTTCTTCATCCGTTCTTGTCGTCGAAAAATGGACTGTTGATCAGAAAAACCTGGAAATCCCCGACTTTAAAAAATTCCCTCTCTCTATGCTTGTTGTTTTTAATTAAGCAACGGATCGAATCTCCATCTTATTTATGAGCGAAATAAATGGGGGGAATTATTAAATTTTCGTGAAATAATTCCAAAAGAAATAAGTTGATATTATAAAAGGATTTTAGTAATTTTTTAAAATTGAAATTTATGAAATTATTTTCGTGTAACGTTTCGAATAAAAGCAAAAGTGAAGTTGACAAAAAATTCCTTATTCTTCGTTTAATGCTTGGTGTAAAAAAATTTAGATAAATTTTGTTTTGAAAAAATTTGGACACTTTTTTGGGCGCAAAAAATCGTTATATTTCAGCAGTTTCGAGAGTTACTTTCCTAAAGTTAAATACACTAAAATGGTAAGTGAGCAAATTGAACAGCGTAAATGGTATAAACTTTCGCCTTACTCGTGTGTCGCTCATTCTGTAATTATTCTCGTCAAACTTGAAAATCGTATAAGAAAACTGTACGTAATTTATACCGAAATCGCGGACCGTTCTTGAAGAAACTTGTAAACATTCCGACTGAACTAGTTCGATCAACGATAATCAAAAAAAAAAAAAGCGAATCGTATAATACTACAAGCTAAATGCGAAATGTAATAGCCTACGGCGAGTTTGTGTAAGTACTCTCTCTATTTCGATTGCTATGCTTATTGGAATTGTTGGCCGACTATTTTTCATAGTCTCATGCGTGTAATCTGCATGTGTCTTCGAACTATCGCTCTTCAAAGCGAAGGCCAAAATTACAGGGAATTGGCCAACTGGTAACTAAAAAGCAAAAGGGTAATTAAGGAAGACGCGCGCCAACTCGCAACCGAAAAAGAAAATCAGGTAATTTCTTAGCGACCCTAACACGTAGTAGGCCAACTCATCAACGACGCGTCGGCCTGGTGATCTCTGGACCGGTGTTTCTCAACGGTTCCTTTTTTATCACGCTCCGACTATATAAAAACTCTCGAACACTATATTATTATATTCTCGACCGGTAAAAATCTACAGTAACTCGCTTACGAACCATTTCCAACTATAATAAATGATTCACATCCGCATTCAGTATGTTTTCTTAATTAACAGATTAACGATTTCTTATTTTATTTCTCATCGATGAACTAAATTTACAAATATTCTCTTACAAAAAAACAATTAACTTGTATTTTCAATTATGTAAATAAAATGGCAGCGATGATGCGGTTAATAATTTTTCATATTATTCTATCAAAGTGATTGTAATCAAAATAGATTATGTGTTGCAGCCTGATGAAATTTGAACTGTTATCTCTAGTTACTTATTAAGGAGTTGTTTTTTTTCCCGGCTTAGGAGAAAATAAACAAAAGTTTAGTAGACGGTCCCGTATAGAAAAAAAGTTGAGAAACATATACTGGCGTCGAAATTATGTAAAATTCATCGAGTAGCTTGGTGCTATTAGTTACCAGTTTTAACCGATTACTCGGAGAAGCGCATTCTCGTATGTACCCTAACTGAAATAGTTATCAGTTGACGTCCGTCCAAATTAGAGAGACATTTGACTTTGCCGAAGTTAGTCCAAGAAGAATTTATTTATAAAGCTGTTAAAACTTCAAAAATTTCACCGGGGAATTAATAGTCTACGCTGCAACATCGAACTTTCTTTCAGAAATTACGCTTACACTCTAAATGTCTCAGTTTAGCGTTACCGTATGGAAAGTGGCTAAAACTTCCCAAGCATGGTGTAAAGTTTCATCAAAGTGATTTGGCGCATTAGTCTGTTTTTGTTTTTTTTTTTTAAATAAGTTGCGGATCCAAATGGCCGCCTGCGGATTCCCGACACTCTTATTATCATTTATCATACAGTATAATCACGATCTTATTTTAATGAAATAGTGCTTAGCACTATATACATATACGAAGAAACTATTCGTATAATTAATTACGCATCATCTATGTACGTTATAAGTGATAATCGTTACAATCGAACTGGATATCATTTCAGAGAAAATTAATCGTGTTCATTCTTTTATGTTATAAGCATTGCCTATCTTTATATTCATTAAAAAATCCTTTAGAATACGTTCGAGCAATTTAATTACGACACTCAATCTATTTTGTTATTTTTCCATTTCCATATCGAGGGAAATACACAATTTTCTAATTGCTTCTAGTTGTTTTTCTGCCTTTCAGCGTCCGGGCAATAGGTAAACTTTTAGTCTTATATTCAAGTAGCCAGTGGTAATAATAGAGCCATCTTTCGAGACGGTTCATTTTTCTCTCTCCACCAGCCGTGTATGATCTTATTGACACGTTTCTTAATCGGGATTATCGCTTTTTTTTAAACGGATTATATTATTATATACATTTACTACTTCTTGATAGACACGGCTGCAGTCGTAAGATTACATATTTAGTTCAGTTTCGAATTAAAACATATTCCGCTGCACCTCAAATTACCGGAATTGATTAGCAAACACGTTGGTGTACATCATTAGACGCGGCTGAACCATTAAAACGCAGCAGAACTCTGCTTTCGTAAACTGACTGAGAATTATTTTCCGACTATTATAGAATGCGTTCAATATTAACATCAAAAATGTTGTTTCCTCTGCTAAAACCCGGTTTGTACCTCGGAAAAATATACTACCTGCTAATTCGCAATATTCCTATATGATATATCCTTGATATAGATAAATTCGTAACCTGTTTATTAAAATTGTTTAATATAAAATACATTTTTTACTAACAAACATAGGTAAGCATAAATTAATCTAATGGAATAAATTTAAATATCTTATCTTAGAAACAGTTTCGGTCACATCATCAGCTAACGTCACGGAGTCACTCAATTAAAGTGCATTTTTAGTTTCAATTCAGTGTACTATGTACTGTTAGCTGACGATATAGTCGGAAAATGTTTCTTTAAATCGAGACATTTAAATTTATTAATTTCGTAATAAGGGAAATGTATTTATTTCATCCATTTATTCCTTAAATTTATTCAAATTAATACAGATTTATTTGCGGACATCAGCCACTGATTCGACACTAAATATTAAGCTTTCTACACTTTATTACGCTTTTTCTATTTTATCGCTTTCTTCTTTGCCCATCAGCCCCGTTTCTCCGTTTTGTCAATTTCTGATCGAATTGATCCCTAATTGATTCTCTCCCCTCCCCGTATTGTTTCCGAGCAAAGGTTCTCCTCTGTTAACGTGTTCAAATTAAACACGCAAAAAGAACTAATAATAACTCTTTTAAAAATAGGTTTACGGGTAATAAATTTATTTTCATATATAATTAATATACCACGGTGAAATCCAAGTATCATGTTAAGAGGGAAACGCTAAAAGAATGTGTTTAGTAAGAAATAAAGAAAATGACGAAGAAAGATAAGTTCGTTCAACGAACGATGGAGGGAACGCAAAAAATACGAGAGAATCTGCAGTTGGGCGAACTCTCAACTTCAAATTTCGGCAGACATAAGTGAGACAGGAAACTTTAATGTGAAGTTTATTTATTGTTAGTTCCCCGGAAGAGAGAGAGAGAGAGAGAGAGAGAGAGAGAGGGTATTAAAAAAAAAAAAAAAACGTAAAAATTTTTCACATTTTGAGTGCGAGGAAGTAGGCGGGTAAGTAGAACAGTTTATGGAATAAGTGCTATCAAGAAGATGTAATGGGCGAAGGAAGGGTAACAAAACTGATGACTCCAGTGAGGAAACCGAGATCTGTTTGACTCTAACAAGTATTACAGCAAAGACGGTGAAGTATCGCGAAGCAGTTTTATGATAACAGAAACGTAGTATTGAAATACTGCATAATTGTAAATATCATACGAACGCGGTACATTATAAATGATACTGATAGTTTTTAACGAAAATATAGAGATAATTTAAAAATATAGGAAAAGATTTAATATGTAGCTAAAGCCAAATACAGTCTCAGTGAATTAATGAAGGCTATAATAACAATCAAAGCTAAAAATATTTATTACATTATTTATGTATTATCAGCTTTTATACCGTAGTGAATTAATTATTATTACAGACCTGATTTTAAACGTTTATCGCTGAACCATAAGCAAAGGTCTTTTCAGCTGATTGTTTCCAGTTTTGATTGTAATTTATCTACGCGGCAAATTTCATTTCATCCCTCCACATCTTATTGACGACGTTTCCTTATTCCTTTTATCGTTCACTGGTATCTCCATTCTGCTGCTATTTCAACTCACTCGTTTGGATTTTCCCCCCGCAAATTAAGCGGATTTTAATTTATTGATTTTGCCTATGTTAGCAATTATGAAATCAAACTCTGTAAACTTGTTTTATATTCGCTATAAGCTTTAATTTTATTTTATTGTTTTTAAATGATTCGTATTATATAAATTTGTTTTTCTTTTCTCATTTGGAGCCCGTGATTTAGATAGACAAAATTCCCCAAAATATTCTGATTCAAATCCTTGCTTGCGTATATTATATGCGTCTTACTCTTTGAAATCACTTTAAAGAGCGAAAACTCGGATTGTTCTGTCGAATATTTCAGTGGTGTTTTTCTCTGTTTGAGAAATATTAATTGTCCTAAATACATGTTCAAAAATATCTTGCTGTAATTTTTTGAAAAATATAATATGTAAATCGCCGTGTTCGAACGTTATTTTGCGCGCCGATATCGCTACTTTTGTAAACGTAACAATTAAAAATGCCAAGCTTAAGAAATTAATTTGCGTCAATTAACAAAAAAAAAAATTGATTATTTATAAAATTAAACACTATTATACAGAAAATGCATAATATACGTGTGTAATTCGAAACAAAATATACTCTATATTATGTATTTTCTGTAAGTGTTTAATTTTTAAAACGTATATACAATAAAACGGAAATCGAGATGAATAATGTTAGTTTAAAAATGCAATTATAATTATCATCGAACATCAATAAGAAAATCATAATTGCTAGGCCGTTTAATGAATTCGAAATTCCTTTCCAAAAGACTATCCGGTTATGTATCGAATGATACGGTGGGTAGATAATCAAAATTGGCGCGAGTTAATAAGCTTTGCGAGCTCAAAAGAAGGCCCTTTCCTTCGCGATACGCTGACCGCTAAAAACACGCACGTGATTCGCAAACCGAATACTTCGTGAAAATTAATTGTAAAAAACGTATCATAACACATTGCACTTTGTAACACTCAAAGTCTGTCCATCGAACATGTCATCTCCGTATGTCCAAAACTCCAAAAGGAGCGCGAGGAAGCTTTTTCATCCGCATGTACAAGAAGAATTACTGTCAAAGAGACGCTTGGAAATGATGAAGCTGCAGTCCAAAGTACTTTTAGATTCCTAAAAGCTGTCAACCTATTTCGGAAGATATGATTTAGTTTACGTATGGCAGAATTATTTGTAATTATTATCTATAAATTGTAATGTACGGTAGACGCAAATGACCTAGAAGTCGAGCGTCTTTAAATAAATATATATACACACATACACACATCGTTTTTGAGATTACCAAGAAGAACAACAGGATAAATAAGTAGAGATGCTTTTTAACAAGTATTTTAATTAATTAATGTTTTTGTTTAATTTAATTTTTTATAATAAAAACAGAAAACAACAAAAATAACGACGATCAAAAAAAGATGAAGGTTTATCAAAAAGAGTAAATAATTTTATTTTTCGGCTCGAAAAGCGTAAAATGAACATCGCGGCGGTACAATTATCTTATCTCTTGATTTAAAATTGTATAATTTAACCGATTTAGCTTTTACCATGTTTCGGAATAACTCTAGAAATTACAAAAACTTTACGTGGCATTTTACATTACCGTGACAATTACTTAATCGATAAATAATATTTTTGGATATATGCACACATTTCCCGACAACGATTTAATTATCAACCGTATATCAATTATATCAATCATTAGCTGCCAAAATATAGCCAAAATTCTTCTGGCTTAATCTCCTGACATCACAAGCTTTTCGTCAATTGTTTATTATGTTCTATCTCCCGAATAACTCGCAATACGCGACGCCACACGGATATTCCCCTACCAGACTACTAGTATGATTTGTTTCGGTTGAGCTGCCGTAAACAGCGAACTTGTCCATTCGACGCGACTACTTATAATAATCAGTAAACGTAAGCAAATCGTCCGCTGTAAATCGAGGTATTAATTAGAAATGTGAAAAAATCTTTTACATGCTCTTCTGGTCGACTGTTCCCCAGCTAGCAGCTTCTTAAATATTTTTCAATTGCTGTAGCTACAATAGAAAGCAAGAATAGATCAACGGCACTTAGTCCGGGGCACCCTTGAAGTGTGGCGAGGGGGCTAAGAATATCCCCGTTGCTGCCCAGTGTACGTCAAATTTCATGGATGGATAATCTTAACAACTGGTTTCCTCATTAGAACTATTCCAAACAGCTGTTGATAGAAATAAATTCCAATCGTGGCAACCTTCGAGACGGAGACGGCGGATGAAGAAGAAGAAGTAGAATTTTGAATCAATCGTAACTCTTTTTTTCTATCTTGCCGATAATCGAAAAAGCACCACCACAGAGTGTTGACAGATTTATTAGAAACGTGTCAGGTCTTTTTATGACAGCGTAAGGATATTCGATTATTTTTACGGATAGGCTCAAATTAAACCAGTGAACTTGAAAACGGGTGAATTTGGGCAATAGAACTTTCCAACTGAAGAATATTAGAATATGAGCTACGTCCGGAGCAACATAACGAGTAGTGTGTAGCTTTCATAACCACAAGTGTCGAACGACAAGTACACACGGACTACTTTTCTCTTCATGCGCGAATAATACCAAAAATAAAAATCTCTACCGGAACATACCGAGGTAGACCGAAAAACACTGATTATCTTCCAATTTATTAAACACGCTGTTGTAGCAGAGAATGGTGGATGTGTATTGAAGTTGTGATTAGTCTGCATTCATCAAAGTTTCAATGTCTCAGTAGTGTTCAAATAAGCGGCCCCCATAGGTCGCTCGTTTTAGTTGAAAAGCTGATATTATTTTCATTCTCTTTAACTGGCAATTGTTACATAATTCTATCGATTTAGCATAAAGTACAATCGGAATCATTTTGGATGGTTCCGGAAATGTCTCTCTCGACAATCTTGTCATTTTTTATTCTAATTTGTTATCTCTTTACGGGTTCCTGCCTCGTACGTCACTTTCCTCCCTATGCACTAGTTCCTTCAGTCAATTTCTGACCGAATCAGTACTTATTTCTCTTCTTGTCGTTGCTGGGATCCTCCCTGCCGTCAAATAAAGAAAACTAAATAAATGAATTGCAGCGAGTCCCAGCTCAGCAATAAAGTTTTCAGAGACCGCCCCGCTAAGGAAGAGGCAGGTAGGGAATAACACTTCTAGCCGGGGTTTTTATTCGAATAATTGAGAGGCGATATTGAAAGGCGCTTGTCGAGCGGCAAAGAGAGCGGCTCGTGTGCGACAAGTTGGCCGACCGAAGGAAACGAGTTGCACGAAGAGCGGCATGCCGAAAGAAAACTGAAGCGATGTCGGCACATGTTGCCGCGAATGAAAAAAAAAAAAAGAGAAAAAAGTGGAAACGGCTAAGGTATGCGGCATTGGCGTCTTCATCAGCAACTCATTTTGCAACTGTTGTCGAACTCGTCTATATATAGGTCGACGTACATGTACGGTGCACGCTTTGCCGACGAAAGTTGGAACCGATTGCGCGCAACCATGTCGCAGTCTCATTCCCGCTTCGAGCGTGGTACTTGCGGGAAGCGGTTGCATGGCAAACTTTCACCGGAGCAGCTTTCAGATGACGGCTAGCGATAGGAGAAGACGACAATCTTAGACGGTTGCGAGATCGTGACGGCGAGACCAAGGGTGCGACGGATACGGGAGGCCTGCAGATGAGGATAAAGATAAAATATGTCGAGAGAGCGGGAGCAGCGAGTTCTTTCCGGAGCGAGCGAGTGCTCTGCTGCTCGCTCTAAGTTATTATTAAAATATGCTAATGCGACACATCGGCTGCGACCGGCGTGCGGCAACAGAAGTTGGTTTTCGGCTACGGTCGCATCCGGAGTGGTCCGAGGAGGAGGTGGCAGCGGTGGCGGCGGCGGCGGCGGCGGCGGCGGGATGGCTTTTTGGTCGCGAAGTGTGTGCTCGTCGCTGTCAGCGCTTGTCACGGTGCTCTTCAAAAAACTTCTTGAGCGGCATCGACGGAAAAAGCGAAAAAGCTCCGCGTGCCATTCGAGAGCGACAATATAATTATCGCTAATGATCGGCCGAAACGTAATTTAAATTTCGAACGAAAACGGATTTCGTAGACCAGATTAAGCGAAATGCGCCGCGCTCTTTCCATGCTTAGCCGATATTGTTCGCACATGTCCAGCGGGCCCCCCTGCCGTTAATGCATAGTCGGCGCACAAACTTATCCTCCGGCAGCCGTTTTACATCAAACGTTTTGCGAGCGTTTCTTTTCGTTTTTGATTTTTCTTAAAACTTTCATTCGCTGACGTATGTTTCAGGCTCGAACTTAATTAGACGTTCCGCTACAGCCTCCTCAATAGTTTTTAATTTTAGCTTTTTTAGTGCACCGTCGCGGACTTATTTAACGCAATTCGTGTCACCCGCAATTGACCAGGTCTACCGGATTCACACTTTCAGTTATCTACATTTTTCCGTTTGTGTTTTTGAAGTTCTGAAATTCTTCAAAATATTCCAAAAAATAGATGTCGATGAAGTAGTAATGCTAATAATAATAATAATAATAATAATAATAATAGTAGTAATGTCAGTAATATGAACAACAGTGTTTCATCCTTTTGTTGTGCTAAAGCTATTATGATCGGGGTTATACAAATTTATACGTTTCATTTATGTGTACGAGTGCTTGCTGTCGTACCTCACGCGACTGGAAGCGATTGTGTATTTCCTTTTTGGTTATTTCCACTCGTCGCGCTGATTAACTTAGCAGTAGCATCCAGCCCCTTTGACCGTCTCGATACCTATACGGAGCGTGTTTCCACGACACTGCTACCTCATGATTATCCGCGGAACTAGATGGAATTTTATTTTTTCAACTGATTTTGATTATGAGCATCGCTAACGATTGAATTTTTAATCATAAATCGCTAGTTCTACATTTCGAGGGGAATCAATGATCGATCGGCTTTTGATTAATTAAACGGAATACACGTGTGAACTGCTAAACAATCCACTGCGACTAATGTGCGCGACTATATTTTCGACAGTTCTGTTTCACTAAACATTGCTACAGTGCCTACGTAGCGTCAATTAATGGATCTCGGCAAGCCTGTTGCCTGAAACGAATAGAATAAAAAGACAGGAAAAAAACAAACCTCAGCGTGAAGATAATGCGCAGAAAAAATAATAAAGAAGTACTGCAGACTTAAATTTTGCGGCTCGAAAATTAAAATCTCATTCCGCGATAAACTTCGGACAAATACGAACGGTAAAAAGGTAATATTTACGAACGTGCTGGAATCTTCCTTTATTGAAAATGTCACTTTTCCTTGCGGAATGCCATCGGAAGGTTTACATTCTCCTTGGTAATAATACTATAGTACCTGCAGGAATTGCGGAAAGGAAAACACGTAATTATAATAAGGAAAAAAACAAAGAAAGACACATATAATTAGGTAGAAGTAGTATAGAAGGCGCGCTCAATATGAACGAGCATCGGAAAAAAATATGATTGACATCGCAGACTACCCCGAATTGTTCGGACGAGAAAAAAGTCGATAAAGAAGAATATGAGGAAATAAAAACAGCAAGATGAGAGGTGGCGGAAATCGTGGGGAAAGCGGATTTGGCTGTAATAGAGAACGAGAACCGACCATAAACCAAAATGAGAACTTTTCAAAAGTTAAGGAGAAACGAATTTCGAACCAGTTCCTGTGCATAAACAGCGCATGCTCGTTGAAAAGAACGTACGAAAAATCAATTTGAGTAGACAGACTGTCTGAAGACCGATCGAATAACGCAGTAAGATGATTGGCTCCGAAATGTAAAAGATCACTCTGCTCCCAATAATAGCGGCCGAATGGACAGAAAGCCCGAGCAAAAAAAAAGTAAAATAAAAGCAAATTTTTTTTTCTTTTAACGAACACTAATCACTGTTGGCAATTGGTTAATTTCAGTTATTCTTGCCGACGGAAAATTCGCGACATTGCGATTATTGTGAGTACAACGAAGTTAGAACAGACCGCATCGTTGTACATCTATTATGATTAAAAAAATTTATAATTCCATGTTGGTGCGAAGGACTTTACAAATATGATTTTTTTCTTTGTTTTTTTGATTTTCTTTTACAAGTATTTGTTGAGTTTTTTCATCGGGTCGTGTTTCGACAAAAAACAGAAAAAGGAATTCGTGCCTGGCTAAAGGATTAACCGGTTCTTTCACATGCAGTAGAATACGCGGAAGTTAATAGTGTATGCAAAGAAAAAAATCAAGTTGTGTGGAATTTAAAAGCTGCTAGAACTTCCAGCTAGTACAACGATATAAATTTAAGGCGCATTCCAGCAACTTTCTAATGTTTTTAATAGAAAAATTCAATGATTTATAAAAAAAAAAATAATAATTATCATGCAAAAGTCAAGCAGTTTCGCTAACATTTGACTAGATCCTGTATTGGAAAATGTCTTAAAATAATTCTGGTCACTCCGACATAAATAATATGCGCTTCGCATTAACATCATAAACTCTACCTTATAATATCGAAAATGTAGTCTATTCGGAAAATATCTCATACGGCTGTAATATAGACGATAATACAACTGTCCGTCGCCTAAAGCCGTTTGACATTTTTTGGTTTATTCGAAGACCGCCTCTTTTTTCATTTTACGGTACTTTATCCACTTTTTTTTTCTTTGTTTATATTTTTTACCTCTTAAGCTGCCTCCCCCCAATCACTTGACATTTATAAAACGTAAATACATGCATTACATAAATGTAAGTATTGTCATAGCTCAACGTATCACAATTCGCTTGTAAATTTATTTAATTAAAGAAATAAAAATCAAACAGAAAAACGACTAAATAAAATCAACCGGTTCCTGCAGATTTTAAGAAATGATGTTACGGCAAAATGTGAATATTGCGAATGAATAAAAGAAATCGTCAGTGGTATCGGGAACAGCTCGAGTCTTCACAAACTACAAAGACTTCATATATTTTGTACTTTATTAATTTATTATCAATTTATTCAATATGCACACGTATTGTGTATGCAGCTGCGCATCACTCTCGTTTACCTTATCTGGAAATAGCATTCCGGACCTCGTCTAACGTAGCTCACTGTAGTAGTAGAATTCGAAAAATAAACGCGCGAAAAATGATTAGTCGGTCGGCGAAAGCCATTATTAATTAATTAACAATGAAAAATAACGATTGGTAAAGTACATAGAGAGGAGGCGGGAAAGTGCAAGCCTGCAAGTTTTAAAAGTCAGATTAACAAGCACGGAACTATGTATCACATTGTACGAGACCAGCGCGGAGACGAAATAGATATTAGCCGGGGAAGATAGAATTATCCGCAAATGAGGTTGTCCAAAAATATTTAACGGAAAATTGTGCGGATATGAAATTAGCGGGAAACTATCTAAGTCGAAGACACTCGAAAGGTTTAAGAATGCATTGAAATTTAGCCGGTTTAGTCGAACATACTTCACCGATGAAGAACTCTATCCACCGAAATTTAACTATTTCTACTTTTTTACCGATGAATCTTTTGAATCTTTTAATCTTTTAATCTTTTAATCTTTTAATCTTTTAATCTTAAAACATGAAAAGAAAAAAATATTTAATTGGTCAATTTTTTTTTTGTTACCGGGGAATTGGCGGGGTTACCTTACAATTAAATAATTCAACGGCACCCCGAATTACACGCTTTATTATAGAAATTGTCAATTTTTGACGATTTTCGTCGCATTTTTCGATTTTTCTGTTTTAATTTCCGAACCAACCGGAAAAGAGGGAAATATTTTCTTAATCAACCGGTTTGATCTGAATTCAGTTGAACCGATGCGCGCAATTGCTATTTCCATAATTAGCAAATTTCCAACTATTCATTCACTGCGTACTCTTCCTTTTTTTAAACGTAATCTTCATCTTTTTTTCGAATTGATTAATCGGTAAAAATGATGAATGATTTAAAATGTTTAATTAATAGACACACTCATAAGTGGTTAAATTGGCGCGTACTGTACGTATATAGCCCCGTGCTTTTTGCTGAAATCTGCAAACTGCTGGAGAACTGAGTCCAGATTTCGTTAGGATTACGAGAGAAAGTAATTAAAATGGCGTTGAAAAGTCAACAGAAAATAAATGAAATTCTAGTTATCATTCGCGGGAATTTTACAACGGAAGTTTCTTCTGCCTGGTTAATTTCTGGTAAATGCGGAAAGTAGATGAGGGAAAACTGCAGCGATACTACGTTAGGAGAGCGATTTCAAGTGTAAAGATGCCATTTTCAAATAGTGAGTGGAAAGGGGCTGTTTCTTTTTTAGGTTACCGAAAGGGCGACAACGAGAAAGAACAGAGAGAGAGAATAAATGGCAGCGGGTTGTTTGAAAGTGCTCATCGGTATTCAAGCACCGGATTGGTCGGACAAGAACTGTCAATCAAACGTTTTATCATCGGAAAAGCAACTCTATAATGCTATGCAACACGACGACGGTAATTCTACGGCGGCTAAAGCTGGCGCGCTCTCGCAACCACACACACGCACACACACACCATATAGCAGTACGCACTAACACATGTTGCTGCCAACAAACAACTAGACCGCAGTTCGATGTTAGATCGCGGCTTCCGGCATCTTTGGACGACAGGCACATCCCCCACACGACAACGAGACAACGACCCGCTTTCCCGTCAAATAACAAAGACGTCCACCAGAAGGAAACTGTCTTTCTAATCTTCTAAGACGACAATTCCGCCCGTCGAACAAACTACAACAACAACTCCAGACCGCAAACAAACTGCCTGACAACATAACGCGATAATCTGGGAAAATGTACGTTTTTACGTATCTCTTCCGGCACTTTGAGAACCGCTTTTATTGTGAAACGTGTAACGCTGTTTGTCGCAGACCTAAAAAAATATTAAACTTAAAAAACAAATAACAATGTTGCGAAGAACCGTTCGCACAAAACTTTAGCGCCTTCCTTTCTATCGTCCCCGTCATTAAACTTGAGATCATTTTGATTAATACGTCAAAATTATAGAATATACTTTTATTTATTTATTTATTTTTCTTTTTTTTTTTTTTTTTATATGAGCTTTTCCCTTTAACAGTTTGTAATCTCCTTAATTCTACTTAGTCGTCAACGTTTCTTTACTTTTTTTTTTTCTCTTAAAAGTTGTATTCTGTACAAATATTATTGGATTCTTCGGATTTTTTCCTTCCATAAACACTGCTTGCAGGCGCGCTTTCTTTAAATACCGCCACTCGCAAGATATTTTTCGTTTCATTCAAAAGCCGCTAATTCGATGAAAGTTTTCGAAATGTGTCTGCGAAGTGCACCAACTTTCACCACTCGTAAGATATTTAATCGGCAGTATATGGACGCTTGAATCAGACACCATTTAACAGGAAATCGTTCAGTAAGTCCTTCCGGAAGGTTATTTTTTACCGAGGACAATTGATAATCGGTCGGGGTCCTGCGCTCGGCAATTGATGCTAGAACATCTGCTGGCATCCGAAAAGGTTACCGCTCAGTTATCTCGCTCATGATGCAACAAACACCGACCTCGCCCGAAAACCGGCAATTTATAGATTCGCTGAAACCTCTTTGAACACACTATTTTTCCTGATGTAACTAAATCCGTTTTTGTTTGTTAATATTTATAAATGTAAAATAAATAAATACCTCGATAAATTATTAAATTACTTCAAGAAATTATAATAAATACTCCTCAAGTTAAGAAAACATTTTCGGGCTTTAGCAATATAGAGTGAACTCAGTCTTTAGAGTTCACCCTGTGTATTGTAAGCCGGTGAAAACGTTTCTAAAGTAAGTTATTTTAATTTATTAAAGTAAATTATTTTATACCTATTTTGTTTGTTATCGAGGTATTTATTTATTTTATATTTATACTTTTCCGCTGATAAAAATGCGGCTAAAACATTTTTTCGAATTTCGTTTCAAATCTTTCACTTTTTCGCAAAATTCTATTTCCAGAACGACAAGTCAAAGTGTTATCCTTTCAAAATGAGAATTTCGAAAACACTGCTCGAATTAGGTAAAAACAGCTCGATTTATGCAAGTACCTACTTAGACAAATTCGAATTGGACACAAGCATAATAGTTTGAATTGGATAAAACTAGTTCAAATTAAACGAGAACAGTTTAAACTGGATATAAGAACAGCCTGAATTAGCCAGTCGCAGTTCAAATGTTAAAAACCGAATTAATTCTCGTCGAAACAATGTCAGCATATAATTGGAAATTTTTTTTTTAGGAAAACAATTAGACACCAGGTTTAGAAAATTTAAACTTAAAACTTAACGTTTCGAAAAGCTATTTTGGGAATCGGAAAGAATTAAAATTTTTTTAATCTTGCCTAATATATTGCCGTAAAAATTGAGTACTCTATTATTATATAAGAGGAGCCGACCACCTGCGATATTTGCTAAACTTTAGGTATATTTTTGTTCACCTAATAAAACGCTGTCGAATATCTCTGATCTAATGACCCATCAGTGTGTATATTATTCGATAATAATCATAAATTGAAATTTGATTATACTAATAAGTTGAATATTATTTAGCTCATTATCCATTATCTGGATTTTATCTCTTTTTTTATGTCAGTATTTTTAGTGGAGTCATTAACTCTTTCCAATGCAATTGAAACTGAGGAAGTCGAGGGTTTAATATAGTTTTCACTGTTCAACGTCCATTATTCACAGCGGCGATTTTACAGAAAAAAACTACATCCACAGCTGTACCTGTTTAAAGTATTCCACAACCGTCGTGAACTTCCTCAAGGATAAAAATAGCGGAAACGAATAATTTCTTTTATTTAGACAAAAAAAAATAAATAAAATAACCGAAATACATGAAATATAAATATTGGAAAAAATAATAACAACAAAAATATTAACAACCGGTGAACGGTCGAGTCAGCAAGAAATTATATAAAAATAGGAAGAGGCGTACCGTCATCTGATACAGCTTAATTTCGAGAAGGAAGAAAGGTATAAAAAATATTTCACTCTTTTATTATCAGAAATGAATTCCTTGTGAACTGATTTAGAAGACACTCACAATGATCGTAGCGAATAAACTCATTATCTGAGTTCAAAGTATTTTTTACGTTAAACACACGTAAGAGGAATAAGAATGTTCACTTAGGCTACACCGTGATGAACGTGTTAAGGAATAAAAACAATGGTGACGCAATTTCAACCAAAACAGCAAACGTAAAAATTCCCTTCCATCGTTAAACGCGTACGAGATATTCTTGAACGGCAGTTTAGAGAATGTTTCCAGAAACTTCGAAAACAAATTTGGGTTAACGTTTAAAAGAGAAGGGAAGAAAATAGAAAAGAAAAAAAGTCGGATAACAGGTAGAACTAAAACAAGATAAAGACCGTTTCGTTCGATGCAGCCTTCGAAAATTACATACGTGTAGAGCGCGATCTTGTTCTCTTTTTAAGGAGGTGTAAACTTGTTACGTTTTTAAGTATATCTAACGATATCAAGACTCTAATGGCAACCGATAACAACCTAGTAAGCGATGGAAAAATGCAGTGATGCCGAGAGCTGTGCCCATCAGCAGTCGCATTTCCGAAAGCGAAATTTTTAAAAGGATGCCGTTTGAAAATTAAACTGTTCGACAGATTAGGACTTTTCTCTTTCATATGAAATTGAAGTAATCACCAAACAGCTTTTATAAACAAACGAAAATTTAATAGAGCAATCCGGTCGTGGAATTAAGCCATTAAAAAGCTAGACGCAACATTTTTCTTGTTTGCAACAATGATGCAACTATTAAAATATCGTTTAGTGCCTCTGAACGCGTCGAATGGTGTTTAAGTAAAAATTAAGCGCCCCCCCCCCCGAATACATTTTAAATGCAACACTTTAGAAAATATTACCCGAACATATCTATGGGACTTCTCTTCCATCGTTAATCGCGTTAACGAAACACAACCAGACGACATTTCTTCAGTTTACACCTAAACGGCTTTTTTCGTTAGACGCATGTGACAAAAAAAAAAAAAAATGCTAAATATAATTAATACGATATAATTTAAAATTCGCAGAAAAAATAACAACAAGAAGGCGTAATCGATTGGAATGAAATTTGGACACACATCATCGAGAGGTATATAATGACTATACTCAGAAAACATAATTTTCCTAAAAAAAAAAAAAAAAAAAAAAAAAAAATCTTTATAACAGCAATCATTAGAATTGGGCGACTTGTTCCAAATTTTTTTTTTTCTTTCTGATAACGTTTTCGTACCATTTTGAAATTTTTTTTTTTAAATCTTTTTTAACTTGTATTACAAAATAATCTATCAAATTGAGAAAAAAAATAAAAACTAATTTTTGATATAAAAACCGCTCTATTATTCAATGATCTTTGAAACAACAGAAAAGAGCTTATTCGCTATTAATTTATATAGATGGAAATAACATAAAATATTCAAAACAATAATATCAGAAACAATTTTTTTTATTATTTAAACATTCGAGTATTCAAAAAAGTAATCATAAACTCTATATTGAAATGTTAATAATTCGTTTTAACATTCAAAAGGATATTCCGAGTAAAATGACTTAACATCTGAATATAATTTATAATTAATTTTTGAATTTTTAGTATTTTAATAAAAAAAAAAAAAAGAATCTTTTCACATTCCTGTTTTAAATAAATTGATGTTATTTGCACTTACAAATTAGTTTTTTTTTTTTTTTTTTTTTTTTTTCTTGTGAAAGCAACATCCTGTACCGTGTTTAACTGCTGTGGCTATTACAGTACGAAGATGCGCAGTTTGTTTTTATAGATATCTGCTTATTCCGCTAGATCTGATAAATTGTGTTACAGATAAAATTGCATCGGGGGAATTCTCAAGAATGTTGGTGACTGTTTTGTTATTAATTGAAGGGGGCCGGTGAGGTGATAATGCTGGACAGTCGCATAGTATACGAGGAGTTGAGGGAGCAACATCTTGGCCACAGAAAGGACAATTCATAGGAGAGGGGGTTCTTTGCAAAATAAAATTATGCGACATGGCCGTATGGCCTATGCGCAAGCGGCTAAGTGCACAGAAATCTCTGCGGGAAATGCTTTTTTCTGGCCACCATGGTTCCGTTGAGGGTTTAATTAACCTCGAGAAAGTCTGACACGAGGACCAATGGGTTTTCCATAAGAACGTGAGATTATTGAAGATTATGTTCGAGAGATAAGGTGGAGGTGGGACAAATTAGTTAAATAAGCTTCTTGAATGCTTCTCTAAATTGTAGTTTTATTATGAAAAAATTGATGTTTTCAAATTTTAAATAGGCTACTCTCTAAGTAAAATTATTATTTCAATATAGTTCATGATTAATTTTTGAATATTTTAATATTTTAATAAAAAAAAAAAATTGTTTTTGATATTATTGTTTTTTATATATATTTTATGTTATTTGCATCTGTCTAAATTAATATCGAATAAGCTCTTTTCTATTGTTTCAAAGGTATAAACATTGAATAATAGAGCAATTAGTTTTTATTTTTTTTCAATATGGCGTACCTTTTCTATCAAATTATGAATAATTTGATAGATTATTTTACACGTTTAAAAAGATTTAAAAAAAAGAAAAAGTTTCAAAATTGTACGAAAACGTTATCAGAAAGAAAAAAAATAATTTCGAAACACATCACCTGCTTCTAATGGTTGTTATCATGAACTGTTATTTTTTCTGTGTGTAGACTTTCTTATACCTATATGACGTGTCCAAATTACATTCAAAAGGATTAAGTCGGTTTTCGGATTTTTTTTTTTTTTTTTGATTTATTCAAAATCCAACATAGGAAGAGATCTGAAACTTACATGACTAACATATCTAGTTAGTATTTTTTTTTTTTTTTTTTTTTTTTGGGTGCGCCAGCGGCATTGACCCAACCAAACATACTCTCAAAATATGATCTAGATATCCCTCTGGGGCGATTTACCTTATCGTACTATGGACTTTGCTTGTTAAAAACTTTTGATAATATACGGGTTTTCACGATTTCCTGGGAGCTACAATTTATTTTATTATTTTTTCTGTGTGCGATGAAGGGAAAAAAGAAGTACTGAAAAGCGATATGAATCTTAAGAAAGAAAGAAAGAAAGAAAGAAGTTTTATTGCAAAAAACAATCGAGGAACAACATGAAAAAAAAAAATATTAGAACTTATAATTGCGTACCGCCAACTATAGCTTATTGAAATGAAAAAGCAATGCATAGACATGATAAATTACAGCTTAAATTGTAACAACAGGTAAAAAAGCAATTAAAAAAGACCTGTGCATCCCGGATGAGAAAAGAAAAGAAGAAAAAACTAAATAAATAAATAAATAAATAAATAAATAAATAAATGAATAAATAAATAAATAAAAATAATACATGTCAAAATGATATTTACAATTGTGATAAAGAAACTTAAACGCTATAACAATATAACTAATACTACAGTGTATATTGTGTTTAAGCCTTCTGTGCTTGTATCTGGTGTAGATGAACTACTCGAGTTGCGTAGAATCATAATTATCAATTGCAGAGATTAACTCATTTTCATGCTGTAAACACTTCTCGCAGAATTTACCTGTTAAATCTAATACATAGTCTCTAATATAAAAGGTAGCAGTCCTAAGGTGGTCAGATGCATATTTACAATTTTAGAGTATCTTCTAGGGACATTTAATGCACACATCTTAAACCAGATCGGTTTTGCAATAACTGCAGCTTGCTATAACTAGCATTAGAAAGTGAACTCCACACTGGACATGAATAGCAAACTATTATAGGACACGAATTAATGTTTTGTATAGAATTAGTTTGTTATTAATGCTAAGAAACGACTTTCGATTGAATAATGGATGATATATGGTACAAATTCTTTTATTAGCTTTTATGAACACATTTGATTTATATGCTCCGAGTAGTTCAACCTTTTGTCCAGTATAACTCCAAGATGATTCGACCAGCTAACTATTTTGGAATTAATTTTTATTTCCGCGGGCAGGATGGGGCGCCTGCGAGTGAAAAATACGGCTTCAGTTTTACTCGGGTTTATGTCTATTTGCCATTTTTTAAAATAACGCAATTAAGTCCCGCTTGCAGCTTGTTTGTAATTGCATTTGGTATATAAGAACTACTGCAGTAGAGCGATATGAATCTTAGAATTTAACATGATCCAGCTATTTCTTTTAGTTTTTCTCTTCGACTGGTATATTCCTGCAATTAGTCGTTTCGATAGTAAGTTTCAATGCGTTTATGCAATGGATCCTAAACTGAAAGTTTAGTAAATATCATCATCTGGTTTCAAAAAGGTCACAAAAGTATCGAACTGAACTGAAAATTGACTACTTGTTGCAGTTAAGGCGCATTTCAGTCGATCTAAGAAAAAAAGATAAGCTCATCAGTTGAGCAATATATATATATATACATACATATATCTATATATCACCTATTTTATTCAACATATATGGAGAGTATATAGTAAACAAAGCAACACAAGGATGGGAGGGTGGAATT
This sequence comes from Icerya purchasi, assembly GCA_039619475.1. Lineage (NCBI taxonomy): Eukaryota > Metazoa > Arthropoda > Insecta > Hemiptera > Monophlebidae > Icerya > Icerya purchasi. The sequence continues at coordinate 237,580,105 of CM077115.1, read as the reverse complement.
TCCATAGGAGGAAGAAAAATATTCAATCTCAGGTTTGCTGATGATTTGACACTTATTGCAAAAACCGAAGAGGAAATGAATCAACTACTGAGCAAAATCGAAGATATCAGCAACGAAATGGGGCTAAAACTGAACAGGTCAAAATGCTCCTTGCTAATAGTCAATAAAGATGAGGCAGCTATAACACAAGTTGGAAACATAATTAAGGACATCCTGATAAGCGAAGAAGTGATTTATTTGGTGGCATGCATAATAAATCAAGGTAGCTCTGATCGAGAAATTAAAAGAAGAATAGCTCTGGCAAGCGCGGCAATAGGAAAATTAATTATGATATGGAGAGATCATAAGATATCGAAATATACTAAAACAAGGTTACTAAAGACCCTAGTGTTTTCGATTCTTGCGTATGGAGCGGAAACATGGACCATAAACCTGGTTTCGGAAAGGAAACTGGAAGTCTTCGAAATGAAGTGCTATCGGATGCTACTAAGGATACCATGGACGGCCCATATAACCAACAAGTCCGTTTTAGAGGAATTACAATTAGAAAAAGAATTTTATCATTTTTTGGACACCAGTGGCCGAAGAAAACGAGGCAGGCCAGCAAATCGATATGTCGACCAAATAGTTAAGTTAACTGGTCTACAGACATCTGAATTGATACGGAAAGCAGAGGATCGACGGCAGTGGCGGTAATGGTTCAAAAGTCAGGTCTCGACGTCCGGAATCGGGCTACGATATAGAAGAAGATGTATATATATATATATATATATATATATATTAGTTCATTAATGAAAAAATAAGACTACAATCGTCACTGAACTTAACGTATTAATAATAAATATATACTACGAACTATTTAAAATGACAAATATTTTTTTATTTCGAGTAAAGCTATACGGAATTTCGTAACGCTTAAAATGACGCGTTCAATTAAAAAGTAATTAAAAGTGGATGCGAATCAAAAGTTACATACGCTAGTAACTGCAAATGTTAACTCATATAACTGAATTTCCTTTTACCAGTGAACTGCTCGCGACAGAAATGGGGCTCAATTTTGAGTTGAAAATTTTACTCTTCAGAACAGAAATTTAATCGATTCTAATGAGAATTATTTTTATACTTCTTATAGCGTATTTTTTATTTTTTATTCAAAACAATGAAAGGTATTTACAATATTATTATATTTTCGATATGCAATAATGTACGCAAAGACATCTGACATTACGTTAAATACGCTGTTATTTAAGTTTACAGACGTGTAGGAATAGATTTTTTTTCTTTTTATTTTTTAAATTAACGGTCAAAAGATAGGCAAATTATTTTTTATAAATAAAATCAAATTTTTCGCGAAAAGTTTTTATGAGAAGACGCGGAGACATATTAAGCTCAGCTATAGGGGTGTTGAGCAAAACAAGCGGTAAGAAGTCGAATATTATTATGCGAAAGAATAACTCTAAACCGCAAAATTGTATTTCACACAATTCGTTACTTTAAAAAAAAGTGTGAGATCAGACAAAGTTCTCGTCATAGAATCCGTTGCGAAGTTTAAATAACCTGGATTAAATTGAACTTTAACGCTGAAAAACCATATTGAGTTATCTACTAAAATTAAACAAGCTATATTATATAGAATAAACGGCGAATTATATGTAACCTACATTTTATAGTTTGCTTCCGGTTGAAGTCTCAAAGGTTTTTCAGCCAAAAATGCATATTTTCATTTTAATTTTTTTTCGACTTTATAACTATATAACTAGAGAACTGTATATAGAATCAAAGTATGGGTAAAACGGATGTAACAACGACGTTTGAAAATAAATTGAAGAACAAGTAAAAAGGTTTCTGCTTGGTTTGATAGTATTCTATCATTACCAGATAGTATAAAGTGAACGAAATACGTGCATAATACATCGTCGCCAGAGCCTAGTTGCTAGAGCGCTTGACTTCCGATATGGAGGTCTCGGGTTCGATCCCGAGCGACGACGAACTTATTATTACAAGAATTAAATAAATAAATAAATAATCGCTAATAATCACCTGGTGGAAGGCAATAGCAAACCACCAAGTACAACATCATATGCGCGCTAGGTCAGTACACAGTAGACCCTCACGGGACTGCACTTGTATATCGATAAATCAAACGATTACTAATCAGTTCCGAATGTAATCTTGCGTGTGTACACTAATTGCCTAGTACACTACCTATATCGGTACAGCTGAGATGTACGAATAGGTAGTCGCCGACGCTCAGAAGCAGAAGAAGAAGATATATATTTATATATATATGTATATACATATAACTCGCTCCTTCGGGCCTCGGAATGGGGCAATCACCCTTCACCCCCAGGTCTAATTTTTCTATAATTCTTATAGAAGAGTAAACTTTTTTATCGACTACGCCGCTCGACAGAGAAAAATGTTTCAGTTTCAATTTTCACCACTAGGTGATGCAGGAGCGCTAATATCGCATTAAAATCATTTTTATCCGTTTTCGTGAGAGGACACTTTTCTGATGAGTTCTAATTTTTACCACACAAGGGGATGTAGGAGCGCTAATATCGCATTAAAGTCTTATATATGGGACAAATTTTGTGACAGGACAAATTTCGTGATAGGACAAATTTCGTGACAGGACAAATTTCGTGATAGGACAAATTTCGTGACAGGACAAATTTCGTGACAGGACAAATTTCGTGACAGGACAAATTTCGTGATAGGACAAATTTCGTGACAGGACAAATTTCGTGACAGGACAAATTTCGTGATAGGACAAATTTCGTGACAAGACAAATTTCGTGACAGGACATTTTTTCTGATGACTCCTGGCATAAAAAAATGGCGTAGCCATTAATATTAACAATACACGAACAATAAGAAATTGTAAAGAAATATATGTATATATATTACACCTTGCCAAAGTGCTATTTCGCATAATGTATAAAAATACGATTCTGGAAGAATAACGTGAAAAATGTGATTTATAATAGATCCCGCAAATACTTCCCGGCACTTGTAAAACCTACTCGTATATTTATTTATTCTTTAACAGCGACTGTTATAATTCTTTTACGTTTTCATTTTATTTTTACACTTACAAATCTGATAGACTACTTCCGTAAAATTGCGTTCCTTTTGAATAAATTAACGATATAATTTTGTAATTCTCGAAGCGTATTTTAGAATTTTTATTTTTTCATTACATTCAAAAGCGTGTCGTCGGGCACTCGCGTCAACGGGGCTCCGCAAAACTTACTGAAAAAAAGAGAAAAAAATAAATAACTAAATAAAAATACATTACAAAGGAATATTTAAATAGAAAATTTCGAACTAACACGAATATTTGTTTAAAAAATATACGTAAAAATGATTTTTGAGATGGGGTAGCAAATAATGTTAACGGCAGTTTTTAAACGTTAAACATAATTTACGGTGCAACTGGTTTAGAAGGAAAATGCGATAAATCGAGTGCGCGGTGAAGAAAAGGAAGGGAAGGAAAGGAATTTAAATGTTCGCGCTAATGTTTCACACATCGTTATAAGTTTGTATTTCAGTTACTCACGGTAAAAAACCGTGAAAAATACTGTTCGGCTGAATCGTCGCGCTCAGAGTAGTGAATGCGGTTAATTTAAGTGCAACAAGCGGGGCGACTAGTTTCCGAGTCGACGTAAGAGCCTGAAATGCAGCTCGCGCTATTTAAATGACAACAAACGTAGATATATACGTAAGTAGAAAGTTCGCGAAAAGGCAGCCAAAACGGTCCCGTTTCTGTAGCTAGAGGATAAAGTCCTTTTGAAAGCGAACGATGTTTAGAGTAATTTTTCGATCGAGTATAGAATGAATTTGACACACTTAATAATAAAGCGCCTCCGGTTATGCGTTGTCTATTAGTAAAAGCGTAGGGCGAGAGAAAGTGGAAAAAAAGAATAAAGTTTATTTTAGGGAAAAGTTAACGAAAGATAATGACGGATTTCGTGAGCGGCTGAGCGAGTGAGGGCGCGGGGCAGTGAAGTGGTTTGGCGGAGCAATTGAGGGAGGATTGTGTTTGAAGATGCGGATTACGGTTGTTTAAGTCGGATGTTGCGAGCTGAAGATGACGAGGCCTAGGCCGAAGCTGCGTTTCACCGACTACTGACGGATGCAGCGGTGGTCGCGAGACGACGCTAGATCGGCATGAAAGGCAGTTTTCACTGCGGTCGCTTTCGGAGGAGTAGTCCCTTTCAGTTACCCCGCTGCAAGATGGAACAAAGAGATGCGAAGCTGCACCGTCGACATGCTGTTCCAGCCGTCGTCAGTAGGCCCGGTCGCCGACACCGTTGTCAGCATCGCTATCTATCGCGCATATATAGATGCCGGATATCACTTTAGACTTTGACAAGCTTCCAACTTACCTTGGCATCAAAAGTTCACTTGCTTTTCACTATCTCGGTAAATAAATATATTCTTCGGCGCGGCTTTCGCGAAACGGGCCAGCCGCCGCGCATTATTTTATAACGAGGCATCTTCGACTTTGCTTGCGGCCTGTCCTCTCCTCATCGGTGCTGTTTAAGAAACTCCTTTCGAAATGGCGAAATTAAATTTTTCCTCGCAAACAGCGGCCTGTCAAAAGGCAAATTAACAAATTTCGAATATGTCTGTTTCTCGTTAATTTAGTATGATGCATCCTATCGCTGATCGGAGACTGCTGCACTATAAAGAATTATCGATGCCGGCTGAATTTCTAACAAAAGATGGTCCATTAATGGAACTGGACGATGGACTCGTCGTCAACTATGGGGTGAAGTCTCCTTTGAACGGCTACTAAACAATCCGCGATATTCCCGCAATGAAACCGAAGAATAATAGGTGTACGTGCAAACTACAAACTTGAATATGAACGCAAAAATAAAACAATTTTTCTTAAAACGCGCGCCGACTAGGGAGTTCATTGCCACCATTATAATTGTATCCGAAACTAGAGATTCAGCGATAAACAAAACCATTTTTACACTCGACTGATATTATTTGGTTCCAGAACCACCCTTGGCTGCGTGACGAAACATTTTCCGGGTTTTATCGCATACTTTTCAGGTAAATCCGCAAAACCGGCTACTACATATATGTTATATATGCCATTATTAGCCTGATAGCATTTATCCGGGGAGTGGTGGCAGTATGTTCTAAGCGCTTAAAATTAAACAAGCGCTCACACACGTTCGAATGTGAACTAATTACTTATTAAATACACAAAAACTCGAAAAAATAAGTAAATGAAATAAGAAAATAAAAAGAAATTTTACCCATATAAGTAACGTGTTCCCTCTTTCTGTGGTTTTAAATTATTTCATCGCAAGATGTCCTCCGCGGTGGAAATATCTTTAGCATTATCGGCTTCATCCTCCCGATCTTCAAAACCAGAAAATAAAAAACATAACTGAGCTTCTTCTAAAATTTCAAATGTAAAGCCTAGAGCTCTGACTTTATCAATAAAACAGAGACTTATTAGAAAAAGTTCCGACTGAAATTATGAACAATCTTGATTCTAATTGTTTTTCCCTTTCGATTTCAAATACGTGAGTTACTTTTGTCCGTCTGCCGGTTCCGATTTAACTTAAAAGCTGTTATCAAAGCGATGACGATGAAATTAACCAGCCTTCATTCGGTATTGCCCAAGTCACTCTGAGCTTTCTTTTACTTTGATATCACGGCAAATGTTGTTTAAAAATCGCACGAGTTTAACGTTTAAATAGAAAATTACCGAGAAACACAAGATTAGTGTGTTCTATCGAACCGTTCATATCGTATCTTGAAAAAATAAGGACCTTCGTTAAATTATTAAAATTACAACGACATCTTCGTTTGTTTCCTTATTTCTTTTTTTCTATTTTTTGGTTCCTTCGGTGATTTAACACGCATGATTTCTCCTGAAGTCGGTTTCTAACGTTTCGGTCTGTTTTCTGTTCTAAAAGTAATTTCAAACTTACTGAAAGTGATTTCTCTAACTAGATTCGGAGGCAATCCGTTTATCCATATTTTCCTGTACAAATCCGTGATCCATTTCAAATTTCATTATCGCTGCTTCGCCTCTAGATCACACGTCTTAAACTAGAGACTCGATGCAAAATTCATCTCCTCGACTCCGTCTCGGTGCTCTTGAACCTTTCCCGGTCGCAGGAATTCTTATTGAGTCAACACGGCTTCCTCATCTATTTCTCGGATTTAGGTTATCACTTGTTGTTTAAGCGTCTTTCGCTGTTAGTCTTATGTGTTACTCCTTTCTATTTTACAAAGTCGGAATCTTACTTTCAAAAAAATTCCTCTGCTAGCTTGCGCCTCCTTACGTGTTAAACTGTATACTAAAAAACCTCCGCTAATTCTACTTCAACTTTGCCGATTTTTCTAACCCCCTAAACTATTTATTCCATCTATCTCTACCCTCTAATTCCCTTCTTCGATCAGCGATTCTGTGTAGGAATTCCTGAGCATAATTTTAATTCCATCACTCAAAAGTCTATTTTTAGCGATTGTTCTCGGCGACGACCTAATGGAGTTGGAACCTCTTTCATTCTTCTCGGTATCAACACTTCTACGAATCTTTTAGTGTTCCTTTCTTTTATACTATTTTTTTACCGTCGAAGTTACGACTACCCTACACTCTATTATATTTATCGACTTCATATCGCTACTCTTCAAACAATTTTTGATTATTTCTGATTCCACACGCTCTTCAGGCTATTTAGTGTTCCTTTCACTTTTTACCATCCCCCGCATTCTCTTATCCATAATCTTTTCTCACTCCATTCTTCAAAAAATCGTTAACCGGGTGGACATAGTAACGAAGTATTCTCCGATTCGTTTAGATCCATGTTCCGTCTTAATTTGAACAGAAATTCCTGGCTCTAATCTGCTATTCTTATTTTAAAAATTCGATTTCAGACTTTGTTCGGATATCTATACCCATCATTTCTCAACATTGCCCCCTTCTATTATTCCTAGTTCTGTTCGGTTGCCGCCCCCATTACTCAATTTTACGGTGTTATCATATTCTGCTATCTTCCTTTCGTTTTTTTTTTTTTTTTTTTTTTTTGTCTTTCCTCAACACCTTTCCCCTAATTGACCTCTTCATCCGAGTGATGAAGTCTTCTCCGATTGGAACCATGTGATCGATCGTCCATCCCTGTATATCGAACGTTCTACTTTTGTATTCCTACTTGTAATCATTTTCGCTTCCTACTTCTTATTGCGCTTCGTACATTTTATTTTTTCCTACTCTGACTCTCAGCGCATTTGTACCATCAATCTCTAACGGAGTTTCTAACTTTACCTACAGAAAATAAATTACGTTCCATAAAACCGTTAAACTGTGACTTTCCTCAAGTCGAGAAAGCAGAAAACAGGAGGTAACACGTTATGCAGACTGCGACTTGGGCACACCCGTCTTACACATTCATATCTATTAAATAAAGAACCTGCGCCCCAGATATGTGATTGCCAATTAACCGTCGAACAGCTACTGATTAAATGTCCGGTCTTCGGACAGTGTCGTAAACAATGTGGAATACCATCCAGTTTAATTTTTGTGCGATGAGGAAATCGTGCTTAATCGATTATTTCAATTTCTGAAAAAATATTCTAATTTGCCAAAGCTGCTTTAATTTTGTTAATCTTTGTTAATTTCTCTTTGTTTTCAATTTTCATAATTTTGTAATTTCTTGCGGTGTCTCTAGCCTCAGTTGCTGCATATGACACGTAATGAAATAAATAAAAATAAAAATAAAAATAAAAATAAAAATAAAAATAAAAATAAAAAATAAAATAAAACGTAGGAAAAAATAATGAATAAATTCAGAATGGTTACTAAACTTTCTTTATTAATAGAGAGATCTCTATTTACCACAATAAATGTTTTATTTAAAGGTTTTATTTTTTCATTTTATCAATTACATTTTTTTCCCCAGTTTCATTAACAAAATCCCCTTATAAGTCGCCTCAGCTCCATCAAAAACTTAATAATTATGCGCTATATATAATACATGAACATATGTATTATCAATGATCATGTAATTTTTACGCTACGGCTAATATGAAAAGTCATACAAAGATCCGAAGAATCGATGATATTAATGGCATCGTTATTCTAGCGCCCAGGGTAACATAAAAAAAAAAAAAGTAATTTAAAAGAATCTTGGAAATGTCCGTTATAAAATAAGTGACACTTTTCTGTTACGTTTTGAAATAAATTGTTACGCAAACCGATATTAAGTTTGTTTTTTGTTGTTTTTTTTTTATGAGTGACGTAATCAATTGAAATCTACTCTTCCGTAAGTATCATAGAATAAGTGTAATCTGACGGTGCAGAGTTTTAGTATTCATTCGAAACGACCTCCGTTAGCTCTGAAATAATAATGCAGACGTGTCCGGAATCCGTATTACGTAATTTGCGCCAAACTACGTAAAAGCTACCACTTTTTTCTTCTAGTCTTCAAAGCTCACGTACCGAATGACGAGATTAGAATTTCAGGTGTAAATCGCGCGATGTACAAAATTAATTTCTTTCAGCCAATTCGTTAGACACGCGAGTCAAAATTTACAAAAGACGCTGTGTTTAACTAACAACAGATATCATCTTGACACCGCTTTAATAAAAATATCCAACTCGCGAACGTTAGAGTCGCGTGGAAAACTAAAACAGTTCGTTTAAAATTCTTCAAAGACTAGTCAATTTGCTCAAGTCCTACTATTTTCAAAAATGTTCAAAAGCAAATACCACAACCGTTTGAAAATTCATTTGCGGTTCTTTTAACTGGCGATTGATCAACTATGGACAGTGAAAGACGTATAGACGTAAAAAAATTAATCCGCTGGAAGAATTGGGGAGCAAAAAAGTAATAGGTCCCTCAGAGATAAACATCGCTGAGTTAACTGGTTTAATTATAGTTACCTCCATTAATAATATACTTCTATCTGCGTCATTTTCTATCTTTCCTCAATTTAATTAATAGCTTTTTTTCCTCATAAGAAATGGTTTAATAGACCCTCCAAATATTTATATAAATACGTATAAGCAGAATTCTGATGAGAAGCGAAACACTGTGTCAGAAGTATATTAGTGAGATATAAGATAAAAAAGAGAACGGGTCAGAGTTAACATGAAATATTGAGCCGCAACACAAGAGCGCGAAACAAAGGATCAAAGAAAAGGAAATCTCACCCAGCGGAACGGAAAACAAAAGAATCCGAAGAAAAGTCACCGCTCGGGAAAATAAAACTAACAAGTAATTATCGTTAGCAAAATTTTGTTAAACGAGAAGATACATGTGTTAAGCAGCGGAAACAATAACACTAACAGTATAGGTCACTTCGATAGAGTGAACAGATGAAATAATAATGTGAGCTTCTGTAAACACACAAATTTTTACATCATCCTGCTGGACGAACTAAATACACGCACAGTATGACACCATGTAAAAACGATGTTGTAAATTACTATATTACAATTAAACGGTTATTAGATAATAATAACAATAGTAATAATGATGGTGGTGATTGTGTGCAGTTCATATCTACTTCGGATAATGAATGTTTCTTCTTTGAAATAGTTAAAGAACTAGTTCTTCGGCTTTTTCAAATTTTTACACGCGTACAACAAGACAGGCCTAACTCTACATACGATTAATTTTTAAGCTACTACGTTTTTTAGTGTGCCTTTTTCGTTTCTTTTCAATCCATTAAAAAGGCGCTAAACCAGATTTCCTCAAAATGTAATAACCCCGATTTTACATCTAGGCCGATCAGTCTCTGCAAATATACACGCGAGTAATCTTAAATCTTACATTCTCTATAATTTTTTAAAATTAAAATAAAACGCGCTTGTTCCTGTACATTTCATTTTCTCGCAGTGAACATGTTGAACACCTTTTTGTTAGACCAAATTTTCTTCAAATTTTAAACACACCATCTGCTAAACCGGAAGCTGTTATTATTCAATTTAACATGTAAATATGCAACATACGATTCCATATTTTGCCGAAGAAATTAATTTAATTCAATTAACTTCGTTCAGTTTTTGCTTTTTTTTAGCTAGAACAGAAAAATCCGCCTAAACAGATCGTTTATTTACTTCATTTAAAAATTTCCTTAATATTAACATCATATTAATTCAAGAATTAAAAAATCAACCAACGTAACCATTATTGCGAAGTACGTGACACTGAAACACGTCGGTATAATTTTAAAGGTTTTTTTTCAATTTCGCTACATATGTTTTTGCTTAAATCTACCAAGTTTCCTAATTTAAATATAAGTCACTTGCCGATAGAGACAGAAAGCTAATTTATACACCTATGTTTACCTGTGAATTTGTACATTTATGTTTATAAATAAATAATCGCTAGTAATCACGTGGAAGGCAATAGCAAACCACCACGTTCAAACATCATATGCGCGCTAGGTCAGTACACAGCAGACCAACATGGGACTGCACTGGTAGCGCGATAACAAGCGGCTACTATCAGTTCCGAATGTAGTCTTGCGTGTGTACACCTGCGTTGCGTGTATAATAATTGCTTAGTATACAACCTATATCTGTACATCTAAAATGTACGAATAGGTTGTCCACCAACCGAATGGTTGAAGATATAATGATGATGATGTTTTTTTCATGATTATTTATTTCCATTTATTTTCCGAATAAGATTTATCGCCTTAATTTAAATGTACGTAAGATGATCTCTTGTTTAATAGAGATTTTTATACAATCACTGAAACGAATGAACCGGTTCTTAACAAAATCGGAGCATCCATGTTCAAGCGTAAACGTCACCAAAATGGTTTTTAAACAGAATGTAATCGTGTTAAGTTGTGTAAAAAAGTTTCTTTATCAAACTTTTTTAACTGTGTTTGTCATGTTTGTTCAAATCAATCAGACATCCTATTTTATAATGTTAGCTTCTAAAGTAGAAGGGCTACGCCCCCTTATTTTTTTTTTTTTTTTTGTTTGATTTGTTTTCGGTGGCAATGTAAATTTTTCTGTTAAAACTGTTGTTCCTATGTCGTTTCTGAAAATTTTCTGCGATAGCAGTTTACACCGATAGATGGCGCTCGATAATGGTAATTTTCTGTATGCCATCAGTTCACTATGGAAGCGTCGTATTCTTTTAAAAAATTGAATACCAGAAAGTGAAAAATAAAATAAAAAAAAAAACATTTTAAAAAAGGGGAGTTTTTGTTTTGAAGATTATTACAATATTCATTTAACTTTCGGGACAAAACAACTAGTAATTTTTAATAATTAATAAACTATAATTTTAAAAATGTACCTTATACATGCACTAGAAATAATTTTTCTTGAACAACCATTAAAAATTTGATTTTTTTTTTAACATGTGTATTGCGTTTAAGGATCCCGACAAGCCTTACGCTTGTCGGGAAGGTCCTAAAAATTTCACATGTCTCCATTCTTTATTTTATAAATATCATACAAAGCTGCTTACAATTATTATAACGGAAACATGAAAACAGTTATCGATAAAACTTGTAGAAAACCTTAATTTATTTATGTATTCTGTACCTGATTTTATTCTTATTCTATATTATTACTTATAATTATTCATCACACCCTTCTTCCGTGTATTCCCTACGAATTTATACCTGCGCACATATCCGCGTAGATTTTATTATCTACATTAACATTATTGTCTATGATCCATTTTTTTTTCTTTTTACTTAAATTTTCGTTCCTTTCTTGTTAGGTGTCAGTTTCTTAAGAAATTCTGGTAACATATTTACTAATTTGTGTAGCAGATTTCTCTTTGTATATATTTTCATCATGCTTGTTTAAGTTGCTGAATTCCTGGTTTTTATAAATTTGAAATTTCCGAAGATCTATAATCTAATTGCATTTCTTTTTTTTACTTTTATATTTTTGCCTAGCTAATTCGTTATAATTAAGTAATAAAGATACTGTTTCGGGTTTAAAATATTATTATTTTTTAATAAATGAGTCGTTAAACCATAAGATAAAAGCATGAGTTCGATACTCTTCCGTTTGCGCCCCCACGCTTATGTATTCATACTTCAGCAACTCCTTTTTAAATAATTATTCGCGTAGAATTACCCGTATTTTTATTTTTTGACGCATTTAAAAGATACCGTCTTTTTTTTTTTTTTTTTTTTAACTGTTCGATTATAGTTTATAGCCATTAAACATTTTTACAGCTGCTTTTTTTAATATTATAAATTTTTAAAATAAAAACGTTTCTTAAAAAAATCAAATTTAATCATGTAGTAGTATTTTTTAAATTTGTATGTACGCTCATAAGATCGACATAATTTTCTAATAATCGTCTACATTATTGAAACGGTTATTTATTATTATCGTATGTTTCAAATACTAAATTCGCTAGAAACTTTTTCACGTTTTTTTTTATTTTTTTTATTTCGGAGAACGGTTTGAAGAAGCAGTTGTTGTTGTTCGGTAAATTTTTTGAACTGATTATTCATACAGGCGACTGAATACACAATTTCTGGAAATTACCTTGCGCGAATAAGTATTTTAACTAATTAAAATAATATAACGTTTTGTTTTTTTCCCTTCGCCGCCACTTTTGCATCTCGAGATGCTGGAAGAAATAAAAGGCATGAGCAGTATATTAGTAAATACATAAATTAACACACAATGTACGATTTAAATTTCTCTTTTAGCGTACCACATTACCCTTATACCAGTATAATAATAATTGATAAACATATAGATATATCCCCCCCGGAGCCTTGAAACTTTTTAATCAACTAGCCATGATGACTATTTCCATAGGCGCGTAATCATGGACAATTTGGAAGACTTTTATAATAAAGTAGTAGAACAATTTGCCAGAAACCCACGAAAATTATGTTTTAATTAAGATTTTATTCTTGTTTAATAAAATATTAAGCCCCTTTACAAATTATAAATTTTATTTTTCCCCTTAACTCATATCCTCTTTCTATCATCTGCCCCCCCCCCCCATGGTGACTGGCAACTCATCTTGCCCCACCCCTGGCTCATCGGCTGGCGGCACCCTTGTGTATATATATATATATATATATATATATATATATATTCGAATTACTTTTAAATTTTACAAATTCAGTTAACATTATCGGCGGTGTGTAGTTTTACATTGAAAATATTATACGAAGAAAAACAATAATTCTTTGACTTACATCGATTTAAAATAATTATTGTAAAATAGAATATGCGAGGTTTTATTACAATTTTGTAATGTCTCAACTATATATAGTATTCAATTAAGAAATTAAGTAAAATTACAGTTTCATTTATAGAGTGAAAGCCCTTCCACCATATCAGGCAGTAACAATAAAATACACTAAAAACTCTATTCCGGACTTCATTTTAAAATTAACGTTAGTAATATACACTGTGGTCATAAAGCTATCAGCTTCGAAACACGTCAGTGTTTAAAAATTAAGTGTATATGATTACTGTTTCATAAAAAGTGTATATTTTCCATTGATTCATTTGACAATAATATGTTCAATAGATTTTAATATTAACTATTTATTTCCTCGAAGATTTGCTTCATGTATTTATTTCTACTTTTAAAAAAAAAAAAAAGCAAAACAGTCTAGTAGCGAGAATAGCATTTCGAGTTTGGCATTTTGTACCTAACTAATTTTGGGGTAGTCCTATTTCTACAAGTCTTATTTTGGCACAGTTCATTTTCTACACAAACTAATATTTTAAAAAAATACTGTTTCAGCATAATTCGGCAAACTAGAGCTACAAGTATTCAGATAGGATCATTGCTAACGATACCATGTTTTTTTTCCTGATCTGGACAAGAAAATGTAATTTATTTCCCTATTTCTTTTACCAGTATATATTTCGGATTTCTAGAAAAAATTATAGAACGGATATCTTTTGTCTTTATTCGTACCATTAACACATACCTTGATTTGTCTTATACAACGGCACTTTTGAAAATGTTTCGTCCTAGGTGACGGTACCTATTTTTTACACTCGATTGCGAATTTTTTCCTGTGGTGACAGCTGATTTTTACATGTTTTTTAAGCCTTCCCTCAAAATTTTAAATTAAAACTAAAAACTTAATTATTAGATTTTTATAACCTTCCAACCTCATACTTTCATTACGAAAAAAAAAAAAAGAAAGAAACAGTTCGATCTTGTTCAATCGTAACGTGTGGACGCATATTTCTAGGTTATAGAATGGACTGTTGACTTTTTTCGGATTTTTTATCTTGCAATTTTATAATATACTAGTTAAAGCATTTTGTTCCGGTAAAAAATTTAAAAACCATATACAATAGTATCAATAATAATTATTAAAAAAATATTAGTCATTATTTTATTAATTCAAAAAATAAAAAGAAAAAAAATCACAACTGAAAAAGTTTTTCGTTGTCTGGAAATCATGTATTTATGTGCACGTATATACTTTATTTTATGAAATATCGAATTTTCTTACGGAATTCTAATTTTTTGGAAATGGAACATAGTCTGTAACTATCTACAGTAGAGTAACTTTGAAAGGTGAAAGAATTTTCAAAATAGATTAAGTAATTTTTGAGTAAATCCCGAAAGAACAAACTCTTTTCTTTACCGTCATATCGCACTTATGTATTACATACACATACGTACAGAGACACATATTGATTATAATGCAGAGCGAACAATAAAAATGTTTTCGCATAACAGCAGTTTTGTCAATTCTTTTTTTTTCCTATATCTTTTGGCCTAGAAAATGAACTGCGCCCAAGTAAGACTGTGCCCAAATAGGACGACACATTAATTATAGTTTCACCTTGCTAGCAAATATTACAGATATGACAAATCAATTATACTATTACAACTAACCCGCTTAACACATGTCTATTTTTTGAGGTGGTGTCTTAGGTTGTTTACAATTTTTTCACACATGCATGTTGCAAACGTCGTAATTCTTCTGAACGTTCTTTTCATTCCACGCTTTTATGTTACTGTACGCTTAACGCTTAAAGATTTCACTATAATACCGCTAGCAGAGACACTGGCAACGTTGCTACGTTTACGGATGACGCTGAATATAATGAACGCCTTTACGTGTTGCTAAATATTAAAATCGACAGCCAAGTTTTTAATAGACTTTTTTCTTTTAGCATGCCGTACATGCCGATTGTTAATTACTTGATAAAATTACAAAAAATTGTAAACGTAATCAAACGTATCAAGAATAAACATTAAATAAAATATGCTGGAAACGTTTAAACGCTTTCGGGGAGAAAAAAAGAACTTAAATAAAGTCAAAAATGATTATATAAATAAATACAGTCGGAACAAATAATCTATTTTTCCACACCAAAGTTTAAATATTTTTTTCATAATTTATTAATCAAACGAATTTCTTCTATTTAGCAATTAGTCCAACTCCTCAGAGATGTGTTTTTTGTTTCCTTCCAACTAAATATTGGCGGATATTATCGAAAACTGTATGGCTCACCTTAATTTAATACTCAGTTATTGTTGCTTATTTGTGCTTATGTAATTATTCATTATTTCGTTTTATTAGACCTCTTTTAAAATTCTCGCCTCTCCTTCAACATTTCGAAAATACAATTATAAATCAGCCTTTTAATCAATTTAAAAAAAATTGCTACTCCCTTTCCTAAACCATCCGCTGATCCTATCGTGTTTCACCTACGTTCCTTAATTTCACATCTATTTCATTCCCGTTCTGTCTGTATTGATCTATTATAGATTATCCTAGTTATTCTGGAATTTCGGCCAACGAGTTAGTCGACTCGTTGGCACGTTCGGCTGCTTTAGACGCTTTATTAGTCATTTCCCAGCTCAAAGTCTTCTTCCTCTTTCCTTTCGCTGCCACCGCGACTGTTGGTCTGATCTCTATCTAATCCTGCTTCCTTTTACTTATCCATACAACCCATTCCTCCTCTTTTTCCGTGGTTTCTGAATTTCCCCAACATGAGGCGGTCAACTATCTCATCCATAATTAGACTTCGGTTAAACCACAGCTTGCTTCCTGCTTCGCTCTTCCGTTTCCCCATTACTCAGTCTCCTCTTTGCCGGTTTGATCCGTCAGAAGCAAACTTCGTTTGTAATGTGAATCACATTTTGCTTGAATGTCCTTCCATTTCTTCAGAACGCGCGATACTGTATTCCGGTCTTTTCGTCTTGGCATCCCTATGCCCTACAGCGCTTACAGCATCCTTTCTTTTCCGTCTCCCTTGGTTATTCCTTTGTTAGCTTCATCTGTATGTTCCATTTCTAATATTTTTCCTTTATAATCATTAATGCTGCCATACTTTTGGATTGAGTAACGTCCTTAACCGACATGCTCAAAATTTAAAAAAAAAAAAAAAATTAAAAAAAAGTTAAACACCAAAGTATATTTCAGAAATCAAAGAGATTCTATACCCTAAATTTAGTTTACATCAGTTTGGCAGCTTTCTTGTGAAAAGCAAACAAACAGATAAGATAGACAAAGTGATCAGATAAATCAGACTAACAGATTAGGCTAATGGACTAGATGGAGAGATACGCAGGTAAACTAACGGATCAGATAGATAAACGGATTAGGTAAACAAGCAGATAGTTATTAAAAAATAGAGAAAAACCAAAACAAATAAAAATTTTAAAAAAAAAGCAAATTATGCACATGAATACATTAAAAACAGGTACAAAACCCGATCTTGAAAATATTAATATAAACGCATGACACGCTATTTTTCTTCATAAAAAAATGTATATATACTCGTATATATATAATACTAAGTTATTGATATGAAGCGAAATTATTTTGGATTCAGTTTTCAAAATTTTTAACGACATCCTTTTTATTCTGTTCGGATTTACACAAGCTGACGATAAGGATTAATTACATTCATCGTGTACCCGTATAATTTAATTTATTCAATATTTTGAGGAAAATTCATCCGAACAGAAATAACGTTATTATTAATTATTTATAATTTCGAGAAGCGACAAAACTTGTTCGGCTACCAGTGCGATTATTGTTTTCAGCGATACGTCAAATTTTTCAGAATATTCGAAAAGTTCACACTATCCACTTCATTATAAACGATTCGAATTTTCATTCCTAGTTTAATCATCGGGACGATTTTAAAAAGCCTTTTTCCCTATTTTCCCTATTTTCCGTACGTTTGTTTTCTTTTTTTTTTTTTTTTTGTTGTTGTCTTCTTCTGGTTTTTTATCTAGGTGTGTAAGAGGGGTTCGGAGAGGAGACAGCTCCGTCGGGATTAATAAGTAAATGATAGAGAAGAATAACAAAATAACGCGCGGTTTCGGCGTGCGGGGACCATACGGAACAGGGTAATTGGTATAAGCGGAAAACATCGTGGCCAACATTATTTATTCGTCGAATAGTAAACTGTAGACCCGGGGCTCGAAACACCTCTCGTTCGATCTGGCCAAGTTAGAGCAGCGAGCGATGCCGGCGAAGCCCTTTTTATTTAAATTAAAACGCTAAGCGCTTTTCAATTCAGCCTGCCAGACTATACGCAAACGACCGTTAGACCCTTCATAAAGTCGCGATGTTGCCCTCTCTACACGCAACTGGCACCCTCTTTTCCGAAATTTCGGCACACCAATTGACGAGAAACAGCACGACGAAAGCCTCTCCTACACCGCGATATTATTATTATTATTGTTATTACTATTATTATTATTATTATTATTATTATTATTATTATTATTGTATTTTTATATCGACGACGTGTAAACTGGTAGCGCCGATGGAAACCGCGGTTCAGGCTGGAATTGAAAAATTTGGAATTTTTCAGGCTACAAACACAATCGACAGGTGCTGTTTAGGCAGCAAAGCGTGAAAGCGAAAGTTTGCACAGCAACAACAACAACGGCTGCTGAATAGTGTTCGGAATTTAATTTAAATACGTAAATCGACGAATAGTGTTTTCGCGGGCATTTCTGTCATACGGCTATGCTCCACCTCATTCCAACGTCCGATGATCCAGCAACAAATACTCTCGCCTTTTCCCTTCCAGCTGTTCGTGTGGCCGTTTACTTAAAATCTTTATCCGTTAACGCAAAAAAATTCCTCCTTCTTCATTAAAGTAATAGCGCTAAAATTCAATAAAGACCGGACATTGTAGAATCCTTCGTTTTATTATTGAAATCCGTCCCACATACACACACACACACACACGCGCGCGTGCTCATGTCGAAATAAAAATATGTAAAGAACAAATCAACGCCCTATTCGTTTTTAAAAGTAATTAGATGAAATTATATTTTCTGTTAGAACAGCAATTATTCTGAAACTAATTTTTCTTTTGTCACAAAAAAAAATCGGAGTTTCTCTATTTCTCCCCATTTTCGGTAAGATATGTTAAGATTTTGAACCTTCGACGTTCCTCTGATTATATGTCACCCCTGCTTACCTCGTCCCCTAATCGCTTTCTCCCCCAACATCGCCACGACATATTCCATTTCAAACCAAATTGAATTTCAATCTGTCGCCATAGTTTTGGTCTAACCTCTAAGAAAGAAAAAAAAAACTAAAAAGAAATACAAATAAAAGAAGATATTGATACGCGTGGCCAAAAAATAGTGTAACTTTCAAATATACCCAAATTATGTATAAATTCAAAATATTAAAACAAAGAGAGAAGAAAAAAGTCGGGAGTTCCTTGGAAAAATACATTTGATGCGGTCGTAGCTGATAGACTTGAGGCTCTATTACCCCAAGATTATTTTAAAACTACGAAGAAGTCAATGCTCACTACTCCAATTACTCCAAAATGAACACATGTTCTGTTTAGTAGGAAACAAAGAAAAGGACGACGAAAGCAAGCTTTCTGTTTGCAATAAATGCTGCGAACCTGAACACTTCAATTCGACCGTCTAGGTTACCGTTGTGACGGCTAGTGTATTCGTGTCCGATAAGGCACATATGTCCTCTACAGTTAGGACATAGCTCAGTCGCTCTGAGCCGTTCTCTATAGGAAATCTTGAAGGAACGTAAAGATAATTGTAGGAGGGTGTGGCGTTATTAGTGATAGGGTGAAATTCATCTTCATCGCAGCCGACGTGCTTGTTAAACTTGGTTCCTGATCAGGAAGCGGTCGGTGAACGGCTATACAACTTTAGATGCTTAATCGCTTCGCCTATCAACTCCTTCCGCAAACATAACGCAACGCGGCTGCGGACCACAGACTCAGTGGAAGCGCCACATAATGCAACGGCAGATTGATCGTTGAGGTCTCTTCATCTATACCATGTAAGATGTTGATACTGCTCTCAAGGGCCTTCGATACGTTATCCGGGATGATAAATACAAAGCTGGTAATCCGCCGGCGATGAAAATCTTTAGCTGGTCACTTGAGTCTAAGTCAATGCTTTATTCATGGTAGACGGTCTTGAAGAGTATAGGTAATTGAAGTTCGTCGCAAGTAGCGCTACAGTGCTATTCTATGGCTGCTTTTATTGCAGTGTTGGCATAGTGAGCAAGTGTACCAAAGTTCCCCTCTACAAAATCAAAATATTTCTTCCCTCCACAAGTACACGATGGATAGCTGTCCCGAGTGTCAGCGGCGGAAATCTGCTCACCAGTCTTCTACCGCACCGAATGAGTAAAGTAAAACCAGCTCTGTACACTTGATAAGGTATTATTCATGGATTGCGAAGGTTCACAGTGCATTAATGTCAAAGACACTTTTGGGAGTAGACTACCTCAAAACAATTGCTGAGCGCTGCGTTAATGAGAATACTACGTTGACTCTGGTGTTAGACGAACCTGACAAACCGACACACTTCTAACTTCAATAGACCGTCGTACGATTGTAAGATAAAAATAAAAAGGATAATGAAATGGTGAAAATATAGGCGATCAAAAAACAATTGGCGAAAGACTGATTAGTAAAAATGGAAGAATGGAGTGATTTAGTCTGCGTGGGAAAAGGAAAAATATGAAAAGCATTCATTCTGTTGCAGACCTAATTCTTGATTTTGTCGGCGTTCCTTTGTCGATAACGATTATTTTGGGAAATTCGGATTTCACTGACGAAATAGGTGATAAAATCGTAATGAAACCGTTGGCAGGGCGTCTCACAGCTTGTTTGTTAGTCCGAACGCGTGTTGCGAATATTTGAAAATTTAAGAGGAAACTTTTTCAAGCAATGGATGTATGTACCTACACTCGTAGAACTTGTCTTGAAATAAGATATCGGAATTGAATAAGTGATACGTACGTATCCAGTTTGTTAATTAGCTAGTAAAAATTACGTAAAATTACAATTGCGATAAACATTAGATCAATTTTATGCTAGAAGCGTTTATTCAGCTAGACTATTGACACTGAATTTATATGGTTCTGGGTCCCCTTTCAGATAAATTTAGAATTTCGTTTATTCGGCAGATAAAAAAAAAAAAAAAAACGAATAAGCAAGCGTGCAGATGATTTTGTATTGTCAACAACGCGTCATAATTGTCGAAATTCAGACTGAAGTCGAAGAAGGTAATTCTGAATCGAGTTCCGCGGTCATTTAGCCAAATGTAAAATCGTTTTTTAACAACAAAAGTGTTTAATAGTGAAAGCATATGAAAAACAGAAGTAAAAAAAGATACCGCTAAAAGCATCTAATACAAATCTATTAAAGAACGACTCCCCCGGTAGTAACGAATATTTGCAAGTTACTCCATTCGAAGTTCAATTCGGAGTTCCAGAAAAAAAAAAAGAAAAAAAGAAAAATACTTTAAACGAAGAGCGAGCCGAAAGCGAACAAATGCTTTTATCACAAAAATTGAAAGTAATGCACATTTATCTAAATTCACATCGTTAAATAACAAATAGGAAATCATTTTTTTGTCTTTCTTTTTTTTTTTCATTGAATTACAGTTTACATCACAATTTATTTTTAAACTGAAGGCTTATTTAAAAAATTAATAAGCAAAAAATAAATTTAATGAGAATTATTAAGTCTTAACAATTTATTTGTATATTTTAGATTTTTTTCGTAAATCAATGTTAGTTATCTGTAATTTCTAATTTTTGTACAACAACATTTTCTATAAAGAAATGAAAAACTACACCGTTTGTTATTATAGGGAATATGTATTTAGTGTAATTTACAAATAGCTAATGGGTAATATACAATTACAGTATTCATTGATATAAAACGATTTTATGATAACATAAACTTAAATTTTTATAATATGATTTTATATCGAAAGGTTAAACATGTATATGAAAAGAAAAAAAAAAAAAACAAAAAACAAAAAAGAATGGTGCGGTCATGTGGACTGCCGATAGCAGTGAAAACTTAAAACTTAATCATTTTGCAAATAATAACAAGGAAGCACGTGATTTATTTTTTATAATTTAAACCAATAAACACAATAATTTCATAAAATTAAATTTTGCAATGAACGGAACTATTTTCTAAAATGAAAATTGTAACCTTTTTCACGCCATTTTTGAAAAAATCAAAAACTTCAATATCAGGTATGTGAAGTCTGCGCAAAGACTTTCTCGGTAGACCACCTCTTCACATGCAAAAAGTGAGAAACACAACGAGCAGCCTGTGACATGGTAGGGGAAACCTATACTAGAACTTCTTTACAACGATAGACTAAATTGTGAAAATGTATTACCATACCTAAAAAATGTAAATATGTATAATATTATCTGGATAAGTTAACTGTTAAGATGTAATATATTCGTCGCAAATGGCTCCATTGTCGAGCGACAATAAATAAATATATTGAAAAAAAAACATAATTTTGCATTAGTAACCGTATTTTCAAAATTCAATAAAATTATTATAAAATTTTATAGAATTTTTAATTTTAAAATATCCGCGACGAAAATATTATCGGACAACTAGAAATAATCTGTTTTATCATGATAGTAAGATAACTTCTAAGCCACTTTGAAATATTCATTGCATTATTGCAGAGGTCAAATTGATAGACCTGAAGAAATATTACCAGCGATGGTTTTTATTGTATTTATGGTTTTTTACGATTTCTATTACACACAAGTGGGGCTGAATAGCGTTTAAAACGGAGTTTGTACTTTTCTTGTTTAGTGTTTTTCCCCCGTTGACAATAAAACTCTCTCTATTATTTATATTATCGAAAGAAATGGCCAAAATGGCGTTTACTGCAGAAACCAAAAAAAAACCCAATAACTATAATAATAAATAAGCCGCGTGGATTTAACATCGGTTAATGTTTTTATTCACTTTTTTCTCACCTGTTGTAAACCGACCTAGGTATATGTGTAGATGTTAGACTAATATTAACAACAAACAAGAGATTATTATTTTAATGGAGGCTAACAAAAAAGAACAAATGAGACAGGGCCGGAAACGAAAGAGCGCGTTATAAGAAGTAGGGTAAGATGCTGCGAAAAGAGCAGCGGGTTCACAAGAAGACCCGAAGAAAATATAATATTGCTATTACGATTTTAAGAAAGAATCATCAAAATGATGACAACGAAGAGAAGAGGGGGAAAACGATAAAGCAACGAGGTTTGCTCGTAACAAAGCGATTAGGGAACAACAAAGAGAAAATCAAGATGCAAGGTTGATAGAGTAAGAACAGTTTTTTTTTTTTTTTTTATTCCTTCATTCTAATTTCTTTTAATAGCCGATTCCCGAGAGCGACTTCTTCATAGAATACTTTCGAGAGCTCTTTTATTTTTCTTATTCGCGGTCTGATTCCTTATTTCTATTTACTTTAAAATACTGCAGATTCCTAGCTGTGCCGGAATTAAGGAATGGCCGATTCTTCCATGGACTCGCAATATTAATCTGAACGCGTACACTCCAAACTATCGAATGATATATCTCAGTCGTTCCTTTAAATATGGACGGGGAAATATAACATATCGTTGCACCCCCAAAAAAAAAAAATAATAATAAATTAATTAATTAATTACCAATAGACCTAATCATCGGAGACAACCCGTTTCAATTGATATAGCATACTACAGAAAACAACTAACAGATCGCATAAAATCTGTATAAAATAATCGCCAGGTTCAATATTTTCTTTCGGTGCGTTGATTTTTCGCGTTAAACGCCATAATTATCGGCTACTTTAATTAATCTAAACCTGGCGCGTGACTGGCACATGCCGGTTCGGAGAGAAGCTAAAGTTTCGAAGAGGTACGATGGCTGCTTCGCATTCGTCAAACGGAAAATTTAACCATCTTTACGATTTCGGTGCACAGATGCGACATGAACCGTTTAAATAAAAAGTATATTTCTAGATATAAAAGAGTGTTCGGGGCTAAGAAGGAGAAGCGCAATATGTTATTTGTCGACGCTATTATTACTGAATCAGTGACGTTGTCGGGAAATTGACAAGAAGTGAGTTTTCTGGAAATTGAAAGGTGGAGAGAGAGAGATATGAATTTTCCGCGCGGAAGAGCAACAGTGGCCGCGAAACAAACGAGGGCCAAGTCGAGAGTTGTCATATTTCAGTCGTGATATCTGATCTCATCAGTCATTCGATGATTTTTACTTTGAGAAAAATCGCTCTCTTCGGAGACGAGTCCAGGATACCCGCCGCCGTCCTCTGATGCTCCGGATATGATTCGTTACATCTGTCGCCAGGTAAAATTTAATATCCGATATAGCGACGGCAGCAGCACAGTTGTACGCTTTATCTGGTCTTCTATTTCTATTTGACTTGCGCTCATCATAAGCAAACATTCGCGCCAAAACGCACGCACACCAACACATGTAACACTTGCCGGGTATACGCCTATATATGGCTGCACGCATGAGGACCACGGTGTAGTCTCGTTCACCGACCGGGAGGGTATTATTCGCTCTAGAATGCGCCTAAACGTAATAATAATAATAATAATAATAGTAATAGTAATAGTAATAGTAATGATATGTATATAGGCGTTTACAAGCGAGTAGAATTTTCCGACGTTGAATAGCGCACGAAGATGTCGGGGTTAGTTTTCTAGTCTGCTTTCGGAGAATAACGCAGAAAATGATGAAATAGCTGGAATGAAGAAAATACGCCACTTTTCTCATCCTTTTACATTCCTGCCTTTAATAAAAACGGAATATCATCCCCGCATTAGGCCGGAATTTTATCAATGTTACATCCGAAATCGATGTTTTTAAAGCAAATATCCTTCCCATATGGAGGAAAGTTGATTTATTGTCTACTTTTTTATTCCCATGTTACATATTACATGTACACGTACTGCAAAAAAATATCGCATGTACACGTGTATTTCTTAATTAGATTCGTCGACTCATTTGCGCGATAATTATTTACCTGGCAATGTGCAATAGTGGGCTGCTCCGAATTCTGACAACACGCACGCCGGCTTCTTATTAAGTCACGTTACATACACGTATGTGTGTATAAATGTATTTTTTTTTTTTTTTTATTATTTTTATTTTAAATTAATTATACAAAAGAATGGCAATGCCGATAAGATTCGAGAACTGCCAGCAAAACTACTATTTTAGGTCTTGGAAATTTTCTTGAAAAATTTTCATTTTTAAATTTTCCCCTATAAGTATAACCATCGTGTCAGACTTAATAGAGTTGCAAAATCTCGTTTTGCAAGAACGGAAATGACGAATTATCGTTGAATGCTTTATTACATATCGGCGTTGTATTTCTTTTAATTGTTTTAATCTGTAATCGGTCTTTTAAAGGTTTTGTCAGCAATTCGTAAAACATTGTTTAACTATTTTTTTTTTTTTTTATTAAAGAACATTCGAAATAGCTACACTTAGTTATAAAATTTTCCCATTTCCCTCTCCTGACAGTGTCGAAGGTAAATTTAATAAAAATCAGATTCCTGTTTAAGTAAATAAATGTAAAGACTGGCGAAAAATTAAAAAATTACTGATTTTGCATTCATGCGGTTAAATGACAAAGTTATTAACTTCGTTATTTAACCATGATCACGGTTATTCCGAAACATTAATAAGGTGAGTTTATAATGCAATTAATATTTCTCTGTTTGTCGGTTAATAACATTTTTATAAACTTTTTATGGAAACCTTGAAGTTGGTACTTTTTTTTTTACAAGAAAACAAAATTTTATTCTTTTGTTGTTTTTTCTTTTTTGATTCTCATCGTTTTAATAATTTCAGATGTTTTTGATTGCTTTTTTGAAGTGAGTGAAAACAATAAAAAGAGACGATAGTGCTTGTCTATCTTATTGCAAAACAATTGATTCATTTGAGAAAGCTTTACGAAAATTATGAAATTACCCTGGTTGTTAAAATTAAAAACCGAAAATTGTAAATTGCTAAATGTCATCACGAAGATACCCTTATATGAGAAAACTTTTTAAAATATCTCCAAAAAAAAAAAAAAAAAAAATGGCACTCATTATCGTGTCCGAGACGCTTGAGAACTCACACGCAAAATAAATATGATATGAATAAAATACAAATAAAATTAACTGACAGATTTATGCGCTCTCAAAATTGAAATAAATAGTGAACTTCATAGTTGTTTTACTAGATTAAATTCAAACATATATTATTAACCTACAGCAAACTGAAATATACAGTATAAAAAAAATGTTATAACTTTATGCTCATCATGCAATCGTGTAGATGGGTAGGAAGATACGATGGTGGTTTCCCCTTGCCTTCCGCGCGATTTTCTGTTGCGGTTTACGCCCTTAACCGAATGGACCCGGTTTGAAGGCGCCGGATACTCGCCTACTCGCTCTAGATTGATATTCATCAGTCCGACTCGGACACGTAAGTCACAAGCGAGTTGCTGATAGACTGCCGTTGTAATGCAGCAAACAGTTTAACGGGATATATATTTATTAGTGGAAATATCTTCAGCAGCATGCACCTCCTCCGCTTTTCCTATTAGAGCGGTATACTGTGAGTTTCGATTTGGTACGGACTACTGAAATTAGTCCTTGAGGGAAAAATTTGTGGAAAGCAGTCTCCAGGTAGGAAACGGAAATCATGGATATCTGCGTCGTTCACTGCAACGTCCCTCTGAGAGGAGATTTACAGAGCAGCGGTGTCTAAATGTTACATCATGTAGTTGATGGGGCAAGTATTTACCATAGTTGGTTTGTTTTTTTTTTGAGACTGAAAAAGCAATCTATAGGTGGGAATGTACTTCCGAGAAACACTTAATGGTGTTAAAAACCCATTCGAAAAGGCGTAAAACTGCGAATTCCTTTCGAGAAATATCCCTTAATGGTCACTAGGGTTCTGTGGAAAATTGTATTTGTCGTAAAAGCCATTTTTGCAATTGGGAATTGTATTTCGAAACGACACAGATCCGCCTTCTCTCATTGCCAGGGATAACGGTGTGTTTAGGAATCGTCGTTCTGCAGTTGATTCTGAGAAATTGAAAAAGTAAACCCTTTATTTCCGCAATTAATGGGACTAGTTTGATAATTAGGAATAAGGTTCAGGCATCCGATAGAGGGTCAATCCTTCGTTAGTTGGAGTTACTCCATATTATTATTGTACATATTTGATTTTTTATTTGTGTTTTTTTTTTCCAAATAAAACAATAGCTACACCAAACTCACTTTTGTTGTCTCGCGTAATCAATAATTACAATAATAATATATTTTCAAAACTGTAAAGACAGAGAAATGTTTCATATCAATTTTAGCGAATTTAATTTTTTTTTTGGGGGGGGGGGGGGGAGTTAATAATACTGGCCGAAGAAGAGGCTTTACCGTTTTAAAAGTTCAGGTGTAAGTACTGCAGAACATTTTACACTTCTTTCTATTCAGTATCTATTTAAACATCTACATTTTTAAATGTTTTTTACTGTTCCATTCTGTAAGGCGAATTAGAAAATAATTTTTTTAAAGTACATTTTTATCCTCGATATAGCTAAGAGGTCAACTGTATAGAGTTATTTATAATTACTCGAAGCTTCAGCTATAAAAAAATATATATATATATATATATATATATATATATATATAATTTGTAATAATCATTCTTATTACCAAAATTAATGAATCCGCACCCGACTTTTGCTTATTATTATTTTCGTTCAAAACAGAAAATTAAAACATGCGCTTCAATAAACGAATACCGACTTGTTGTGTCACTCCCAGCTGGAAGAAATGAAAAAAAATTCCAACTTGACCGCGATTGAGAGAAGTGTTACATTTTTCATCTTTCTAACATTCCGGTAAATGTGTTGAAACGTGCAATGTGTTTACGGCACGGTACGCTGTTTTTATACCTCCCCGTTTATGGTAACTCTTTCCGATGGATCCATAATTAAAGGATAAGTCGAATAAACGAACAATTTCTTGTAAAACGGAAAAATTTAATTTATCAGAAGAATACAAACTATCGCTAAACTGGTATTTCGATTTATTAACCTTCCTTACAAAAAATGTTTATCCGTAATTTAACATTTTCGTTCGCATTCGATAGTTACAGAAAACTAACAGCGCTAAAAAAAACTCTACGAAAATCTGAGAACAAAACAAACTGTATATATGTGAGAAGAGGTAAAACAAGAACAAGGACAAGAGAGATTTTTCAGCAACCCGATCGGTTTGTAGAAAAGATTTTTGTAATGATGTTGATGTTGTGCGGAAAAAGGGAAACAGAGGTATTGAGATACGTGCAGAATGATATTGACTGCGTATGGTTTGCGTTTTCGCATTTTCTGAATGCGCAAAGTTCGGGGAAGAAAGGTGTATGCTCGCGACAATGGCCAAGGATCAGTAGCGAACAAGAGCGTGGCGCGTATTCTATTGAATTTGCCCAGCGGAATAAAGAAATAAGCGGAAAATTCGAACGGACGGTGGGTCGCGTACATGCCGTAGAAGCTTTTATTAACTCCGACCGGAGACCATCATTGAAAGTTTAACTTTAAACAAGTATAAAAGTGACACATCGTGTCGTCTGAAAGTTGTACGGGTAGGTGTAGCGGCGCGGTGGCAGTTCTCAATAGAGCATAAGAAGCATATAGGTATCGATGTATGTGTATGCGCATATGTAGACGCAGACGGGGAGAGCTGGTCGGTGCGACGAAGAATTAGGAGAACGGAGCCGTGCACGCACACTGCGAAGCCGCTCTTAAAGGTGGTCGGTCGCTGGCTGCATGTAGGCTAGATTCGGTGCATGCACTCCGGCTAAATAGCATGTTAGATTGTCGCTCGTCTACAGTCGCCGACTAAGAATGGACAACAGCGAACATGCATCTAGAATGGTAGTTGACTTTTGATTAATGAATCGCTGGCCGGACCACGGATAAATTGTTATTCCGCAACGAGTCACGCTGGAACCGGCGCTGATGTAAACAGATAGAAGGCTCGTGCATACGTGCATACAGAGGCATTTTCGTAGTCAGCGCGATTTCTGACTAGCAAAGCGAAGCCTTTGACATTCTAAAACAGTCTCCTTAGCCACTACTCGCTCACTCTGGCCCGTCTATTCGCAGCACTGTCATCGAAATTCAAACAAAACCTCCTTTTACAGGGCGACCCGGCTACTAGCGACGATATCTTGAACGTCTCTGCTGAATAGGTGTGTGCGGTAATCAAGGCGCGCATACACCACGACCTGTGTTAATCTGTAAATGAACCTATTCGATTCAAAGGTGTTCGCCGCGGTTTGTACGACGACCGTAAAGGTTTTAGCGGTCGGCACATTATTAATGTTCGAGCGTAAAGACCTTTGTAGCGGACCCCTAGCCCCAACGGCAGCTATAGGCAATCCTTAAAAGCGATTCCGTACACCATTATACCATCGTCGTCGTGTCGTCATTATTGCGCTGTAAGATTATATTTTGGAACGGTTTAATAATGTTTCCTCCTTTCAGACGAATTTGTTTACAATTGATTAACTTGGACTCCCGAACCGGGAAGCCCCGTTTTAGGTGGCGTGCATTTTTTAGGTGGCGCGCATTTTTAAGAAAAACAAAATAAAAAATCTCTCGACGACAATTTTTCACGTCTAATTGTTGTTTTGTTTCTTTCTTTTTTGTTTCCCGTTAGAAAACGGCGGTCCGAGGAGACTTAGAACGGCCTACACGAATACTCAACTGCTGGAACTCGAAAAGGAATTTCATTTTAATAAATATTTGTGCAGACCTCGAAGAATCGAAATTGCCGCTTCGTTAGAATTATCCGAAAGACAGGTGAGTGTTTTTCTTCTCCGGAATTTTTCCGTTTTTTTTCTTCTTTTTTGCTAGCAGGAAGACTCTCATTATCGCGAGACTTCCTCCACTTATATGTATCAAGACAGATCATCAACAAAGCACACATACGCGTACACTGCTGCAAATAAATAACGTTGGTGAAATAATTTACCATAATCGCGACAAAACTTTCTTCAAAAGTTACGCCGGAGTATTATAAAAGCGTGTCTCGCTCACACTATTTGCAGCATACGCAGACGCCTCCGAAGCAAAGTTTCAAACTGCAAATTGTAATGTACAATCTTAATCTTACGTGTACACGCGGAATTTCGCATTACTCGATTTTTGAACGCAAATCCATACACAGTTTAAAAAAGCAAGTGTACAAAAGTAGTTTATTTATAACGGACTAGGCTTATTCACATTTTAACATTTCGGCAAAATGTCCCCTATCCATAAGTGTGCACCTATCTAAATTTAAAGTCATTCGCTGTTAAACACCGAATAATATAAGACCGCACATCGTCTCATCCGTTCAATAATCGAACATTATTACATTTTAGCCGCATTCAGCCGGTACGTTTATTCAGAGTTTTCTTCAAAAGTGTCATAGTTTTGACAAGGAACTAATTTCGCGAAATATAAATCAGTACCACCTCTAACAGGCATTAAACATCGTTATCACGTATTATTCAAATTTAACGAGAATCGTTTAGAGGGAAAATTGTTGGCTCCAGAATGGTTATAAGAATGATAGCCACATTCGATTTCACACTACATGCAATCCAGCTTACAGAAAAAAGGAGTAACGCAAAAAAAAATGATCGCATTCTCCTGTTAATCTTTTTCTACGACTGAACACATAAAAAAAAACAAATATATATATATATATATATATATATATATATATATATATATATCTTTCCTTCTTTCAATCGTTTTTTGATTAAAATTTCCTTTTTACCTTCCGCTTACAGTGAAATTAATTCCACGCTATACTACTAATACGGTTGTTTTCTTAAATGTATAAAGGGCTAAGAATAATAAATGAAAGCCGGTTGGTGTTTCAGGTGAAAGTATGGTTTCAGAATAGGAGGATGAAACACAAAAGGCAAACGCTTAGCAAGCAGGGCGAGGACGGCTCGGACAAAGACAGCGGCCAAACCAGCAGCACCGTTGGGAAAAGTGGCAAGTCCGAAAAATCGAAAAACAATTTAATTTGCGAAGAGGGCAAGAAAAGCTGTCAGAATTGCGAAATTCCTTCCGGCTTACTAAATGAGCAATTGATGGCGGTCAATCGAAATAATTACAACAATCATAACAATAATAATAATAATAATAATAATAATAATAATAATATTAATATTAATAATAATAATAATAATAATAATAGAAGTAATTCTAATAATAGTAAAAATAACGGCAGTTCAGTTAGCAGCGGTGATAGCAGCGTCGGATGCTGTTTCGATAAACTAGAGGAGGACTCCAGGTCGAACGATGAAACCGGTCTCTTAGCACCTTCCCCAACGGCCACCTACAAACGGCATGGCCCCCCCGACATGAGCATAGTTAAAATCGAACACGGCAGCGCTTCTACTCCGCTCGCAATGCTAAATAACAATGGTACCAGCAGCGGTAACAACAACAGCGCAAATAGCACTAATAATAATTGTAGTAATAGCAGCGCTAATAATAGCAGCAGTAGCAGTAGTAGCGCCAGTAATAGTAGCAATAACGGCGGCAGCGGCATCGTTGCCGGAATTTGCAACTCGCCCAAAAGCGGTGCCAACAAAAAACCGTCTAGCGTGCCTGTCGCGATTAAAGAACCAATCATGTCGCCGTCCGAACTAAATAAACCGTGCCCGGTCATCGGCAACTCAACCGGTAGCCATTCAGTCGGCGGCAGTTTAACGCCGTCCACACCGGGAACGCCGTCCGCTTTGCCCATGTCCAGTCCGTTGAACGGTACCAGTCCGTTCTCAGCCGGAACCAAATCCAGAAGTCCGTTACCAGCGGTAAACGCGTCCGGTCTCCTATTCCACAACGCCACGTCCACACCCGGCTCGGCGATGCCGCAAAATTCGCTGATACAACTTGTTCGCTGCACTACAGCGGCTCCTCCGCCGACATATCCGTCGCTGCATCAGCAGCAGCTCCATCGCTCAACAGCTACAGCTGAGTACAGTTTACGGAACAACGCCGCTCAATATCGGCTCGGCTCGGCCAGCAGAGATATGTACGAACAGCAGCAGCAGCAGCAGTTGCAAAGTCAAATAGGCTGTTCGGGCCAAACCAACCGATCCGGCTACCATCACGGCGGTAGCGGGCCGACCAGCGAACCGATTCACATGTACCGGAACCAACAGAGTCCGGTACGCGTTAACGGACTGCACAATAGCGTGCCCATCACACGAACCGCCGATAGTCAACCGCCTCACCTCCTAAAACAGATTTACCATCCTACGCAGCCACAGTCGCAGCGACATCAATACGCCAATGCTCAACAGCAATACTGCACGTACAACAGTAACGAGGTTAGTCAAGAAACCATCTACAACAACAACGCGAATTACCATCAGTCCTCTTACCACCAGCAGCAGCAACAGCAACAGCAACAGCAGCAGCAGCAGCAACAACAGCAACAACAGCAACAACACCATCAAGACTATTCCGAGGTCGGAGGATATCACTCAAACTGCGTCGCTCCACTGGCCAATTACGCTGCCGGTGAAGGAAACGCGTATCCGCATCAGCACACCATGTACAACGCGGATCAACACCATCACAATGCTAACGTGGCGCCCCCTCCGTCCGCAAACAACTACTACGCTTACAATCAGCACGCGTCCGAGTATCATCACCATAATCAGGCGAAATCCGTGTCGTCGCACCACCATTACTTCGACGACAGTAGCGCCGTCGTTTCGCCCATCGAAACGGTCAATTACATATCCTCGCCGGAACAGTTTACGCCGATTCATCTGCCGGTAATTGCCGCGCCAGCCTCGAATTCGTCCGTCGTCATGACTCCGCCGAGTAGCGTTCGAACTGATTCCAACGATCAGTTCAATACGTTCCATCAGTTCTACAGCAGCAGCGCCACTTCGCCCGTGCAATCGTCGACCATTGGCGGCCCGCAAAATCACAACGTTTGCTTACCGCCGCCAGGTCCGCTACCAGCGCCGGACAGCGGTAACAGTTCGTCGTCCGACTTCAATTTCCTAAGCAATTTGGCTAACGATTTCGCGCCCGAGTACTATCAGTTAAGTTAACCGCAGGAGTCTACGTCGTTCCGGTTCCTACTTTTTTCAGTTTCCTGCCTAGCTAGAAAGGGAAAATGGAAACGCTGCCTGCCTGCCCCCCCCCCTTCATGTAAAAAGAAGTTCGTAACGAGACAAGTTTTCACATTTCTCTCTTTTCGCCGCAGAAAACCTCGAACTCGTTTTAAAATTGGAAGAGCCATCCTTTGTCGTATTTTGTTACCAGTAACTAGAAAAATTCCTCACCTTTACTACATTATCGAGCTACTAATAAATAACGTCGAAATTCATCTTACGATTCTGATCACTTCCCCCCGTTTTTGTTTTTGAACAAAAGTGTTCACTGAAATGTCTACTACATAGTTCGTACGTATAATTTTATCGAGCAAAAAGTCCATTACAAGGTACTCTCTTACTAATTGTCTTTCGGATGTGCTCATATCGCACAGTTCCTCCTTAATCTGATTCTCTTATCGTACAGATACAGAAAAAAGCATAATATGGTTTAATGAAGTGTTGTTATTTCAGAAGCGTACACACTTTTAGAAAACGAAAGGCAACTCCGAATTAAAAAATCCCCGAGAATAATTTGACTAGCATCTATTAAAATACATAGACTAGACGTATTTTTTGTGGTGTGCAGCCTTTGTAGTCAGCCAGATGGGAGCGGAGAAACGAATAAATCTTTTTTTGTTTCCTTCGTTCATCATTCGGATGATTTGAGAGAATAATAGTTATTTTGAATTTGTAAGTAGCTATTAAAATTTAATACATTTGCGTTAAAAATTTATCTTCAACAGTTTACACGTACATTTCGAGAGCGTTCGCTACGGGATAACATTTTCATTATAAACTTAGTTTTAATAATATGTATAAAAATTCGGAAAAAAGAGAAAAGATCATTTACATTATTACAAAATTCAAAAATTCCAATATTCTGTATAAAGAAATTAGTTTTTTTACTTGCTCAAAAGTAGGATTCGCCGACACATTATTGATCGCTCGAATTTTTTAGTCAGATAATTAGGGAAAAAATTTATCTGCGAATGACGCTTATCACTCCTAAACGTAGGAAAACATCTATTCTTTTAGTTCTCTATATGTGTTATTTTAAAAAAATATGCGAAAAGAGGAAATTTAATACTTTATACGTTAATTTAAATACGGACTTTCAAGGACACTACTATATATTTACACGTACATAAGGAAGAAGACACAACTGGCGAAGCAGGTATTCCTGGAACTGCGCGTCTGAGAGTGTGCACTTAAAATTTGTCTCTCGGACAGAAATTTTCGAAACACTCTTTTCACGATATATTATAGACTTTTTAAGAACTTATACACATTCCAGTTATTTATTTCGTTTTCTTACGAAACAGCTTTTTATTTTCAATTTTTTCACGCCTGCGATCTCCTTGAGCAGCCTAAGATCGAGTGTTTTCTTTTCAACGTGTGCACAAATCACTCCGATAGCTTGCAACAGCAAAAAGCCGGTTCTCAGCTTTGAAAAAATCTCCGTACAGTCGTCCGTAAAAAATTATCATATTATCAATTATACTTGCGTATTTGCCCAACGACCCCGTAAAATCTACCTAACCTAATCTGCCCTAGTTCCTTTCATCGAGTTCTTTTTTGTTATGTGTCGATTACCGTTACTCGCCTATACTGTTTTAATCAACCTTCTTCACGTCTTCTCCTTGTTTCCTCTCCAAACTCCTGACATAAAACTCTTGTACTTTGTCTGCCTCGTCCATAATTCCCCAGCCATTAATTAGTGTATATTGTCAATATACCGAGTACATTTTTCACGGTCCACTTTTTATTTATATTCATTACATTAATTTTCTGGCTAATTTTTAAACTGTTCGCGCGCAACTAAATAAAAGCAGAGATTATTTTAATACTATTGTTTCTAAAAAAGAGAAAAAAAAAAAAAATCAGAAAACTCCTTTACACTATTATAGTTAAAAAGCAAAAATTTCCATCGTTGTAAATAAAATTTCGATTTTGCCTAATTTTTGCTTTTTGATTTTCACTTTGTAACTTTCGACAATTCTCTTTTTCTAACAAACTCTTAATTATATTTCTCCGACATCTTAAAACTGTCACAGTTTTACTTCGTGTTTATATGCCCGAAAATGTAGAGTACGATTATCACATAACTATGCGGATAACATTTTCCTATTATCCAATTAAACGGTGAAATGCTTGCTCATCGAAATTTCCTAAAGTCGATTTTCAGTATCTACGCTACACTTTTTCTCTGTGCACAAAAAACCAGCTATTTCCGCCTCTTCGATGAATTTTCTTGGCCGCATCTTTAATTCACGGATAGCCGTTTTATTGAGCTATGTATGCATTCGGAACTTAATTCGTCCGTATGACATCAACCATCGCGAATTAGCGAGTGATTTTATTCGGAACTATTTAAGAAGTTCACGTTCATTTTTCAGACTATAACCTTTATCCGAAATTGAACAGTTCCGATAAAACCGACTATGTATTATGTACACATATCTTCGTACACATACGAGATGCTCGCAAAACGCGCATAAAAACATACGTAAAGCGTAATAATGTAGCTCTCCAAATAGCGCTGGGAAAATTCTTAATCATAGCCGGGTAAACTAACTTTTAAACCAACTTTTGGACAATACCTAAGTAAAATCTCGTATTCATCACGACGTTAGTTTAACCGCGGTAGAAGGGTAAAAAGTATTCGTGTAACTTCAAGAAATCTCGAAAAAAGAGTTGAAATTGCGAAGGATTTTTAATTTTGATGTGTTCCCTCGATTCTTGCAAGTCTTTCAGTTCTTGCGATTCTCACAATTCTTTCAATTATCGCAATCCTCTTAATTCGCAATTCTTGCAATTCTATCAATTATCGCAATGTGAAATTACTGATAGCAGTGTCCGCTGCAGGGTTCGTGATTTCCATTTACGATGTTCGTTACCTTGTATAGGGTCAGTTTTCAAAGTTACTTAATTTTATCAATAATCGGTTAAAATACAGTGAAACAACTCCTACGAAAGATTTTAACTCTTACTAGAGAGCGAATCTTTCCTAAAATCTGCCACTCTTTAAAAGCTAAGATAAAAAACACAGAACAATAAAAAAAAAACTGATAAAATTATGAATACCCGACGCACTAATGTTAGCCGACATAAAATGAAAAGCCGGAAAATAGGCAGTAATATTCCGAAAATTGAGGAAAATTTACCACCGATAAAACGGATTAATTTGAAATCTTTCGTGAAAATTTTCCAACAGTTAAAGAATTTTTTTTTACAAATTCAGAGAACTTCTTTTTTCAATTAATCATTATTTCTTAATCCTTCTTTTTTTTTTCCATCCAGTTAAAACTGAAAGATGTTTTTAAATTTCAAAATATCGAAAACGAGTAAAAGTTTAAATATTAATTTACTCAACTTTTAAAAGATTAATCTAAAGAATGGAACCGTTGTTAAAATTTTACTTTTTTAAGTTACACCGAAGGAGAGTAAATGTAATCTCCACACGACGCGTGCAATACTATTGTTAATTTATTGTAATATTACATTCGTTCTGAAGTTTACGTAATATTCTTAAGGTAAAATCCCTTTTCGAACTTGCAATTTTTTTTCTCCTTTTTTTTAATATTATTCTTATTAAATTGTTGTATCCTTTTCTCATCGTTTATAACTTTTATTATTATTATTATTTCATAAGAGTACTACTAGTTGCATCTCGCTAGCATGCAATGCGTTGTTTTTTGTTTTCATTGTTTCCTTAATTTTTACTTAGTCTAAAAATGTGTATAATTTTTGTAATATCCCACTTAAAACGCGATACAAAAGTAAAAATTAATTTCGTTTAATTTGAAAAATCGAAAAAGAGATTCTTACAAAACATTAAATATTTATTTCGAGCTATGTAAAAAAAGAAGCTAATGTTATTTAAGAAAAGTGCGTGAAATGTGTCAAAATTGAAAAATGATTCAAAGATATGCTGCAACGGAGCGGTTTCCCCCTAGACATTTTTGAAAATTACTCACAACGTGAACCACCGTGTTTAATAACAAAACAGAGACAAACATTTTTTCAAAGCATTTATCGCATTTTCTTAATATTCAGTTTTATTGGACCATTCGCATTTCGTTTGGATTATTATTTGATATCATACGCGTTCCTTCTCGCTAGCTGTTGATATAAAGCTTGGCTTTGATCGACCTATTTTCTTCTAAATTGTCGCAGACTAAACTTAAAAATTGCCACTGTAGGCATTTTAGCTCATAATACTCACCTGCCCGGATCCAAGAACGCATCTCCGTTCCGGGAACATTAAAATAATATTAGTAAATTCGTCTAATCTTTGACATGATTTTCTATACATATCGTTTCATTTTGTATTTCTAAATTTTTACCGAAAAGTTCATATAAATTGTTCACCCTTCATTATTGAGGAAGAAAAAAAAAAGAAAGAAAAGGTAATAATAATTAACTCAGTACAATGACGCATTAGTGCACAACACACATTAATGAGAATGTTGGTATTGCACACTAGCGTCAACATAATCGCGAGGAAAAATGTTAAAATTCACTGTACCCCGTTTGTTTATTATATTTTTGTACATTTATTTTTTACATATTTATAAACACCCCTCTAACGCGACTTGAGCAAAAATTTGAAAAACAGGAAATAACGAGTGTATTTCTGACTTCATTTCAAAAAGATTGAAGCTATTCTTAAAATTTCGCTGCGATATTTTTTCAAATTTTCATTATAAAGTAAAATAACACACACCCTTGTCATCAAGGGTTGTGAAGTTACGAACTGGAAGTGTTCTGTACTTTCCGAAGTCAATAAGTTATAAATATTTAGAGGTATGAATCCAAGGAATAATTACGAGTTTAAATATTTCTTAAAGACCCCATAGTATTCGGTGTACAATCAACAAAATTTTAATTATTTTAACAGTTCGACATATTAAATGGTAAATTTTTTGACACGACTAAAATATGAAACATCTTTTTCATTGAAAATATCAAAATTATGTTTAACTCTGTATAATACCCGAAAAGTATTAACATTTTCTTTCTTTTTTTTTTTGGGGCTTTTTATCAATTATCCCCTCTTTACGGCCACATTTTTAAATAAACAAATAGTATCGCCAGTGTTCGCGCTTAAAGAGAAATACGAAAAAAGTAAAATATAATATCATAATTTTCAGCACTGATGCACAACATCCTTATTTTTCTGTCTTTTGCAACACTTGTCAATATTTCATCTATATTTAATGTGTAATCACATAAATATATATATATATGTATGTATGTATATATATATATATGTATTTCTGCTGTTCGTTGGCACAGATTTACCTATTCCATTTCTTTTGATTATGTTTAATTCGATTAATTAGTATTATTATTATTATTATTATTGTTATTGTTATGATAATTCCTCTTCTTATTATTATTACTGTTCGTATTTCCTTGTTGTTATTATAGCAATTATTACTTTATTATCCTCAGTATATATCATTAAAAGTATGTAATATTTTGTATATGTGATTATGAAACACATCGAGATGCGAATAAAGTGTAAATTCATGTAAATGAGATTATTCATCAATATAATATCTTATTTATCGTTTAATGTTCCATTTCTTCATAGAAATCCGACACTATAGTTGTACGATAGAGAAAAAAAGACACACGATTATACCGTATCATCGAAATAAAGTATATTTTCAACGTTCTTCCTTCAATGTGTTTTAGTTCAAAGTTTTCGATTGGGTTTTTAAAGTTTTTTTTCTTGGTTTTTTCTAATAAACACGTAAAAAACGTTATGATGAAATTGATTTTA
Source organism: Icerya purchasi (assembly GCA_039619475.1). NCBI lineage: Eukaryota > Metazoa > Arthropoda > Insecta > Hemiptera > Monophlebidae > Icerya > Icerya purchasi. The sequence goes on along the minus strand of CM077115.1, from coordinate 237,541,877 downwards.
AATTACGAATGGTCCTGAAAATAAGGAATAATGAAAATGTAATTATCGTTAAAAACGATTAGCTTCGTCTAGAAAAGTAACATTTTAAAACAGAAAAAGTCCGAAAAAATACTGAGGAGCTATAACAACTAGGGTTCGGATTTATATGTACTAAAAAACCCTAATATATGCACTTAAAAATCCCAATGTATGCACTAAAAAGTTCAGTGCGTACACTAAAAAAAAAAAAAAAACTTGAAATATGCACCAAAAGTAGGCATAAAAGGTTAAAATATGCATTAAAAATTTTATAAATAGCCTATATTAAAAAAAATAAAATTATTTTTTTTGTTTCCCGCATGAAATTTTTATTAACATGCTGCATTATTTTCTTCCATTACATTAATTTACATTAGAAAAAACTTTAAATTATAAATCTAAATTTAAAAATTTTCACATTTAATAATAAGAAGAGATACAACAATATGGTAGTCACACGGTCGACAAGGAGAAATAAGTTTTTTTTTTCGGTGATTTCATAAAGACGCGGCAAGAAGCTATCATCCAACTATGGACTTGACAAAAAATTAAAATTAAACGATGATAATGTTGTTGTTTTTTTTTTATCAAAGTTAAAATTTTCATGCATTTGCTCCGACCTTATCGTTTTGAATATATAAATATTTTGCGTGTATGCGAGTATTTTCTTTACGTGTAATTGTGCAGAATACGTAAGAATCCTCAAAATATGCATAAAAGATGCAAAATATGCATTTATGTACACTATTTAGTGTATTTCGAATCTACAACTCTTGAAACGCTTAAATACAAAGTATCGAAGCGTTAGCTATAAGCAAAAAAAATATGCATTTTATGCAAAACCCGAACCCGAACAGAGTTAAACTCAACCGTAAGGATCCTCAAAATATGCACGAAAGGTCCAAAATATACATTTAAATGCACTAACGTCCGAAATATGCATTTATATGTCCAAATTTGGAGAAAGGAAGTTCAAGAAATTACATTAGTAATTTTAAAAATATGCCCCCCTATTTGATCGGATAGGAAATTTAGGCTCAGTTAAAAGAAACATTTCCATTACATACTGTCATAATGGTCGTAATAGATCGAAATCAGCTCTATAGCGTGAATTGACATTGATCACTGGTGACTCAAAATGGAGCCTTTTAAATAAAAACAGCAATCCTATAAATATTTGTACTTATTTTATTGGTAAATAGTTTAACAGTTATTCAAATGAACGACTTCAAGATACGCCCAACACCGTTCATTTATTTATTCATTTTTTTGTTTTTTTGAAAACGAAAAATTACAAATTTATCGCTGATGTCACGAGATACATAATATACGGAAGCGGGTCTTGGAATTTCTCGAAATCTTTCGTTATTAATTAGACACAATCTTTCATTTCTATGTGAATATTAGTACTAAACGAAATATAAGACACATTAAACTCGTACGAATGAAAATATAATGAAACAACCGACTAGTTTCGGGTCAACGTTCGCAGCAGTTAATACATTTCATTTGTTCGTAAATCTTGCTCTGTTCATTCTATAAAATATTTCGAAAAAATGTTTCACCGCTACATCTCCTCCGGTGGCTACGGATCTGATGGGAGCATAAAGTGGCTTGCGTAACCGAAATCCTGATGGCTTTTTCACTCGGCACGCGGCGTCCTCAATTTTCACGAGAAGGCGAAGTATGATGTCTCGTGAAGATAAGCAAAATGTAGCCTCGAGACTCGAACCGGATGACAGATCGGTTAGAATGTTTTCTTCCTTCATAGTCGAATTCGGTTTTAACTGAAAATGTGTAACTGCCGATTTTATTTACGTCTACGATTTCAACATGCGAGTGACCGTCTGGCTGTTCGAGCAGCGCTTACATTGATAGAGAATTCTTCTTCGTCTTCTTTTTGGCATATTTATCAAGGTTTCGAAATACATCGGCAATCACGGTAATAATATTCGTTATCAAAATAACCCTGTTTCTAGTTGTTTTTTTTTCTTTTTTTTTTTTGCGAAATATTCTCCCATTTGCTCGACCACTTGATAACAATTATTGTCAAGTCGCCTTGTTTAAGCATAAACCCGTTTCTTCCAAAAAATTAAAGCGTTTATTAGTCTGGAGGCATTTTATTAGTCTGGAGGCATTTTATTAGTCTGGAGGCATTTTATTAGTCTGGAGGCATTTTATTAGTCTGGAGGCATTTTATTAGTCTGGAGGCATTTTATTAGTCTGGGGGCATTTTATTAGTCTGGAGGCATTTTATTCGCCAGGAGCCGCTCATTTTAAGAATAATTGTCTGTGCGACGTAGGGGAAAGTGGGGTAAGTTGTTACAGTTAGTTTTTTCAGCGAATAATAAATCGTGCGCTTTACTATTGGTACAGATATCACAGCGTGTCACAATTGTTTATGAGTTCTTGTCGCCATTGATCTACCACATTTTGAGTTTTAACGAAAAAAAAAGTGTTTTTGAGGTATAAAGTAATTTTTTTTTGTTTTTTTTTTTCTTCGAGTAAAAGTCTCTGTCGTTCAGGCAACGGTATGTAATTTATATTGCATTATATCTATAAGGTATAATTTTACATATTATATATGAAAATAAGTTTAGTGGATTTAAAGCTACGTAATATTCTGTAAAAAACGTACCGTACGGGTTAAGTTGTTATAACAGGCGGGTACATTGCTACAGTCTTACCCCCCCCCCCCGGCAGTCATTTTAAATAATGTTAGAGAAATTTATAAAAATGACAAATATCACATTATTCTACAATAGCACGTTAATATTTAAGGAAGACCTAGAGAGTCGCGCTAGGAGAAAATACGTACAAAATGGCTAAGCTGCGAAAAAAACATAATATTAACTTTGCGACTACACCGTTTCTCTAAGAAAATAGAAAATAATAACAGTATGTTGTGTTTTAATTTATTTTAATGAAATATGGAACTGGGAAATGTCATCGCAAGCAAATCTTTTATTTTAATTGTATTTTTCACACTTTTTTTTTCTAGAAAAGGAAAATAATTTAGGCAAAAAATGCGTGAATACTCATCATGGCCAGTTGAGTAAAAAGTTTCAAGGCTCCGGGGGGGGGGCAGCTGCCTACCCCTGGCGCCCGCTGGCAACGCCCACGTGGATATGCTAAACTGAAAATGATATTTAATAATAAGCAAGGAGAAGGGCTTGACACAAAGCGGTATTCAGAAATATATTTTGGCTTAACAAAAACAGATATTAAAATTCTTGCTTACATGTCTGCAGATGCCAATAAAATAAAAGTTCCCGATAACACTGGGTTATAAACAAAAACGCTGGAAAAGATTAGCTTACTGGGTTTATTAAAAGGCGCTCGCTTTTCACAGATAACCAGAGACAACGAGTCTAGCTATCAAACGTGTTAATAAGTCTAATATTAAAGATTTTCAGGATAAATTAGCAGAACTATTTACATGAATATGAATTTACTGATGAACAAATTTATAGTGTAGTAGACGAAACTGAAATTAGTACGGTTCAAAAGCCATCAAAAATAATTGCTAGTAGTAAACCAGTAGGAATTTCTGCTGAAAAAGGACCAGTGTGGTGTAATAATGGTATTTGCAGTAAATGCCTACGGAAATACCGCCCATGTTAATATTTCCGAGAAAATTTTATTAAGACCATTTTATATTAAATGTTCCACCAGCTAGTTGTATAGGTGCAGCGGATCCTAACGGATGGGTGACTGGTGAATAATTTTTAAATTTTATGAAACTTACAAAAGCTATTATTTTTTTTTTCAATTTATAAACACATATACCTAGATTTTTTCGTTAAGTATACACAATTATGTTAAACATTCCATAATATATTACATGTATATATATATATATATATATATATATATATATATATATATAAAATACAGTTCTTCAGAGCAAATTTTACACAACCACGCCAAGGTTGACGAAAGCAAAAACTTTCAAAAAATCAAAAGGTAGGACAAAATTTGTTTTTCATTAAACCGTGGAAAAGTTTTTCATAAAAGCAACGTGTATCATTCCAATGATAAATAAAATTAAAATGAAAAATTAACGCGTGAAAAAAAAATTAGCCCATAATTACCGCTAGTAGTCAGATATTCAGGATAATTATTAGGTAAAAGAATAAAATGGGAAAAAAATTGGCATCGATGAATGAGGTAAAAAAAAAAAAATAATAAAACGACCGTACATATATATATATATATTTACTTTAATAGTTAAAGCCGGATGATAGATTTCTCAATAACTGCATCCATTACTACTCAGCCACCGTGTGTTTTTACGCATTGTAATTACACCTTAAAACAGTTACGCACGGAGCATAGTCCAGCTAGGAATAAAAAATAAAAACAGAAATTCAGTCGTCTTTCTCTTCGTTCTGCTAATGGGTGCTCCGAGAATGAGCAATAGGTTTTTTCCAACTGCTGCGATCCTCTATAAAACCGAGTAAAAAAGTCCTTGTGAGCATTTATATAAAATATATTCACTCAATTTATAACATAGATATAAAAACATACAATATATGTTACGATAAACGATGAAGCAAACATAAAAAATATGAAACACTGAGACTTGTTTAAGTTCGAAACTAGTTAGTGTTCCATGTTTTTTATGTTTGTTTCATCGATTATCGTAATATACCGCGTGTTTTTATACGCATGTTAATTAAAGAAATTGTCGTTACACGTTTCACGGATTTCATTAGTCCATCTTTTAGGACTTCTCCGTCGGCCTCTTCTGCTCTCAATTACTCCTTCAATGACCATTTTTTCCAGTCTATCATCATTAAATAGCCAAAGAACACTGAAAATGTCCACAAGTTTTTTACACATATCTCCATTAACACAGCGCGGATTAGTTCACTTTGCAGTCCATAGAATAATATCTTGCGTCATATATCCCGCACCTGTCAATTTCTATCAACACTACTTATTGTCTATGTTTCTGCGCAAAATGATCGGGTATAACAGATAACGCGCCATTTCTATTTTTCTTGATTTCATACATGACTCTTCCGAATTCTGTTTAAATTCATTAAAGTGGCGCCCCCCTACATAATTCCAGTTTACAGATATTACACATCTCTAATCGGAACGAATTAAAAGATTGCAACACTACACCTCAATTCCGATAATGCGGAAACCATCGAAACCGGTAGTAGTATTACGATTTCTTTCTATGACCATAATCGCACAGTGTTGTTCTACTTTTGTTCATCGCTCTCATTTTCTACCCTTGTTAGAAGGGCTATTGCAATTTCTTCACTTGCTAAGAGGGTCGTGTCATCGGTACATCTGAGATTGCCGATGTGTTTAGCCGCTAGCGCATATTATTCAGTTAACTTTAAGAGTATTCTATTTTATACAATTTAGTAAATATACCTTGTAAATATACTTTGATTTGATTTGAAAATATCAATCGTCGTTGCGAATAATTCCGAATTCTCCTCAAAATGTATTCAACATATACGGTGTGAACCTATTACGATAATAACTTCGGACAATTGGAACAGTGGCATGCGGTAAACGCACTAGTTATCTCAGACATAATGAGGACAAATTGTCTCTTGACACGTGCATCTCCTAAATGTCGAGAATTTCGCAATACTCTTTTGTTTTAATACATTCTCAGCGTTTGGAATTCTAACCTGCAAATTTGTATTATTCACTTATGCACATATATACAACCGATTGTTTGAAATAAATCGTACGGCGTTCAATTCATTAAAGGTTTAAATTAGGTTCAGACACGGACGTAATCCGCGGTTTAAATTGAAAATCACTCGATATAGTTTTGAAATATTTGTAGGAAAAAAATCGTACGGCTAATTTTACTTTCTTTTCGATTGTTCTTCGTAAAATATCCTATTCGAAGCAGACAGTCCGACAGAATCGCGCAAACATCAAGACCGACTCTGCGGTTTTCAGGTGTACAATTTAAAAAGAAATTATTTAAATGAAACTCATCTGGTGATTCTAATGATTGTTACGAAGGCTAATACTAATGAATACGGGAAGAATGGTGCGACCCGAAAAAAAGGTACGTACGTATATGATGTCTAATTTTGGAGTACACAGTATATAGAAGATTATTCAGTAAAGAATATTTCGAATACCGAGTTACCGTAAAATGTCCATTTGTAACAATATAACCAGAGTAAAATTCTAGGTTAAAATATTTATTTACAAAAAAAAAAAATCAAATATAATTTTACATATGTACACATCTTTTGCGTTTATTTAATAAAACAAAACAAAAAAAAAAAAACAAAAAAAAAAAAGTTTTTAGACGTTCCTTTCAGCCTGGATAGATTTTCGACTGCGCTGTTTATAGGAAATAATTTACAAATGCCTTAACACATAGTATTGAAAGAAAAATTTCGAAGAGTAAAAACTGAGCTACTACATATGGTGGAATCAATTTACACGACCAAATATCAATCTTAAACATAATTCTTACTCTAAACCATTGAAATGTTTACTATGGGTAAATGTCTAAATAAAAAGGAACATAGATATTCCAACTGGGAGACCCCCTGACTATAATTTAAAGACTCAAATGGAATTTTCGGAAAATACGGAATTTATTATATAATGCGGGGGGGGGGGGGATTTACAAGTAGGTGAAGAATAATTAAAATGTTGATAAAGAAATTTTGAATACATTCGAAATGTGTACGTATAGAAAAGAATAATGAAAATATCGTGAGAAAATGTGCAATAAGTAAGTTTTGCCAAGAACGAAAAATGACCAAAAATTGATCGCACTATTGTTGCCAGACAAAGAGTACATCGTTTAGTTAGAAATGATTAATCCATATAGGGGAAAGTATTGAAGGAAGATGTAGTAGAGGACGACGAAGAAAAGTTGATTGTTCGTCTATTTTCGGTACAAATCGCGTCCGAATTATTCACAGCTAACGTTCCGTATCAGAGTAAAAACAAAAGGTTACGTCTTTTGCTATTCGAAATAATTCGGACGCAGTTGAGAGTAGACGAATGGGCGATACAATGAAGTTATTTTAAGAGTTAACTCTGCATTGAAAATATCAGAAGAATAGTTCTGTATTAAGAACGCGTCAGAAGTCTTTTTCGGTGGCCAAAAATAAAGGTCATTATCATCATATTATGGGGTTGGCAACCTCTTTTGAGGAGAAGGCAAACATGTATATAACGGAAATCGGTTATAGCGACGAATAATTGCTTGAAAATGTGTTACAATACCAAAATTTTGGCACGCATATAAAAAAAAATGATCACTTTTAATGATACGATGGCTCAACATTATTTAGCTTAAAAAAAATTTTTATAGATAGATTAGAAGCCCCGTATTTTGATATATTTTTTTCACGGGCAAAAAAAAAAGAAAACAAAAAAACTTTCTGTAGATGAAGAATGTATAACGATGACACTAAACTCATCAGCAAAACATGTCGTTGTTAATTCTTGGCTACTGTTTTGTAATCGCTAGAAAGTCATACTTTGTATTTTCACTTCATCACATTATTATTGACGGTTTTACTCTTTTTTTTTTTTTTTTTTCTCTTTTTTTTGGAGATTGACGAAAAAAAATCTGAAAACGATTCTAGTTTCAGCTCTTTCATAACTAGCACTGCGAAAAGATTACCGCAATGTCAAATTTCGTGAAAGGTATCGTCGTCGGATATTTTTCTCTCTCACAGGTGAATTCAATTTTTTTTATTCAACAAATTACGCGCAACCCGTTTCTCAGCGTTAGAATAAAATAGCGCGAATGGGAATATACTGAATTCTGGAATAGCCATTTTGTATTAAGCGATTTCCCTTACATTCTATTCCTAAATTTGTGTTTTTGAATTCATTAAAAGCGTGTACGCGTTCTTTTGTAAATAAATGAGAGACGTTGTCAGCGGTAGAAAGTAATTAAAATTTTAACGATGATGATGTTGCGTTTAAGATATGTTTTATAGAATTATAATTATTATTGATTGTTTACTCTTTGAACCATATTTAGTTATTGTCGTGAAAAAAACTTAATATATAAAATGGTATTTTAAAGCAAAAAATTTCGATATGGGTAACATTTAATCTGTACTAAAATTAAATGCCATCTAACAAAACATATTTTTTACACTACAAATTAGTATTATTTCACGATTGATAGTATTTTTTGAATTCAGAATTAAAATATAAATAATAGGCAATATGACAAGAAAAAAAAAAAAAAAAAGCATTTTTACAATTTCTACAAATTACAAATACACCTGCGTGCTTTCCCTCCCCTGTGATATTCTTTATATTTGTCCAATTATCGAGTAGTTCCAATAATTCCCCATATTAACAACAAAAAAAAAAAAAAAAAACGTGCCTGTAAAATTTCGAGAGCTCTGCACTTCATATTGAGTATGACGACGAATCGGTTATAACGACTAAATTACAAATTATCTATCCTCTGCTCAGTGTACAACTGATTTCCGTTGCATCTAAATGTCTTAGCGCCGCGAAGGAAGTTCAAAAGTTCTTAGTAAAAGGAAAACGATGGAGGGAAACAATCGTGAATGTTACAGCTGGAATAAAGTAAATAGGAAAAAAAACCATCACGCACAAAGCGATCTAAAGAAAAAAGTAACAATAGCAAATGAAAAAGAGCTGGAAAGAATGAATAGAGCGAAAGAAATTCGCAGGCGAACACACTAAGTCGGAATACACTGTTGGACCCCTCGTCTTCTCAGAAGTACCCCTACGCAGACCTGTATATCGAGCCGTAATCCGTAACGAACTGTGATTGTCGCTTAGACCTATCTCTTTTAATATTACATTAAATTGTTGGACATACACTGGAAATTTTTCTACAAACAGTGCATTATCTTAGTTGCATAAAACACATTACACAAATTCGCGACATACATACTTGCCCGACATATAATTAGGAGGAAATCTTGTCCTTTTTGCCTTTATACTATCTAGAGAACTCTATTCGCGATATCGTATAAAATAATTCCAAGAAATTGTATAAAATATCCAGCGGCGGATCCCCACGAGGGGGCAAGTAGGGGACATCCGCCGCAAAGAACCAAAGCCTCTATGAAAAAATTCGTTATAACAGAGAAACTCAATGTATGCTACAAAAGATTTGTATGAATGTTACTACACCTATGGGGAGATTTAATCTCATATTTAATACTATTTTCTAGTAAAACTATTAACGTTCCTTTTTCATTCTATTTTAAATGTCGTCGATCTTCTTTTGCCATTTTTATTTATTTTCAATTTTTTATTTTGTATTTTTAATTAAAAATAGTAGTTCAATGAGAAATATGTACATTTAAATAAAGAGAATTCGGACCGGATTACTAACAAAAATAAAATAGAAGTAATGTCCGATAAAAATACTACCACCTTTCTTACTATTTCTAAACTACCACATTTAAGGTATAATTTTATAATATCGTTTTATTTTTTACCGCTAAATATAAGACAAAAGTTAAATTAAAAATGCGGAAATTGTACTGATATATAAAAAGGGTGATAGAGAAAATATACAAAATTACCGTCCAATTAGCCTCCTCGGAAATTGTACTGATATATAAAAAGGGTGATAGAGAAAATATACAAAATTACCGTCCAATTAGCCTCCTATCGACTATGTATAAGCTATTTACAAAAATAATCACGATAAGATTAACCGAAAAACTTGATTTGAGCCAATCGGATGAACAGGCAGGGTTCAGAAAAGGAAGAAGTACGATAGACCACATACACGCGGTCCGACAACTAATCGAAAAAACAAGGGAGTACAGAACACCAATGTGCATGGCATTCATAGACTTTGAGAAGGCGTTCGACTGCCTGAAAACTAAAGCGATAATACGAGCATTGGAAAAAATAAAAGTCAATAGTACATATGTAAGAATAATTAAATATATATATAAAAAAGCAACAGCTACAATCACGATTAATGAAGAAAGAGAAAAGATTCAATTGAAAAAAGGTATAAGACAGGGAGACGCGTTATCTCCAAAATTATTTACAGCTGCACTCCGAGATAATATGGAGGAAATTAACTGGAAAAACTCATGTATTTTAATTGGAAATAAAAGGCTAACACATCTATTATATGCGGACGACATTATACTAGTTGGAAACAGCTTAAAAGAACTACAAGAAATGATACAAACCGTCAGCGATAAATGCTCAGAAATAGGACTTAGAATAAACATAAATAAAACTAAGTTCATGAGTAACGAACTGGTAACGGACAAAAACGGTAGTATACTTATAAACACACAAGAAATAGAAAAAGTAGATAAGTTCATTTACCTAGGACAATTACTGAAGGTAAATAATGACTGGGAAGAGGAGATAACTAGAAGAATACAACTAACTTGGATGGCATTCTCGAAGCTACGAAATATACTTAAAGATACTAATACACCCTTAAATCTGAAAAAAAGAGTTTTTGACCAATGTGTTCTGCCAGTTCTAACATATGCCAGCGAAACATGGGTATTAACGAAAAAACTACAACAAAAGATAAGTACAAATCAACGCAGAATGGAACGGTCTATGTTAGGTATTACCCTGAAAGACAAATGGACAAAACAACATATCCGACAAACCACAAAAATAAATGACGCAATAAGTATCATTAAAGCCAATAAATGGAGATGGTGCGGTCATGTGGTCAGAGACGAGCACCGATGGATCAATCTATTGACATTCTGGAAACCTGATGGGAAACGAGCTTTGGGACGACCGAAGGGACGCTGGATGGATGAAATATGAAAATTTAGGTCGAACTGGCGAGAAGAGGCAAAGGATCGCGACGGCTGGAAGGAATTAGGGGAGGCCTTCGTCCAGCAGTGGACTGATAATGGCTAAAGAAGAAGAATAATTAAGCTATTTTTAAAAGACATTTTTATGAATTTCTATAGAGGTGTGTCGCTATTTGATTTTCTTTGTGAAGCAAGGTATTTCTCAAATCTATTGCCTACCGTAGAAGATTTTACGTAATTATATAATCCCTCCTCCCCATAAAAAAATGTCCTTCTGGATTCCCCCTGAAATATCTGCACTTTAATAAATTGCGTAGTTTTGCTAACACGTACACACACACACACACAGACACACTTTGATACTGAAGAATTGTTGAAATGAGAAGTTGTAGCGCGACACTCCCGACGAAGTCTCATTTGATCGGCGAAGAAGAGCCGAGCTTACTGATACTTTTATCGGTAGTTTATTAATTTTTAAATGTATTATTAATCCGATGTTGTGTTGGTAGTGAAATGTTTTCGCTCAAAAACCGATCGATCTGTAATAGAAAAGTTTTTATTATATCGAATAGCACATGTTCGATATGTGAAATATGTAATATTTTCACTAGATATTTAACTTCAATCAAAATCAACTAGCAGATAATATTAGAAAAAAATTCGTGTCGAATAAAAAAGTAATAAAAATTTTTTTAAACTTCTTTACTTTTGCGATTTTACAAAAAAAGAAAAATAAATACAAAAACATTAAATTCTCATCGTAAATATTCTTACGAAGATTTGTAATTTTCGCTTTGATTGTTCTCAGCGTTGCTTCGTTGTTGGTTTTTTTTGGTTTTTTGTTTTTTTTTGGTGCATTTTCTAACTTCTCCGAATTCAATTTCTGAGAATCAATTTTAAGCAACATAATACCTTCTCGGTTGAACACCGTAAATTTTCCAATCTACACTAGATGTTCTCAATTAATCGTGACATCTGAATAAGCCGCATCCGGGTAAACTTAAACGGATTTCTTCAAAACGGCACTGATTAAGTGTATATGTATAAAACTTCCGAGTGAAACACGTTAATTAATTACAATAAAATGAGAACTACGAAGACGGTTCAAATTAAAATTTAGCATACCGAAATAACACAATGAGAATATAGTTCAAAGACGGAATGCAAGGAGAAAGTATTAGTAAATTCGGCTTCTCCGAGACGCTACTCTATGTAGTTGAATTTATGTAAGTTCTAGAGAAGTTTATCTGCTGCTCCTTTTTGTCCGAGCGCCTAACCAAAATTTTACAAATTCCAGTACATTGGTCTTCGAAATATTGTTTCCTTGAAGGTAATAAAAAAAAAACGCGATAACGAGCTTTGCAGCCGTTAAAAGTATTCGAGTCAGAAATTTCGCCTTTCTTTCAGCTATTACTTATTTTAATACATGCAAATTTTAACCTGAACAGAGAAACGAAATAGCGTCGAAAATTCGGCGCGCGCGAAGCTAGCCATTAAAACGATAGCGACAGCATTCTATAGGTCGAATGACTGAATACGTTTAATTAAATAATCGAATTAGCGAATAAAAGTCAAAAATTTTCATAGTCCAAGAATTTAAACACATTCTAAGAGGTGGGGTGGGGGGACAGGAAACTAAATTCGAACACTTTGTGGCTAGTGGAATGTGGTTCGAAAAGCTTTGATTCCTTGAAGAAGGAAAAAAAAAAGAGTCGGAAACGGAATTATATCAGAGTTCGCGTCTGACATGAAACTCGAGAGGGCACATTGAACGAATCAGGTGCACAAAGAGTCGTGAAAAAAGAAGGGCAAGAAGTGTGTGCGAAACTAATTTTACATTGTCCGATGTTGGAAGGCGCCTGCAGAGATGTGATGTATGTGGCGATGGTTCAAATTTGTACAAAGTGAAAGAGGGAAAAAAATTAAATGTGGACCCGATCATTGTGAGGGAGAAAAATCGAGAGCAGTTTTTACCGCTACCCGCTTTGTCATTAACCGTTTTTCCGAAATGTCACTGTTTCCACTTCTGTTTGACGATTCGAACGCAGATAAGAGAATAGAAGAACATCTAAACAACAGACGACGAGGAGGACGACGACGACGACGCGCGGAGAACCGAAGATGCGCGCCCTGCAAAACGAAATAAAAGTTAATGCGAAGACAAAACACGCCGTTAGACGTCCGACTAATCGTATAACGGATCGGGCCGGATGCGGCCGATGCAGGAAAATGAAAAGCTCTAAGAAGAAAATTGCGGAACAGACGAGGATGCAGACGGGAAAGAAAAAATGTGGAGTAGCGCAACTGGCATAGACGTGCTACGAAGGTGGGCCGCCGCTGGTGGAGTATTATGTGACGTTGATTGATTGATTGGATAGCAACATTGGAAGAAGCCGTGGTGGACGGCGAGGAACGATGACTAGCGGCTGCTACGAAAAGGATATAATCATTTGCTTAGGTTAAACAGTAAAACAGGATGAAAAACTCCCAGTCTTTTCCAGCTTTTTTTGCCTTTTTTTTGTTGTTTTTTTTTGCCTTTTTTTTTCTTTTTCACTTTCTTTTTTTTTTTTTTTCTGCCGAAGAACTAGTAAATCCTGCGGAAGCTGGGAAATTCTTCGAACAACCGTTTATGCCATAAAGGCTGTAGTAATAGAGCTCAAATTCAGAAAAGATCGCATTCAGTCGCTACAGCTTTGAGTAATTGTAATGGTAATGTGTACACACGCGCGTCTATGCGCATAACGATATACAATATCCGATACTTTAGCCCTACCTAGTGCACCTAACTACCTACCCCAGCGAATAAGTTTGCCCGGAAACTTACTAAACACCGTCATCGTGGTCCTTTATACTATTTCCTCTTTTTCCCGGTCTGCTCTATTCATTGCGAGAAAAGTTCCATATCTTACTTTTGAAAAGCACCCGCTAGAATTGATTTTTAAACGAAATTCAAATTTCCGTCATCTGCATTATTCATTTATAATGCCGGTTTAGGATTTTATAAAGCAGCCCCTTCCGCCCCCCCCCCCAGTTTACATTTACATAAATTAATAAGAGCGTTTCCCGTGGCAGCCTCTTCACTCATACCGCGCCATTCAGTTGTTTCATCGCTTAATTTACCCGCTATATTGCGCGCGAAAAATTTTCAAATATCTGGCTGCGCGCTATTCGGACGCATTCGATTCTCATCCTATTTCGCAGCATCAGCCCACGACAACGTTCGCCAAAACAGCTCTTCTCCTATTTCTACGATAATTTCCTGATCTTTCTTCGATCTCTTCAGTTGGAATTTTTCCACATACATCCATACACATCCATACATACATCGATGTATTTTCAAAGGCTAAACCTCACAGCGGAAGTGTAGTGTATAACGCGTATGAATTCCATAACTTCCGCAGCAATTTCATAACAATTACCCACAGCATGTCCATAGCAATTCCATAGCCATCCCACAAAAATTCCATAGCAACTTCACAAAAATTCCATAGCAATTCCACAAAAATTCCATAGCAATTCCACAAAAATATTCCATAGAAAGTCCAAAGGAATTCCAGGAAATCAAAATCTACAACAGCGGTTTGCCCCCCCCCCCAAGGCCGTGTATTTGCGCTTTTGCGCGTGTTCGAAAATATATGATGGTTTTCTCTCTTTTTAATTACAGAAGTAACTTTGCAAGATAGCTTTTTCAAAAAAAAAACAATAAATATACACAAATTTTATAGTAAATTTTAAATAAGCTTAGTTCTCATTTCGGTCACGTTATTAAATTTTTATAATTTTAGCGCGCAATAGATTCAAAATGGATGGTCTCCGCCTAAACAAACAAACAAACTACGAAAACTGCTTGAAACGGTATCATTAATTTTTCGGTTGTTCGAAGATGAGACTGTATTAGAATAGTTGGCGGTTAAAAAAATGAAAAAAATTACAACACTCAATAAACCAAAAAATTGTTTAACTACTTCTTTTCGTTTCATTTTTATTTTTATATTTCTTTCGTTTTTGCATCCTTACCGTTAACCCATAAGCGTGATTGACGTAATAGAAAATTTACTATACTTTCGACTATGTCATCCAGTCTTACGATGGAAAGAACAAAAAAATAGAAGTAATAAAATAAAAAATAAAAATACACACACATATATATATATATATATATATATATATATATATGTATAGGGTTGGGCGCGGGAATCGAACGTATTTCAAATAGCTGCTGTAGCTAAACGAATGAAGTGGGGGATCGAGATTTCAGCTGGTGCTAGTCCAGTCAATCAAGTTTTAGTTGTTGGTAGTTTCAGTCACGATGGCTGAATGGAACACGAATTTCTATCCGCTCTTTTCGAAAACGGTTCTCTATTCAACCTCGTAAACCCGCGTTCCTTCTGAAAAAAAGCTGTCCGTCTTTGGGTTAAAAAATTTCCCGGAAACGGTACTGTTAATAAAATTCGCTTCATTCTCGGAAGTTAACCGTCTGGATGAGCGTGGCGTCATTCGGTGCGATCGGCCCTTACCTTTTTTTCGAAGAAACAGTTAACGGCGACCGCTACCGAAAGATGTTGGTCGTCGTGCCGAAGCTGCGTAGAAAGAGCAAACTATTATCATCTAGTTGGTTTCAGCGAGATAATGCCGCATGTCATACCGCAGTCAAAACGATCGAATTGTTTCGAAAACATTTTGGCCACCTTTTCTAATCTCACGTGGAGCTGATCTCGTTTGGCCTTCGCGATTTGTCGTGTTGCGATTTTTTCTTACGGAGATATTTAAAATCCAAGGTATACATCGATAAACCACGTGACCTAGAGCACAACTCAGGATCAACATAGAACGCGAAGTAGTCCAAATTTCCACCGTTACACTGAAAAAAAAGTAACCGAAAATGTCAAGAAACAAGCCGAGAATGCAGTCAAAAATAAGGCTGGTCATTTATGCGATGTTACTTTTAAGAGGAGCTGATTTTGTAATAATAATTGATTCCGAATAAAAATTCATAAAATTCTGCGTCGTTTGGTTAAAAAAAAATTAGCACACGCTTTACGTACCCTTTTCGTTTTAAGAACAAAAAAAAAACGTTAATCTTTTTCTTTTTAAACCTCCGACGTACGAATTTAGTAATATCCCTTGGACCTTGTCGTAGTGAGCTCTCTGGAAGCCACGGATAAGAGTTCTTTCTAATTTTTATGGGGCGGTTAGTTTCAAGTGAAATATACCTTATAAATGTGGCGCAAAAATATTACAAATTTCGTTATAGGACACTCCATTAAAATTTTAAATGCCCATTCGCGTGCCCAATAACGAATACATTTTATGACATATACCATGAACTGCTCGATTCGGAAACCGCAAATTCTAGTTATAATAAAATTACACTTCAAAAAAAACTAAAAAAACAAATACTTTATACATATATATAAAGTGCGCTAAAAAAAGGCTTAATTAAATTTTAATTCTTTTACAATACTAACCTAAGAGTGAAGAGGTGGACATTAATAATTAATGTTAGTTAACAATAAAATATTAAGTTCGTTAACAATATTAACATAAGAGTGAAAAAGTGGACATTCAGAATTAATTTTAATTCCTAATAAAGCATGGGCTGATTTTATCAGTAGAGTCATTCGGTCCCTCAACAAATGTAAATGATATAAAACTACCTATGTTTTTAGGTTTTTAAACTTCAATTTTATTTATTAAAAATTATACTGATTGAAACGTTAAGCGTTGTATTTTTGGAAACAAATTTATTTCATTTTCTAAAAAACGCAGTTGTCCGCAAATTATTTGTAATAGTTAATCACTGCGAAAGTTTCAAAGGTTATAATTTTATTTTTAATTTTTTATGTAACAAAAGGATCATATTTAATTATACTAATTTTCTACGTTTAACCGAAGCTGTAGATTTCACCCTTTCCGTAAATTCAGCTAATCGAAATACATTTCCACTTCCCGACGACCGAATGGTTAGAAATTTTGTAATAATTGTCAGGACCCGATGACAATGCAGTATTATGATGCAGAAAAAAACCACCAACACCCACAAATAAATTGAAAAAATTTAAATATTTGTAAACGGAATAATTTTTATTTCCCGCGAAAACACGGCAGCTTGCAGAAAAAGACCGGCTACAGACCCGTTGCTTTCGTCGATTAATGAGACTGACCGGCCGAGAATGCGTCCGTTAAACCGTCGTGTTTTCGCGGGAAATAAAAATGATTCCGCTTGTGAATATTTACACTTTTTTTACTTTATTTGTGGTGTAGGTACGATTTTTTCTGCATCGTAATATTGCATTGTCATCGGGTTCTGGCAATTATTAAAAATTTCAAATCCTTCGGACATCAGGAAGTGGGTGAAAAATGAATTCCAAAATTCCATTACAAACATACAAAAATCAGCAAAAACCGGATGCATAACTAAAAACTAAATCCGGAACGAAAAAATATTTGGAATATCAGTCAAAAGAAACGGAAAAAATTTTACGATTTAAAAAATTCATAAAAAGAGATCTGTACTATGTCGATAAAGAGATAGATTAACGAATATTTCCAGAGCGTTATTGTATCCGGCTTATCTAGCCAGCACGTATATAATCAACAGCGATAGGTGCCCGTTAATTGCAATGTCGCGCGGGCATATCGAAAAACTTGGAACGTGACAATGCGAAAAATATGAAGAAGAGAGAGAATTTCGGTATTCTGCACAGATTTTATGCGTTACCGATATTTATAATGCCATCAATAAACGCCTCTCGGACATTAATAAATTTCGGTTGTCTTTTGAATTAATTAAGAAACCGCAAATACATTTAACGCAGCAAGGAAAAGAAGCCTTAAGTTACATAAAGTGAAAAAACTTTAGGAAGAATATGAATACACAATCATCACACCAATATCAAGCTAGTATAACAAAAGCGTTACAAAATGATAACATCGGGGGAATAAAGTAAACGAAATATGGAAATATTATGGGGTAATGGAAAATACAGAACAACAAAACAACAAACATGCCCAAAAAAAACCTAGATAAGACATGGGAACTGATAAAAGAAAGACAACACATTACAACAAAAGGTGTATGAAAGATGATCAAAAAATGAAATATAAGGAAATCTCTCATAAAATATAAGAAAGAGTTTATAAAGTCGACATGTAGAGAAATAGAACAAAATTGGGAAAACTCCGAACCCGGAGAATTATTTAAAAAAGTACCACTTTTATGCAGAGAATATAAACCGCATTATTTATCAGTGAATGATGAGAAGGGTATAATATTAACATCAAAGCCAGAGATAGGTGGAAACAATATTGTGAACAACTCATGAGAGAATAAACACAACAGAAAGGGGTTACACCGATCAGAAAAAATGGACCAACTCAGAACCGCCTATGATGCGATGCGAAGTAGAGGCTGCGATTAAAAGGCTAAGTAATCATAAAGCGATAAGAATTGATAACATACAAGCTGAAATGGTAAAGGCTTCTGGGGAGAAAGGAGTGGATATAATGCATAGAATATGCGCAAAAATATGGGCTACAGCCAACTGGCCCAACAAATGATGCCGCTCTATATATCATATATCCCGATACATAAGAAAAGAGATATAGACGATTACACCAACTAGCGTACAGTATCGCTAATACCCCATGCAAGTAGCTTTACATAATTTAAGAAAGGCTTAAACCATTCTTAGTACCTGAGACATCACCAAAACAGGCTGGATTTATTTCAGGAAAGAGGACGAGAAATCAACTGATTATTATAAAGCAATTAATAGAGAAGTGTTCTGAATTTAATGTTCCAGTTTCCTAGACTATGCTAAACCATTTTATGATGTTAGTTGGAACACCCTCTGGCAGATATTGACAAACACAGGAGGCTGAACAAATTATAAGGATTATTCAACAGTTATAAATGTTATTATCCATTTTTTTGTCCAGTCAATATTGGTTTGCGTTAGATTTATCTTCCCCGATACAAAAGGAACGAAATGAAGCAGATGAAACCCGAGCAAATGATGCAGGAAGAAAACTATGGGATTAAAGAGAAGGCGACAAATAGCCGAGATTGGGCAGTCTTTAAAGCAGGGAAAATATATAGAAAACTACGGGGAAAGGAGGAAAAGATGGCTGAATAGAGAGGGGTAAAAGAAGACAAAATTAGAAAATAAAGAAGAATAAGTACTGAGCCATAGTCTGGAACATGAGTTAATTAAAGAAAGTATAATGAGCTGAAAATGAGCCCAAAAATCTGTCGAAACGGAAGAACCAGCTAACGAATATCTACTACTTTATTACGTTAAATCTGTAAGTAACCGGGAATCCGTAGAAGACCGATCTCGATTAAATCAAGGAGGAAAAGATCATATATGAGGGAGCGCACGAGAAGTATTACATGATCGGAAGAGAAAGCAAAAAGAGGAGATTAGCTTGCAGAACATTTTTTTCTTTTTTTTTTTTTTTTTTTTTTTTTAGAATTCGAGATAATATCGAAAACCAGTGTGATGAGGAAACAAAGAGAACAGCGATAGATTCGGCATAGAAAATTGAGAAAAAAGAGAAAAGTTTAAAAGATTCAGAATAGTTCAAGGCAGAACAAACGTAAATAATAATAATATATACAACAAAAAATCAATATCGATAAATACCAACATAAGACATTACAGTCATTAAACCGGAGTGCCTATATGCAGCTGAGTGCTTAGAGCTAAATAATATAGGAAAAATTGAAATATTGGAAAAAAAGGAAAGGGAGATCATAAGGAAAATTCTTGGCCCTCAAAAAATAGGAGAAACATTCAGGAACAGGTCAAATGAGGAAATATATAACAAAGTAGAAAAAATATCCGCCGCGATGAGGAAAAGAAGGTCGGCGTTTTATGCGCATATTCAGAGAATGGATGATACCCGGTTAACTAAAAGAATCTTTCAACATTTTGGTAGATTGAAGTCCAGGCTGAGGTGATTATACGGAAAAAGATCTTAATGAAGATACATATATCAACATCAACTATTGAAAACAGGACAGAATTTAGGAAGAAAATTAAAGAACTCGATGGCTTTGATAAAATCAAAAGTAAGAGAACGAAATGGACAGATCTGATCGGAAGAAAAAGCACAGTGAAATAATGAAGAAATACTGGGAAGAACGAAAAAGGAAAAGTTTGCTGTTTTCACGCGGTCCATAGATGGCCAAATTCGAAGAGAAAAAGAAGAAGAAGAAGAAGAAAAAGTAAAATTTATTCCTTCCTCTTTGCCCCCTCTTTTGTTACGATCCTGGCTTTTTTTTTTTTTTTTTTTTGGCCTCAACAATATATAGTTTACTTGGCCATTTCTGGACTTTTGATTAACTTAAAAAATCTCTTTTGAAGATTTGGGAAGACTGAAAATTAAGCATTATTGCCGGGAAACCATTCAATCGGTAAGAAAAATACGCGCATTAAAAGTTTTCGGTTAATGTAATCTCCTCTTAAAAAGATCTAAAAACAAATCTCTTATCTTTTTAAGATCCTTTAAAAGGAAACGGATATTTCGATGTTTCTTGTAAATGTCTTTTTTTTCTTTTCTTTGTTTTTTTTTATCGGACTTTTTATAAAGTTGGGGGTTTTTTCCAGCAGCACGTTATGCCCGGTTACTCTTCATTAGTCGCGCACAAAATAGTTTAATCGTCAGTCGCGCGGATGACATATGTCGTCCATTTTTAAAAATAGATTTGTATCTTCAAAATTTTACTCTTTAAAAATGTCTTCTACAATATAATTAGTTTATGCTGTATTGAAAGTGTTTATTATGTAAAATTTTAAATTATCAAAATATTCCTTAGAAGAACCAGTGTAGAAAAAAATATAATCATAATTATTTCATAACTTTTTTATATTTTATTTTATTAGGTCTTTTTACAACATTTTAGTTTTAAATTAGTAGTTAAGGATGTATTTCGTGTTTTCGTATAACTAACACGGTACTACAAAAACTTACTCTAAAATGAACTAGTTTTCCAAACAATTCAAACAAATGTGTTTTAAGTGATCCGGACAAAGAAAATTTTTACATTTTATGCGCCATTTCTGTGTGGTTTTATTCTATTTATGACCTCAGATGTAGCATCTTCCGCGTGATCCGGAATGTTTTTGAATTTCTGCCGAATATTCTTGTCCATAAACTAATAGTACGTTGTAAAATGTAACAATTTCAGGTTTATAAGTACTACCGGTTGCTTCATCTATGGTGTCATCGAAGTGCATTGAAAACAGTGACAGAACTACCTTATTTTTTTTTTTTAAGCAATAAGAAGATACCAACGTACAATCTTCTTGAAATCCGAATATCAAAGAGTTTTCTATTCTACTTTTGCTTGGCAAAAACTCTTTAGGAATTTCACCTTGGTTTTTTTACATACGGTTCCAACATAAGTCAGTTTATTATCTTTTAGGATCTTCACTAATGTCAAACTACAAAGCCAGTTATCGCCAGTAATATTTCTATTTGTTTCTTCAACTGGCTAAACCAGCCTAGTTACAATATTTTGAGCAGAATTGCCTACAAAATAACGTCCACCGGGCTGCTTTTCAACATATGGCTCTAAACTTAGTGTGTTAAACTGTTTTTACATCGGCTGAAGCAAACACCTTCAGTCGATATTTTGCTGGCTTGCTGGGTATATATATTGTTGAAATGGATAGTTTCCATAAAATGCCAATAACCGTTCATTACCGTTAGATACTCTGACGGAGTAAAGTATTCGCGAAAATTATTCACGAATAATTAGTGTATTTCTCTTATTGCAGCTAGTTTATCTGTAGCTTTTCGGCAATCTCTGTCATGGATATTATCAAATCTCATACATCGCAGTAAAAATCTAAAGCAGCGATCTTTACTTATAAATAACATGAAATAAACGTATATAAACAGAACACAGAACGTCTTCCTTATTACGCAATAAATAACCGAAATAAGAAAGTAGTTGAAGTCAGCGCAAAAATTCATCCAGGAAAAAAATACTTTGTTTAATGCACTTCATTAAAAGTATACACACTACGATGATTTAACTGATTATTGCAATGTGATTGCTAAGGTTTACATAGAAGATACATGAACGGGTAATGTTCAATTTTCTATATATTGAAAGTTGTAACTAGAAAAAAAACAGTGAATGACATATGTCATCCACGCGACTAATCGAGGGTTAAACTGATGAAACGTATCCTCCAATAGGTATCATAGTGATTTTCGTTGACCGTAAGTGTTTACCTATAATATACGTAGTTTCTGGTTTTTGCAATGCAAATAACGGGAAGGGAGGATTAAAATTTGTTTCATTTTAGGGGAGCTAAACGGAATACCCGAAGAAAATGGAAAAATGATCAACTGATTAAATTATTAATAGGCAATCCCGGCCGTTCTGTTGCAAATGCTAATTTTATACAGTCGTAAAAAAAAGCCCATTATTATAATTAGTCAAATCGTAAAATTCGGTTAATTGCAATTTCCCACGATGACAATTACCGAGTATGACTGTACTTTTCGACCAGCGACTAAAAATTTTAATATTTCCCACTCAGCACAACGGACACACTCGTACATAAATTAATAATTTACAAATTTCTCAGCTACTTAATACTTGAATTCTATTTCAGAAATGCAATAATCACTTGCAAATTTATGCAAAAACTTCTTTTGCTGCGCGGGATGGTGTCCTTGGGTCCTGTCAACAGACCCACTGCGATAAGTAATTACAGGCTGCTGCGGCCGTGTTCTTAATTAACTTCGATAAATGGCAAATCACAGTATAAGTTGTTTATAAACTTATGCATATTTTTTACTGGCAAAGACAGTCTCATAGATGAATTTAGAACTTCCTGGGTTCAGTCGTAGTTCAATCGTGCCGAATTCATAGACCCTCCGTATTAGATAATATACTCTTGCTTTCAATAAAATCTCGACAAATTGCAAATAGAGCAATCTCTATGACATATATCCGTTGCTTAGTACCTTAAGACTCTCTTGGGTGTAAATACTCATACCGTCATTACACCTTGTCCAGTCTGATCTTCTGCTAACAAGCCTACTATTTAATTAATCTAAAATCGACGTACCTGACAGCAGTGTATACGTGAATAAATGTTCGAGAGTTTATTAAATACGATTCATTAATGTACAGTACGAATATGTTATTTTCTGTTTTTTTTTGTTTTTTTTATTTATATAATATAATTTTTGTTTTAGCTAAAACATTCCTCTACTCACAATACATTTTTAGATTTTTAAATATTTATTTCATTATTAGTTGGCTTCCTGCATCCTCTTTTCGTTTTTTTTTCTATGTCCTCTTCTCCTTTTTGTTTTTTCCATCCTTGATGATTCTGATATATAAATCATATTTTCTTCGAATACGCGTGCCTATGTCCGTAGAATGTTTCCACTCCCCTGAATCTTGGTTTGCCTGCTGCGTTTATTCTTTCACTTCTATCCCCGCTGATCATTCCTATTATAGCGTCTTTTATTTCTTCTATCTCTAGTAGCATTCAATTTTAATTCGTTTTTCCCTCTCTCTCTCTCTCTCTCTCGTTAATATAATCTAATGCTGAGTAATGCCCTCGACTAGCGATTCGAAAAAAAAAAAATATATATATATATATATATATATATATATATGTATATACAGTGGAACTTCTGAATAACGGTCAGTTGTGGGACCAAAAAATTTGTCCGGTATTAAGAAGTGTCCGCTAATGGGAAATAATAATATATGTACAGTTTACTGAAATTTACATTATTGTGTATTGTAACGTATTTAACAAGAATATAAAAGATAGTACGTAATATAAAAAAATACAGTACATATTTACTTAAGACATACACATGCGTTTAAAATATAAAAAAAAAAAATATGTTCGTAAAATATAAAAATATATATGTATGTACAGTACTACTACAGTACTTATGTTTGTATTCCAAGATTAGTTAATAAACAAGTTAGGCAATAGAGTATAAATCACTTTTGGTTTTTAAAAACGCAAGATAATCTACTATATAATTTTAATCACTTATGTTTAAGATATATATTTTTTTTAACACCTGCTGTAAATCCTAGTGTATCGAACATATTTCAGTTTTCTATGAAAAACAATCGGTAATTTTACTTTGTTTGTTTTTTTCATTCAAAATACGCTATTCGACGTGCACTTACAGTTCGGATATCATTTTTAATAAAAAAAATCCCGGCTGTTAATCTATTACCCCTAATTAAGAAGCTTCACTTCAGATTTTGGTCGGATGTGTACCCTTCTTCTTTTACCAACAATCGTTCCTTCTACCTTTCAATCCAACCTACACTTCCTTCTCATCCATGGTTCTCGGAGTTTCCCTCTCTTCCACGATTTATAATTTCCTCTATTGTCCGCCTGCGCTTTAATCACACACTGCTGCCCTCTTCACGCCATCGTTTCTCTTTGCTTCCCTCTCCTCATTGTCCGTTGCATCCAGATGAAGCAGTTGTCTGTGATGCTGATCACATTTTCTTCGAGTGCTCTGCTCTTTCTGCGGAGCGCTCTCTTTTCTATCTTCACCTTATAAAGCTGGGGCTTCCCACTCCTTACTGTGCGTCTTACATCTTGTCCCTTCCTTCCCAGTCTGTTGTTCTTGTCCTTGGTTCCTTTATTTCAGCTGTCTCCAATCGAATTAGGTTCTAGTTAGTTGTTTCTTTTTCCCATTGTGTCTGGGCTATGGTCCATAGTTGATGCGCCCAAAAAAAAAAAAAAAAAATAAACCTTCAGCGTAAGCTTTATGAATGAAATACGATCTTTTTAGTTTTCCAATTAACGAGTCAACACTATTTAAAGTTTCACAGTCAACTTCAGTAGTTGTGTCTTCTTCGCCATCATAAACATTATTGCGTCATGACAGTCTACTGCATCATCATCGGATGGATTGTGTTGTTGCCTGAATTCAGCCGCTGATACATTTATGGCGGTATACATGGGTATTCCACATGCAATCCCTCGTCCATTAAACAATAGTCTGGGGCACTAATTGAACTTTTTTTGACAAACTTTGTCCGTTTAACAGAAATGGAATTTCCAAAATCATACTTATTGAAGTGTCCGCGTCCGTAATTGGGAAGGTCCGTTATTGGGAAATATTTTTATATTGTGTCTTATGGGAAAATGCCGGGGATTTTAAAATTGTCCGCTATTAGGAAATGTCTGCTATTTAGAAGTGTCCGTTAGTAGAAGTTTTATTGTATATATATAATAACAAAATGCAGCAAGCGGTAAAACTGATATTCTGCGTTTATTCAAAAAATCGGCCTCTTCTTTTAATACATTTTACGCAATTCCGTAATAATTTTTCAGAGCGTCTTCTTCCAGATCGCATTTTTCACATGTATATGTTTCTACTCCTATTCCGGAAAGTTAGCTCTAACGCCTTATTCCCAAGTCCTTTTTATTAATTTGTTGTAAACCGGGAATTCTCTCATACTTTATCTCGTATTAATGTCTTCCGCCACTGTTCTAATATCTTCTCTTCTGTTCGTTCCATTTAGTTTTCATTTGTACTTTTACGTGTACGATAATCGCTGCAACTAAAATTGGCAGATAATTGTCTAACATTGTCTGATCTCGTTAAAGTATTAAATAATATAATGTTCGATATCGCAGCGTGATTGAACTCGCTCGAACTTTAATTGAAAATATTTCCGGGTTGCCTGCATTCTAATGGATTCAAAGTTATCACTTTTAATCGTGTTTATTTCGGCGCGTCAGTGACGACCCTATCATCGGCTTTTTATTCCCTTTTTTGTAATTTTCGACGAACTGCATTGCCTATTGCACTTCCCATAATGAATAATTTTAGAAACTGTACGCTCTAGATATCTTTTTATTGGCGTAATAGAATACAGGCTAGGTAATTATTTTGCGCTCTATTCATCTAACTCTTCGGGGGATAAATTACTTCGGAATCGAAAAAATCCCTATTTAATGTATCATTTAAAATAGTATTATTAATCGCAAAACGGCTGTTTAAACATATATTCATTATTAGACATATTCAAATTCTGGCAGTATCTCCCTGGTAACTTATAAAATTCCAACGATGTTTCTTTTTAATTTTTTTTTATTTTCTTTAATCTCCTATAACTATTCACGGATGTACCAGTTTATTTGTCCAATATGGTTTATCAATTAAACTATTTCAAATTATAACAACTCGATAATTACGTGACTTTTCTTCGATATTCAAAAGAAATTTGTCGCAGCGTATTATCGCGCCTGTGTATCTTCGTCTGCTTCTACTAGTACAGAATGGATCGACCTCCATTAAACTAAAGTGTTGTCTTCGTATTAATTGTAATTTATTTAATTTCGATTTACTTAAAACCGATATGAAGGCAAAAATGCGATTATTGACTTGTCTATTAATAAATTCGTAAACAGATAAGCTTCCCATTTTGTTCTTTGTTGATAACTCGCAATATATTTATTCCATTTTTACATTTCTATATCATACGTGATTTAATTATCCCGTATTATATAATATAAGATTTTGGATAACTCCGGTAAATGTAATTTTCAAATAAAAATCAAGTAGCCAATATATAAAATCTACGTACAATCGTTTTATAAAAAGAAATTAAAAGGCCTATTTTAAAGGCGTTTTTTTTTACTCTAACAAATTAAAGCTCGCGTTGAAATAGTTATGCGGTCGTGTGCGTTCACCTGTACATGCACAGCGTTAGCAACAATGTTGTTTTATATTGACGTGTCTAAAAAGAAGAAAAAAAAAAAAACATGCATATACGTATTCATGTACATATTCATTATGCACACACACACACACACACACATATATATATATATATATATATATATATATATATATATATATATATAACTCAGTCATTTAGTTAGCCTGCTGGCCAAATGAAGTATATATTGTTCAGGCCAAAAAACAAAAAAAAAAAAGAAACGCAGTAATTTTGACCTCGCAAGGGCTGTGCCCCTTGACTCCTCTTACTTACATTTTCGACTCTTTCTCTTCCATACTTTGTATAAAATTATCAATTTTTTTTTTCCTTTGGACGCGTCAACACAGGGCATTTACCCAACACAAAGGACTAACAAATGATGAAACGTATTTACAACGTAATCCTTAGGCCGGCCCCCATTACATTTTATAACGAAAAAATGTCCCAATTTTATATAATAATAAAAAAAATACAACCGATAATTTATACCATAAATTTGATTAAACTACCGAAACAATTTAACATACTACAACACATACCAATAGTACTTTTTTCCCTTATCCATGGTATCATTAAATTAGCAATATAATCTTTACACATGTCTTATGATGGGACCTCCTTATTCTACAACCTGCACATAGTAATAAGAAGCGTATTTATTATGTTTCCAAAAACGAAAACCGCCACCGTGAACGCAAACGTGAATTACGGAAACAAAAATGGGACGACGAGCTGTACAATAGCAAAAAGAATTTGCCACATTTATAACACGCCTTTTGGTTCGAAAACGACAGATGTAGAAAAGTTTGAAGCTTTAAAATATAACAAACGTTACATGAAATTGTGACATTGTTTTTGGGATATTTTTTCGTTACATAAAATTGGGACATTTTTTCTAATGGGGGCCGGCCTAAGAATTACGTTGTAATTAACACATATATTTAGTCGATTTTCTTTTTATTTTACAGAAATCGAAGGTTTCGGTTTCTCGTGAACCAATACAGACCAATTTTTTTCCTTAACGAAAATTATTTTTAACTAACTGTGGTTAGACCTCTTAGGTTTTCTCATTCTCCAACCCGGATTCCTCTTCCTTGTCTATTCAGCCTTCCCTTCCTCCCTTCTCCTGGTTTCTTGACTTTCGTTCCATGCGTCGCTCCAACATCTCTGCGATTTGCTGCCTGCGCTTTGGGCACAGTTTGCTTCCTTCCTCGCTTTTCCGTTACTCTCTTGTGCCGTCTCCTTATTGTCCACTACACTCCTCTAATGTACAATTTGTTTGCGATCCCGATCACATAATGTTCGGGTGTTCGTCTCTTGTAACCGATCAATCTTCTTTCTACTACTCCCTTTTTGGTATTCCCACTCCATACAGTGCTTCGTTCATTCTCTCCTTTCCTTCTCCTTCTGTTGTTTGATTCTTTTTTGTCGGTTTAAAGATCCGAGTCTTTTACCTCCATTTTCTTTCGTTATTGGACCAATGTCCTTGTAGACGAACCCAAAAAATAAAACAAAATTACAACCACGTGCTGTTTGAATCCGGTAATATTTTTGCAGTTTTCACAAAAAATAGTTTCAATTTTATCTTAATTTATGTCGTACACCATTTTTGAAAAATCATACCGGTATGTACCCATTTCTGTGCATCTTATCGATTACACTCCGCTTATCCGACCAATCTGTGATATAGTACCTCTTGGATTTAGATCACAATTTTTTGCAAGTATTAAACATTATTAACTCTGGTATAACGGCGTGTCTTCTACGGCCGATACAGTGAAAATAAAAAGGAAAAAATATGTATAGCCGCTTCGTATTTAACTTTGAGAATATTTCAGACGAAAAATTATTTCTAATTTTATAACAGGATAAGGAGAATATTTTTCGATGAATGGAACTAACAACTTCGCACGAACTTTATTATATTTTTGTTGAATATCATTTGTCATTCATTTCCTTCGTCTCTGTCGCTGACTGTATTGTATTTTGAACAGTACTAGATTTTGCAACCGCGAGCTGCTCATATTTCATTTTTAATTTAGTTCATTTCAAACAATAATGCGTCTCGATATTTTATCAAGCCCGTTATGAAAAGTGTTTTTTTTTTTTTCAATGCAACTGAAAATCAAGGAAGAAAGAGAGAAAAAAGGAGAGACTCGATCCATTTATTTATTCTTGATTCAGTGATGGCCGTTCCAGTTGTATGTTCTTTTCCTTCCAACTTAGTCGTGCGATATTATTCTTCGTACATGCGTTCTCACATCTATAGCGGTCTCTGCATTCTTAATTTATTACGAATTCTTGGTCATAGAAAATATTCTCTGGATCTAACAGTTACTTTGTATCTCTTTTATAAAATCTGCGATTTGCACCTTTGCTAAAAATTATTCGTTTCACTCTTTCCTGATAACCTATAATGGCTATTCGTCTAACCCTCCTGGCTGTAGTTTTATGATTTTCCTCCGACAGTCTCCGCTACCGTTTCCATTATTCACATACAAACACTATATCCCCATTTCCATCTTCTCCTGTTTAGTTATTGTCCTTTTTAATGAGAAAAATTGAAGCCGTGCTCCTTCAACCATGTCCTTTTTAAGTGTCCTAACTTTTATTCTGATATTTAGGCTTTCCGATTCATATCTGTTTACTTTTATTATTTTTTTTTTTTTTGTTCATCAATGTATTCGTCTCTTAGTTTCTTTAATCAACCTCTGATCGAACTGCTAAAATCGTTGTTCTCTCCTCCATAGTGTTGCCCGGATCTCGACGTGTTCAGAGGGAAAAAAAAAAAAAAAAAACGAAAAAAATTATTAAACGCCATGAAGGAGGCCGAGGAAAGTGAATCAGCATTACTCGGAAAGCAGACGACGCACGGAATGATCGTGCGTTGCACTGACATGAACCGTTTGCATCTTGCGTCGCGTTTTGGTCTCTTGATCCGGTTCTGTGTTGCTTACGGTCGTCGTCCTATTGTTTTTAATCATTTTGTCTTTAGCCGGCCTCTCTTTGAAGAAACGCCGATGTCAATTTGACATTAGACACCTGTCGAAGAGAAGCAGAGGCGCACACACAGGCACACGATATTCCGCTAGCAGCGGATTCCCAGTCGCGGCCGTCGTAATGATAAGAGCGAAAGAAGATGCGCGTTGATGATACGGTGTGCGTCGAGCGAGGTGAGAAAAGTAATTTAGCGAACGGACCGACACTGGCAGACAGACGGACAGTGTACGGACCATTTGATGATGACCTTTGAGCGCGAGTGCGACGCGAGGAACGGAAATTTTGGAGAGCCGTTCGAAATTAGACGAACTCGGCAACGCCGGTCGGCCCTTTGTAGAGCCGCGTACAATTCCAGTTATTATTTAATACGTCCTGATTCGTCGGAACCAATTATTTATCGGACTCGAGCGGTCGGTCGGGCTGGAAATATGCATCGGAGACGCCCGTCAATTTATAAAAATTCAGACTAGCAGAGGTCGCTGGTCCAAGCAACAAACATGGCGTCTCGAGCAGCGTTTTTTCTTTCCTACACTACGGAAGACATGTGTATATACCTATCGTCGGGTCGGCCGAGCGGTGCATGCCCGGTAAAACAGCGCCTCTACGGCCGTTAGTGTACATCTCTATATTGCAGGTGAACTGGTTAGCCGCGTGTAATTACCTCGGAATATCATTTTTCACCGGTCACACGGCCTGCGTTTAGGAATAATTGGAACTACGAATGCTGAACCTTCTGACTTTAACTATTATCTTCATTACTCTCACCTCCTTCTCTGCGCATTCCCCCTATCTCTTATTGTTCTTCGTAGTCTCCTATCCTTCGCTTAACCGAAGCGTTTATTTCATCCTTTTTTCCCTATCGTCCGTCACCACATTTTATCGGATCCTTTAATCATCGTCCTATATTAAATATGATCTTCCTTTTCTCCTTTGTTTTAAGCAAGCGCTCTAGACAAGCCCCTTTTTCTTCCTCCTTTATAGCGCAAGTTCCCCTTCAACGCGAATACCTCTCCGACGTACGTGAGTGTGTATCCTCGCCGGAGGGGCGATAATAACCTTATTGTATCGACTGCGGGGTCTCATTTCCGGAGTAGGGCGAAGGCCGATAAGTAGAGGAAAAGTTAATATCCGAGAGCTTGCTGGAGAAGCCAAAGCGCGCGGCTGGCCACTCAAAGGAAGTGCCGCACGAACAATAGATTTCCGACCGATCGGCTAGTTCTAGCAACAGGTCACGCTTAATTAGACGAGCGACAAAGTTGGCCCGATTAGTTGGCTAATAAAATGATTAACTCGACTTTTTACCGGGAAATGTCGCACACTTCTTGCGCATCTAAGCCACTTTATTAATGACGAGATAATAATGCCAAAAAAAAAAAAAAAAAAACAGAAATTCCAAAAAGTGCACACATGCGGTTCTTTTAGAACCTCCCCGTGTGTAAGAACTAACACAGAATTTCCGTAATCGTTTAGATTCGAGTAAGTTAAGACGTCTGCGAGAAAAAAAAAGGATAAAAAAAAAAACAACAAGAAAACAATTCCGACGGATAAATGCAAAAGAGGAAGAAAATGTAACTTTTTAAAATTACGAACTCGAAAAAAATGTTTCCGATTTCTGCCCGGGGAGGGAGGAGGAAGATGCTGGGTCGATTTCAGTCGAAAAGTTTCGTACTGGAACCGAATTGTTTGAAATTATGTACAAACATCTGTCACTAAAAAAGTCGTATCGATA
This sequence comes from Icerya purchasi, assembly GCA_039619475.1. Lineage (NCBI taxonomy): Eukaryota > Metazoa > Arthropoda > Insecta > Hemiptera > Monophlebidae > Icerya > Icerya purchasi. Next base: position 237,510,616 of record CM077115.1, on the reverse strand, counting down.
TGTTGCAACCAGATGAAATTTCTAAAAGGCGCCTGTGTTCAGAAAAACGGTTAAAATTTATGGATACCGATTGGAAATATTAATTTGTTTTTTTAACTCGCTGACTACTAACTTGTACCGCTTAAATTCGTTTTAACCGAAATTTCATATTTTCAATCTTTCGGTCGAAATAAACCTCGATCAAAAACTGAACACTTGTTTTTCAACATTTTCTGAAATTGCCCTTTGAAGACACAGCTATTATACCCTTTATTGGAACGCCGTTAGTTGCACCCTTTCCGAGACTATTCCTTTTCCTGATTCTAGCATCAGTCTCGTTGAAAAATCCATAGAAGCTAAAACTATTTAATGCGCACGTTAACTATGGAACGTAGATTGACTAAAATTTGAAAAGAACTCCGTGTCACTAAAAACGGAACACATCTATTTAAAAAAAAACTGCCTAATCTTTCCAATAACCACATATGCGGGTAAAACTTGGTCTCTTACTGCTGCCGATCTTAACAGAGGAGACAGTTTTGAAAATTGAGATCATGTAAGAAGAAAGTGCTAGGAATTTTGTTCCCGCGTGGACCGAACAATAATGGCTACATCTGTAACAACGTACCTAACGAATGCGATAAGTGTTTTATAGGATTTTTTTTTGAACATATAATAGCGCGGGTGACTCTTTAAAACGCTACATAATTCTTAAGAAAATCAACGGAAAGAGAACAAGAGACAGACCGAAAACACGTTCAATTAAAATTACTAGCAGAACCAGAGTCTACATGGTTGGTAGCCCAAGATAAATCAGCATGGAGGATGGTGACGAATGCAGCTATTTCATAACAACACCCTTGCGAAGGTAAAGGAAAAGGAAAAGGAAAAGGAAAAGGAAGAAAAATATGCGATAGAAATTTGTTCCGATTTTTCATTAGATTTGGCTTATTAAGACACGGGTTTTTAAGCGTATTTAACGGTTGTTGTGTAAGTTTGTCGGTCTAATATAAAGTTCGTATTTTACGTATAGTACGTTACTCTGGTATAAATCCGCGGTTAGATATTCCAACTTTAAAGGAAACGAACCGCGCCAATATTTTTTCGATTGCTAATGCCGTTAGAAACTGGCCACTCGTTCAACTTTTTGTCCTCTGTGACAAGTATTGTAAAATCATCTGAAAATCAAGAATCGTCGCGTGCGATCAAAAACTTTCGAGTAGTCGATAAAGTAACAAGGCAATCGTGAATAGCATTTTACGCGGAGAATTACAATTAGTCTGACGTAAATCTTCAGGCGTTTCAAACGTTCTATTTCCGATGTCTTATACTGATTAATTTTTCCGACACTTCTTGGCATTTAATAATGTTTGCCAATAACTGCTGAATAAAAGTGGCTTTCTATAACGATAAAATAATAATTTCTCATCTGCAAGAGTGTATACCCAGAATCTGTCGATGATAGTGGATCAAATGATTTCGTCAAGTGCGCATGGTGATGTGAAATATGAAAACTATCATCTCTGCTCCTATTACTATCAGTTTAGTGTTTATTGTGAATAATTTTGATTAATTAACGTACCTTTTTTTTATTTGAATTGCGCGAAATTTTAAAGCTGTGGAGGTCTCATGTGCAAAGCTCTAAAATTGTCTTCCGATCGCTCGATGGATCTTAAAAGTGGTGTGACGTCTGCGAGAGACGAATGCGATTTTTAAGAAAAATACCAACAAGAATATAAAATGTCGAGCAATTTTCTAATAATCTGATTTTATCCGCTTCACTGAACTTTTCTCAACACAGTTTCTTTTTCTTCAAAAATCCAATGTGGTTTTCTTCGGTGTTGTTTCATTCTGATCTGTATGAGATTTGCCGGTCGATTTGAACAGCGGAATATTGTGTCTCGTAAATGATTTTCTATTACGATCATGAATTCTACGAATGAGAATTGGCGCGTAAATAATACAACTGCGCAACGTTGACATCGATGTTTTCATCCTGTACGTTCAGCTATTAAAGTTGAATCTTCCCACTGCATATAAAATGCTTCCTATATCTTAGCTTCGCCGTCATCCAAGGTGGTGGTTTCTTGTCTCTTGTTTTGTCATCGATTTCTGACCGGATTAAAATTTAATCTCTAATCTAGTCCAATTGTCCTGGCTAGCTGCCCTTGGTTGATCAAGCCTCCACAAAAAAAAACAAAAAAAAAACAAACTTAAATATATCGTAGTAATTGATATTTCACAGTTTTCTTTTCAATATCATTATTTTGAGATATCGTAAAATTTTTCTACATTCTCCTCCGTTGATTCACTTGCTCGAGATTTCTATTAACATTTATTGTGTCTTTGTTTAATGCGATAAAAGGGAAATTTTTTAAAATAAGATATAACAGAAGCTAAAAAAAAAAAAAAAAAAAAAAAAAGGTTAATAGCCTAATGAAACCTAATTGCTCTATTTACTAATAAAAAGTGACACAATAAAAATCGTTCGCAAAAACAACAGTCCTTCTCGATAATATTTAATATCTTTGAGAAAAGAAAGCACCATTTTCTTTCGAAAACTGAACCTCTCCAACCTACGAAAAAAAGAAAACAACAGAAAAAAAAAAGGTATTCACAGGTATTTTCGGCGCCGAATAATTAAAATTTTATTTAACTTTAATATTCACAAACAATGCGCTCTACCCTTTTAATGATTTCATTAATAGGCCTTTTTGATATGCTTGATTTGCAATAGGATTGCGAAAAATGATCTCATTATTTTACAATTACTTTTCGTCCAAACGTAAGTCACGAAAAGCGGAAATCGAACGCAGTGATTTGGAAAAGTTAAAGTCCCTGTTGATGTGCGATAAAAAATTGTTACAGGGATATTTCTACACTTCCGCTGTATAGGTTTTTATCAAAATTACGGGTACTCAAGTGAACTATTTATTTATTCATTCAGGTAAAGAAAACATAAGATTAGGTTGAGAAGATACAAAGATCACTTTAGTGCAAAAGCGTCAGATGACCAGAAATTTGCACAGACATAAAAAGTTAGAGTAGTCGACATTTTTTTCTAAAATAAAAAAACCCAGAATTAAAAAATGAAAATCTTCAGAAAGTGTTCGCTCGGTAGCGTCTTTCAAAGTATATCTTATTATTAGTTTAATGCCGTGACAGACAAATCATATAATGGTGCAAATATTGAAGGAAGAATTTTAACTTCAGTTCCTGATGTACTAAATTCCTAATATTAATTAAAAAATTATGCAAAAGTTAATATTTAAAATATACAAATAGGGTACAGATATGAAATTGGGAAATTTAAAGAAAAAGTCAACACGTTACTTTCAGCAATAGATTTATTACATGTGTGGCGGGTTAAAAATAAACACCTTCGAAATTTAACATATCGTGAGATATTCGCATCTCGATCAGCAACTTACTTGGCTTCAAAAAGCGGCCAGACCGGTCGGAAAATAACCTCCTTACGCGTGCCAGATTATCCTCTATCAGAGAAAAAATCAACTCCAAATTTCAGCTTTAAATGAAGATCTATTTACCTATCGTTGCATCAATATGGAGAAGTGGTTTGAAACGTTATGGAAACGCGTCTAGAGGTATAATTTATCACTATTCTCCGAAGAGAACAGTCCAAAATATTCTTTCGAAGATAACACGACCGAACGACTTAAATATGCCCTTAAAGACTTTTATGTTAGACACTTTAAGAAATTCGTTAAAAAAGTTAGGCTCAAATCCGAATTCCTATATTAATGAAATGTAGAACGCTACCGGATGGTTAAAAGAAGATTAAGACGAAGGAAATGGAACAGGCAGAGAAGGTAACTCTATTGTCTTAATAACTCTTCGTAATGTATTTTTCCTAACGCTGCAAGCAAGATCCTACCGGCCATATTTAAAACTATACTGATTGTCACGATATCTTAGCTATCCATATTTGTTGATAACTACGAGCTGCAATTATAACGGTCGCTTTGCTATCTTTGCTGCTCAGTGTATTTTACACTTGACGTAATCATCGAAGCCTCAGTATTATTTTCTCATCAATTTCATAATGAAATATTATTGTGCTTTGGATTTCTGTGCATTATACTTAACTGTATTATCGGTTGCTGTATTAACCTCACTGCTGTTATGCTTATCGGCCCAGTCTCTATTGGAGGAATAGGTTATTCTTTATTTAATATATGCCGGGTAATTTCCAGACCTAAAATCTAGAATTTTTGGTTAAATGAAAAATTTGCAACCCCTCGCATTAATTAATAAACTGACTAAGCCTTATCGAGTGGAAATATTTTCGTCTTCCTCCCACCGCCGGAAGTAGTATTCAGATCGAAATTTAGTTTTTTCTAAAATTAAAATGAGTACTAAATGTTTAAAGCTTTCACTGCGATTACTCATAATAAATAATTTTCGGAAACAACTGTGTATTTTAAAAGATATTTATTCGCTTAACGTTTCGACCAGCTTACACTGGCCATCATCAGGAGCGAACTGAAGTAACGAAAATTTCGATCGACAATAACAATAAAATAAGAATCGAAAATCATTAAAAATCCCAACTCAAAGCAGAAAACCTACCTCTGTTTTTGTATTATTTTATTTTTTTCCATCTGTTGTTGTGCGTTTTGTCGGTTTGTTTAGAGGCAGGTTTTCTGTTTTGAGTTGGGATTTTTAATGATTTTCGGTTCTTATTTTATTGTTATTGTCGATCGAAATTTTCGTTACTTCAGTTCGCTCCTGATGATGGCCAGTGTAAGCTGGTCGAAACGTTAAGCGAATAAATATCTTTTAAAATACACAGTTGTTTCCGAAAATTATTTATTAAAATGGGTATTAAATTTACGAATTTCGAAACTTTATCGCGAAAAATAAAAAATTTTTATTTAGAACATCTTTCTCCGAAACATTCGTTTGGTCTTTTTTTTTCCCCGATAAGAATATGATCGTAATGGATATTTAGCACAGCTAGACCTTCCTCATCTTTTTGTCTGGTCAACGATTTTGGTTTCAGTTAACAGCAGCACGGTTGTTCAGCTGATTGATCAAGATTGGTCCCGCCGAACCCGAACACTAAGTAAAATGTTTCCTAGGAGGCGGATTGGTAAACATGATCTATTTTATTCGATTCGTTTCCCAACATTAGAAAGTATGGTATAGGCAATAGAACTATCCGGAATTTATCAATCAAGCCGTTTATTTGTTTTCGATAACAGTTCTAATTTGCACTGTGTGTGGGAGCTCAGTTCAAACATTCATCGTATTAAATTGATCTCTGTTAAATGTTTAAATCGCTATTCGTTCGGATAAGATTTACTCCATGTCATCGAACGAAAATGAGATTTCGGAAGACACGAAGGTTTTAGGAATGATGTCCGTAAAAAAAAACAAAAAAAAACGAAAAACAAATGTTTTATATTTCACGGTAAAAACAAAATCCGCAAAAAAAAAAAAAAAAAAAAAAGTATTCCACTTCATTTTAAAAAACTAATTTTTAGCCTGAATAATGCACTGCCAGTAGAAGTTGAAATTGTTTTCGTTCGATAACTAATAGTAGGGGGCTTTAAGATTTTCCTAGATTTTAGTAAAGCTGGAAGTTTGCGACACCCAGTATGTGCCCGACACATGGTCGCAGACCACGTTTATGATTTTTTTTTACCGATAGGAATAATTTAAAAAAAAAAAAAAAAACTGTTTCAAAAAATATGATGATCGTATTATATTTAAAATGATTAATTATGTACGTTTTGAATTTTAGTAAAAGAAGCATATACCTTTCCTCAGCTACTATTACTGATTGCAAAGCTAAATATAAAACGTTTACAAAATTCATGAGGTAATCAAGAATACGAAGTAGTATAAGACAAAAAGATCTGGGAATGAAATGATATTGTGTGAGAAGATATTCTGTTAGGGATCCTCTTTGACATGTTTAATATTTGATTTTCGTTCTTGAATTATCGTTACGCGATGTTTTTCGTTTAATTGCGTACATTGTGTTATCATTTGTTTATTTTTCATCGTTAACACTTTTATACCTCAGTTGAATTTTCGTAAGGTCTTATTTTTTGTAATACGACCGCATTCGGTCGAATCGAGTCTCTGGGCGTAGTCCTTCCGAAATTTATTTTCCTATCGGTTATTGGCATTTATTTTAGAGATGTGTTACGGCAACTTGTTTTATACTGAAATTCAGTTTTAAAATTATTATTACTTTCGGGTTTTCATATTTTTGATTGCATATAATGTTCTCAGTTATCGAACTGCCAGCCTGCGTGCATAAATATATCTTCAATGAAAATATATATTATGTCAAGAAGATAGAGCGACGTTTAAATGTAATGCAACGGAAACAATAGTGTAGAGTTACATTAATGTATATTATTTCGAAAAATGACGTATATACATAGCGGTGTAGACTCGGAAAACGAATAAGATGAGAAGAATTGCGCAAAAACCAAACGCTTAAAAGTTATTCGTTCGGCACAGAGTAAAAAAGCGAACTACTAATTTTGCGTATGTCATCGATTGGACAAATTCATTTCTAATCAAGATACGTTTCGGCACTAAACTATCAGATGAATTAATTTTTCGGTATCAGTGCTAGAAAATAAAGACAAAGACGCAATTATTAGCTTCCGTAAAAAGCATATCATATAAGATCGAACGAATCATCCCCCGAAAAAGAAAACAGAGATTTCAATTCGTCCGACATCAGTTGAATATACCGGTATGGCATTACAGTCTTTCATGACGGCAAGGAAAACGAATCGAATTACAACGGCATTCTTTCAGTGCACGGAACCGGTTTTACACAATCGCACGTAAAATTCGAACATGAAGGCAGTAAGGTAAATAAATGCAAAAAAGAGCTAATAACAAAAAGAATCCAACAGCACCTCTTGTCGGTTGATATAGAAAAAGTTGGCGGCGTAGTGTGAATTTATTAAACTCGCGATTAGCTCGAGGCAAATTACGAAAAGGACCAAAAAAAAAGAAGAAAAAAAAAAGGAGCCGCGGAGAATGGAAAGCTAAAGAAAAGTAGGAACGAGGCGCGAATAAGAGAGCTTATTAAAATAATTTAAAAGTAAGATGGCGGCCTGGCCGGCTAAAATGTAAAATATTTTTCTTCGTTTCGGCATTTAGGCGGCTGGATGGACAGATGGATGGGTGCTGGATGAGCCTTACTGGATGGGAAATGGAATGCAAAATGGCAAAATGGCAGGACAAAGAGGAAATGAGCGGAGGCAACGACACGAATTCAATAAGATGTCAATCACAGGCAGGCCGGATGAAAGCGATGCCGCGGCTGACGTCATATGACGACAGCGGATGATTAATGGGTGGAGCTGACAGCAGTCGTCAGCTGATTTTACAACGGAAACAACGAAAAAGAGGCTTGTCATTACCGCAGCCGTCGCCCTATTAACTCTGCACACTCGCTCAGACGCACACCATGAAAAATGTTTCGCGTATTATTTAAATTCGAGCAGCGCGCGGCACCGTCTTCTCTAAATGCTTGTGCCGCCATCTACGTTCAGTCGCCGGAAACTACACAACGGATGGTCTTGCTGGATAGGATCGCGTCGAACAACAGATTGCTCTGAAGTTGCGATTAAAAGTTCTCGGCAATCGTGGGGCTCGCTTTTTAAAAAACCTAGGCGAAGGAACAGTGTAATTTCGAAAATTCGAGTTCCCCCGGGGGCATAAAGATGTCGGAAAATGGCATACAATAAGGTAGCGGTGGTCGAACTGTCTCCCCGATGGTGCTCATTTGTAGCTACGGTGTGTTTTTGAACGACACTGATGAAACACGTTTTGCAAAAACATCGTTACCAATAAAGAAAAAAGGGTATTACTATACCAACAGGATAAAGTCGACTTACTGATGACATACCTCTTAACGTAAAACCTTTTAAAGCAGAAGTACACGAAAACCGAACGTAAACATATTGATTATTGTTTAAAAGAATGGAAACTAAGTAAAACTGTTATAATACCTAAAATGAATAAAAGTCCGAACTTGTCTACTTCATATAGAGCTATATATCATTATTATCTAATTTCAGTAAAATTGATTGAAAAATGTATTCTTAATTAAAAGAATTTGTAGGAAAAAACGGAATAATACACGATAACCAGTATGGCTCATTACCAGGTAGATCATCTGAATTGGCCATATATAAACAGCAGTGGCGGCTCGTTCATGTGTTCACATTCGCACGTGAACACGCTGGATTCAACTTTAAAAAAGTAGAATCCAATGTTTTTATTTATATTTATTATTTACATATCACTATTAGTAAAATTAATGTTAAAAATAAATTGATTTTACATTTTTAAAAAGTAATTAAGTTATGTCCGGAATTATTTTAGTGTGAAGGCTACTTGTAGCACGTGCGATCGAAAACCGTGTAAGTACAATGTAGTAGTGTGTCAGAAAGATAAAAATGATGTTGTGTTTTAGTGCATGTGTTACATAGGCTTGATGGAGCACACTCGAATTGTGAACCAAACGATAGGCGTTGTTCTTGCAAGATTATATTTTGTAGGTGAACAGTACTTTAATGAAGTGAATTTGATTATAAACAAAATTAATCGATAAATTTTCATAAAACGATTATATGTTTACATTTTGTTTTGCTGTTTATAACCATATTTGAATTTTGAAGGAAATAAAGTTTGATTGGAGCATATTTATGTGCTTATTTTTACTTTTATTTCATAAGAAAAGCATATAATTGCATCCATATTATATCGATTGTGTTATTGTGTTGCATACATATACAAGTTAGTACAATATTGTACATTTAAAAACAGTTATGTGTTTAAAATTACCGTGATTCTATTTGTCAATTTCCAAATATTGAAATACAGTAAAAATTGGTTACAACGGCATACCAATTAGCATTTAGCTTTGAAAGATTTATGCAGATGAATTTAACAAAAACATCATCCTTAATCTTTTTAAATGAAGAAATGAAATTTATATAAACAGAACAGATATACCGTTATTTTTTGTTCTGTTTATTTTGTTAGTGTCAACATGTAAAATGCTTATTATAAATATAACATTGATGAAAACCCGTGGTAAGACCATTGCAAAAAATATTATAAAAGGATTACTATACTTATTTTATTATAATAAAAAGTCGAAAAATTACAAATTTCTCCAAAAGTAATAAAATATCAAACCACTTCCGTTTTGTTACAGTTTCTTTTCTCTTACTCGTGCTTTATACTGATTTAAGTTTTTTTATTACACTTTTATGTACAAAAAAGAAAGTGTGTGTTTGTGTTTTTGACTAAGAAATATGTGTAGTTATAATTATAAATAAATGATTGCTTATTCAGCATAATTTATGCCATAAAATATTTCGTGTCATTTTCGTAACGAACTGTTCATTAGTAGTAAATTTTGAACAATAAAAAATTATAATGCTTTATTTGATACGGAATATAACGACCAGATTATTCACCTCTTTGAATGTTTTTATAACTAATTTCTACTGTATCTTATAATTTGTCATTTTATTATACTCTTGTTGGTGAGACATGCATTATGTAAAACTGATACTGTTCAAGATGTTGGCTGCATATTTTAGCATAAAAATTTAATTGTTTTTCTTTTTAAGCAAATTCAAAATAATTGTAATAATTGATAAATTAAAATAATGATAAAATATAAATATTACATAGACTTAAAAAACAATAACAACCAAAATTTTGCAAAATTTTAACTTCTGTTTGTTTTTTATTGTACTTAAATAACGATATGTAACGAGTTTTCACAGTTCCATATTATTAAAATTAAAATAAAAATTTTTGTTAGAAACCACATCACTTTTAAAAATACTAATAACGTTTTGAATATGTATACAAGGGCGTCGCCAGCCGATGAGCCAGGGAGGGGCAAGATGAGTTGTCAGCCGCCGGGGGGGGGAAGATGATAGAAAGAGGATATGAGTTATAGGAAAAATAAAATTTATAAGTTGTAAAGGCTTAATATTTTATTAAACAAGAATAAAATCCTAACTAAAACATAAGTTTTCCAAATTGTCCATGATTACGCGCCTAGGAATACTCATCAATGCCAGTTGATTAAAAAGTTTCAAGGCTCCAGAGGGAAACAGCTGCCCCTCCCTGCCCCCTGCTGGCGACGCCCATGTATGTATGATATACACAGTCGATCATTGGGAACAGAGTTTAGTTTTTAATGATGGACCGCATATATTCATTCGAATATTTTCAATAGTGACGTAGTTTCTACCGAAAATTGTAATTTTCTTAAGGATAAAAGTGCTAATTATATTCTTACGGAGTTTTTCGACACTAAAACGAATTAAAACATTTTTACGTAGCACAATGTGCGAAGACAGGTTAAATGCTTTAGCTATGTTATCAATTGAAAAACAAATGTTCCACAATATTCCTAACTTTCATGAAACTGTTATAGATTTTTTTTCTTTAAAGAAAGATAGAAGAATCGATTTAGTTTACAAGACTTTTAACTGAAAATTATTAATATGCGCGCACACACACAGACACATACATATATATGTATATAGTTTTTGATAAATTTTTTTCAATAAATATTTGTGTAATATGTAATATATTTAATTGTGAACCTCCACTTCTGTTACTCACGAGCCGCCACTGATAAACAGTTTAAACTCTTACATTAAGTATTATAATAATAAATTTCAGGCACAGTGGGATAAATATAACAACGGTATAGCCAAAAAGTTTTTCCCAAATACAAATAATACGACTACATAATATGGTATTTACGCCAAATTTTTTTTAATGTCCAATTTCTTACCGGGCACGGTCTATTTAAAGATTATTTACATAAACATAACATTGCACACCCCAATAATAACTCTTCAATATAAATCGCCGTAAAGTACATGTGCACCTGTATTAATATTAAATTTTTGAATACTAATTATTATTAACACTGTGAAACAGTCTGTCAGGGTTCTATAAAATTAAATGGACGGGCAAAGGACAGACACGTTATTTATATAAATTATTGGTATAAATTTGTCTAAATATATTTACCCCATCGTATCACGAATTGGGAACCAAAAAAAAAAAAAAACGTCGTTCATGATCAGTGAAATTTTCGTTGATGTGTCCTACCGGGGCGTGAGTGATTTTGACCTAATTCGAAGTAAAACGGTACTTTTTTTTATCGGAATCTGCATGTTTTTGTTCCAAGCGAAAGTTTACAAATATATATATATATCTATATATAATTTTAAACGATGATTTTTTTATTGTTTTTTCTTTTTTCTACAGATTCTTGTATAATATTGTTAGAATCTACTGAACGGAGAAAATCCGTTTCAATCGTTAATCTTGATAATGCCGATAATCTATCATTTAGTATGGTTGATCTGCACATATTTTTTATTCTTTTTAATATCGAAAAAGATCTTTCCGCCTCGCAATTTATAATCAGTGTAGTTACAAATATTCTATATGCAATATAAATGTTTGGAAAAACATCTATTATTGTATGTTTAACCATCCATGTCGGAGGTGAGAGCCTCTTGGTGGCCTCTTTATAAGGTGGGCCCGAGACTGCACCCCCCAGCCCTTCCATAAATCCAGGCCTGAATGATACTAGTATTTTCTTTTTTATCCCTCTACCAGTTTCTTTTATTGCTTTCGGTGTTACTATTCGAAGTGCAGGTATATGTGTACAATTTTTCCTGTGGAACTTTCAGTTTCATGGAAGTTCTACATTGCAAAACGAAATCCACTGAGAATGCGCTTTAATATAAAGTCAAAAGCGAACTTTTGTAATAAAACGCGCTTCTTCCACCCCATTATCCCGATTATTCTATTTGTAGGTACACGTGTAAGTCATCTAGAAACACATTTAAAGAAATACTCAAAAACTGATACCCGATTGCACATTTTCCCGTCTAAGCTTCTCTACGTTTATATGTATTATTGAAAGCAAATTAATGATCACAACCTTTCTTTTTCGCTGCACATAACTCAAGTTAATAAAACACGATTCCTATTTTTCTGATATTTATTAATTTTTTATCAGCTCAATCTAGTCTTAATCTTTAGTTTTCCTCACTTCGTTCCCTTCTTGTCTTCATTGCTCTGCAATCTTAAGCCGCTTTCTATTATTTTTTCCCTTTTCACTCCTTTCATTGTGACCCCCATCTATTCAAATGATGCGCATGTAATTTTCTGAAACGATTATCATGTATTTATTAAGTGTGTTCATCTTTTTATCTTGAGCGCTTTGCTCCATACCCCAGTTTACTGATGCTTTTTACAGTCTCTTATGTTTCGTTCTTTTCTTGTCCATTGATGCTATGTTGACTTCTTCTTATTAACCCAAATCGGACTAAAATGTACCTGTCTGCTTGCTTTCCTAATTGTTTTTTCGAGTAAAAGTCCCCACGGTAGACGAGCCTAAATAAAAAAGTAAAACACTTATTCTTCTTAAGTACATTAGAAAGAAACGTTTCCTTATAACGATGATTGCTGAACTTTCGGTATCTTTGAACGTAAATCTTTCCAATTGGAAAATCATTTTACACTTTTTTAAAAGAACCAACCCTTTTTTAAAATAAAAAAGGGAGGTGGTGTCTAAAGTTCCTTTCGCTTTTTGGAAGATATTATTAGCTATAAAATCACACTCGTAAAATATAATAAAATAGCAGGTTAAAAGAAAAACCACATATATACTCCGCGAAGTTAAAGAAGAGGTAAAATTAAAAGAACAGAACTTTACTACCAGAAAACATCTTTACTTACGTGCTTGATGTTAGAACGTATGAGATAATTTGTCAACGAGCGTGTTTAGATTGATGAAAGAAATCTATGTAATTAAATAATTAAAAATAAAATTTCAAAGGGTCAGTTATTTTTATTTTTTTTCCTTCCCCCACTCTCTTATTCGTATACTTACAACTCTGTTATACAGCGTGTATATGTATGACGTATAGACTGTTTTTCGTAACGGTCGGACACAATGTTCGATCCCCCCCCCCCCCTAAATCCGGTCGCTGCAACCGGCGATAAAAAACTTCGTTCCCAAACGGTGTTAAACTATTAACGTAACGCGGCACTAAAATAAGGACGATGAGTATTGTCTGGTAACATTAAAGTAAATGCAAAGCATAAATTTGTCCGAATTTCCAGTCGATTAAAGAAAGCTGATTTCGACAAATGTGCGAACAATGCAGATTCAGTTAATGAAGACACCCTATAGCAATCAGAAGTTGAATTAGGTCGCTGTTATTAACGTGGAACAGGGAAGGAATTGGAGGAAAAAAGAAAGTGACTTGTATAAGCGGATGGTAACAAGTGTTGCAGAAAGGGTGGAATATAATCAGTGCTCAGTACAGCTGAAAGTGTAGGGTGGAAAAGGAGGTAAGAAGATCTTTAAGAGTGTGAGTATTTCAGAGCGACACTTAGTTTTTAGGTAAACGCAACAGCGACAGACCGATCGTTGAATTTTACTTACCGATGATTTAATAAATATTTAAAGCTTTCACAGTGATTACTCATGATAAATAATTCATCGGAAACAACTGTGTTCTTCTAAAAGAGATATTTATTCGCTTAACGTTTCGACCGGCTTACACTGGCCATCGTCAGAAGCAAACTGAAGTAACGAAAATTGCGATCGACAATAACAATGAAATAGGAATCAAAAATCATGAAAAACCCAAATCAAAACAGAAAACCTACCTCTAAACAGGAAAACCTGACAAAACGCATAATAGCAGGTAGATAAAAAAATATAAAATCATATAAGAGAAAAGGTTAAAAAAAATATATAAAAGGAACACAAAAAAAAACACATCGGGTCACAGTTGCGGCAAGGGGGAAATAAAAACAGATAAAAACTTATAAAAATAAAAATAAATACAGAAGCGTACACAAAGAGCGGCAAAAAATCGAAAAAGAAGCGCTAACGAAAATCCCACAAGGGAAACGCAAAGAACAACCAACCGAACAAAACAAAAATGTAAAATATTACAACAAAAAACAGTTGAATTTACCTGAAAATGGACTGGAAACTACCTGAAAATTGCTTAGAATCCTCACCTGAAAATGACAGTACACCTAGCCCGGTGAGTTGAAATGACCGGAACCACGCCTAAAAGTTGACAGCAAAAGACGTGGTTCCGGTCATTTTCACTCATCGGGCTAGGTGTACTGTCATTTTCAGGTGAGGATTCTAAGCAATTTTCAGGTAGTTTCCAGTCCATTTTCAGGTAAATTCAACTGTTTTTTGTTGTAATATTTTACATTTTTGTTTTGTTCGGTTGGTTGTTCTTTGCGTTTCCCTTGTGGGATTTTCGTTAGCGCTTCTTTTTCGATTTTTTGCCGCTCTTTGTGTACGCTTCTGTATTTATTTTTATTTTTATAAGTTTTTATCTGTTTTTATTTCCCCCTTGCCGCAACTGTGACCCGATGTGTTTTTTTTTGTGTTCCTTTTATATATTTTTTTTACCTTTTCTCTCATATGTTTTTATATTTTTTTATGTCTTGTCCATTTCAGTGGAAACTCTACCTTGTATGTAAATGAAATCATCGCCCTAGATGACGAAAATAAGCTCAACTGATAATACCCCGGGTCCCGGATCTGAATGAAAAAAATGTAGACGCTAAATTTGCAAGTACCCGAAATCGTCAATTGCAGTGGGATATAGACCCTCTACGAATATCGAAGTTATCTCGGCTATCGTAGATGATGGCCACTGAGAAATTAACCGTTGAATTCTGCGTGACCCGGATAAAATGATTAACGATATTTACTTGCCGTACAAGTATAAGTAACAAAAAAAAAAAAAGAACCAACTTTAAACGAATTCGATGCAATTCATAAAGCCAGGTTATAGAGAAAATCGGAAAGTAGCGTATTTCAAATTGGAAATAAATCATCGGCAAGTTTTTTCTAACTAGCGGAAATTAGCTAAACTAAAGATACAAACTTACGAATAGAGATAGCGCTGCACTATGAAATGCAAAACTAACGGGAAACGTTTAAAGTTTCTAGGGTTATTTCTTCATTTTTTACTCGAAATTTTGTGTGCGGTAAAGCTAACTAAAAGGACTGTTTCTCCAGTTCGTACCTTTATTCGCAACTATTTCAAGCGATAAGTAATTTTAGAACATTCATTAACAGCTTGTAACCGGAATAGGCTTTTAACTACATATATGTATACATAAGCATCCGCGGCCAGGTTGCGAAAAAAAATTTATTAGAAACAATTTATAAAACAGATTGTTTTTTTTTTGTAGATTTCTTAATACTTAAAAATTCTCTCCGCAACCGCTAATTATCGTGTATTATTCCTCTTTATTCTTAAATCCCGATTTCTACCTGTTTATAATTTCTTAATATTTCTCTCTTCACGGCGTTTACAACTATCTCTTTCCAATCGTACATTTCGGAATAAAGTCTGCTTCCCTTTTTTCTCACTTACACCTTTGCCATTCTGTCGTGTCAACGAATCCATTAAAGAAATAAAACGGAAACTTTTCAACGATCCGGGGGAGTGTAAAATAAACATCCGTGTACAGCTGATAGTTTCAGTTTTTAAATAACCGTAAAATCTTGACCGAATTTGAAAAATAACAATCTCCAAATCGAAATTCTACAGAGCATGCTCTTTCTCGTACATTTTCTAACTGTACGTGTTATATAATTTAAAAATTACAACAGGTGTCGCAGTTAAATTCCGAATTATTTCAAACGGTAATAGAAATACTTTCGTAATCATCGATGAAATATTCTTAACGTGCTCCGACAATATAATTATAATTCCGTTTACTATGAAATAAAATAGTACGTAACGTACCGTCGGCTTTCCTTTCCTCGTAGACTTGAATAACAACTCTAATTTGATCGACATTCTAAATCCGTGGCAGAGACTTTATGTTGTTTTCTCTTATTATGCCTGGTTTTTCTACAAATTCGCTAAAAGTTGAACGCGGGTAAAAAAATAATAATTCGTGTACCACACATTGAAAAACCATATTAGATCCGTATTAAATAGCTGTTTTCGTTTTACAGCTACAACTATTTTTTTATTTTTATTTTTATTTATAATGTAAAACTAAACAATAAATCTATGCTCTTTAGAGATATTAATTTATTTAAAGTTCTGCATTACACAAGTTCACAGCATAAAGTGTTTTCATAATAGTTTGAATAAGAAACAACAAAACTCCAAGAAATTGTCAAATAACAATGTTTTCTTAACGGTTGATTAGTATGTCCCATCCAATTATGTCTCGGCGAAACATTAATCCCAATTTACAATATCATATTACATTATTATTATACTCATTTATTTAAAATATGTACTTAATACTCTGTGGTATCTTTTAAAATAAATGCGTATTATTTTTACGATACTCGATTTCATTAACTGTGTAAATTTATTAAATTACTCAAAAAGTTTTTTTTTGTCTTTTTTATTTATTTTTAATTTTTATTTTATAATATAAATGAGAATAGTTCAATCAGAAATATATATATATATATATATATATTTAAACTTGCTCACGGATCAAAGAATTCGGATCGGATTATTAACTAAAATAAGAAAGAAGTAAAGTCTAATAAAAAAATACTATCGTTCTACTCTTTCCAATAATTTACTATTCAAATTCTAAACTACCATTTTAGCTAGAATTTTATAATTTCGCTTTATTTTTCACTCCTAAAAGTAAAACAAAAGTTAAATTAAAAATTGTAATAATTACGTATTTTCAAAGCACATTTTTAAATTTCTAAAGAGGATTCGATTTTCTTCATGAAGCAAGGTATTTCTCAAATCTACTGCCTACTGTATAAGATATTATGTAATTATATAATTTCGCTCCTAAAAATGTCTTTCTGGATCCGCCCCGGAAAATGTATCCTATATTATCCTGTAATTACATTTAATAATATGCGAATATGAAATTTTAAATCTTTTCAGATAATCTTTAAATATTCCACAGCCCGATATGAACGGTACGTTAAAATAATTTGGTGCATAAGTATTTTCAATTATGCTTGGAAAAAACTGAAATGTTACCCCATTATAATTTTCCTATATTTCCTGGAACTTATAATATTCATTTATTATCTTTTTACATT
The DNA here is from genome assembly GCA_039619475.1 of Icerya purchasi. NCBI lineage: Eukaryota > Metazoa > Arthropoda > Insecta > Hemiptera > Monophlebidae > Icerya > Icerya purchasi. Next base: position 237,493,491 of record CM077115.1, on the reverse strand, counting down.
GCGTTGATTCGAATAATTTATTTACATTGATAAAATACGGTTTTTCATATACTACGTTAATAAAATCATGTGTTATGTTTATGTTATTTTTAATTAAAAATAGGCTTATATGATTTTTTTTATCTTCATTTCTAATGCAATTTTTCGGCCGCACTTCAATTGCGCATCGTTGTTTATCCTGGCCGACGGTTAAAAAAAGGTCCAGTAAACTCCGTACTTAAATTTGCATATATAAAAAATATAAAAAAAACGAACGAAAACGGCACTCGGGGACCATCAGATATTCGTTGGACTCAGTAGTTCCAAAACTGATTGGATGTACTATATTTTTAATGTTCGATAGCTTTCAAAATTTTTATGTATCGTATTTTTAAAATGATATTTAAAATCTGCCAACGGAAAACAATAATACACCTGTTTGTGTATTAAAGGTTTATTAAAAAATATTTGAGAATAGTTTAGGTTAATTTGAAAAAATATATCAAGCTTCCAGTTTCATTTTTCGTTTACGAAACAAATATTATATACTTTTGATAAATAACTGTGATATATTTATGTTTTCGTTTATTTTTTAATCATTAAAAATTCATTCCGGCTTTTGAAATTTGCCCGTTAGCTCAACTTTCAGTTAACATACTCCTAACTGCCTATTTACATTTATGATCTTTTTCTAGTTTCAAAAGAATTATATATATATATATATTTTTTTTTTTTTCTTTCTTGTATATTTGTGATCAAACGTGTGTACTTTACCTCTTGATACAGCGAAAGCTAAAATTTTTCTTTATTTACAATATTTCGCTTTCATATGTAGTACTATTAATGTTAATTCCGCGTTATTATTAATGTTAAGCAATTATCAATAATGACAGTTTTATTACAGGGATAAATATTTCTGGGACAGTTGGAATTCCACAAAGCCGCTGTAAAATAACAATTCTGAAATACATTTTTTTATTTTCCATGATTAGCTAAGTGGAACAGTAACATTTAAATAGTGTCGAATTACTGTTATGTACTTATTGTAAGCCGGATGATAATTTTTGATGTTTTTTTATGCGGAAAAATTGTGACGGTTAAACATTTAAATGTGAAGTTATGTGCAAAAATAGTATTAAAATGCTCTTTCAGAAAATGTATAACGTTCGAACAGCTATTCTAACCCTTGAGCACTAAAAATGGCGCAAAAAGTTAAGAATATACAATATGACGAATTTACAATTATCTAAAAATTACTTCAAAGATATTATTATTCCTGAAATTTAAAATATGCAACAAACTTGCATCCCAATATAAACATTTCCAATAACGATTTAATTGAAACCCCATTCGGATCTGAAAACAGCAAACGAATGTAGTTTTTGTAAATATATAATGAGATACTTTAGAAAAAAAAAATTTAACGATATTTTAACTTCAAATTTAAATTACCGGAGGGTGCTGGTAAAAGTTCAAAAAAAGTATTTTTTTCCCGGGCGTGTTGTGTATTAATAGAAAACACTACATTAATGTAATGAACCCGTATTTCAGTTTCTTAAAAGAACTTTCCAAATTTAAGCGACGAGTTAAAAAAAAACTTTCAAAAAAAAAAAAAAAAAAGATTTCCTTAACCACAAAGTAAAATTGTGTAAATAATATACAATCATAATGTCGATAAATGTACAGAAAAATAGAATGAACCCATCAGATTTTTTATTAATATATAATAAATAAAAATATGAATTAAATTTAATCTAATCAATAAATATGAACATTATCATAAAATTTAAAATAAAACTATAAATAAATAGACTATTACGGTGTAGAGAACCTGTGCAATTGCTTTATAGGAACAACATTTTGCGAAATGCAACCTATATCTATTTCCCCAGTTTGCAATTGGCCGAATTCCTCTTGGTTATAAATTCTATTTTATATTTTTATGTTTTATTGGAATTATCCGTTACCGAAAACTATTCATTTTAATATAAGTTTTAATTTTGTACTAATTATAAATTTTTATGCGTTGTCATTTAAAATTTAAGTAGTATATATTGTTTCATGGTACACTAAGTGACAAAATTACTACTTTTTAACAAATTTGCTTTTAATTCAAATGACACAATTTATAACTGCGACTAAACACACTGATTTATGGGTAAGATAATCAGAACTGAAATTTTCCCAGAACTTGGTTCCTTCAAACTCTGAATAACTTCATATTATAATAATAGATGTTTAATTTGTCGAACTACTCGAAAACTTTACATGGTCATCACATTTGTATTTTATGTAAATTAATTAGCTGATACGAAGGTATTTTGTATTAGTGTAAAACACGAACTTCATGAAACATGTCGCGCGCTGAAAATTCTACATATTCAGTTAGAAGTTATTGTAATTTACATTATTTTATATAATATTCGTGCAAAAAATTGTTCTATTTTATGCAAAATTTCTTTAAATATGTGTACGTTCCCTAGAGATTGTTAAAAATATTTAGAACAAGGATAGCCTATTTTTCGCAAACCTTTAAGTAGGTTTTTTCTAAGCAACCGAAATGTTATTCGAAATAGCGGTGAATTCCCATTTCGCCTAAATTTAGGGTCGGGTTACTCAGGTAATAAAAAAAAGGTCAGACAAACATAGGAATGATTTCGTGTTGGCAACAGCGCGTCATCATTATCGAATTTTAAGCAGACTAAACGCATCATTTTTTTTTTCTATTTGATTCCACTGTTAAGGGTTTTTTTTCTTTCCGAAATACAACAAAAAGGTTTATATGAAAATCAGAAGTGAAAAAATACCGCTAAAAATGTTTGATGTAAATATACGCGAAACGACCACCCGATTAATATTTGCGAGTTATTTTATTGGATGTCCAGTGCTGTATAAATCCCACCCGCCTTATCAGTCAGTATATAAAAGCCTTATTGATATTTAGTGTGACATGAACATTAAGATTCGGAGTTGCAGAAAAAATAATAAAAAAGCTAAATTATAATTAGGTGTAGTTTCGAAGTGGTCGTGTTTACGTAAGAAAAAAGGAATAAAAATCGAATAGAATTAACAATAATGACATGACATCGAATGATTATTACAGCGGTAATTTTATTATTGATTATTAAAATTACAATTATAAGTACATACAAAAAGTAAATGTTAAAATTAGGAAAACATAAATAAAGCTCCATTTAGTTCACCCTGCCTTTTTGCCTTTTCTAGGCTTTTTATCAAAATAACTTCTTCCGGCTCAACGTAGCTCGGTACGCATTTCAAACGCCTATACTGTCAGCAAGTGCTCTATTTCCGCTTCTCGGCCACACGCAACGAAACTAGTTCGCCACCTCTGCGTAGCGGTCAGATCCTTCGATTTTTTAACCGAGAATGCGTCTTTGACAAACAATGCCGCATTTGTCCGCTGTCGAGACCTTCCGAGAAATTGAATGATTATTACCAAAATTTTAACATTTTCAGAGATCGTAAGAAATGCCAAATCCATCTCAATATGCGGAAAGTCACCGCATACTGACTGTTTTACGCTATGAGGTCACAATTTGTTCTGGGTTGAGTGTTATGTGTATCAACGTTCTGAAGGAAACTATTCTTCTATCTTGAATATTTAAATTTTCGCTTGTGAATAAAATAAAAATTTAGAGTCAGGCTAATACAGCACTGGACATCCAATAAAATAACTCGCAAATATTAATCGGAGTGGTCGTTTCGCGTATATTTACATCAAACATTCTTAGCGGTATTTCTTCACTTCTGATTTTCATATAAACCTTTTTGTTGTATTTCGGAAAGAAAAAAAAACCTTAACAGTGGAATCAAATAGAAAAAAAAAATGATGCGTTTAGTCTGCTTAAAATTCGATAATGATGACGCGCTGTTGCCAACACGAAATCATTCGTATGTTTGTCTGACCTTTTTTTTATTACCTGAGTAACCCGACCCTAAATTTAGGCGAATTGGGAATTAGGCGAAATGGTACCAGACCGAAATAGCAAACCTTCCCCATCGAGATATGATAAGACATTTTGGAAGTCACTTACTCATTTTATTCCTTCATCGATTTTATAAAATCAGAGTGTATTTTTTTTAAAAACAGTGTGCAATTCGAGTTCTCAGCGGGCGGGCTATTTCGGGTCTGGTGCGCTATTCGAGTGCGACTTCCCGCTGCGTTTTGGGTATGGTGCGGAATTCGAGTGTTCTCAATTTTTCAGCTTTATTTAATACTAAAAAAAAAAAAAGGAAAAACAAACAGTTAATGTTATTAAACAATGAATTTACAAACCTCCCTTTTTTTCGTGTTCTTTTTTGTAACTCGCAATTGTTTCTTTCCATTCTGTTATGTTGGTTGTATGTATAACCTTTTTCCCGACTTTAAAAAAGAGGAACAAGGTTATACGTTTGTCGTGTACAGTTTTTTATATTTGTTCGCGCGTATACCCATGGTAACCGATTTTAATGATTTTTCATTCATTCGAAAGCACATAAACCAGCTGTGGGACCATGCGAGCATACCATTAAGTATCGTTAAACACAGGTACCCAGTAGCCAATAAAATAAACGATAAAAAAGATGCGGTTTCTTTAAATCATTTGTTTTTTATTTACTAACATAGCAGACCCGATTAACTTAGAATATTACAAATATAAATGGTATAAACGTAATTTGAAAGAATTCAAGCATTATATAATGTTAATTATCATGGATAAATGTAGATTCGAATGAAGATAACTGATTTTAAAACGCCGTAGCGTAAATTAAAAAGTCGGATATTTTAAAAAATGTTGATTTTTAAAAACAGAAAAAATTTAAGTATCGTGCTAAAAATTGTGCTTTAAACGACTTCAAGAACATGGAATATTACATCCACTTGCCTATTTTGCAAAAAAATTAACTTTTATACTGGGGAAAAAACCCTATTTATTCGGATTGTTTAGCAATCCGTGAAACTATAATCTACTAATAATACTGGATGATAGATTAACCATTAATAGACCACAAACTGCTTGAAACATTGAAGTTAAAAGCACAAATAGATGAGAAGACCGAAGAAATTTAGTGCGTTATTTCTCGCAGTATTTTATTTCAGATCATACATCGAGTGGAAAAGAAAATGTGAAATTTGATTCCTTATCACGAAACCGGAGCCTAGAATATTTTGAAAATATAGAAAATGTATTACCAATTATAAATATGAAAAGAACGGAACAAACTATTTGAGATTAGGAATGCAATATAAAAAAAGTTCGACATTTAAAAAAAGTAATAAAGAAAGAAGAGATTTATTTCAAACATCTTAAGAACAGTCAAAGAAACGTTATATCATAAGAATTCAGGTTATTAGTGAAAGAGATACATGAATATATTACCGTCTAATTGAAAGACCATACCATTATTTTAAAAATATGAATAATGTAAAAAAAATTTTATCGCAATTGCGAAATTTGTGTGAAAAATAAATACCGCAAATGCAGCATAAAATTGGTTTAATATCAAAATTGGGTCCTCTGGTATAACCTTACGAAATTATGTCTATGGATTCAGTTAGAGATTCTAGAAGTAATTAATCTTGAAAAGAATTTTTACATATTCTTGATGGCCACTTCTTAAAATACGCTTTTATATCTGCATCAGAAAGTTAAAGTGCAAAATGTTTCATGGAATTAGTTAAAGAACGTCAGATAGAAGTAATTTATCTGATCAATATCTTAAAATTAACTCAAAAGAATTTAAAATCTATTTTGAAAAGAAAAATGTAACATTTTCTTTTAACTATACAATCCGGAATCTAACGAGTTAATTGATCGCTTAAATCAAACATTACTATGTACAGCATACAAAATGAATAGTGCCATCGAAGAATCCGGTAAAAAATAATAGTAATAAATGTCAAAAAGTATAGCCAAGTAGATAACAGTGTCATAAAATTTTCATCACCGTATCTCTTGTACGTCAAGAATCAATAATAATCCCAGATGAATTTAGAAAAATTTGGAATTTAAAGCAAGACCGAAACCAGGCAATTATAAATTCAATAGAAAATTTCAAAATCAATAAAAATAGAAAAATGAAAGGAGGAGAATTAGTTTATATTGAAAAATCGAAATACTTTAAACCGTAACAAACCAGACGAAATTCATAGCAGTCCATTTAAAATAATTCACTAGGTTTCAAATTCAATACATGAAATTAACTTCTAAAAGAACAGTAAGGAAGCGAACATTTTTCTTATTGTTAGTAGTAAACTGCTTCCCTGTAATAGCATCGATAATCATAATCACTTATTAGTGCCATGTTTAGATGTTTACTGTTTAAGAGGGACTTTATTTTTTAGGAGGAGAAATTTAAAATAATTGTACTGCCTTCATTTTATTAAACATTAATTAAACAAACAGTAAGTTGTATTTATGCTAAGGAAGGAAAACTTTTGATAAACGATTCGGTTTTATATCATAATTTGATATTTTTGTTTTAAATTACTTAATTAACTTTCCAATCTCGATTTTACTTTAAAGGTAAGTTTAAGAATCGTTAAAATAATGCTCTTTGTTTTAACTTATTATGTTTTCAATAATTAAATACATTTGTTTTTATAGTACAAATCAAGTTTAAGTGCAGTTCTTTCAAAAAACATTTTATGTACACACACATATAAGTGTGCTATGTGTGTTTATATACATATATATATATATATATATATATATATATATGTATACTAATGATACCAAACAAATTAAAATTTTTTCACATCATTAGTAACTCAAATATTATTTCCATTGTTTAAAGCATACTGACTAATAATATTACTAAAAAAAGTTTTAGCATAAAAATATTTGAGTTCGTTATCTATTATTAGATTATTAACTTTAATTATTCAGAATAGTTTGTAATTCATTGTAAGTATTATTTTTCTAATGTTACTGTAAATTATCAAACAACAGTAATTTATTTAACTGAAATCCAGCCGATATGTTTAAAAATTTATAAGCAATCATTTCGAATGGCCGATTGATTAGAAAAGTTGAACACCTAAACAAATCAAAAACAAATTATACAAAATAATAATTTTTATTAGATTTTGTGATCACTTATATTTAATTACAGTAGACTGGGGCCGTATCTAGACCAAAATTACGGGAGGGGGGAACGAAAATATTTTTATACTTATACATATATATATATATATATCAGTGGTGAACCACCGGTGGCGATAGGGACCCCCCACTCACCCACAAAGAACCAAAGCCTCTATGAAAAAATTTGTTATAATAGAAAAGCTTAATTTATGCTGTAAAAGGTTTATATGAATTTTACCTACGGATTTAATTATAACTAATATTTAATACTATTTTCTAGTAAAACTATTAATGTTCCTTTATTCTATTTTAAACACAACTGTCGTCGATCTTTTGTCCTTCTTATTTATTTTTAGTTTTTATTTTGCAATGTAAATAAAAATAGTAGTTCAATGGGAAATATATATATCTTTCTTACTTGCTCATGAACAAAGAGAATTCGGATCGGATTATTAACAAAAATAAAAAAGAAGTAAAGTCTAATAAAAATACTATCTTTCTTACTATTTCGAAACTACCATTTTAGCTAGAATTGTATAATTTCGTTTTATTTTTTACCTTCTAAAGATAAAACAAAACTTAAATTAAATTGTAATAATTACGTATTTTTAAAATATTTTTAAATTTCTATAAAGGTCGCTATTTGATTTTCTTTATGAAACAAGGGGTATTTCTTAAATCTACTGCCTACCGTAGAAGATTTTACGTAATTATATAATTCTCTCCAAAAATGTCCTTCTAGATCCACCCCTGTATATATATATATATATATCTATCTCTGTTTGTGTTTGTGTGTGTGTGTGTGTGTGTGTGTGTGTGTGTGTGTATCATGAAATATATTTATTTATAAATGGTACACTAAAGCCTTGTAGTCAATTATTGTATATGCAATATTTGAACACTACAATAAAAACAAATAATAATAGAATTTATTCTGAATTTCGGTCTACTTAATTTAGCAGTTATTATTTTGCAGATATTTCGGGAGGGGCTTGAGGCTCCCCCCCCCCCCCAGATACGGCTATGCAGTAGACTGTGTTTGTAAAATTCACATTTGTCATAAAATTGTCAAATCTCTTCGTGTTATACAATTTTTTTTCCAGAACATATACACATCTTTAAGCAATTGAAAGTTATCTTGCGTGGTGGTAGGCACCAAAAGCTTTAAATTTAACCTCATCGGCGGCTGTAATATCTAAAAATAAACAAACTAAACATGAAAAATTCTCTATACTGATCTCTTTATTGATGATTCTAATAAAAAGGAAAAAAAAAGTTATGATCCTTTTTGTTTTGTAGGTTTGGTATTGTGAGGTAGCTTTTTTACTCCTCCAACATTGTGCAAAGATAAATTATTCAGAGGAGAAATGATTCAAAATGTAAAATCAAATTTTAAAAATGTTTAACTTGATATTTTATTAACATTTTACGTAATGAAACTTTCAAAGACCTATTAAAAACTATCGATCTTAAAGATTTGTCTTAAAGGATTTACTGTTGCAGGGAATTAAGCTTTCTATAAAACTGTTGTTTATATTTTATCTGTAAGTTTAATTGTTTACAAAATAACAATAGAGAAGTAAGAATTATATGCAAAAATTGAGTTTTGCGGTCTGTATAGGCTAAACAGTTTAAGCTAGAATATAACTGCAATGGACAATTCTGTAGAGCATTTAGGTAAAACGTGCCTATAAACATTACAGTAGTATGAAATGCTGCCAAGAAAAAAAGGTTGTCAAGTTTACATTTTATAAAGTAAGCAAATGATGTGATCAAAATGGTGAATAAGGAATAAAAACAGATAATTAACAATGATGAAAACTACGGGGAACCTCCAGAAATGTCACTGAGTTGACTCTCAGGATTATTTTGCAAAGTATGTACAAATTCAAAAAGGTAGGATAAAATAAAGATGTAAAGAAACGTTCACTAAAACATATCTGTATGTAAATTCAGATAAACCATTTTTTTTTTTTTTTAAATTTCCCACAGGTGAAGCCGTGGGTAGCAGCTGGAATTTGGATATTTTTCTTCGTTCGCAGTTCATGAACTGAATGGCATATTAAGTAGAAATCATGACGTTCAGCTTCATCAGGGTTATGTTCACAATATAACAATACTTTCGTTTCTGGGCATTAGAAAACATACTGCTGTCAGTAACTTTTTAAAACACAAATAACACTTTATTACTTGACAATGACACACCTACAATTAGTATTACCACGCTAACAGTTTTAAACGCAGAAAGGTAGAATATTACACGTTACAGTGAACATTTCTAGACAATTTAACGCGGTATTAATCATGTTAACACGTTTTTCGTCGAGAAGCATTTTCTGTTGCAAATTTAATTTCGTGCACAAAGTAAAAACATATCAAAAATTCATCTACTGTTTTCATAGTAATTTTATTACTTCTTTTCCGTAATACAATAACGTAATATAAATTTCGTAATGCAAAAGCGCAATACATCTTTCGTAACACATAAAAACAACAGGATTTTCATACTACTCTTGGCATAAAAATGCCGTTATAATTAGCACCCTTCCCCCGACCTCACATGGGGGACTTCCTTGACCCCTATATGTGCTAGTTTCCTATAATTTTTACAGCAGATTTTGTTTTAGCTGACTACGTCATTTATTGCAAAATGAAATCAAATATTTTATAAGCATGATGCAAAAATTTAGTCGGTTTTATTACAAGATCGTAAAAATTATATATAGATATTATAAAGTTACAATACAAAAAGTAGGTGGAAAATCCACAGCCGGCCGTTGCGATAGCCTAGTGGCGTGAACTCTTGATTGTTGAGATAGCGTTCAAGAGCTCGATTCCCAGCGACGACCAAAAAAAAATAGACTGATTTAATTTGATAAGTGGTGTTAGTAGCCAAATGGTATTTACAGCCAGGCCAAAAAAAAAAAGAAAAAAAAAAATCTACAGCCCATTATGTACTGTTTGAAAAGATGTTTTTTTATTTTTTAATCAGCGCGTTTTTGTCATTACAATATAGGAAAACTGTGAGACTTACAAGATTTTAAAATTTGAGGGCCAAAAATTTTAGAAAATATACATATTAAGTTGCAAGACAAAGAATTTGAAAAAAATCCACAATTTGAGTGTTCTTTTTTTATAATCGACCCTTTCTCGCTGCAATATTCAAAAATTTTATAAACTAATGGACTTTTTTTATAGGATAACTGATCGATATGGTGAAATGTTGAATAAGATTTAAACGACAGACGATTGCAATTATGAAAGCACATCGGACGACTTCGAGAAATAGCACTTAACTCTAATGCATATGTCGGCAAAGGAAGCACATAAAAAAGTGGAATAAAATAAAATAAAGATTTAAAAAAGTGTTAACTGTAATAAACATAAATGATAAATAAAAGAAAAATTTCTTTATTAATTTCTGGATGCAGATCAAAAACCGGTATACGGGCGAAGCTGCGATTAGCACACCTGGTATATGAATATTTCGCAAATTGTAGACATGAACTAAACGAAATTATGTAAAATGTAAAAAAGAACTATGCGAAATTTAAAAGGGAGTTGCGACATATAGAAACACTCGTCGTGTTAATTTATTAATAAAAATAGAAGTAAAGTTGTTCGTGTAACTTCTTTTATTTCAGGTAAATGTGATCTCGAGCATTTTCCGCTTTTGAATTATAATTTAATGTATTTTTAAAATTAAACTCACTATGAAGTTGAATCACTTTTGAAGTAACCGCAAGTGTAACAAAACTGCCTTCTTCTAAATAAACATCGTTAAAAAATGTCTGCTCTTCTGTGAAACAATGCGTAGAAACATAATTTGTACAACTTAAATAGCAAAATCCACAGACTGGAGAAACGTGAATTAAAAAATGATTAATTGTACGCTAAAAATGTCAATAAAGTAAAGTAAAGTAAGTCCCATATGGGATCCTTGATAAGGTATCATGTATTGTTAAGTTAGGCTTTTCATAATGTAGTTATGGTTTTTAATGGATCTGATGAGAATACTGGGACCAGTTCCGTTCTCTTGGCCGCTTTTACTTTCTCAGATTATTCCGGTAGCCAATTCAATTTCAGATTAGGTATAAACCTGGGAGCCGATTATTTAATAGCCATGAACAAGAGGGCACAGTGTCACAAATTACGATGATGGGCTAGGAGCAGATGAAAAATTATCGTCGTCATCGGTATATATTATAAATGAAGTGTAGTTAATCGGTAGCGTGATATGGAGTCATGATTAAAAAAGAAAAAATACATTTATCGATACGGTTTCTGTAAGTGCATGTTATCTTTTGTTTCGCAGCGATTTAGCCGAGTAGCAGTGAGCCGAAAAAAAAATAAAATCAGTGGTAAATCTAGGCGCGGATCCAGAAAGACGTTGGGAGGGGGATTATATAATTACGTAATATCTTAAACGGTAGATAGTAAATTTGAGAAATACCACTTGTTTCATAAAGAAAATCAAACAGCGAACTTTTTATAATTTTAAAAATGTCTTTTAAAAATATATAATTATTACAATTTTTAATTTAACTTTTGTTTTATTTTTAGGCGAAAAATAAAAAAATTATCAAATTGTGGCTAAAATAGTAGTTTAGAATTGGAATAGTAAATTACTAGAAATAATAGAACAATTGTATTTTTTTATTAGACTGTAATTCTTTTGTATTTTGTTAGTAATCTGATCCGAATTGTTTGTCCGCGAGCAAGTAAAACAGATATATATATATATATATATATATATATATATATATTTCTCATTGAACTATTTTTAATTACAATTGGAAAATAAAAATTAAAAATAAATAAAAAAGGCAAAAGATCGACGACAGTTGCATTTAAAACAGAATAAAAACGTAACATCAATACATTTACTAGAAAACAGTATTAAATATTAGTTATAATTAAATCAATATGTTGTAACATTTATACAAATCTTTTATGGTATAAATTAAGTTTCTCTGTTGTAACAAACTTTTCCATCGAGAATTTAGTTCTTTTTTGGTTGGCGGGGGTATCCCCCCGTGGATCCGCCACTGGGTAAATCGCGTAAATTAATTGTTTCTTAAACGGCGGGAGAACGATCTACTACAATTCATCGTAAATAATTTTCGGGACACAACTGTGTTAATATTTGAAACACAGCTGTGTCAAAAAATTATTTATGATGAATAACAATCACTGTGAAAGCTTTAAACAAGTAATATATTATAATTTATCAGCTTGGTTTCATGCTCTTTGGTTAACCTATCGTGTGTCACAATAGTCTCTAGTTTTTACGAGGCGAATAATTATGTATTCTGGTTCGAAGCCGTCGTTGATATCGAATAGCGACGTGCTTTATTTTGTTTTATTCTAGTCGCGACATTAAATAAAATGATATTTTTTGAGCCCCTTTTTTTTCGTTTTTTTTTTTTTTTTAATACATGAGTATGTTTTTGGGTTGGGGATTATTTCAAAATTGACGTAACGACACCAAAAAATGCAACGCTGTAAATGATGCATTAAGTACGTGAATTACGTCACGTGATAGAATAAGATGGTGCAACGCATGTGTAACTTATAAATGAGTAGAGTAGGGGCTCTGTGTAAGTTATAATGTCGTCCACTGAACGTTCAAGATGTATGCGTCAATGTTAACAAGAAGAACAGGAATGCAAAGAATTCAATGAATTTTTGCTAAATACTCCTTTCTCGTTGGCAGTGGCGGCTCGTGACAAGTAAATCTGGGGGGCTCTAATGTAAAATTACAATAATTTAAAAAATGTAATGACATAAACTTATCTTGCTTTTTTGTCTACATTTTAAACTAAATAAAACTGGTTTAATGCATTCAAGTTCTGATTTAATTTAAAAAAAGATGTGAATGCATTTTGTATTTAGATTGAAATTTATTAAATAATATTTTCTAATCTATTCCTTATATAATGTACAATCCTTTGCGTTGAGTAAGTTTCACTGTTGACGTGTCCACAAAAAAAAAAAAAAAAAAAAAATTACATGTGGCATAATTTTGTGAAATAAGGTAAGCCAAAATATAAAATCCGGGTCTTCTAAGTTTCTTCGTAAACTATATATGCTTCCTTGCATGTAATATTTTTATTACATTTTTCTTCTAGTTCTTCAAAATATTCTATTAATTTTTCTCGATTTTCGAAAACAATATTCACTGTACGCATATTATACATAGTTCCAACGTGTATTCTAGGTAATTTACGATTTACAATTTCTTGCAGTAGATCACATCTATGAGCAGAATTTGAAAAAAAGCTTGCTACAGCGGACAAATTTGAAAAAAAGATTTTAATTTTAGAATCCTGGCTTGTTGCTTTTTGCATAATTAAATTCAACTGGTGAGCATAACAATGAATAAAATGGCGATATTTATATTTTTGTTTTATCTTCTCCTATACGCCATTTGTAGAATCGCTCATTATGCTCCATCGTAAGTTTAAGTAATTAGCTTAAAAGGTTAGTCCCTCCAATTAATTTATCTAATTCAGTTTCTAAAATGTTGAACGTTTGAAAAATCATCGTAAAACAAGTGTCGACAAAAAGCAGTGCTTCTTGCATTCAAAAGTAACAAAACCTATATCGCAAAATGTATTATTTAAAGAAGAAAAGCAAGGATAGAAATAGAACAAAAAAAGCAGCAAATTAAAACAGCGTGCTTTCCTGGATAAACGGACGACGCAGCGCGCGACGCGAATGTATTGTTAAAACCGGCTATAATCACGTGTAAAATTGACGAGGGCTCACTTTTCGAGAGCCCTCAGACGCCTTTAAGTTACGCTCGGGAAACTTCGGCTTTATTCGTTTTTCGTGTGTATTTTATATACGGCTTGGAGGCTCAAATATTCTGAGCCCACGTACTATATTATTGGTTGTAAATATCATGTGATCAAAAAATCAGCTGTTAACGACATTGACAGTATACTACACTACGAGTAGATCGTTCAATTCCAGCGCAGTAAGCATGAACCCGACAACTGTTATCGGATATTTCAGCTATTTGTTTAACAAATCGCGCAAAATGCTTATTTTGCAATTATTTTTAAAATGCACTCTCGCAAAAAAAATTATTATGAAATAAAAAATTCGTAACACTGATTTTTTTTCTTGAAGTAATTAAATATTATGTATTTTTTGAAAACACACAGGGAGGCTCGCGCCCTTGAGCCCCCTAGGACGAGCCGCCCCTGCTCGTTGGGTACAACCGAGGAGGATACATTTCTTGCATTCCAAAGAAAGAAAGAAGATGAAAAGAAAAGGAAGAACGCTGAAAAATGTAAGCAGTATAACAAGAAATATGGCTTTGACCTACAATATTTTACTAAGACTAAAATTTGTTTTATTATTTTGGCTGGGGTTCTCGGTAGAAGATTTGCGTTACATCACAAAAAAATATGGAGAAACATTTAATGTTTTTTAATGGAGTGGAAAAAATAACGTTTTTTTGCTGTTTTTTGGTCAAGTTAATTTTGCGTGTTTTTTAATCGTTGCAAAAGAAATAGTGACCCACGTCGTGGTGAGTAGCACAGATCATGCATCTGCTTGTATGTTTTCCTTTTTTTTTTATTTCGTTTTTTCGTTCTATGGATATTGTGACGCGCAATAAAGTTTCATAAATATACATAATTATTCGTTTTAAATAATTCTCGTTTAAAATGAGTAATTTTGATAATTAATTTTTGAAACATCAAAAATAAATATATTCGTAAGTTTCAAACACAGTTGTTTTCCAAAGTTGTTTATGACGATTGACGATTACCGTAAAAATCTTAAAAATTTACATTAGAATATCTGATGTTAAAGCGTAACATTGCAATTATGAATTTCAAAAATTAGTTCCCACTATATTCATGCCACAATATTACCGAATTAATTGTGGTTGTCGAATATTTAAAGGGTAAATTTCAATTAATGAAAAATGTTGGTAATTAGGTCAACGTATTTATTTGATTTTTTTTTTTTTTTTTTGATTTCAAATTTTCATATAATTTAATCGATCATAAGCACGCCTGCAAATATGATTATTATTACTTTCCATGGGATCGGATTTAATATGAACGTTGAGTTTATTTTCCAAAATATATCAGTAAACATTTTATATTGAAATTTATTTGTTTTATTTATTTTTTTAACAAGAACACAATGCGTTTTGGTTCACAATTCCATAACTGACTTCTAAAAATTATTAAACAAAAATGTATTAAATTCACAAAGTTATGCTAACATTATAAAAACCGACATACATACAATATGTACATATTTTGGAGTAACTTAGTCGTTGCCTGTTCTTGTAACATTAATTTCGTGAATTTAACAAATTTTATCAGCGTTTTTCTTAGAAGTTATTTATATTTATATGTAACATATTGGATTGCGTTTGTTCGTTTTAAAAGTAACAGGATACTTTACAAATTTATTTTTCTAACATCACGCATAGGAAAAGAAATAAATAGAAATAGGCGCCATCTATTGGAATTTTGGATAACTCGTAGTTTTTACTATTTTCCATAAGATGGCGTTATCTTTTATATATGAGTGAAAATTTTCATTTGCGTTATCACGTGGGGGCAACTTAAAAACAAAACTGTTAACGAACAACAATCCATAGTGGTTACTAGTCTCAATAATTCTGCGTAAAAGAGTTTATGATTGTTGCAGTGTAAAACATGATTTCGCTACGTCTTTACTAATGGAAAATCCGGTTAATGTGTGCACAAGCAAAGCGTGCGCATTGCATATTACAGTTATAAGTAAAGGGTACCATAAATCGTTCGAATTATTTATTTATTTTTTAAATGAAAAAGTGCATACTGATGGAAAATTAGGATAGTCTATTAAACAGCGATATTTCGTTCGAATTCAACTTTCATACATATATGGAAAATTATCATCATCAGCGCCCAGTTGATACCCATACTACGTTCAAATATAATAATAATAATAATAATAATAATAATAATAATAATAATAATAATAATAATAATGATGATAATAATGCTAATAATAAAAGGTCATAATGTAAATTATAGTTATTTATTTGAAGAAGTTTTAATTAAAGCTTATTAAAAAAAAAAACGCTTGGGAAAGAGAAGAAGAAGAAGAAAATTCTAAAAAATATAACAAGGAAAATTGAATAGAATGATTTTATATTTTTCATTCATCGGATGATCGTATTGCAGAGTTTTAGCTCCTTGAAAATTTACGTTTGCGCCGTGTAAGTGGTTATTGAAAACGAATGCAGTCGTTCAAAATTAATCGTTTATTAATTTCGTTTTATTGTTTGTTTAACTTTCCGAAAGTAGGCAAAGTAAACTGTAGCGTTTAATATGAAGGTTGATGGTCAACTTTTTGTTTTTTTATATATTCAAAAAAAAAAAGGAACCTAATAAGATTGTAAATGTTATCATAGCAGAGAGACGGCCGTAATCGAAACACCTGTCTTAGTTCGTATTTAAACTGGATTGTGTTTAAGCACGACGACATAGTACGTATAGCATTTCGCATTGTCGGCGATCAAATGAAAAAACGAAGCGTAAATATTTTAGTTTTAATCGAGGTTTTCGTCAGTTTTGTTGAGATTTATCTATGCGGTCGTGACTCTACATTAAAATCATTTTGTTGAGCATATTACTAAACGTGTAAGAAAACAAAAAAAAAAAGCAACAATGTATCCGTTGTATGTAAAGATTGTTTCTAGGGGTGTGTTTGTCTTCACTAAAAGCTTTTTTTGTCTGTTCTCGCTAGTCTTTCTTTAAAGTTTAACTAATTACATTTAAGACAAAAGCCTCGAAAATCGTTTTAAAATATGATAATATTCGATTCTTGTTTTAGATTTAAGTAGTAGTAAACGTAAAATTTTATTAGCATTCAATTTGCTACTACCTAAAATTTTAAATATATAGTTTTTAAACACCCACTATCTAAATAAATAATCAGTTTTAGTAATCTGAGTATTATCTAAATAAATAATCAGTTTTAATAATCTAAGTATTATCTAAATAAATAATCAGTTTTAATAATCTGAGTATTATCTAAATAAATAATCAGTTTTAACAATCTAAGTATTATCTAAATAAATAATCAGTTTTAATAATCTGAGTATACTGTCAGCCGGGGAGTATTCGCAAGTGCGCTTTCTAAAGCAAAGTTTTACGTAAACCATGCAGATATACGTTAATTTTTAACGCTAGAGGAGGAGGTTAATTAAAAAAGGAGAAATGTCGGTGGTACCGGTTTAGCGTTGACTAAATCGTTCTTTCTAACCTAGTAAGTTTTTGATTTCTGCAAAATAAGCTTTCGGAAGCAAAACTTATCACAACTTATCAAAACTATGATGGACTAAATCGTTTCCAGATGTACTTAAAGATAACCTGAAAATTTGAGCTTAATTGGTCTAGCAGTTTTTGAATAAACTTATCTCAATTGGAAAGCGGTTTATAACCAATTCGAAAAAGATTCGAGCAATATCGTAATTTCTTTGTATGTCCGCAACGGACCATCGTGCGTTTAAAACTTTCTTTACAAAGTTAAGAAATGTTGCACACAGGGGACCACTGTGTAATGACTTAATGTTTTAATACGATTGAAAGTGTAGGAGAATGAAGCGAAGAAATTAGCTTGTGGCGCAATAGGGTTGAGTAGGCGGTTTCGTCAACACTTACATTTCCAGATACGTCAGAATTACTCACAATAAGGTTACGTTTCATCCCCCCTCACCCCCAAGACTTCCGTAGGTTGAAGATACACATTTTAGTATCCGTCGGACAAAAGAAGAATTCATCGTCCATAATTAAGGTGAAAGCTGCTAAGGAATCCGTAATTATCAGTATATTCTGGGGAGGAGAACACCCTCTCGGTCATATGTCAACGACTGATCTTCTGTTTTCGGTAGTAATTTTGTTTCGGGTGCTGCCATTTTTAAAATATCCCATTGCCAAATTTTTATTAAAAAAAAATAATAATAAAAAATAAAAATAAAAAACACTCTTATTGTCAAATCGATTTTTTCGTAAAACAGTAAAACTACCTTTGAGAAATACTTTTTAGAAAAACCGTTTTTGCGATGTAACTGATTTTTTTAGAAAACAAAATAATCTCTAACACGCGTAATTAATAAAACTGAATGTTACAAGTCGGTGATAATTAAATGTAGTTGTTAGTTTTAAAAGTAACGATTAATTTCTTGAAGTTTTATTATTTTTCCGAAGTTATTAAAGTATAGGTTGATAAGAAAAATGTCCTTAATTAGGAGAATAGGGTATTTTTTTTCGTTTAAAAAATCCGATATTTCCCGTCCCATTTAGCCGTTCGCAGTAATATTATATTTTCCATTAATATTACGAACTTGCTAACGTCGAAAAAAGTTGATCACCTGAAATCGGAAAAATCGAAACTGCAAAAAGCTTTTACCGCGATATAGACGCGGGGCATCTGTAACCAGTACGGAAAAAGTAAGTCATCAAAAAATCAGAGCGTACGCGATAGAAAATGTTAAATAATTGTTTCGTAAACGGAAATAAGAAGAATGTTTGACTTTAATATCAAAAAATCTTTCTTTGATAGTGATTGATCACTGGCAATCCATTTCAAGTGTCGTCGTTGTCAGAAATATGTGTCACCCATAGATCCGCGATGTAAAGCCAGAAATCTCGAAGTTATTGTCACCTCGATGCAGACAAGGGTGAATTCGACTGAACCAAGTGATACGCATTCTTATCGCCCCCTACGTAGTCGGATCGGTTGCAACCAACTGAAT
The DNA here is from genome assembly GCA_039619475.1 of Icerya purchasi. Taxonomy (NCBI): domain Eukaryota; kingdom Metazoa; phylum Arthropoda; class Insecta; order Hemiptera; family Monophlebidae; genus Icerya; species Icerya purchasi. The sequence continues at coordinate 237,474,645 of CM077115.1, read as the reverse complement.
ACCGGTATTCACCCTGTTCCGTTCGAAGCGTATATTTTATCCATTACACATGCACCATTAATACTACGTCAGGTCAGCTGAAGGTGATTCAGACACTGCTGACATAAACACGGTCAGGGCTTTTTCACGAAACAGCTTCATTATACAACACCGGTAGCAATAAAAATATTTCCGATTAACTTATAGTTAAGATAACATTCGTTTCGGAATTGACTGAATAAAAAAATTTACATGTACAATGGCCCCCCGTTTAATTATAAAATGTATGTGTTTCAGGGAAATTTACAATGCCCTAAAAAAAAAAAACTGATCTTTAATGTCCTCGCTATTCATTCTGCTCTTAACACAATTTAAGAAATATTTTAAGCAGAAATATCTCAATACGGTAATTTTGTTAATTTTCTATAAAATAAAATTTCCAGAAAAATTGACAAATCCAAGTTAAAAGATAGCTACGTCTACATAAATTTATAATGCATTAAGAATTTACATGTTAAAAGTAAATTTAAAACCAAAAATTAAGGGGCTGCGCCCCTTGATCCCTCTTGCTTACATTTCTGTCTCTTTCGCCTTCTATGCTTTGTATAAAATAATCAAAATTTACAACGTAATTCTAAATCGGTCCATATGTGAATATAATAACATAATCACAAAAATCCCATAAAATATAACAAACGTAGACAACTATACATACACAAGGGCGTCGCCAGCCGATGAGACAGGGGGCAAGATGAGTTGACAGTCACCAGGGGGGGGGGAGATGATATAAAGAGGATATGAGTTAAGGGGAAAAATAAAATTTATAATTTGTAAAGGCTTAATATTTTATTAAACAAGAATAAAGTTTTAATTGAAACATAATTTTCGTGGGTTTCTGGCAAATTGTTCTACTACTTTATTATAAAAGTCTTCCAAATTGTCCATGATTACGCGCCTATGGAAATAGTCATCATGGATTAAAAAGTTTCAAGGCTCCAGGAGGGAGCTGCCTCCCTGTCCCCTGGCGACCCTTATGTACATAAATATATATATATATATATATTATATATCTTATCTGAAGAATTGTGATCGGCTCTTTGAAATATTGTACAGAAAGAAACATTTTATCTACCTATCTATCGATCTATTTGTTACCAGCGAAAAAACTTTATGAAATAGTGTTATGAAAAACTATTATGAAATATGTGATCAAAGTTGTAACAGAAAGTGCTGCGTAAACTGTAAATAATTTTTTTTTCAAAAAGAATGACATAGTCGGTTGAAATGTACTCTTCTATAAGTATTGTAAAATAACTATCATGAGGAGGTTCTGAGGATCTATCGATGGCGAGGTCTGAAGAATCAAGTTTATATATAATACATATGTACGCTATACGTATATTAAAGACTAAGCCATTTTACAGTAGAGGTGATATGAGAAATCATGTAAGTTTTTGTAACGATTAGATGTATGTTTTTGTATGCAAACGTTTGAAATGTGCTGCGGATTAAATTTTTTTTTTTTTTTTCTTTCCCTTTTTTAAATTGTGTGTGCTGTTTGTAACTACTGTGGTCATTACAGCACACACAAGGGGAGGTTATTTAGATTTGTTGTGTTAGGCCACTCATTCTTACAAAGGCTATAATTCGAGTGATGTTTATTGATTCGTTAGAGAGTATGCCCTTTATGTTTTCCAGCAAGTCCAGTTGTTTTCGTAATACCTTCATCTTTTGGCAGGTGAGCAGTATATGAGAGACTGTTGGTATGGTTATCTGGCCGCACAGGGGACACATAGTCGGAGGCGGGGTTTTATCGATTATGAGTTTGTGGGAAATAGCGATATGCCCGATTCGCAGTCGGCTGAGGATCTTAAAGTCGTTTCTGGATGTTCCTTTTGGTGGCCACCATGGTTCAACTGTGGGCTTTATGCTTCTTAAGAATGTTGTAGCAGCTGCCCATTCAGTTCTCCACTGCTTTTCGCACGCTCTTAATAATGTGTATTCCATTTAAATTTAATAAACTTCATTGAGGTAGAAGTTAATTTCTCATAAGAATAATAGACCAGGTATGATATTAATAAAGAAGAAATTTAGTATTTTAGCAGATATTATTAAATCATAATAAATAAGTAAAAGAATAAAAGAGCAAAATTGAACGTAGGTTGGAACTTTGTAAAAATAATCGCACTAATTGCAGGAAATACTATTATAGCAGAAAAAGTTTTTGTCTCTGTAACGAAAATAGCTTTAATCCAATTAGTGTATCAGTAAAATAATAATACATCGCGTTGTAAGGCTAATGTATGAGCATAGATTTATAGAAATTGTAAACATGGGCTAATTGAAAGGACAGAATAGTAAATTAATCTTTCGGCTTATCAAAAGACAAAAAACCGAAAAGGAATAGAAATCCTATTAGGTTAGCACATGTAAATTACTGTTGTAAACTATAATCTTAATGTATTCTTTTTTACCTGTTTTTAGTTTTACGCCAAAAGCGCCTGTTTTAGTTGTTATTAATTATTCTTCTGGAAGTGTTATTGATTTTGTTTTTTAGTCTGTTTTGTTATACGTTCGTGCAGTATTTATTGATTTATCTTATTTCACCTTATTCGGTTTCATATTGCCAAAGAAGATTTTATTTATGTTTTATTTGTTCATTTATTTACTTATATTTTGGTTCCGCTATTCGCGCTAGGAAGCGCGTTTGTGGATTTTTGTATCAATAACAATAGCAATGAATTATTTGATTTGATTTGATTATTATTGTTACACAAAATTTCCATATATCTTCAAACATCCTCGAGGAATTAAATTGTTTAAAATTCAATTAAAAATGTTTAAAAACAATAAAAATTTCTATAAATGCAAAATAATGTAGGAGAAATGTATTCGAAAATGCTATGTATAAAAGTACATGCATAAATACAGCTCACATATTCGATATATATATATTTTTAACTACGTATGTGTATATTTAAATTAAAATTAAATAAAACAAAACGAAAAAAATTAAAATTAAATAAAAACAGAATTTATATTTAACAAAGAAAATGGTAATCCTCCTTCGTAAGGCTATAAACTTACTTATAACTCGAATTAAATAATAAGAGGATTATATTAAATATGATTAAATTTAATGCGGTGAAAATTAAACATATGGAACAAAATCTGCTGAAGCAACAAAAAAAAAAAATAATACCACGTTATTAGAGTCATTTTGTATATTATTATATTTCGATTTTTTCGTAATAATGTAATAACTATTTCCGTCTTATTTTTTATAATATTTAAGTCGTACTTTATTTACTCTGGTAACTGATTGTACAATGACGGAGCCATGAAAGAAGTGTTAATTCTTAAATGGATATTTCGTGTAGTTTGGTATGACAACTCTCCACCCCAACTCCCGGTCATGCTCTCTTTAATTGACACGTTTAAATTTATTTCTATTTCATACAAGAAAAAGTAATATATGAACCTTATGTAGCGTACATATAGCAGCAAGATTATATTTGCGCTCTACACTGTTGTTCTTAGAAATCAGTCCAGATATTCTCTTTTGTAAATATCCTATTTTAGATTATAATTTGTCCATCGTCCCGGTACATTATTCCCTACGAAAGTAGTACGAAAATAAAAACATCGTAGCTGGTGCCGATAAAAAAAAAGCTTTCATATAAAACGAAATATTTACAACTTTCATAATTTTGTTTTTTCAGTTAATCGACATGCCTACACTCACATTAGTTTAAAGATATACTCTATCTATGTTTCTTTTGGCCATTTTTCTTTACATTTTTAAATTTACTATATTTATTTTTTATATAGTTATCAATTTTTTAATTTTTCTCCATTACTCGCGCGTTATTTCCGGATTTCGTTATAACAATAATAATAACAAAGAACCGATCGATCGACTGATTAATTATCATAATCAGTTTTTGTTAATATTTATATTTTAAACATGGCCCGGAAATACTGAAAAGATGGAAACAGATCTACTAACCCCTAATTCAACATAAACCCTAGCACGGAAATTCAAGAAACCACTGCTAATTTTTAAATGTAGATTGCAACCATTTTCATCGGTCGCAGTACTGCCTTTATTCTTGGATTCGCTTTTTTCCGTATTTTTTACACCTTCCATTTTTCTATGCCTCCGCTGACTGCTCTCTCTGTCCAACCGTTAATGATATACCGGATATACCGACTGTAGAAACTCCTTCCATTTTGTTTTTAATATTACTTAAGAGAGCTCGCCAAAGTACGCTAATTTAACGGCATTATCATCTCGCTTCGAAATGTGCCCCTTCTCTCCCAACCAAAAGCAAAACTTCAACATTTCACCCAGTTCACCCTTTTCATTTTAAAATTTTTTCTCTCGCACTTTTCACTTCGTCACCACATCCGCTCTCCATCCACGCCATTCCTCTGTACACGCATTGCACATTTGATGCGATCGCAAACAAATATAAGCAATATATACGTGTACACACGTATACAAGCACACTTTGCAATACGCGTTATAGCATATACCCAGCTGCTAACAAAAATGGAACATTGTTAGTAGCCTTTTTAGAAGTTTCGGCGGGTGGCTGGCTGGAGAGGTTCGCGCTGACAACTTTATGATGGATCACACACGCTGGAGAAATGAGATAGAACATAGAGAAGAAGCGGTGGTACTGAAGGTTTCGATTAGCAGGTTCGCTGTTATTTGGTTTGTGTCAATGCTCTGTACAACGTCGTCGCTGGAAACGCTCCGATCGCACAATGCTTACACAAGCATTTTCCTATTAAAACCTGCAGCGACAGTATTCCTATGGCACATTACCGGCTGCTTGCCTTATTATCTAAGCTAAATATTGACAATATATTCCAAAATTCGCTCCAAATTCCAATATTACAAAACTTATTACAAGTATTGCTTAATTACCTTGCTATTCTCCAGTGCCTGTCTGTCTGCCGCGTTGCCATTCTCATTTACTCACTAGTCCTTCCAATTACGAATTCACTATACCAGACGCAGTACCGATTGCGAAATAAAAGAGCTTGAATCGTATGCGTAACTTTTTCACTGAGGTTCAATCTCGATTATCACTGCTATTCCACAAATTTGTTGACCACATTACCTAGAGCACGTATTACGACTGAAACAGTTATCATTTCTATTTCAAAATATCATTAAAATAAAGGGTATAACCCGACGAAATCGATTAAACCTTATCATTTTTTTTTTTAAAGTACACGTGCCAAAAATTGATTAAAAAAGTAACATTGATAACGTTTCAAACTACCTTTTACATAAACTAGTTCTTCTATTACATAAGAATAATTTTTTTTACAATCCAACATTTATATAAAATTCCTTTATAATTGTATATAATTTTACCTAGTTTTTTAATTATCTGGATAGAATATATGTGTACTAGCATTTTGTTTTCATTTTAATGATTTAATTAGTTTTAACTGATTTTGTTTTGAAATTGCATTTTTCAGAAGAAGAACAACGGTTATATTTTCATTTTAATTTTACAATAAACATTTTTCTTATTACAATCGGGGCGTTGACGCGCAGACGACAAAGCCTCTAGTAAGAATTAATAATTATTAAATTACTAAAATATACAGTATAAAATAATTACAACAATGCAGTATATTTATAATTAAGTATATTTAATTAACCATATGCGGATATTTTTAAAAATTTATTGGGAGCTCCTATCAGTTATTTACTTACATAAATGTTACGTTTTGACCATATTAAGGCAAGAATATCGTGTATATATGTATATATAATAATTACAAGGTAATTCTTAGGCCGGTCTCTATTAGATTTTGTAACGAAAAATGTCAGGCAATGAAAGTTAAATTTTAGAATATGATTTTTGTGATTATGTTATTATATTCATATGGATCGATTTGGAATTATATTGTAAACTTTGATAATTTTATACAAAGTATAGTAAGAAAGAGACAGACATGTAAGCAAGAGGGGTCAAGGAACACAGCCCTTTGCGAGGCCTCTGAGTTTATATATATATATATATATATATATACATATGCATTGGCGCAACCCAGGATTTGTCTCAGAAGGGGGATAAAAGAGTAGCATATGGGAAAATGTAAAGGCGGAGGTGGAACATGTTTGGTATATCTATATATCTCTCTCTTCTCTCATTTCTATATTTATTTTTGTGTAAAATGTATTATTTAAAAACACTTTATATTTTTAGCAGCCCTATAGCACCCCCGTTGGGTGCGCCAATGTTTATATGCATATATAACTCTACTTTTAAGACCCCTTGGCACTAATATTTTTTCTTCCTAAATTCTTTCAGAAAAATTGTTTTCAATTGACTACGTCGTTCTTCCCCGTCTTATATTAAGAAAAAATCTTAGCAATTGTACAACACAACATTCAACCTTTGTTATCTCATATAGAATCTAACGGTACATAATCATGGAACAAAAATTATAGCCTACCCCGGACTAAGAATGGCGTAGTTATTAATATGCGCGTACGTATGTACAATTAAGAATAAAGATAAGTGATGGAAATAAATTTAACAATGGTATTTATATGTAAAAATATATAATTCGTTTTATTAGCTCCATTTTTCAGTGTTTTTTTATTCTAAGTAAATTGGTTAATTAATTTTTCTGATAATATAAATGTGTATATTATTTTTACCGCATATGGTAAATTTGAGAGAAAGGAACTGGTCCCCCTATTCTCATTAGAGCCGTTGGGCTTAGTACATTGTGAACCTCAACATCACAATCCCCCGACGCCCTATTATGAGACTTGCTTTACTTTACTTTTTGTTAGAATTATTAAATTTAATTGTAATTTGTCTCAGAATTAAAAATTGCGTTAATAACAGCATTGTAAAATATATGACGTATTAAGGTCAAAAATTACAGTTAAAAATTGTGCTGGTAACGGTTTTATGGTAAGGGGAATCGTATACAATTTCCTGACTCATTTTTACATAAACTAATCTGCTGTATGTCTAGTTAATGATACTGAAGAAATTAAGACTATAAAAATGTGTTCTCTTTGCAATGATATCAAAAATAATTTTTTCTACGATCATGGCAGATGATTGAACAACATTTTGAGCATCGGCCCTTCTGCATGTCATTCTCAGTAATTAAATGGTTTTTAGGCTCCTACTTGGAGAATTTTCAGAAGACTGATGGCGTTAAAATGTTTGGGAATTCTTTGAACTTTTTTTTTCGGTTTTCTTATTCGTTCCTTCAATTTAATATATCAACCGATTAAACTACGGTGTGCTTAGATATCGTATTTATTGTTATTCTTAATTATTAAGCATTACTCGTATTTTCACTTTAACTTCCTAAATAATTTTTTCGGTTTCACATCTGCATCTACTCCATCTTGCCCCCCTCCACATACTTTCCTTGTGATGCTGAACATTTTGTTTGAATTTGCAGTCTCCTTTACTGCCGAGCAGGCGTCCTTCTATTATTCGCTTTTAAAACTTGATTATAATGCTGCTTGTATTCTCTGTCCTCGTCTCTTATTCCTGCTCTTAAATTATTCTTATCCTCAATTCTTAAACGTGTAAGAGTACTAATTTATTTTCTGCTCCCTCCCATTTTTTGGGCTAACGTCTTCGTTGACAAACATATGAAAAAAAAAAAAAATACCGTCTACGGTAATTTCAAAGCACAAAAAATTCCAGAGCCTAAAATTAAATTATCTTGGATTAAAGCCGCTGGTGCGCCCAAAAAAATAAAATATATTATTATTATTTTATAAAAAAAAAAAAATACATATATTATCTAACTAAACACTTGTGCTAATACCTCTATATATTTTTATTTTTTTTTTTATTTTGGGCTTGTCAACCAAGGACTTTTACCCAGAATAACTACGTAAAGCGATGTTTACTTTTACGAAAATGATAAACGAGCCTTGGAAAGGGCTAATTTTAACAAAATAATTAAGGAATTCGGAAGTAAAAATGTTGAACTGTGGGATAAGAAAAAAGTTGAGGACTAAACTACAAAACTATAAACGGTTACAACCAACACCAAAAAACGGACTAATAATAACACAGATAAAACTCGATTACAAAAGCTTCACAAGTGGCTATTTTTTTTTTTTTTTCTGGAGTGTGCAACAGTGTGAAAAGAAATTACTGGCTAGATATAACATAACATTTCTGAAGACTTTACTCACCTTGACAACCTCTTTTTCTTTTTGAAAACCTGAAACTCCTACACCTAATCTAGTACCTATCGTAGTCTACGGTTGCATATGGCCCGATGAGTAGGCCAAAGCGCCGTTGTTTTTTTTTTGTTTTTTTTTTTTTTGGTAATAATAAAATAAAATAAAACTGAGTAGCGTTCGTTATCAAATACTACCGAAAGCGGAATCGTTAGCGAATGCGGTTATGTAAAAAATATTACAAAAATAATTTAAATAAAACATTTTTTAACACGTTGCAAATCGATCATTAACAGATAATTGCACAAGAATTTCCTTACCGTTGTTATTTTTCGGAAGTTGGAAATATTTAGCTAGCAGTCTATTCATCATGTTTTTTAAATTTATTTCCTTGCTGTCGATTCAAGGAATGTATTACGCGGCTTATTTCAGAGATTTTGTGCGAACTCCGTTGAAATGTACGCGCATTTTTCAAAATTTAGGACTTTGAATTTTAAAATCTTCGGGCTGTTATAATTTTCCTATACTGTAATGAACGTCGATTTAAAATAAAAGGGAAAACTCGTCAGCTTCTATAGAACCGGCTATGGACTTATTTCAGACTTTTTACCTTGCAATTTGATGTGTATTTTTTACAATTTGGCTCGTTAAATTTTAAAAATTAGGGTTTTCATAGTTCTCCTATATTCTACTGAAGATAATACGTCAATTAAAGAAATAATTACCTGTATTTCTCCACCTACTACGGAATAGGCTGGAGGATTTCTTCAAATTTGTTGCCTTGTAGTTTGATTTATATCACTCCTGCACGGATGCCATTGTTATACACCCTTGATTAATTGTGTCTGCGTCGTAACGTCTTTCCGAACTTTCGGTCTTTGGGCCTACGGTCCTTATTCCGGGGCCTCGGTTCCGATCCCGTCAGCATCATCGTTGCGGGACTGTTCTAATCGTTTTCGGAATTTCGAAAGCCACTCCTTTCGATGGGAGACTAATTCTTTTCTTTCACAAGAATTGTTAATAAAATCGATTGGTCTCGAACAAAAAAAAAAAAATGTGTCTATTACAACAAAACAACAGAAGGCATATGAGCGGCGAAAACAACCGGCAGACATGAAATTTAGGCGTTTATCGAAAACTTCTTTTGCACATGCGGTTCCGACTTCTACCATAAACAAGACAATAAACCGGACGAATCTCGGGTCGACATTACAGGAGTAGACGCTGTTTATTAACTAAACAAATTAAAAATTACCCCGGTGAGTCGACAGGCAGCTTCTAACGGCACCGATATCACACACACACACACACACACCAAGCGTCAACGTTACGTCAAACACTACCTTGGAACCACATCAAGAATCAAAGACGGCTGTATATTCAACATTTTCCTCACATTACTACCATTTCCCATCCCCGACGTGTCCTAAAGCAGTTATTTACCAACACTATAAAGGGATATCTGATTAATTTTTGCGTTAAATTTAAAACTATAATCGATATTTAATACATAAAGGTTCCGTTTAGCCTGTGAACCACTAGGACGGGAAATTCTTCTTAGTAATTTACGTAACATGAAACTATTCCCTCTTGCATTTATATTATTTTAATAGTACGTTAGGTTAAATTTCGCCTGCAGAAATGTGCTATTTCGAAATAAATTATAATCGATAATATAGAGAGAACAGCTTCAACAGATTTTACGTTAACCGTTTGCTAAATAATTTCATACGAATATTCAATCTACTTTACCTTCTGGTCAAAATTAAAATAAATAAATGATAGATATAAAATTAAATAAATACCAATGAAAATAATCACGTTAATTCGATAAATTTTAACTATATATTCGATTAAACGTGTTCTACGAGACATATCGGTTCATCGCAGTACAAAAAATTTGGACGCTTAAATTTCAAAATTTTCTGGTTTCATAATTTTTCTAATATTTTGGAAACGAAAATAGATCGGTTAAAAAGAAAAAAAACATCAACCTTCCAGCTACTTCTTTTCCGATTTATTGCCTTGCAACATTTTAATATAGATGAAACTGAATTTCTTACATTTGTTTTATTATTTGCTATATATTTATATTTTTACATGTTATAATTTTTAATATTTTCCTAATTTAAATATTTTAAGGCCGATTAAATATGTAGTATTTTTTTTTTTTTTGGTTTTTGCGAGATAGTAGTACTTTTATGTTTTTATAATTTTTATATTTGGGAATTTACTAAAACCAAATATTTTAACGTAAGTAAGTTCCTATAAAACTAAAAATTATTCAAAATATTGAAAATGCAATGATGTATAAGGCCACAGCTGTCACAAAAAATGTCGTTTTAATTTCATCACGCGAATAACATGAAAATATCCATGTACCGCTAACGAAGGATGAGATGAAAATATATCTAGTGGCATACAATATGAAAGGGAAAGCAGTTGAAAAATTAGGTGAACCAACTACGAAATTTCATCACATGATTACTGAAATCTTAGTAAGGTTATTAAACTACTGATAATTTGAGGCGCATGAAGTAGCCATGCTGATACGTAAAAAAATTTATACAATTATATATATATATATATATATATATATATATAAATATATATATTGGTACTCTGAATTCTCCTCCCTGCTCTCCTGGCCGAAATTGACTTCCTTCCTTTATTTTGTCAAAGACTTCATCTTGGTGAAATATTTATGATTAAACGTCTTCATATTCCTCACTCGAAACTCGTGAATTTCTATCAATATATTCTGGGCAATTGGCGTTTCTCTCCACGAAAAATTCCAATTCTCTCATACATCTCCTCCCGACTTGTCCTATTTTCTCATTTTATCCTCTCCTGTAACAAATCCTCGTACTTCACTTATAACTTCTTAGAACTGTCGTTTTCTCCTAAGCTATTTTCTCTTCCCTCTAACATTAAATCTCTTCCGATTCCTGTAATACATAACGAATTTAACCAAACTATACACTCACTCTTTCCAGCTCTCAGCATGGTTTTTACGGATGGCTCAAGAAGTCTGTTTCAGGTATCGGAGCTGCTTTTATTCTTCCTGATATCAACTATTCTGAATTTTTTCAACTTCCTTACTTTTCTTCTATCGTTTTTTCCGAATCCATGGTTATTTTACGTGCTATCCTTTTTATATCCTCAACATCCAATTTATCGAAATTCGTCATATGCTCTGATTCGAAAAGTGTTTTATTAGCCATCTCCATCTCTCTTCCCTGAACCCTCGTCAGATCCTATTATTCTATATATTCGTTCCTTAATTTATAATTTATTAACATCTCGTTCTATCCTAATTGACCTGCTCTGGATTCCGAGCCACTGCGGCATCGTTAGTAACGATCTTGCCGATTCTTTAGCATGTCTAGCTGCAGTAAATGACCGTTTCATAGACAGCCTCACAATGTTTTTGTCCTCTCTCTTATCGTTTTCACCATGACTTTTAGACTGATCTTTATCCGTCTCTTTTCTCAAATCCTAACTCCGTTTACCTTACTATACAACCCTCCCCACCCAAATAATTTTCCCCGCATCAGCCGTTCTGTTATTTCTTCCATAATTCGCCTCCGCTTTAATTACAGTCTGCTTCCTGCTTTCCTCTTTCGTTTTAATATTGTTCAGATTCCCTTGTGTCCCTTCCATCCTCCTATCTTAAATTTAACCTGTGATGTAAATCACCTTCTATTCGAATGCTCCTATATATCTGCTCGGAACGCGCAGTCCTTTATTCTAATTTGTTTGGCTTCGGCCTACCGACCCCTTACTGTGCCCACTACATTCTTGCTCTTCCTTCTCCTTCCGTTGTTCCTGTATTGGCTACCTTCATTTCTTCTGTTTCTAATCGCTTCCTGACTGGCCCGTGCCCAGAATTTTGGGAGGGGAGAGGGGGTTGAAAATTTTCTTCACATTTTTATTTTATAAATAACAATATACATTTCTCACTAATATTCGTACTATTAATAATTTCCATCATTTTGATTTATATATTAATAATTTACATAAATGAATTACTGCATAAACAATAATAAAAATTACACATGTTATTAATTATACTCGTAATAAAAAATTTTGCATAAAATATTAATGAAGTATCTAAAAATATGCAGCATATTTTTTCTTTTCTCTTTTAAAGGGAGGTAAGAAACCCTAAAAAACCATCAATATTTATTTTAAATTTTTGATTTTTTTCAGATTTTTGCGTATTTATAATAACTATTTCAGTTCTCATAAGGGGGGTTAACCCCCCCACAGCTCCGTGAACACGGCCTTGCTTCCTGATATAACTTCCAAATCCCTACGTTTCATCATTTGTTAGTCCTTTGTGTTGGGTAAATGTGTCCTGTGTTGACGCGCCCAAAGAAAAAAAAATAAAAATAAATGTATGTGTGTGTGTGTGTATTAATTTTGTAATTTTACACTCATCTTAATGTATCATTTTTAATATATTATTATAAACAAAATCAGTTAATCAAAAATATAAATAACGTTCTATTATAATAAAATAAACTTTAATAACAAACAATATAGATCAATAAATTAGATAAATACCTATTTAGAAACGTTTTCGGGCATAACCCATCATCAGCTAACACTAACTTAAAGGAAACTTAAAACATACTGAAGTGAATATAGGGAATACATGTTATACCCATGTATTCCCTATATTCACTTCAGTATGTTTTAAGTTTCCTTTAAGTTAGTGTTAGCTGATGATGGGTTATGCCCGAAAACGTTTCTAAATAGGTATTTATCTAATTTATTGATCTATATTGTTTGTTATTAAAGTTTATTTTATTATACCATTTTAACAAACAGGATGTATTCACCTACATTTAACGTTCTATTATGATTAATGTATTATAGAAAAAAACTTTACCACGTTTTATCTTCAATAAACGAGTTCGCGATTGGAAATATATGAATATTTTTTTTTTGGCTCATCAACAAAGAGCATAGGCAATGGCAGAATAACCAGGAGGAGGAAAAACAGAGAGCGGTGAAAATGAAACGATGGACACAGCAAAGGAATAGGAATATTAAGTTTAAGGAATTAAGAACGCTCAGAAGACAGAACGGAGCATTCGAAAAGGTACGGTGTGTCCGGAATATATATTCATTCTTTACTTTTACTAGGAAGCAGTAAAAGGCAAAAAAAAATCTGCAAGTGAAAAAATGATATCGAGCTGAGAGAAGCAGATTAAAAACGTAAAAAAAGGAATGTTGTGAAACCATGAATGGAAAAGAAAAGTAGGTTGAATGCAGAGATAAAAGGATGGTTCATTAGGAGATTGAATGAAATTTCTTAGACAGTATAACAATTTTATTGACAATGTATTCGTTTATAGGGTGCCCGTTAATAATAGATAGAGTGGTCAATCCTTTCTTTTCTTCTATTACAACGCGGTCTGGAATCCAAAAGAAATTTCAGTTTCATCATAATGAATCCAGAAAAGATTATAAATAATGCGAAGAATGATAGAATATCATAGGTAAGGTGCATGACAGTAGGTCGACTGCAAAACTCTTTTGGCACCAGAGATGATAGGAAATTTATTGTTATCCTGAAGTGAAGACATGAAAGACATACAATATTGCAACGGACTTCGTTAAAGGAAAATGGAGCAAATTGAAAGAAGTCTAAAACTTTCAAAGTAACTGTGGGTAGGATATAAAAAAACGGGAAACTTTTCGATCAGTCGGTAAGAAAGGAGCGGACCAATACGGGGAATAAAAAATACTGTATAAGAGGTTTAGAGTGAGACGATAACAAAACTAAACTAGGAAGAAAAGAGAAAAACCCGTAGAATTAAAAGTAAAGAGAGGTGGTTAATTGTGAGATGTAACATGCGGAGAAAATTTTGTAAGTCAATTTGAAATATCACGAGCAGGAACAGGAATATTTTTAGGAATAAATCTGTGGACAAGAATGAAAGAATAAGTGTTGACGGATAGGTGGGAAAGCGTTGTGTAAAAAAAACACTAACCTAAATGCGAACTACATATTACTGAAAGAGAAACTTTAGTTTTGCCGTGGACTGATTTAAGGGTTCTTGAGGAGGATAGACATTTTGAATAGGGCCTACTTTACGGAGGTCTGTGGGAGTTACCGTACATGAAGAGTGAACTGAACTATATCTGGTAGAAGAAGCGGGAGAACAAGTGAAATGAAGTGGAATAGGATCTGATTTTGCAATGAGAGAAGATTAACACTGTTAAAAGCACTAGAAAAGTCAAGAAAGTATAATTTTTGTTTAAGGATGATTTCTAATCTTAGAGACGAAAAGAGATCAGTGTAATTAGAGAGATACGGATGAAAACTAAACATATTACTTGGGAGTAAATATCATTGTTTCGGAGTCATCAAACAAGATGTCCGGGGGACACTGTAGAAACTTTTCTTTAGACACTGAACGAATAATTTTGGCGGAAGAAAGAATTTTACTTTTAAGTATGGCAACAAAGGAATTTCAAGAAGGAGAAACAGAACTTGAGGACAAAATATAATTAAAAATATACGCAAATGATACAATTTTTTTTTATATAAAAAAGACAAACTATATAACAAAATTAAAGTTACGTTTAGTTAATAACAACGATTATTCTTTTTTTTTTGGGGTTCGTCATAAAGACATTGGCCCAAGAAGAGGGGAAAGAATAAGAAGCGGAATCAGATGTTTACGCGATCAGATATGGAAGATAGGAAAGACTCAAGTGCTGGAATGACCGAGGGTGATGGTAAGGAGAGGACAGAAGATGCACAATACGGAGTTGGAAGACCACTTGACAAAAGAGAAGAGTACAAGGAAGTACGTTCGGAAGCGATATAAGTGCACTCAAACAAAATGTGATTAGCGTCACCTATAAAGTTGTGAGAGGAAGGGTGTAGGGGACAGTGAGGAGAGGGGACTAGAGAAAAACGAAATAGGGAAGCAGGAAGCAAATTGTGCCCAAAGCGTAGGCGACAGATTGTAGAGAGAGTTGAACGCCGCATGGAGGGAAAATTGAAAAACCATGGATAAGACGGTAGATTAGGCTGGATAAAGAGATAAAAGGAATCCACAGTAGGTCAATTTGGATAGAGTGAGAAAGGAAAATGTTGTGAATAAGATCATATTTGGGTGACACTGTTGACAACATGTTTAGATGGAATGAACATATAGATAGTGTTGCAATTAAATCGGGGAAAACTCTACCCAGTCCCTATCAAATAAAGAACTTTATTATTATAAATACGTCAACAAAAATAATGATTTTCAACGCACTGTGTCAAACCCACTTGTATACTATGGTATTATGGCATGGGGACACGTGAATAATACGAAACTAAAGCGATTAAATTATTTACAGGATAAATGTTTTATGAAACTCTCTCACATGTAAATTCTTATTAGAAAAAGACATTTAATGCTTACTCCATGAATGATACTTAAATACAATTTACTAATTAAATACCTAAAAAAAGAAATCAGTGTAACACCAAGAGATAAATATAATTACGGTTTGCGTAACATTGGACAATATGAAATTCAACATAGAAGACACGCTAATAAACATGAAGACAAACTACAACAAATGGTTTTTAAAGTTACTTAATAATATACCGATAAATAATATATTATAGCAAAACAATAATAAAAGAAGCAGAACTAAAACAAAGGAAATGTTGCTAAAATTTAGTTAAGAACAAATATAAGTATTATATCAAATTGTATGTAATATGTGGGTGGATATGTGCGTATGTATATATATATATATTGTGTGTGTGTGTGTGTGTGTGTGTGCGCGCGTGTGTGTGCGCGCGTGTGTGTGTGTGTGTGTGCATGTATATATATTGTGTGTGTGTGTGTGTGTGTGTGTGCATGTATGTATGTATACATATATATAAGTTAGTCTGTAAAATTTTATATGGGTACATCACTAGTTAAGGCTTACTTTGTTTCTGATGATATGTGAGAGATAGATATTAAATGGTTTATACTTAAATAGTTATAGATGAATAATGATAAGTTATAGAAACTAAGTATGTAATATTTATTTATTAAATAAATATACAGATGTGTATTTATTTTGGGAACCCCCGCCAACAGGTCAACTAACCTGGTGGGGACTAAGGTGTAACACATGGTTTAAAAAAAAAAAAAAAAAAATCGAACAAACAGGAATGAAAACAATAACTCGATGCAGAATTTTGAGCAAATAAGATTTGCACATTGGGAGGGGGTCGTATCGTTTCGGCCACGACCTTTCTTCAAGTAGATCCAATTTTTATTATTAGTGGGCTTTTAATTGCTTTTTGTTTAATTAATATCATATTTAAGCGAGAAAATAATCATTGAATCGAGAAAAACACAATTCGGGAAAGTAGTAATTCATTTGTTTAGAAAATAAATCATCGATTTTCAATTTTTTTTTGTTCATGTGTCATTTAAAAAATTAAAAAGTGATTTCCTTTTGTAAAGACTTGCTAATTACACTGGTCTGCAAAAAAAAAAATTTTCACTCCTTCTGATTTTTACGCATAATTATCGTAAATTTAATATTTCTGAATAGAAATATAGTATAAAAAATTACAAATCACGTATACACCATTTTTGTCCATGTAATTTTTCAATAAAACTTTTTTTTTTTTTTGCTTCAATTTAAATTATATATTTTATAACTAATACAATATTAGATAAAATTTGTTACAAAACATCGAAAACCATTAGATAATCTAATTACTCGCTGTTAATAGTATTTCACTTTGTAATTTTCTTCCTTTTCATATTTTCTATTGGAGTTGCGTGACGAATCGACCAACAACAATCAGCAAGCATTGCTTCTAACCATTTCCCGTTGTAGCACCTCTCTATGTGCACTATATGTTGATAAAACCCTTCACTATGTTTATCTGATACTGTTCCAAGATTTGCGGGGAAGAAATCTGAGTGGGAGTCTAAAAAAGTTGCATTTCAGAGATTTATATGGGAAAGAAGTTCTTGGATGATTTCCTGGTAGTTTTCATTTTATTTTTTTTTGTTTCCAAGAAAATTATGACACACTTTTATGAAAGCGGTCCATGCTCTTTTTTCAGCTTTATTCATGGTACTTAAAAATTTCGAATCCGTTACAAGCTCTCGTATTTGGGGACCTACAAAGATTCCTTCTTTTAATTTCGCATTGCTGACTGGACGGAATTTGGTTTTGAGGTATTAAAAGCCTTCACACCATCTCTGTTCATGGCTTTTACAAAATTTTTCATAAGATTCAGCTTTATATGGAGTGGTGGTAAAAAAATGTTTTCACTTTGAACTAAAGGTTCTTCTTTTACATGCTTGACTCCAGGCATCAAACTCGCTCTTTTTGGCCAATTTTACCTCTTGCGCGACTGTCCCACTCGCATAAAAAACAACAGAATTTTGTATATCCTCCTTACAATCCAGTTAACGTTAGATCAGCACGGATGTTCCACGTGTACTGTAAATATTGAATTTTTTCCAATAACAGCTTCATATTTCCATAATTTTCTTTCATGTTCGTTGCATGTGCTAGAAGAATTGAAGGATATTTATTGCCATTGCGAAGTAATACACAGCTTTTAAACTGATTTTGGACGAATCAAAAAAAAGTCGCCATTCCTCCGATCCCTCGGGAAAACCCATTTCTTGTAGAAGTCCTTTAGCATCGTTACGAAATACTAGATCATCCTCTTTGGTGAAATAACTTAAAAAATCTTCTTGTCCGTTACGAAAATATGAGACCTTCGTATTTTTATCTAACAAATTCCATTGTTGTAATTTTGATCCGAGAAGTTGAGCCCTAGATTTTGAGAGACCTAAATCGCGAACAAAGTCATTCAAATCAGATTGCGTAAGAAGAGGAGATTTTGTTAAGTCTGCATATAATGACGAAGAAGCAGAGGAAATACTCGATTGACTAAGTGTAGGATAAGCGTCTCTGATATCGTTCTCTCACTTTCAATCAGTGCGAGTGTCGTTTTTGGTGTGTACAAATACGATCTGAACTGAATAGAGCACCGTTAATGCAAGAACGGCAGACAAAATATATATATAATTTTAAGCTATTAAAAAAAAAAAAAACATTTTAAATAAATATATACGTGACAGCAAAAAATGGAAAGCAAATCTGGATTCAGCACGTTAAACTTCTCATATTCATCATATTTTTATTTAAAGGAGGATTTCGGTGCAGATCAGTGTTATAGGAGGAGGCTGAAATAAAGGTAGACTGAAAAATTGGAGTCGAATAATTGTTGAGACGGAACCGACAGAGATCCAACTGGAAGAGTCGATAGTATAGAAATAATTTTCCGTTCAATAATGCATCGATATAATCATCGGTAGAAATGCGCTTCGTTTCGGTAGTTGATTTTATGATAGCGAAAAACCGACAACTAAAAATGAGGTGAATCGTTTAATATCGCAATTTTAATTAGCATTTGATCGGCTTATTCTTGGAAAGGCGGCTGAAAGATATTAAGGAAAATCTTCCGAGAAAATCATAATGCATTTTTTACCGTTTGAACAACAAACAAATCAAATCTTAGATATTTTCGAAAAAATCGGCCGGAAGCGGTTTATACGCAGATTCCACCTTGCGAGTTTGTCATAATCTTATCTTTTACAAGACAGGGGGACAGAGGCGCAAGAAAACAAATTTGAAATCACTTCACAACGCTCTAAGCCTCTGGAGGACTAAACGCTATTATGTTTTGTTTTGTTTTTTTTTTTTTTTTTTGAATTCTATTCAACTTAAAATTATTTTTATACCACTTTCATCGTAGTCTTTTATTAAACGTTATTGTGTGTAGATCGTTTTTTTTGATTTTGAAAACACGTTTAACCCTTAGGTATCGTCTCTTGCGTTTACACTTTTTTTTCTGGTGAATTGACACCAGGTAAAATATACGGAATGTACATCGTGCGCTTGGGTTTTATTCGAATTCTCAAGAGAGCTCTCGTACCGAACGCAGTTCCAGCATGGTGGCGGTTTTAAGAATATGCCGTGACATTTTGACGTATTGTTTACAATTCTCGACGGAGAAATGACCATACAATGCATGCACCCCGCTCGGTTCAAATCTGTTGATTCTTATGCTCGCTCTATCCCATTTCAAAAGCGACCTATCACGCGTCCAATAAACCTATTATTCCTTATTGTTTTCGTCTTTTTCCAGATGATCGTTTTAATAGTTGTCCGGATTTACCTAATCTTCGGCGTTGGTCTTGTACTGAGCAAATGTCTGCAGTAGACGAGCCTAAAAAATTTTTCAAAAAGAACGTATCGTTTTACTTATTTATTTCTTTTTTTCGAGTTTTTAATTCTGAAACGCTCTTTTCCGGGATTGCAGGGAGAAATAAGAAATGGGTTCCTGCGTTTACTCCGACCGTTATTTTAATAATCCCACCGATTTAACAAACCGGTTCCTTATTAGTTCAATCATTAGTTCAACTGCTCAGTGATTCTTTTTTCAAATTTTTACAGTTTCCTTTGAACATTTTGCAATCAGTTAAGACGGCTGAAATATCGTTCAAATTTCACCGTCCGCGCAAAAGTATAAATTGGATAATTTTTGAAACGAGGCAAAACTTTAATCGAAAACTCCAGAGCAGTATTTCTTAACTTTTTGCGGCGCGACTCAATACTGGATCAAGTTAAATCTTTAACGGGCCGCGAAGTCGTCAAACTCGGCTCTTGTTCCTATTTATTCGAATTTATTCAAATTTATTTCTTAAATTTTACAATGGAAACATAATTAAAATTAACATAATCTTCTTGAGCCGAAAATTCGCTCGGTTGGCGCGAGTAGCGGAACTATTATTAATTATACAGGTGTATGTGGACATAACTTTAGTAGTCAATGTTTACAAATTGTAATTGTTAATTATAACGCTCGGTTAGTATAAATTATCGATACCCGTACACGGGCCACACAAATATGTTCGAATTCGTAAAAATTTAATTAAAAACTTTTATTAAACGCAGATTATGTAGCCAATGTTTACAATCTACAATTTCATTCTTAAACGATAAGATATTTAGATTTTGAAATATTGTATATAAATTTCTGAATCGTTACGATTAAAACTAAGACTATACTCACATATATCCCCAATCCCCTGCAGTTGACACCAGGACTTCAACGATAATGTATAAGCTAAAATTACGGTAAGTAAAAATATTAATAACAATAATAGTAGTAATTAATAAAGCTATATAAAGCAAATGGTACGGTAGTAAAGTAGTTAATATTTTTAAATAAGATAAAAACCAATTCCACTATTATATTAAATAAATAATAAATTTATATATATATATATATATATATATATATATATATATATATACATACATACATATGTATTAAAAGTAATTCGAAATTTGCCAATTTAGCTGACCTCTTAATTAACGAACGATTTAAATTTGTTAATGCAAAAGTATATTAAGAGATTTTTTTTTTATATCAGGTGGTAATAAAATGAAAGTTTTCATTTAAAAACTTGAACTCTGGTTTTAGCATAATTAATAAATCGTCGATACGATATATGTTTCTATCATTTTTACAGACGGTTGAGGATTTCCTAATATAAAAAAAGTTACACGGAATCACGTTCATTACAAATTAAGAGAAAAGTTTATTTAATAATTCCCCCGTTCGCAGGAGGCACTGGGATATCATAAATTCTTTTTAACAGCACCATTCTCATAAATTTTTTTTAAAAGAAGAAAAATGAAACCAGAATAGCAGCACAATGAACGCACGACAATAATTCAATCTTCACCTGTGAGGCCAAGGCGATTCTCCATAGTCTAGAACTAATCCTACTGCGCCAAGACGTAACAGACTGTACCATATTTACTGACTCGTTGTCCTGCTTAAGAGCCATCCAAAATCAGTTTACCGGAAACCCTATCATACAACGCATCCATCTAAAATTGGACCAGCTCCAATCACAGCATATACAGGTCAGTCTTGTGTGGACACCGGCGCATACAGGAATAATTCAAGGAAATGAATTGGCGGACCAAGCTGCAAGAACCGCGAGGACACAAGAATGCCCGCCTGTAGTACTTATGACACCTCATGAAGCTAAAATGGTGATAAGCAACACAGTCAAAAACTACTGGAACACCCTTTGGCTCCAAACGCCGAGCAAACTCCACGAGTTTCGAAAAGATAGCCACGAAATCATGCCAACTCTCAGTAGGCACGAGCAATGTGTCCTAACTCGTATCCGCATTGGACACACAAACTTGACTCATTCGTTCCTCATATCTAAAAAACCGCCCAACCTGTGTCAACGCTGCAACATGCCTATATCGGTGAGGCACTTTTTTGATCGAGTGTAATCACTACCAGCAGGCCAGAGACAACAAGCGGGTATTACCAACGGCCTTCCAGAGATTTTTTTGGGAAGCCGAGAAGTGTAAAAAATCATCGTAGCCTTTCTCAAAGACATCTCAGTATTCCAACTTATCTAACTTCCTCAGCCTTTAGCTGACTTTTCTGATTATTTTGTTGTTTCGCGCATTTTCCAATATTCAACATAAAATGTTATAATTCTCTGTAAAACCGTAGTCGCTAATGACCTTGTAGTCCAAAAGCGACTTGTAAATACAATAAATAAATAATATAAATAAATAGAAACCGGAAAAATTTATCTGAATTCTGATTATAAATTCAGAATGAATTTCTCGAGTGAAATATGTTACAGTTTATTTCGCCGAAAGAGGATCCTTAATTATCGCTACAAAAAATGAATTCTATTGAAGCGAGAATTGAAAAAATAATTGAAAATATAAGCGACATATTAATAACAGGTGCCATTAAAAATTGCATTGTGCGTTTTTAATAATTTAGATTTTTGATAAATTCGAATTAATTTGACTTCCGGATTAACGGCCAATTTTATTCCTTATTTTTGCTTGCTTGCATAATTGATATAATGAATTCAAAAAGAATACCTGTCTAATAATTAAATGCAGATTAACATTTATTGTTTGTTAAAATTTATAAATATGAAATAGATAAATTCCCTTTATAAACATCTTCGTTTGTTATAAAGAAATCTATCTTATCACCCAATGTGTCAAAACGGGCTACTTTTTACAATTTTTCATAAATACCTTAAATAAAATTCTGAATAATTTATTTTTATAATTTAAGAACGACGACTCGAAAAAAGAGGAAAAAAAATGTTTCGGCTAATTAACAAAATAGATTAAATTTTTACACTAGAAATATTCGTTTAACTTTTTTAACGTATAAATTATTTACTAAAAGTAATATCAGTTTGATCCTAGTAAATACAGTGTATATGGTACTATAATATAATACCTTTATTCCACCTCTTATAAGTTATAAAATAAACAATTCGGTCGGAGGGTGACTTCAAAGACATATGTGTTCGATTGTAGCACAACTTCAAAGAGATATGTTAGGATGCGTGGCAAAAGTCTAGACAACGCCTGGCTCTTTCTTTTTTTCCAATATTACTATTATTTGTTTATTTTTTATTCAGATTAAAGCTTACATAATGGAATAAACGGAGAAGTACGCTGGTAACGCGATTTAACTAGAAGTAAAATAACAACCTTCGACAGTTTTGGCGGGCCCCGGGGGGGGGGGGATAAATTTTAAAAACTTAATAAAAACAATTGAAAAAAAAAAAATAATAACTTTAAAAGTACGTTTGAACTTAATGATTTCGATATTATTAGTATGGTATTTGTTTGGGTAGAGAACTAGTATTGAAAATATTGAAAATTGCGCAGCCGGGTAATATTCGCAGTAATGCAGAGACGAGGCCAAATAAATAAATAATAAAAGATGACAAAACAAAACAAAGATAAAAAAGAGAAACGTAGGAACTGAAAGAATTTCCTGAAAATCATTGTAGGCCGGGTAGCCGCATCAGAATGTTGTACATTCGCATACATGTGTGTTACATGTACGATGTAAATACTTAAAAAATGTTTAAACAGCCGGTATTGGCGAACGATTACTGAAGTTTCGCCTCTTTTAAAATCGTTCCCTATTCTCGACAAGTACTGGTTTTTCGCTTTATCAGCTGATGAATCAAAGAGTTGTTAATAACTCGGATCATCGACGCTTCGTGAAATATTCACCCCCCCCCCCTTTTTTTTTTATTTCCTCCTCAGTACGAGTATTAATGGATCACCAAAAAAAGGGAACAAAACAAACGTGAAAAATTATTTAATATTCACGGAGGAGACGTAAGAGACTTTTTTTGATACAGTCACGTGTAAATATATTGTAAAAAGAACCATGATAAGCGATGCGTGTTTCCAGGTAAAACGCAATGAAGTCTAATGACGATAACATACATGTATATTTCCAACTTGTAGTAATGAAAAATCATTTTTACGCAGGCACATCGACACCGCGGGTACGGCGCTCTGTTGATACGTCGAAATGATAAGGCGCATGCTGAAGCTAACCTGTAATCTTCTCACTGCCTTCTTTTATCGTTTCCCTCTAATAATTAGAACTGGAAGAGGTCACAATTTTAAACCTTTTTAACTGGTCTCTTCTCTCGTTCCATCTGTATTTTTTCGCCTCTTTAGCTTTCAATTGATTCTTTTGCTCTTTTACTTTTTGTGCGTGGCCGGCTTTGTGATACAGCAGTTGCTTAAAGTGGCCCCGTTATATAACTCCGATTTAAATCTTTCCGGTTTGTCACCGGTTGTATCTGTCTAAAACTATGACAGTCAACACGATA
The DNA here is from genome assembly GCA_039619475.1 of Icerya purchasi. Classification (NCBI taxonomy): domain Eukaryota; kingdom Metazoa; phylum Arthropoda; class Insecta; order Hemiptera; family Monophlebidae; genus Icerya; species Icerya purchasi. Next base: position 237,450,702 of record CM077115.1, on the reverse strand, counting down.
CAAACGAACTGCAGGTCGCCATTATCTTGACAACTGAATCTCTGAATGTCGTTCCCGAACCTACACCAATTATATATTTTTAACAGTACTTCGGTATATTACTGCTTTTTGTATTTTTAGATAATTGCGAACCTAAAGCTTAATCAAATTTTTATACAAATGTGTTACGCGCAGGTAAAGAAATCGCGCCACTTTAAAAAAAAATCGTACATTTCATGAATTGTTCGGACAGTTCGTGAAAAACAGTACATGCGTATGGATTTTGCTCATTTCAGGAATTTCGCAGACTACTTGTATTTGCTATGAAAAAAGATATTTTTCAATCCGGAAACATTTATAACAACATGAAAATTTTATGAATTATAAAGCATTATAATTGTGTAATGTAGGTTAATGTTTTCGGACCTGCAAACATTTTCGTAACATAAAAATGCTTGCTCACATTTCTGTCTCTTTCTCTTCTGTACTTTGTATAAAAAAATCAGAACTTACAACATAATTATTAGGCCGGCCCCTAAATAGATTTTATAACAAAAAAATGACCCAATTTTATATAATAAAAAAAATATATATAACCAATAATTTATATCATAAATTTTATTAAACTACCGAAACAACTTAACATACTACAGCACATATAAATGATACTTTTTTTGCGTTTCCACGGTATTATTAAATTAGCAATATAGTCTTTACATGCTTCTTCCTATTATGGCGGGACTTCTTATTCATCACCCTGCACAGTAATAAGAAGTGTATTCATTATGTTTCCAAAAAAAACGAAAACCGCTACCAGACGCAAACTCGAATTGCCGACAAAGAGAATCAGTGAAATCGGTCTATATAAATATAAGTTATGCACGAAAACAAACATAAAAAAAAAACATATGGGACACCAGCCTTCTTTTTGGATGTCTCTAAAAATTAAAATATAATAAACGTTACATAAAATTGGGACATCTTTTCTAATGAAGGGCGGCCTAAGAATTACCTTGTAATTAACGTATATAACTCAGCCATTTTGGCCTCGCAAGGGATGTGACCATTGACATTTATTGCTTACATTTCTATCTCTTCCTCTTCTATACTTTGTATAAAATGATCAAAATTTACAACGTAATTCTAAATCGGGGTCCATATGAATATAATAACATAATCACAGAAATCCTATAAAATATAACAAACGTTACATAAAATTGGGACACTTTTTCTAATGGCGGGTAGCCTAAGAATTACGTTTTAATTAATATATGTATGTGCATATATATATATATATATATATATATATATATATATATATTATGACAAACCGCGAATACCGCAATATAGTTAGTGTCCTAAACCATACTAATTATTAAAATATTTATTATGTAAAGGGATGAAAACTGATGTTGAATTAAAACTTATTTATATTTATTATTCGGTTGATTGGAAAATTTCTGTTTTGTGTGTATTTTGGAATTCTGGTTAAAGTAGCATAACTTTATACATATATATATATATATATATATATATATATTATCAAAGAATTTTCGTTTCAGTTGTGATATTTGTTCGAAAACATGTAACATAAATTTAAACAGGCTATGTGTTCTTTGTATTTGTATGTGGCGAACAATGATGAGGTTAAGTATAGTGGTCGTAGAATAATAAGAATGTCATTATTGTACGGCGGCTATACTTGAGACATCTCATTATTCGGCGTAATTAACGCAATCTACTACGATGTTGCACATAGCTACTTAAGGTATTCGGGTTCGCTAATATATTCTCTTCGATGTTTTGAGAAAAATTTTATAAATCGGCTTCAGTTTGTTTGTCGATTATCGTCGTTTTTGTCAGTCAGTGAGTTGGTTTGTGTTGTTCTTCATTGAAAGATAGCCATAGCATCTTCTGCCCGCTCTCATTGCACGGTACTGCTAACGCAACATAGGAAAGAGCAAAATTACATCAGCTTATAGGAAATAGGAAGAGTATAATAATGGTCGCTCTAGAACCGGGGCCCGATTCATTCAAGGCAAGGACAACAATCAGTCTCCGATTGAAATTCCAAAGCAAGAAATCATAATATATATATATATATATAAATATATATGTTTATTAATTACAACGTAATTCTTAGGCTACCCCCTTCATTAGAAAAAAAATGTTTCAAAACGTGTCCCAATTTTGTGTAACGCGAAAAACGTCCCAATTTTATGTAATGTTTGTTATATTTTATAGAATTGTTGTAATTGTTATTTTGTCACAATTTTATGTAACGAAATATGTAACGAAAATGTAACGAACAATGCAACGAAAAATAAAACGAAAAAATGTCTTAATTTTATATAATGAAAGTTAAATGTTAGGATGGCATTTTTGTGATTATGTTATTTTTTTTGTGTTGATGCCAGTAAGAATTACTTTGTAAATTTTAATCATTTTATACACAAAGTATAGAAGAGAAAGAGACAGAAATGAAAGCAAGAGGGGTTAAGGAGCACAACCCCTTGCGAGGCCAAAATGGCCGAGTTATATATATATATATATATATATTTAAAAAATAAGTAAATAATGAAAAATACTGAAAATTGTTTAAAACATCACGTGGCCATGTTGATTACGTATCGCAGGTAGGGGGACAAGCCAGTAAATGGAAATTTAAAGGGGAATCACTTGTAGAACAAAGATGCGTATTAATTTTTAATAAAATATTAACGAAAACACCAAACACAGGTAAGCTATATGGGAGTTAATAATGTATTATTGAAAATGGTATATTGTACAAAAAAATGGCGTATACAAGAGTGCAGCAAAAACAATTGCAACGAAAAACATTCCATCCGGAATAGACAAACAATAATGCAATCAAACTGGACAGTTAATAACTCTACCTAAATCGGACAAAGTAATTTACTGAAATTACGGAACATGTTACCGCCACAGAACAATTCAGAAATGAAGAAAGAACAGACACATTCGGAAATAGTTAAAGGGGCTGGTTGAGAACCAACGTGGAAAAAATCGCACAATCAAAATTACACAAGGCCACAATATAATAATCAAAAATAAAGAGATAAATAAAAGAAGAAGGAAAGGCAAAAATATATAAATCAGGAAGAACCAGTTTACAGAAAGAAAAAAAAAAAAAAAGAAAGTTAGACGAAAATAAGAATGTGTTATATGTTATATAAATTACGAAATTATAGGGAAAAAGGAGAAAACGTTATTTTGAAATTGAAATGAAATCAAGTAGAAATTAATAAACGAAAGCAGCTTAAGCCTGCTCACAAAATTTAAACGACTTATCATGTAGGTAGCATCACTCAAAATTTACTTTGGAAATTGAGTAGAACCTATTAGTTTACATATCTCACAATAAAATATACACTTAAAGGGGAAATTACGATTATATTCTTTAAAACAATATTCTTAGAGTCGGCATTAAATATTGCAGCAGTTAAAAACCGTACTAAACGTATACAACGCAGTACAGTTCACTACAAGCCAAGTGTATTAGAAATATCAGGATTATTTAATAGTCCTTCACAGAAGTGGTAGCAGAATTATAATTTAATCTTTTTTGGTTTTGTTTTGTTTTTTTTTTTAATAAAAAGAAATACTACTTTAAGATTTTCTCCAAAAATTAAATGAAAATGTTCCGAAAAGTAAAAAATAACTGTGTAATATCGACTTTACAGTATGAAATATGCTTTTGAGGGGGTTATTATAATTGTTCTTAAACCAATACTCCTTAAAGTCGGTACTAAAAATATTACAACAGTTACGATACCCTACTAAAGGCGAATATAACGCGACACAACCAATATTAGACAAGTATTAGAAGTATCAAGAGTAGGTACTTAAATTGGATTTTAATCATTGATCCGATATTTGATACCAACTCTAATAAGTACCTATTAATGTTATCGTTTAAAATAATAATATTAATATCCTCTTTTAAAGTATATTTTACTGTGAAATACACAATCTTTTATCTAATGTAATAAAATAATTTTTTACTTTTCAGTACACTTTTATTAAATTTTTGGAGTAAATCTCTAAATCGTTTTTTTCTTTTGCTGGAAAACAATTTTATTTCATAATTTTTGTTGGTTAAATATATTCGAGCGACAATACGGATAGGTTCAAATGTTTCCATAGCCTATTACCCCCTAAAAAGAGCTAGATACTTGTTAAAGCGTTCAAATTTCCTCAACGATGAGCTTGTAAATCGCCAATAGCTTTTGGGGGAATTAATTGTATAATTATGTTCTTAGCACTATTATTTTAGTTCGGGCACTGTTTCTCGATTAATATCAGTCTTTAATTTCCGAAATCAATAAAATCACTCGCCTAATGAAATGCTGGAAAAAAAGAGAAGCGTGTACGAGTTATTTAAATGGAACCAATTTACGAGGTGAAAATATCGATATAAATTTGCATTTCCTACTTACGGTATAATAAAGTTGGCGAAATTTTTAAAGCGTTATACGTCTTCAGGTGCATTGCAAACGACCTAAATACGCGACACCATGAAGTTTCAAATGAGTAAAAGTATATGTCCCCTATTATATCGACTAGATAAATAGTTTTTATAAAAATTCCTCTGATGTATGTAAATGTGGAACTAAAAATATATTTAAATCGTAATGACTTCCGTGTTCTTAGAAAATAATCGTATTATCAAAAATTGTGTAAAAAAGTTTTGATAAACGCTTTAAAATGTTCGGGGCTGATTTTTTGATGATATCAAAAAAGTATATTTCGTATTAAATAATTAAAAATACTTTTTTATTGTGATTGTTTTAAATGATATGATAGTAAACATTAAAAAAAAAAAGAAAAAAGGAAGCAAAATTTTCGGTAACTTTTATGTTTTTTAAATAAATAATACTTTAACGATTTTAATGGAAACTTCAATACAGATTTTCCTATCGAAAATTCTGAGTCAGTCAACAAGTACTTTTGAGAAACGTTTGAACTTCACCATTAACAATGGCACTCAGCATCGCAACCACACGGTATGCGAGCACTGATGATGCTCTGTATTCACGATGCGTACAGAATGTTCAATCAGAAACATTTGTTTTCTATTTTAGCTACAATTATGTCTCCGGATTTAATTTTCCGAAATAATTAGATTTGATTTAACATTATAATAAAAATTGTTTAAAAAAAAAAAAGACCTAATAATTTAATCTAAAAATTTAATAAAAATTCACTAAAAGGTACAATAAATTTTGACGGAAAATAATATTATAAGATTTTAAATCAATCATTTTTATTGTTTTTTTCCTTTTCCGAAAATTCAATTAAAGGAAATCGAATTATAACGTTTTATTCGGAATTTATATTTATATAATTTCCGAATAAAAATTTGTAATTCAATTTCCTTCAAGAAAATAAACATTTTGCAGTAAAATTTACAATTAAAATTACGATTATTTTTTTTGACGATAACATTAATATTTATTACAGTCGGTACTGAATATAGCAACAATGATTAAAACGCGATTTAAACACTCCTGATATTTCTAATACTTGGTTTCCAACTGTTGCAATATTTAACGCTGACTCTAAGAAATACTAATATCATTTAAGTATAATACTCCCTTCAAGGGCATATTTTATAGTGTGCAGTCAATATTACACAGGTATTTTTTACTTTTCAGAGAATTTTCATTAAATTTTTAGAAAAAATCTGGAAGTCGTATTTTTTTTTTTTTTTTTTTTAAAGGAAACAACAAAGATTAAAATTCCGTAATCACCTGTACTCTGTAAAGAGCTAGATAATGGTTAAATTCCGTCAGTGATGAGCTCATTACAGGTTTTCACTTATCTTTATTCGAATCTACACATCCAAAATAACATTAAACTTACCGGCGTTTATTGTTTGTTTAATTAAATAATTTCTCTAGGGTTAATATTTTCTCTATATTCGAATGGAAATTTTTAAACTTTTTTTTGTCTAGCTATAATAAGTATATCTTTAGGAAGACTTTTTTTTTTTTTTTTAGAGACTATTTTAATGAGCAAAGGTCTTCTGAACGGATACTTACCAATATATTTATATGGGACCACCAGTGGTACACTTTCAAATAAGCAGATGATGCTACTGGGGTTAATTCAGACAGTCAAAAGAGAGTTATGCGTGAACAAACATAAAAAAAAGAATAAAAATTGTACGTGGCGAACACATAACCTACTGTTTTTGAATCCCGCAAGAAACTTTTTTTTTTTTTTTTTTTTTAGTGAGTTGCAGGTCCTACAAGGCATACTGCCCATCTGTGGGTGCCCAACCCTATTATCGTTTATTCATAAATATAATTACAAAGCATACCTACTTAACATTATGCGCAGTACACGTATCATACGTTTACACTTGACGAACATCCGTCCTAATTATATACATATGATCGATTCTCCACCATACAATTGAAAATTAGCTTACTGTCACTCATTTATATTCTCAACCAGCCACTGCTTAATTATTAGTTTCCAAAGTCCTATCTCTGCGTTCATTAAATCTTCCGGAATTCGCACCAGTAATTTAATTAATACTGCCTCATCCGTGTTGCTATATACCGGGTAAAGTACACTTTCTTATGATTCATAGTTGTTTCACCTCTTTTCGTCAAAGATAATGTGGAATATTATTATACTCAAACAGTCGGTGATAACAATATAACACCTTTGGGGACATTTATTTTTTCTCTCTCCACCAGCTAATGTTACTACTAAATTGATCCTTTTTGGGGATTACTATCTTTAAGCATCTCTTTTGCTGATTACTAGTTCTTTTAATTATTATACTCTTCGCTTCCCCCCAAAATTGATATTCCGTATAAGATTCATTAAAGTACATATGGTATTGATTGAGCTAATCTATATACTGCTGGAATCATTATTATTATATATATATTTATTTAATGACGCTCGACTACTGTGGTCATTTGCGTCCACGATACAGAATGGAATTTTATAATAACAATGCAAAAATAACTATTATTACATATTAATGTCTTGATTATATTAAATTGAGTACATTTGCAATCTTTAAAAAATGTATTAATTTCTGGATTATATCCTCTCTCGTTCCTTTGTCGATCGACTTGTTGGCACTCTGTAATTATATGTCCTATCGTTATAGCAAAGAGCTGACAGAAAGAACAAAACGCTTGCGTTTCTCCATTGATCAGTGGGCCGTGCGTTAGCCTAGTGTGACCGATTCGTATCCTCGCTAGAGCAACTTCCTCTCGTCTATTTGTACGGTACAATGTTGTGGAATCGTTTGCCTAACTTTGTTAAATAAATTTGTAACATGCTTGTCTCAAGATAATGTTCTATTAAAAGTTAATCCAAGGTATATTTAACTTATCCGTCGCTTCCAGTGGAGTACAACCACAATTCAATGAAGGAGTCAAACAGTTGTGTAAACAACAATTACTATGCGTTATAATATAGGGTTTGTGTGTTCTATGTCTGCTGGACGTCCTTATATATAAAACCTTTGATTTTTTTATATTAATCGTTAGTCGTTTATCATGTGCCAACCTATTCATAGTATCAACATTCTCTTGCGAACAGTTTTTCGGCCCCATGAATGTCACGGTACTCAATTACAAGTGCTATACCATCCGCATAGACACATATACAGTCGAATGTTTAAAACATATTTGTGAAGGGAGTTGATGTAAATCAGAAACAGCAACGGAGACCTCTTAAAGCCGTTTCCTCTCTATTTAGTTCTTCATCGATTTTCACAACTCTCGTTCTGTTATGTACGTATAACATTCAAACCATTCATTTTGTTTGCCTATAATACCCCAATACCTTCCATATCCCGCAACAGTATTTGATGATTGACCGCATCAAATGCTTTACTGATGTCTATAAAAATTACAAGAAACCGTTTCCTAACTACCAGTCCTTTATTGATTCTACTTGTTAATGCTCTTAGCAAGGAGACTGCCGATTTCCCTTCTCTAAAGCCGAATTGGTTATTGTGTAGTAGAGTATTTCTCTCCAGATAATTTCTTAAGTGCGACGCAAGAAATTGTTCCACAATTTTTTGCCATCACCGAAATAATCGTAATTGGCCGATAATGATTTTCGCATACTCTCGCTTCACCACTTTCTTTTTTATACCTATATATAAGTCGAATAATTCCGGTTTTAAGTCCTATGTGTGTAAGTACTACAAGAAAAAAAGTAATATTAGCATTATTTAATAATAGTGATTATTGCGTAATGGTCTCAGTCCGAACGTGCACCTTTTGGTTTGAAAATAATTCGGTAGTGCAGCTGAGTGTGTTCGGGTATGGAAGAAATAAACTGCTAGCAGTTCCAAAAAATCTAGTTATTTTGTACACACCTGCATACATATTTAAGTGGGGAAAAAACGACGGTATCCTTTGCGAAGAAATAAACTTCAATGAGCGACACTATCGTTAATTATTTGACGGGGCTTGTTCGGTATTTTGCGGAAGTAACGGGACTCAACGACGAAGAAAATGTGGCTTCATTGATGAGACTTTGGGGTCGAGGAAATTACCCCGTTCGCTAGTTAGCGCGAATAATTAAACACCAACAGCCGAGAACTGGGGTGAAGCATGGAGCAGCAGGAAAAAGATTAGCAAGACTGCTGGAAATTTGTCAAGAAAGCAGCGAGCTGGTAACTGTTGTCAGACTAATTGAAATCTTTTTAGGCGTTCTTCGTGACAGCCTTTTCAATCATAACACGAAAAGAGAGCTAAATGATTGCTAATCTAGCCAAGTTGTTACCCTTCCGCAACAGTCAATTAGTAGCCGGTAATTTCTATAACAACCGCTTACGTCGCTTCCGAGTCAATTTCTACCGTCAACCACTTATTTCGTTAGCTCCAGCTACACCGTAGCGCAGTCGCTTGCGGAAATAGTGTTTAGTTTAAGCAGAATTCAGGCTGCTCCATATCTCGGAATATAAATAATTTTATCGTTACACCGCTGAATTCGAAACTCCATAGTTACCGAGTTTCAATAAATAAATTGGAAAGAAAAAAAAAATTACCTAATTTAGCTTTTTTTCTCCTTTCTCTTCGGTAAAAAAATCCTTAACCACGCCAACTCGTCTACATTGTGGGCTCTGCAGTCGCAGTAGCGGCCACAGTATCGGATGATGAATTCCTCATACCCTTTCCGGTCTCAGCATTGTGGACGCTAGCCGTAATGTTTGAAAGTGTTCTTTTCCCCAGCTGTTAGTATTATGGGTTTTGCTGTTGCAGTGTTGCGGCCATAATGTGTTGGATGAGGATCTTTTCTCTCATGCAGTTCGGAGTACTGGCAATAAGTTCAGGAAACTTTTGTGTAACTGCATACGATGCATTACCAAGCGTGGCATAGAGTACCCGATATTAATCTTACCTATTCGCCTAGGGTTGTAATAGTGATAACCTACGTGAGCGATCCTTAGGGCCGTGAAAACTACCTTTGTTTTTCCTTCTTTTGCTACTTTGAGAATGTTTTAGCTTTTTTTTTTCACTTTCTACTTTGTTTAATCCGTTAGTTTTCTTTAAATTAATACTCCGGGCGCAGTCTTTCCTCAAAGTATTTTGACATATGTATTTTTGTTTACTGGTGTCAAAATTAAGGCGAAAGCATGAAAGAATAGTAAAAAATTTAAAAAATCCAATCTATATTTATAACAGAAGATTTTCTCCCGAAAGAAATCCCGGAAAAAACGAAAAAACTAGTGAAATAAATGTTAAAATTTGGGGAGGACAACAATATAATCAAATGTGGTAATGTAAAGTAGTTGAAGAACACAACAAATCATTAAGAGAACGATAAATCGATGATAACTAAAAACAGAAGTCGACCGAAATAGATAATAGTAACCTAAATGCAAATAATTAAAAGACGATCACAACGAAAAACATTCACAGATGAGAGTGAAAAGTTTATCGCAAAGCAAAGGGAATTAGGTCAACAGATAAACGCGAAAATGAAAACAAACAGAAACTATGTAAATACAGCGCCTTCCAGGTAATAATAATATTACAAAAAATAAATAATGAGTATCGTAAAAGCTTAAACCATACAAAATTTTATAATATCGAAGAACGAATGGTTGAGCCAGGGAAAAAATTACAGAAATATAGATGTTTTGGAATTAGGGGAGATAAGACTCGGCGAAAAAAGTGTAAAAAGGAAAAATGGAACACAATTCTACTACAAAGGAGAAATCGAAGGAAAAGGAGAAGTAAGATCTATAATAAAGAAAGGTTTCAAGAATAATCCAATAAAAGTATAAAAGATATCGGCCGGACAAAATAGCAACATTATTAACATTCGGAATAAATGAAGAACAATGAATTACAATAATTCAAATATACGCGCCGCGTCTCAGATTTACTAGAAGATGAAGATAAACAATTTTACGAAAAACTTAATTTACCATAGGGAACATCGAAAGTAACAGCTGGAACAAAATGCCCGAGAGACTTTATAGAGTTTCAGTTACTCTAGAGCAACGAATAGCTTTACACGCTCGAAATCCAACTTCAGGAGTGTACTAAAAATCTGCGTTTCCAAATAAATTATAGAAAAACAAATTTGTTGACAAATGAAAAGAATAAAAAATTGCAGTTGATGAAAAAGCTTTAAAATGGAAGATAGAAATAACAACACATCCAGGCTAAACAAGTCCTTTATTAATAGATCAGAAAAATAAATAAACTGAAGGATAGCACTAAGACGGAAAAAATATTGGGCATTGAAAAAAAATAACCCAAATATTTAGTAGGTAGATATTTCCCCAATAAAATATACGTGATACAGTGTCATTAAGTAAGAGATAGATTACAAGATTATAGATGGCAAAATGAGCAAAGGAAAGAAATATGACTTTAGTAACAAACCTAGATGATATTATTAAAAAAAATATTAGAGCTAAATCAAGAATAAAAAAGATGCCTTGCATCAAATAAAAGAGCTGAAATTAAACTCGGGCATGTAAATTTGAATAGAAAAGTGCACGAAATTGATACCGATAGATAGGAGAAGATCAAGAAGACCTCAAACAAAATGAAAAGATGAAATTGAAAAACATGTTTGAAGGTACTAAAGGTGGAAAGCAACAGATAGGATACATAATAGATGCAGAATATATTACGACTTGATAAATTTTCACTTGTCGGCTTAAAGTTAAGTTCTTAAACAGCTTTGTTACGCGTAAGAATAGTAGAAAGTGTAAATATATGTTTACAGAAAGCATACATATATTAAAATAAAAAAATAAAGGCCTTCGAAATTTCAATGTACATATGTATGTATAAATATATATATATATATATATATATATATACATAATATATACATATATTTATTATACATACATATATATATATATATTTTTTTTACAACGTAATTCTTAGGCTACCCCAATTAGAAAAAAATGTCTCAATTTTATGTAACGTTTGTTATATTTTATAGGATTTTTGTGATTATTATTTTAAAAATGTCACGATTTTATGTAACGAAATATGTAACGATAATATAACGAAAAAATGCCTAATCTTATATGATGAAAGTTAAATGTTATAATTATGTTATTTTTTTCGTGTTGATGCCAGTAAGAATTACGTTGTAAATTTTGATCATTTTATACAAAGTATAGAAGAAAAAGAGACAGAAATGAAAGCAAGAAGGGTCAAGGGGCACAGCCCCTTGCGAGGCCAAAATGGCCGAGTTTATATATATATTAAAAACTGATAAAAAAGTCGCGGGACAAACGCAATCGTCATCTTTAGTAGGTTTATACGAAAGCCCTATCCTTTATCTTTAAAATTAACATATGTCAAACCAACCATTTAAAGGGGTTCCCGAAACACGGACACTTTTACTAAGGCTCTTGAAGGTAGTTCTCGATAAATTAAAAATAATTTAAAGAAATACATTTTTATTGTGAAATCGCACATAACACATTTTCTGCAATATATTTTTATCTCCCTTAAAGTATTCCCGTTTCATCACGATGACTTTTTCCCGTCGTTAAATCGATTTCTGAAAGCATTGAGTGAACTTCGCGTTGGTCATGTTGTGTACGCGTTCCCTGGTGGTTTCTTGAACCGCTTTTGAATCGTTCTTCTTTCAGTAATCATAGATCGCGCGGCGCTAAATCAGGAGAATAGGGCCACTAATTCTATATTTGACCGGGTGTGGCCTGATCGGAAGAATGTGTGACAGGAAATAAATTATCGAGATGCAGCAGCCAAAGCCAATTTGTCCACTTGTTCGGTCTTATGAAACGAATTTTTGATACAAACGTCGCAACGCATCGTGGTAAAATAACGCACCGGCCACGCATGCCTCTGAGCTACGAATCGGTAATGAACCAGTCTTTCGTTGGCAAAGAATATCTTCATATGGTTTTTAATCTCAATTGTACCATTCTCTCGCTTTTTTGGTTTTGGCGAATTTTTTAGCACAATCCATTGCGAAGGTTGCATTCTTGTCTCCGGATCGTAACCATACCCTTGCTAGGTTTTGTCCAATTTTGTCAAGAAAAAATAGGTAATTTTTGATATTTGTGAGCAGTTCGTGAGAAATTTCCATTCAATTTATTCCGTTGAGAGCCGCGATGTAAGTTTCGTATTATCTTCGCATTTCCAAATCGGCTGTTAAAATTTCTTGAACGGTCCCGTAATTGTGAGGTAAGAACTGATTTCTCGAATTGTCGAACGGCTGTCCGAACGGATCAAAAACCGAACTCGACAGATTTGCTGTGGAGAACGACTTTTGGTCGACCGGTCATTGCGACATCTTCGATGGATCCTCGGCCGCTGGCGAAATGTTGATGGCAAAAATGGACACGGTAGACCACTTAACACGCCATAAACCTGTTTTTCATTCGGCTGAATCATTCACTGAACGTTTTTTTTCACGCTGAATTTAATGTTTGCGCGTTGTTCAACACTCGAAAGTAAAAAAATCCGAAAACTATACACGGTCCAATTTAATTGCGCACAAACGGTACTAAACGTGCCACACCCGTTTCGCAATAGCTACCTCGGAGGAAGAAGGGTTCACCATCTTCACCTTGCTGTAATATATGTGTACTACTCGTGCTGCAACCGCACTTGCCCCCAGAGACTTTTCATCCGAATTATATATATAAAAAAAATTCGAATGCCTATAAAAATTTATTTAACCGTTTCATTAATAGAATTTCGACAGGTAAAATAATAAATATATTTTGTAAGAATTTCTTTGCGTTCATCATTAATCCGATTTATATATTTACGCTGCTAAAAAGAACAAGAACCAAATGAAATTTTTGGGAAACAAAAATTTTTACTTATGACAAAAATTATTCAACGAGAGCTAACAATTTGAAATAAAAGAATTATTATTATTTTTGTATTCGACACTGATGTGATTTGAATTCCTTTTCGCAAACCCCTTTGTCACACGTAAAAAATACGAATTTTTTTATTAAACGAATATAATACATTCGTTAAATACTACATATTTCGAATAATTTCCCAATAACATTTTTTTTTTCGTAAACAAATTAAATAACATACAAGTATTTAAATTATGTGTTAAAAATTCAGAGATCGATAACATTTAGTTCGACAGCAGTGACTTTTTTGCGGAAGAAAAATGAAATGGCAATATTTATAAGCTATCGATTCTGTTTAATGTTTTATATTTATTAAGCGTAATTGCCGATTTAGATGCGGGGAGTAGTGGACCGAGGTAGGACGTCTACAGCTACAACGAGAACGTAAGTTAATTTGAAATTGAACAGGTTAGTTGGCGACGTGATTATTGCTACTATTCAACATTAAATGGACCCTGCGATTCTATTAGGTGATTATGCGAGAACCCTTTTTAGTGTCCAACAAAAATATAATCTACTGCGTCTTTTTTAATAGGACATTAGTTGAAGAAATAGAAAAGGAGAGAAAAAAGTTACATTATCAAACGGTTGAGGATAGACGTAAAAATAATTTGAAGACAGAAAGAGAATATAGGAGTAAGGATACCAAGTTTCAATAAAGTACTAATCATCCGAAAAGAGGCCGATTATTCAAAAATGAAACATAATCAGCGTCGCAAAAAAAAAATTAGTAGACGAAGAGTGAAGTGAATAGAATGAAGTAGAAAAAGTGAAAATCGGAAAATTGATGCAGAAATTTGTTTTATTTTTTTGGGGGAGGGGGGATTTCCAAAAAATCTTATTGATCCGAAAAAAAATAACAATCATTTATTTAAATTCGTACGCAATCGGTAGTGGTAGAAACCAAAGGCAGAAACAATAGAGAGCGATGAAAATGAAAGAATGCATAGCACTATAAGGAGTAGGATTATTTAAGTTTAAGGAGAATTATGAGTAAAAAAGGAAACGCTTGAATAGCAGAGCGGAACATTCAAAGAAAAAAATGTCATCAGAATTACATTTCTGACGCAAAGAACAATAAACAGTAAGTAAACAACGATAACCAGATGAAGGAAAGAGGCTGTAATTAAAACGCAACTGATACCTGATTTCCGCGTCATGCTTAGCGTATAATGCTATAATAGAACAAGTGTATTTACCAGCTTTATTATTGGTAATTGCTAATGCTGTTTCGGACCTTAGTACGTCGGATTCATTATCGTTACGTATTAATTAGTATATTCTGATTTAGTTCATCTTTATATACCGTCACAGCGTCATCCAAGTTAGCGATAATTTTATTCTCCTTATATTTTTTACAGCCCAAGTCCTCCATCTATATTTCCGGTTTGTTTATCTACTTTTTCGTAACATCTCGCTCGCCCGCAACGAGTTTGCACGTTATTTCAAAGGGTGTTATTTTATTTAAATAGTTATTTTTATCTGCTAGAAACTTTTTGGTATACATCTTCAGTCTCCAGTTATTATACTTGTATATTTTTATTTTTTGTCTCGTTAGTCTTGATTGTATTAGGATTACAAGTTTTATTTGTAATACATATTAATACTTTCGTGGATTTTATAGCAACATTATTGATCTTTGTATACAGTTGATTTGATATTTCATCAAAGAGCGTCTATTGTTTCCCCCGTAAAATCGAGATTGGCTGTTTTCTATGTCGTTGCTTGGTTCGTTTTGTTGTTGGGGCGTGTGAGTTTTGCAAGAAAATCTACTTTTATGATTGTCCCGAGGATGTTTAATATTGCAGCGTTGCTTGTTTAGGCGGAATTAATATAAAAACGATGACGGGCGCACTTTTGGAAAAAAATCATTTTTTTTAAAAAATGTTATTATAATTATAACTACAGAGCGGAATAGCTAAAAATCTCGAGAAGTTTGTTTATAAGGACCGCGCGCGTAGGTACATTTGTAAAAGTAATATAAATATCTGATGATGGTCTTGATAAGGGATATCATGGGATTGTTAAGGTTTGCAGGGTACTCTAATAGATCTGAAGAGAGCATTGCGGGTCGGTCAGTTTCCTTCTCTCGGTCGCCTTTGTTTTCCCAAATTTCTCTGGTACCCAATTTAATTTTAGATTAGGTTTTTACGAACGACTTGAATTCGGAACGAGTCTCGGAAAAACTTATGACGCAGCTCCGGTTCGGCAGCCAAGCACCTTGACTACTAGGTTAGCTTGGCACTTAACCAAATTAACTGCATAGGCTATTACAAAAAATTTCATTTTTGCAGACGTTGCCACGATCAACTGAAAATCTGACATCATCTAAGAGAGTCTCAGTTCGCATTATAAAGGTTTATTCGATTAGACGCAAATTTACTTCCTAAGTTGTTTACTAAAAACATATTCTGTTAACTGCATTTTTCATGAACTCTATTATTCTCTACAGCGTTATCTAACCGTCGTGTAACATTAACTATACGGATCGTCTGGACTGCTTGAAGAAAATTATCGCTTACTTGACGACCCGATGATGTTAATAATATTCTACTTTATTATCAAAGAATTGATGAAAACCACCCTTTTACAGCGCGATTAAGATGCCTAGAAAAGCAAAACAAAACGCTATAAACAAATACTACAAAAAAAAAAAAAAAAAATAATAATAATAATAATAATAATAATACTAATAATAATAATACTAATAATAATAATACTAATAATAATACAAATAATAACAGTAAGAAAAGGTAAACGAAGATTGAATTAATCAGTACGACGTAGTTTACAGATTAGCTTTGCAGGTTCGCCGATAAAATTCTGTTTATATTTCGATTTTATTAACAAACCGATGATGATAAATCACTGCTCTAAATCACTTTCGTACTTTTCATACCAACTATGTATGTGCGTTAGAAAAAGAAAAAAAAAAAGGAACTAGAAAAAAACCCGACGATTCTGCGTAAATCAATTGCGATATTTGTAAACTGAACAATCAGACTGGTGGTTTCGACTTGAAACGGGGGGGTAATATTGCAAAATAACTTTTATCTGTTTTCGCGTTTGAAAGCAACTCGGCGCGGGAAAACAAAACAAAAATGACGTGGCAACTAAGAACCAATTACGCTTCCAGACAAGCCGTGAAATCAGCTCCGGTCGCTTCCCGTAGCAATTCCGTTCCTAGACGCAGCTGTCAATTCTTGAGTATTATTAAATGGATTATTCTGCAACAAGACGAGTTGCTAATTCGTTAATAATAACAGTAATATGTCGAATAAACGTGCTCGGCTTTAGGAATGCGTTTTCGACACTACAATAATCAGCCGAAGATGACGAAGAGTGATAAATTCGCCGTTGCGCAAATAAAATACAATTAATAATTACGTGAAATCGGAATTTCAGTTTAAAATATCTTGGAAATGTTAAAATAATTCGCCTTTTTAAACTGGATTCTTACTTTCAGCTGGCTTGAGCTGACTCCTCGGAGTTTGTTTGGGAGAATTGCGGAATCGTATGAAAAATAAAAGAAAAAAAATTGCGTTGTAATTTGCGATTAGATTCCTAATTTTGACCGTGTTTGACTCGGTGCCGTTTTGCTGTATGGTTTCAATCTAGTCTTTCTCGAATTTCGTCACTCAAAAGAAGAAAAAAAAAAAGGAAACATAAAACAGGCAAAACATTAAAAGAAAGAGACTGAGAACACTAGGTCGCGTTAGAGTCAAGTTGAATTGTGACAAAAGAAGTCCTGATTAGGTCGTACCTAAAGCAAGCTTCAAGGCAAACAGCCATGGTTGAAAAAGACTGAAGACGAGAAGACTTGGAACATTCAACACGGTTGGAAATAGGAATTCACAGAAAGGAGAAAATTTCTATTTTCCTATTTTTCTCTTGTAAAAATGCCGCTTATCTCATTACACTGGCGCCCGAATAGGGATTTCATTAAATCATTTATCTGCGGGGGAACTTGGCAATAGCAGCAATTTCAAATAAAAAAAAAAAATTCAGGCAACATTCAATGAAGTTTAGAATATAATTAACGATGAAAAAAGCTGACAATGTCGGATCGTGGAATAGTGCAGATTGAAAGTGCACCAATGGTATAGTTTTTAAACATCACTGACAATGAGATAGATCAACGCAATTGGAAGCAGGAATCCAGTCGAAAGAAACAATTTCTTCTTTCTTTTCCTTCCTTTTTTTTTTTTTTATTTTTTTTTCCATGCGATCTTTTATTAACTACTGTCAAAAGTCTCAATCTTGTTGAGCTCGGTATACATTGTAAACCTTTCACAGTTTTCGACGCTCCACTAATATTATAAAACTATACAGATATATATATATAGATAGATAGATAGAGTAAGCAAGTTGCATGCTTTTCCATAAGTCGAAACGCCCTAACGAAAGACACCCTGAGAACTGTTCCAACTCTTTCTAACTGACGCATGTGCACAGTCAGCATCACATAGATACAATGCCGATCAACAGGCAGTTTAAATACTGTCTCTGTAAAACCCGGATTACAAAGCATTACTTAGAAAAAGACGAAACGGTTTTCACATTTTCTCTCTCCGTTTTTGTGCGCGGGACCCCTTTCAACATTTTACTCTATCTATACATCTTTATGCATATAGCTTTAATTACTTCCTTTATTGTCTTATGGAGGGATACTAAAGACAACCACTTGGTAAGAGAAAAGAAGCAAACTAAGTTCTAACGGATCTAAACAACGGGGCTAGCAACAGTAGGAATAGAGGACAGTAAAACAGGTGTAAGGATCGCATTTATTCGAAAGAGCAACCGAAGGAAAAGAACAAATTCCAATATTAGGATCATTCAAATATAGTTGCGGTCTGTAATATCATCAAGAGGGCTATGAAGGGAGAATAGAAAATTAGAAAAGAGAGAATATGGAATCAATTGTAGAGCGGGTGTAATAAAAGGGGAAAAAATGGAACCAAGCTAGAGCAAAAGGCTAAAGGCGAAAATATAATAAACCACCACTGGATGACTTTGACTAATTAAATACATAGGTTTATTGAAATAAAATCGAAATTTAAATACCTTCAAACGCGTCCGTATTAAGTTTAAATGATCGTCCCTCCCCGATGCTGATATATCATCAATGTATCGAAAAAACCTAGTAGATGAAAAATGTTGAACAGGGAAAATATAAACAACCTGGAAAATGTTCAAAAAGAGTTAAAACATTCAAGACGGGGTGGTAGCACTGCCGGCCATGATATTTATTAAGAAAAAAAGTATTTCCACATATCGTGCACGGATGTATCACCACCGAGTGGAAACTCTATAAGTGTCTTTTCTTGGCTTTCGATCGATATTGGCTACACCATTTTCTTAGAATACGTTTGATTAGTATTTTTATTTATCGGATTTCAGCGATTCCCCTATGTTCAATTTAGTTATGATCTTGCTTTTAGTGCAAGAAGCCTAACTATATTACCCGGATTAGAATTTTATTTTAGCTTAAAACTTAATGTATGAAATTTTTATTTTTTATATACAATTGAATTTTGCAATATTATAATAGCTACATATGTACCAGTATTAACATGTTATAAAGTAACTTTTCAATAAATTTTCCCCATCGGTCACATTCGAATGGGGGAACCAGAAGAAAAAAAAGAACACGCGAACACAAGTACAGCATCTTTTATCGATTTACTTTCATATTTTTACTACAATTTTTAATAATGAGTAGATTTTTTATTTTTTATTGTGAAGAATTAAGACATTAATAATAGCAATAATGGTAGTACTTATCATTAGTGTCTCGACTATATAAATAGTGCTTAAGTTAATAACATTGTGTTATATTGTAACTAATTTTTTTGTTTCCTTATCATGTAGAAATTTTTTGGGTTGTCTTTATTTTCATTTTTCACTAAGAAAATCAAATATCCAAAAAAAGTTGGGTGGATTTGTTTAACATTAAAATCCTTTTAATTCGTATGTAGAAATTGCAGTTAATCGGTTGTCTACTCATTTTTTTTAGTTAATAATAAAATCATTGCATAACGTTTAAATCTAAATAAACGAAACGCGAAGAGCACCAAACGTAAAAACACTCTAAAAAGTATACACATGATCAAACTTTAAGGAATGTGCATCTTTTCGGCTGAAATTTTAAGAAAAAATAAAAACTTACATTAACTTTGGAACACATCTTACACTATCGGGCTTAAACAATAATAAGACGAAAGATATTTCAGATTTTATTTCGAAATTAAAAATCCAAAAAATATTCGAATACCCCTTTAAAGCTGATTTATTTTTCTTTTTAAAAATTTTATTGAGTTTTAATACGCCCGATCAAGCATCCTATCACATATTCGTTTACTTTGCCGTACTCAAAGAAAATCGATGTAAGTCTATTTTATTAGATTTCATTGACAAAAAAAAAAAAAAAACAGTAGCTTTTTTTCAGTTTTATCAATTAGATAGTACTAAAAAGCTGTTACTAATGAATTTCAAAAATGGCAGAATCTCATAAGCGTTTTGTTCAAATTTGTGCGTTCATTTGATTACCTCTCATTCTTACGAGATTTGTAGATGTGGCAGTCTCGTGGGTAGTTCATGTAATAGAATTATTATTACGTACTACATGCAAACATTAAAAGTAATGAATATTTCTTAAACATAACTAAACATCTTACGAATGTAGAGTTATAGAAACGTTTCTTCGGAAATACTCTTAACACTAGAAAAAAATATATTAGTAAACGTTAAACAGCATATTGTGGTATTTAAACCTAAATCGAACCTTCATCATTAAAAGCAAGCAGAGAAGTAGATCGCGTATATGTCTCAAACAAGGCCTACATTTGTCTTAACTAATATTACTTTTTCTCTCTTTTTTTTTTTAGAAAAATGGCGATTTAAGTTTTTAGATATACTGTACGTTAATTTTAACTAATATTTCTCTTTACAATTCCGTACCCTACATAATGTACGAAATCCTAATAAGACGGTTCAGAAACGACCTCACGAACGGTTTAACTTATGAACTTCAAAAACACTTCAAAATTGGATCACAAATTACACTTAAAATTCTCTTTAAGACAATCTATAACTTCAAGCTAACCGATTACCTTGGGCAGCAAAAAACGCAAAAAACCGTCAAGAACATATAATATGGAATTAAAAACGACCTCGAAAATCACCCTAAAAAAAAAAAATTCATAACTCCTTAAAAGTGAAATTCAAAGTATAAAACAAAACGCAGATTTTCATAAAATCAAAAAATTACGGCTAAAAATTATTTAGAGTATCTAATAATGCCCCGATTAGCGACCGTAAAGATAAAAAAAAAAAAAAAAAATAAACCGAGTAAAATAGTCGAGGAAACCAAAACGGTTCTCAAACGTATCCATAAAGAACCGCTTTATAGGAAAACTATAGCCGAGCTTACAACAAAAAATCAGATTTTTTTGTTTTGAATTTAGTATTGTACAAATGTAAACTCTAGAGTCATCTTTAAGTTAACATACGGAATCCTCAGCGCATCAAACATCATGCTTGACTGAACTGGTTTCTTTTCTAATCCTAAAAACGAAGTATTCCCGAGATTCTAACAGTGGTTTAATATTTGTTTTTAAGATGTTTTATGTTTGGAATTTTATTCTTTATTTCATTTTAACAATTAATTATGTAATTTGATTCTATACGGTTCAAAATCAGCCGCGATAGTGCTTTCGCAAATTCACTTTGTGCACGTCAGATTTTAAAAAGAAAGAATTAAGAAAAGGGTGAAAACCATATATTACAGTTTCGTTAGTGTTAATGAATGCCGTGCAACTAATATCACAAACCAGTTTCGAGAAGTAAATTGCTGCGTCGAATGGAGTGTAGTTGACAATCTTCTGGTTTTAGAATGGCATTTTGATGGCGAAATCAAATGTTTTAAACGATGAAAAGAGAAAGAATTAAGACATTTCGGAAGAAGGATCCAATTCCAGTAGTTCGGACGTTTCGATTGAAAAATGGTATTTTTGCTCGAATCAATCAAAAAAAGAGAACGTAGAAAAATAGTACACCTTTTCCATTTATTTTTATTTTTTTCACTTTTTTAAGTTATGTTTTACAAATTTAATTAAAATTTTTGGTACCAGTCGTGTAAATACTTGAGGCATTTTCCTAAAATTAAGAAACAACGAAAAACATTAATTACAAATTACGGCAAGCAATAAATAGACGCTGGTATTTTATATGTACACCTATCTTCTTCCTGCTATCACAAAATTATTTTTTTCTTTTCCGTTTACGTATGGCACAGGGGCGGATCCAGAGAGACATTTTGGCATTAAATTATATAATTACGTAATATTTTATACGGTAGACAGTAAATCTGAGAAATAGTACCCCTTGTTTCATAAAGAAAATCAAACAGCGACTTCTTTAGAAATTTAAAAATGTTTCAAAAATACGTAATTATTACAATTTTTATTTTATTTTTAGGTGAAAAATAAAGAAATTATAAAATTGTGGCTTAAAATGGTAGTTTAGAATTTGAATAATAAATTACTAGAAAAAATAGAACAATTGTATTTTTTATTAGACTTTAATTCTTTTGTATTTTTGTTAGTAATCTGATCCGAATTGTTTGTCCGCGAGCAAGTAAAACAGATATATATATATATATACACATTTCTCATTGAACTATTTTTAATTAAAATTGGAAAATAAAAATTAAAAATAAATAAAAAGGACAAAAGATCGACAACAGTATTGGGTTTAAAATAGAATAAAAACGTAACATTAATACTTTTACTAGAAAACAGTATTAAATATAATTAAATCAATATGTTGTAACATTTATACAAATCTTTTATAATAAAAATTAAGTTTCTCTGTTGAAACAAATTTTTTCATCGAGGATTTAATTCTTTTTGGGAGGGGGGATGTTCCTTATTTCCTCTCTGCCGTGGATCCACCACTGCGTACGGGTAAAAATTAACTAATTTTTAATCGTTACATTTATTTAAATTTTTATAGGTAGCGTTAAATGGCAAACGAACGAATATGTAAATAAATTATTTATTGAATTATTTATTTTTTACTGTTCAGTTTTGCAGTAATTTCAGTAGGACTGTCACTTGATATTCGACAGATGCTACTCTATTGTACAAAAAAAAAAAAAAAAAAACTAACCGAAAAAAACCGAGTTTATAGACAGAATAAAAATTAAAATGCGAATTAATTAAATTGTTACGATGATTTCAAGATCTATAGTATTTTTAACATACCATAATAAAAAAAAAAAAAAAAAAAAAATGATACTCTTTTCCTTCGGGCCGGATTTGAACCAGCGACCTATGGATTACTATTGATAACTCTACAGTCCACCGCTCTGCCAACTGAGCTACCGAAGGTACACGGCTAATTTAGTCGAGATGATAAATATATGTACAACAACATGTCTCTGGTTTAAATGTACTAGTGATAACGCGAATGCGTACTTTCACCAACAGCTGACGTAACAGCTGTTCGTTGATTACTTTAATCCCGTGTTCTGACGTCATTTCCCTTTCATAAAAGCAGTTTAGCGATCGCATTGGCATACGCGTATTTTAAAAATAACTTTTTTTTTTTTTTTGTGTGTGTTTTAAATTCAATAACCATTAAAATAAATAGTTCGCGTTCAACAATAGCACAGGGTTTTCAATTAAAACACGATAAGAATTGAAAATGGTCCGTTATTTTTAATTCTCTTATACATTGAGACACGTTGTGATACGGGGATACAGGGGTGTGTGTTTCACATACTTGACGCATTTTTCAGTCGCTATTTTTGGAAAATTTTGAAATATATATTCTTGATTAAGTTCTCGGGTAGTTTTGATTTTTAATTTTGTCCTTCTGAATGAAAGGCACAACAAAAACGAGTACTTTTCCCTTTTAGGTTTTGTGCTGGTAAAGAATAGAAGTGCAGTACAAGTTATAAATATGAAAATTGAAAAATAAAATCAATATTTGTAATCGTCATTTATACTATTTTACACTTTCCACAACAAAGAATAGCCCCCTGTTTAATAATTCCGTCTAGAGAATCAAGATAACCTGTTTGCCGTTTGCCGATGACTCGGCATATTCACTGTTCCGTTTTCTTTGCCTGTAAGGATGGTAAAATTCCGTGTCGGCAGCTGTCTAAAACCAGTTCAATTTCCTTCGTATTCTTTTTGGCCACTTGGTTCTTCGGCGTCCTATTGAACACTATCACCTTCGAAATTTTTCGGCAGACAGTGTTTCCGTAAGGTCTATATAATATGCGGTACGACTTGGATTTTCTCTACTGCTGCAGGATTTCTGTTCGGACATCAGTAGTTTAGATATTAGTAAGAAAACGTCGTCAACTTTCCACTTTGGTACACCTCACAATGATGTTATCGAGCACACAGTTGTCTTTACATTTTTAGACAGAATTACAAGTCTTGTGACGAGGACTGACATTATAGAGCTACTACGAATTACATAAATAAGAGCCTGTTTTATTCTGTTGTTCTTAATTTATGTTTAACGGTTTTTTCTTGTGCGACGCATGTTCGGAAAAAAATTACAATCGGTTATTTAAATACGAAAATACAAAATAATGATGGAACTGATAAAAGTTGGAACAATAGCGACTGATGAAAATATGACGAAGTATTACGCGCTGTCTCGCGTGAAAATCAATATATGAAATAATTGAAAGACACTGATCGTGGGAGTTTTAATGAAAAAAAAAAAAAAAAAACTTACAAAACACCAACACTAACGTAATTACATCGGAAACTAGTAGAAGTTTTGGAAAAATTTTATACATTTTTCCTATTAAATGCCCGATGATAATTGGTATTTTTCATTCATTTTATATTCTAGAGGGAAATCGAAATGAAAAATCGTAAGCAACGTCGAGGAAACAACCCGACTACTTTTGATGGAACATTCGGGGACTGTTTCTATAAGCGCTAACCAAATGCTGGATGAAGCGAATTTTCTATGTTAAAGAAGAAGGAATACACTTTCATCCGAAGAGTGACGGCACTCTCAGTAGCTGAGTCAGTCCAACGGCGAGCAGATTCCGCATCCGACACCGTAAAGTTTTCAAAATTACCTCTGTTGTTAATTATTTACATTTATTCTGATAGACACGCGGATGATCTTTCTAATTTTAATGAAGGGCTATAGTCGGGTTAACATCGGAGAAAATTGTGAATTTGCCGTTAATATCATCGTATTTTTTGGAGAAAAAACAGCCTCGAAATAACGGTTAATTCGATAATGCTTTCATTCCTGAAGGAAGTGTATCCTCGCACGTCTTTATTTATACGGCAGTTATACCCCGAGCACTCAGAATTACTGTGATCATGGCATCTATCAGCTCGTATCCTAAGTACGCGATATAGTTATTTCACTTCAACAGGAAACAGAAAGATGGAAAATTAAACTCAATAATTCGAAAAGAGACCCGTCACACACCCTCAGACAAAAATGAATCATAATTTTCTTCCGCAAGTCGCTAAATACTTGGAATTACGTAATAAACACTGACGTTTAACGTAGAGCAGCATTTAAAACCTTTAGACGTCTACAGTTCGTATCGAATCTTCATCAGGATTTAGATATTTATTCAGTGTTGTCACCGATTACAATATATATATGTATATATAAACAATTATCTTTTTGGTAAATTAAAATTTAAGGCAACATCCAAGTGTCCAGCTTTTTTCCCCTTCCCCTCGCAGAAAACCGACGGAGAAGGCTTAAAAGCGAGCTATTGCGTTACTTAGATAATCTACTACCGATTTCGAGTCGACCACAATAAAGCCGACGATGAACAGCAACAAAGATGTGCGCTTTTAATCGTTTCGTGTTTCATTTATTTATCCGTTTGTTTATTTTATTTTATTTTTTTCTTTATATTTTATTTTCTTTCGCGATTCTCCTCGTAGGTTCTAGATTTTTTGTTTATTCGTGTTATTAATACGTTTGTTTTATTAAGAAGAAGCGCATGCGCAATATAATGATTGAAAACAAGTAAATATCTCAGTTGCCGTTAAAAATAGTTAAGAGCACTCAAAACCCGGTCGAAAGTAATTTCCGGTAGAAGATGCTTTAGGAGGAGTTTGAAATGTAATAAAAGCACAGAGACTATAAAATGTTATCAATAATGAATATTTTGACGCAACGTGAACGTGCTTCTTGTTAATAACATTACCGGGCAACAATTCTAACATACATACATAGATGCTCGAAAAAAAGTAGGTTTTTTCGTTAGATATTTGATTACAGATTTCTGACAGTGCACTTTTGAAATAAATAATATTTCTATTTTATTTTCGGAAATATAATTGCATTTCTAGTAATTAACCCCACATGTTTCAACAGTTGGTCTTCCATATTCATGATGTACTACGATGGCACTAAAAGAATTACACAACTTAATACATGAATCATTATTAACCCAAATTGTACAGTTGAAATATGTGCGAGTTTAAATTTAACTAAGTATTATACTGTGAATCTATTTGAATTGTAACTTTATAAAAAATAAACGATATATAAAAATTTTAAAAATTGTATAGCGTAAACAATAAAAAAATTAAAATTTGAATGTATCTCGATTTTATAGCTAGTATACACGGCGTTCATTTATATTATTATTTTTAAATAATAACCTTCTGCGAAATTTTATAATCAGAAATTACCTTCAAAATTTTTACACACTTGTAGTTATTTCAAAAGTAGGTTTCCGCATTTATTCTAAGTGCTGATAATTTTATTCGCAACAATTTCGACGTCCTTCTAATTTTATTCGCTTCGACCTTTGTAGCAAGCGTTTAGTGTATTAGCAAAGAGTGTGCAGATGTTTGATTATTCCAGGGTCTTCCTTAATTTTTGCTTGGATTTCAATATAAATTCTGGAGAGGGCATAAATCATTTAGATACCATTAAACTTAAAAGTAGTAAAATTACCCGTTTTTTAAAAATCTATTCCTTTAATATTTCTCTTTTTTTCCCCAAAATACTCCTAGAAAATAGGAAAGCTCGATTCTATTCTTCCACTCTCACCATTTTAAAAACTTTTGTTTAAGTCGACCTTCTTATTTGTATTTTTGTACTGCTGCAAATTTTGAAACGCTAGTATCGTAAAAACAACAAAGTCTGTATGAAAACTGGCACCTTGTAGAAAATTTAGAAAAAAAAACCAGGAAAATTCACGTTATTTAAAACTAAAATCATGATTCGAAAATTTCATTCTCCTCTACTTTCGTGTTCCCGTAAACGACATTCGTGCAGATAACTTTTTTTCGTTTCACAAATGTAACTAGGAGTTGTAAAATAAAATAATACAAAAGAAAGAGGTAAAGAAAGGCTTTTATTCAAATAAGAAAAATAATTTTTTCGAGTTAAATTAAGTTGCGATATTTTCTAAAGGAATGAAATAAATAAAAGCGTCGGTATAAAAAATAACATATTCGTCAACGTTTTCATCTCGTTCCTTTAAAAAATATCCAAATTTTGATGGACCAGTAAAAATTGATTTCTTTATTTTTGTTATTATAGTAGTAATTAAAAATCTTTCTTTTTAATTTGTTTTTATACGATTTTATTTCGTTCGTCCGCTTTATTTGTTTTCTTCTGTTTAAACGTTTTATCACCTCGACTTTTATCGTTCAGCCAGTGTGCATTTATCATTCCCGACTATTTAAATATGTACCTCGTTTAATATTTAATAATTCTAGCATTAACCGGAGATAATCTCAAACGTGTATCCAAAGAGTTACTTTATTTATTTATTTTTTTTACGTGACCTAACACATCCGGTAACTATCAGTAAATTCTCTTTCGGGATTATTCTTGATTTCTACAATCGAACTTGACAAAACATTTCGATTGAGCTGTTACGACGACCAAATAAAAATGAATTATCGATGAAACGATAACACATATAATATATCAAAATTATTATTATTGTTCAATATTTTATTGTAATACAATTGCAACGTATACTCGCCGGTGTTACCGTTTCATCAGTTAAAAACCGCGATAAATTACAAGAAAAATGACATAAAAGTGCGGTAATCAAAAAGATAAGCAATCAGCAAAAGAGATGTTTAAAGAATATGCTCAAAAAAGTTCAAATTAGTAAGAACATCAGCTGGTGGGGAGCGGTAAAAAAAATGTTTCCAAAAATACTTTGCTACTATTACCGGCTTGTTGAATATAAGACTAATTGTAAGTATGAAAAGGGAAAAATAGTAAGATAGTACTAATAAAATGGTCTTAATTACATTGCTCGAGCGAATTCCTGAAGATATAATGAATAAATGGTGTCTTCCCATTTTGCCTAATTTCCATTTCGCCTAAATTTAGGATTTCGCTCACTCAGCGAATAAAAAAAAAAAATCAGACAAACGTGCAAATGATTTTGCATCGTCATCATTGTCGAATTTTAAACAGATTAAACGCGGCATTTTGTTTGCTATTTGATTCTGCAGTTAAAGTTTTTTTTTCTTTCGGAAAAATAACAAAAACGTTTATATGAAAATCAGAAGTGAAAAAATACCGCTAAAAATGTTTAATGTAAATATACACGAAACGACGACTCCAATGAATATTTGCGAGTTATTCCATTCGAAATCCAGTGCTGTATAAATCCCACCCGCCTTATCAGTCAGAATGTAAAAGACTTATTGATACTTTTAGTTTGACATGTACATTAAAGTTCGGAGTTCCAGAAAAAAAAAAAAAGAAAAACACTTCGGATAAAGAGTTGTGAGCGGACAAATGCTCTCTATTACAAGTTGAAAAAAAAAAGAAAAATGAAGGGAGAAAATTTTTTTTTTCTTTTTCTTAATCTTTTTGGACTCGGGAGAAGAAGCAGAAAGTGTATTTAAAAAGTTAATAACCGAAAAGTAACAGATTTATTAAGTATAAATAACTTTTATTAATCTAATAGTATACTTTAATTATTTTATAAACTAATAAACTAATCTTTAAATTTTAATTTGTACTGTTTTTTTTTTTTTGTTTTTATTAAAACTAAAAGAACTGTTGTTACTTTAAGTTCAGTTATAACAATTCTTATAAAAAAATTAAAGATTACATTGTTTATTACAGCGTTGTTCATTGATATAAAAGGAACTTATGGTAATGTAAACGTAAATTAAGGTTGAAAACATCGGAAGGAAACAATGGAAAGTATGAAATGAATAAAAATGAAGATAGAATTGAAAGCACCATATAAAAATATATTTATATTTTAAATATTCTCATATGTCTATGTCCGGGTAGTATACATATTACATATGATAATCTTTAGCAATAGATTTTTGGTTGTAGAAAGTTAAGGAGCAATAATACGTAAAAAAGCTCAGCTTGAAAGGTTCCACATGTATTTTCGCTTTACTTTTGTTTCAGTTACATTCACGAAAAGATCAGTTAAAATGCTCACGATGATTTTTTCGAACAAAGACAATCTTCTATTCAATTTTATTTTTTTCGTATTCTCGCAATTCTCGTAAATACTTAATATCGGACTCTAAAAGGTTCTCTTATCTGCTTCCTTCTCTTTCCTACTTATGTGATATTCTTTCAATATCCAAACTCGATCTATAATTTATGATCTCCATTCTAAATATTCTATCTAAATCGATTTTATGTGGGTTCCTGGTCGCGTCGATATTGCTGGAAACAAATTAGGCGATTCTTTAGCTCAAATCGCAGCTATAATGCAGTCCTTTTATCGAAAAGTTTTCAGCTCTTTCTGATATCCATTCAATTTTCTCTAATCCCGCTTCATTGTACTTATCCATACCTTCACTCGCCGATCGTTCTACTTTTTTTTATTTTCCATTTCTTCATCACTCACTGATTTCTGCTATTTGTAATTTATGTACGGCACCTTCTGCTCTTCATAGATTCTCTCCCGCTATATCTTCTGATTACCCGCTCCACTCTTATAACTGCTCTTTACCATACGACCTCAATCATATCCTATTTGAATGTTCTTTCCTTTTACCTGAACGTTTATATTTTTACCCCGAACTTTTGAAATAAAGAATCCACACTCAGTACAATTACTCTCGCCTTTTTCGTTTGCAGTCCTCCTTGTCTCTTGTTTCCTTTATTTCCTTAGTGTCCAATCGAATTAGATTCTAATATTTCTCTTCTTTCATTTATAATCTCTAATTCTGATGAATGGACGCCGTTTAAGAGAGCATAAAAAGACGCTATTGCATGTAATCAACCAAATATTTTACAATACACTTTTGACATGTAAAACAAAAATTTATAGCAAATGAAAAGAAAAATAACTTTTTAATGAATGGCAGTTTTCTTATTTTCTGTTGCTGAAATCTAATTGAATAGCAATTTCATTTAAAACTTAATTTGCGATAAATAATTTAACTAATAAATATCAGGTATATATTTACTTGCTCGATTTGTCTTTATAAATGATACATCCATTATTATACTAGACTGAGTAGGAATTTCTCTGTTTTTTATACACAAGTGACAGCTTATAATATTCGAAATAGAATTACAGTTTCCTTCAGTAGACTCGAACCACAACAGATTGCGGCTTCATGGTGTAAAATAGCCAGTATGTGATGATTTGCTGTATGTTAAAAAAGGAATAATGAGATTGCAAAGTAAAAATGGAGTTATTTTTATGAGAAATGCAACATTTGCATTCATTTTTTTAATTGGCCTCCCAAAAAGCGATACTTAATTCGGTCGATGTGCAGGTCTATTTATCTACGATGAAATTCGAAATAGATATCGAATTATTTGCTGGAGAAATAAAAATATAACCGGAAATTTACTGTATACTAATCTGTCCGTACGCATTTTTACCAGTGCCACCATCAAGCAATAGCAATTCAATACCGTGCGTCGTATAATCGCACATGTGCACTTTTCAACTATGCTACTCGTCAATCTCTTTTGTTTCTCGAACCGTTTTTTTTATCCCTTTTTCTGCCTACCAAACGTGTCCGTGTTGCCAAGTTGATTTTTTCAAATTATTATTATTTTTTTCACGTGTCATTTCATTTTTAGGCGAAGTGGGAATTAGAAGAAATGAGACCAAACCTGAATGAATAGTTAGGACGATGGAAATTAAAAATTAAACAGAGGTTGATGGGCAATATAAATGGGCGATATTTAAGGCAGTGCTAAATTTGTATATGGTCTGCTGGCTGTAAATCGATTATATATACATATATATATATATATATATATATATATATATATATATATATATAATTAAGAGGATGCTCGCCAATTGTATTGAAAAGTTATGTAATTGTTTTCTGTTTTTTTTTCGTTTTTTGGTTATTATTTTAATTAATTCGTAAGTAATGTTGTAACTTTATATATTAATAAGCGAGATGATATAAGAGTGTCAAGAACCCACAGACGGGCAGTGTGACACCCATAACTTCTTTAAAAAAAAAAAAAAAATTGAATTATATTAAGTCCTACAATATTAAAATGTTTCAAAAATTGATTTAAGCGCCACTTTCCAACGCGTTTTTTCTAAAGTTCAGTAACACTGCAGATTAGTCGATTTTTTTTTTTTCTGGTCCAGCATCTAAGAGAATTTTGATATTACCCGCTGTGACCTAATAAATGATGGAAGCGCATAAATTTTGTAACAGCGCGAGTGATGAAGGGATAAAATGTTAACATTTCTCGAAAGTTCTTCAACTTGTATATAAGCATCTCAGATTAATATAATTGTTGTGCCATCAAAGCGTTATCTTCATAAACTGAAATATTTAAATCTTCAATGATTTTTAAATGAAAATATCACGATTTTCCAGCGTGCTTTCAGTTATTGCGATAACTGTTTTTCAATTTCGATTGGTTTCTTCGAATCACATTTGAAAGATCAGTTTAAGATTGATCATTTCTGGAATATAGGGTAACCTTATTTCTCTCTCTTTTTTGTACTCGGTTCTGAAATAAAACGTATGGCCTTAAGATAATACATTTTACACCCTTTCAAAACATAAAAACTAGAAAAATGAATACATAATTTAACGATTTCAAATAGTTTTTTTGAACGAACGAATGCTGATGTCGATTTTTTTTTGTTTTTCTAACTAAAAGCAACAATATTAACCTAATTGTACATAGATTAAACCAAAATATTAACGCGACAGATTAATGGAATTATTTAAAACAGGAACGAAAAATAAGGAAGCGGACGAAAGAATATAAGAAGCATCATAGGAAGCAGGCAAATAAAATGCGCAGCATTATTGCATATTAAAACTGTTAAAAAAAAAACCCGTTACGAACGTTGATACTACAGTCTTATTATTATTAGGATGTGTCAGAAATTGAATAGATTTAGTGAACAGTCTCGCACGATATGTAGAAAATACCAATCTGTAATACCATCACTTCTTCCGGAGATTCGCTAAATGAACCAGTCAACCATAAAATGTAACAAGGAAACGCTGTGGCAATCTTAGTTTATAACGCCCATTCAAATATTTCAACAAATATTTGATTCTTTATATTATCGTCTAAATTGAATTCGTAACGGTGGCAAATCTTATCATAACACTGTATGGAAGATAACGTAATATATATTATGGCTTTTGAAGATTTTTCCTTTAAATATAACGTTAAATATTCAAGATTGCCATCAATAATAGCTTACTTCTTTTGGAAGGGGGGACTCGTCAACCAAGGATCTTTACCCAGAAACAATTAGAAGCGAAGAGAAAAGGTTACATAATGAGCCGATCAGATATCGTTAATAGGAGAAGGAATAAATAACAGGAATAATGTGTGGAAAAGGAAAGGACATAACGGGCACAATAAGAAGTAGGAAGCCCAAGCCTGAGCAAATGGGAACACAGAGTTGAACGCTCCATCGAAAGAGATGAACATTTAATAAACATATAGTCAACTCGAAAACAAATGGAAAAAACAGTGTATGAAAGAAGCCCTCGAGAAGCGAAAACGGAACGGAGATAATAGAATATTAGTAAAAAGTAGGCAAACAATGCAAACAAGAGCGTCACACAAATGGAAACAAAATTGGAAGGAAGACGCAAGGTTGAACTAACAGATAGAAGGAGCGATCATCTGAAAACGAGAAAGCGTATGACCAAAGTCTGTAGCGGAAATTCTTACATAGCGGTAGGAGGTTAGAATACTGCATTAGCCAAACAGAGTAACACGAACTAAAGAATCAGGTGTCCCACTACCAAAGATGCCAGACTGGCCAGCAGCCCATATTAAATGTCACTGTGAATCGCATGAAGGTAGGAAAGAATATGAATGAGAGAACGTATACGGAGAATAATAAAGTCTCCGGGGGAGAATAAATTGAAGGACACTCACGCAGTCGGAAGCAATCAAAAAACTGCAAGAAAAATGATTAGAGGAATGACGTAAAATAGCTATCAACTCAGCCGCAAATATGGAACAGAAAGAACGAAGGAAAAACGATTCGGAAAGATTAAAGTTCGGAAGAATAAAAGAAGCATCAACACCAGTAAGCAAACCATCAGTAAAAATGGTTATATGGGAAGGAAAAACGGAATTGACAGCGTGCTATAATTCTTGTTCAATTATGGCTCGGGGAAAAAATTTTGAAAAGGATAGCAGAATAAATACCCTGGGAGGAGACAGAGATCATTGAAGTTAAAGGAAAAATAGGCGAGACCATTAAAAGAAATTGTACGAATTTACTACTTAAGGAAGCGCTGAATTGTTTAGTTGTTTCACTGTAGTTTATATTACGAAAGACCAAAAAAGTGGTTAAGGTGCTTGGCTACCAAATCAGAGATCACGAGTTTGAGACTTGTCTCGTCCCGGATCCAAGTCGCTCCCGAGCCTGAAATAAATGGATACCAGAGAAATTTGGGAAAATTAGTGCCGTTGGGCTTCGTACCATTATGGAAAGCTTAACTTCACAATCCATGATACCTTATCAAGGATATGGGACCTCCTTTTTTACTAGACAGGCAATAAAAGCGGAGGACATATAGTGGAAAAAAGTTCTATATCTTTTCTTACGTAATGAAGAAACTGTACCTTCGGACTTTAGTTTAACAATGATTACAAATGTATACGAAAAAAGGAGAGAAAGAAACTGCGACAGCAACTTCTTAATACATAGCCTACAGGCTCTGTTAACCATCGAATAAATGAAGTGTAACAGTTTAGCAGCTCTCTGTGTCTTGATGATTCTCGACTTACATAAAGATTGTATAGCTAGGTACAATTTGTAATGTGAAAGATTGAGCTCAGCCGTGTCGAGTAGTATAAAGAAATTTCCGCATTTTAAAGAAATTATCGGGAAAGTTCAAAATAAGTAACGAAGAAACAGCAAGAATGAAATATTATATTTCGTTATTGGGAATTATAATAAATACGAATAAGCATATGAAAAGGAACTAGACAGTTTTAATGAACTTAAATTTTTTTTTTTTTTTTTGTAAATAATTTGCGGGTCCCACAAGGCAATTGCCCGTCTGTGGGTTCCCAACATAATTATATCGTTTATTCATCATCTACATCTTAAATCTAATACATCATATTCGTCTTATATCTAAATACTTAATTCAACTTAACTTCTATTTTTACTATTCTACGTCTAATTTTAATTCACAACGTTTATACCCATCGCACATCGTACCACAATATTTTCACATAAGCCTTTTTTTCTTTTTTTTTTGATTACATCATTTATAATTATTTACTCTTTCAATCAACTACCCGTCTTATCGCTGTTCCTTTACTATGGCTATCCATTTCTCATTCTTTGCACCACGCAATCAACCATATTTTTATTTTGTCTTTCCATATATTCAAATTATTTTCGTCTCTTAATTCCTTTGGTAAGTTACCTAGTAAATGACTCATAACATCCTCGTCAACATTATCAATTTTATTATTAATCCCTTTAGGTTTTATGAAATACAAATTGTCATAATTCCTAGTCCCATATTTCCCTTGTCGGTAATCTTATTTTTTCTGTTTTATACCTTAAAAGTTTACTGTAATAAAAAAACATTTTTGGCGACATTTCTTTATTATTGTCCCACCCGAAGTAGAATTCGTTACAAGATTCGCACTACTCCAATTCGGTAACAAAATTTTTAAACATCTTTTCTGTAGCCTACTAATTTTCCTTAATTCCGTTTTTTTTGCCTCCCCCCAAATTTCGATCGCGTATCTAATCCTAGTCATTATTAATGAGTCAAAATACAGTCTCGTAGTTTTGTAATTCATAACTTGTTTTAATTTGTATAACGCCGGCATTACCTAATTTTCCTAGCAATGTTATCTATGTGAACTCTCCAAGTTAACACCTTATCGAATGTTATTCCCAGGTATTTGAAATTATCAGCCGTTTCTAACGGCTCACAACGGCATACTTCCGATCCATGAAGGCAATCTATCTTGTGCAAAACTATTTTAGGCACGAACTTTCTAAATCTACTCGGTGTTCTTACGTACATCACTTTTGATTTTTTGGCATTTATTAATAATTTTTTATCGTGTACCCATCTGCAAACCATATTCAAGTCCTCCTGAAGCAGCCTTTCTGCTATTTCTACGTCTTGGTGTTCAATTACCAGAGCAATGTCATCAGCATATACATAAAGTTTGGCGTTCCTAATACAATTGTGAATGGAGTTGATGTAAATTAAAAACAGTAACGGTGCTAATATAGTTCCTTGTCCTACTCCATATTTCGTTTTCCCCATATCACTATATTCATTACCAATTTTCACTAAACATTCCCTTTCATGTAAATAACATCTAAACCAATTAAGATATCTCCCTTTTATACCAATTTTGCTTAGGTCTTCTATCAATATTTCACTATCCACTAAATCAAAAAAGCCTTAGTAAGGTCTAGAAAGACTATCAAAAATTGTTTGCCGAATGCTAATCCCTTATTTATCGCAGATGTAAAAATTCTAAGCAGAGTTACCGTTGATTTCCCCTTTCTAAACCCATATTGGTCATGATATATTAGGTTGTTCTCTTCTAGGTACAATTTAAGATAGTTACTTACATAGTGCTCAACCACTTTAGCAATAACTGATATTAACGTAATTGGTCTATAGTTTTCACAGAGTTTTTTATCCCCATTTTTATATATTGGTCTTATTATCCCTACTTTTAACTCCCTGGGGAATATACCTTCTTTTACAGACTCATTAATAATTTTTGTTAACAGCGGAGCAAGCTTTTTTGCATGTGTAATTACATCTTTCACCCGTATACCATCATGTCCTTGGGCTTTATTCTTATTCATTTTCTTAATTATGTTTTCTATCTTTTCACTTGTGGCTTTCGGTATGTAAAATGACGTAACCGTAGTATTCACGTTCTCGGTTCTAATGAGTCTAATATCACAATTATGTTTCAGATTTTCAATAGCCTCCATATAATATTTTTGAAATTCACGCGCCGCATTGCGATACCCATCAAAATTCTTCCCTATTGCCTCATCTATAATTATAGACCTTTTTTTACACACTACTTGATCTATTATCTTCCAGGTTTTTTTAATGTTATTATTCGCTTTTAGTAATTCCTGTTGGTAATATTTTTCTTTTTCTTGTCTTATTTCCTGCTTTACTAATTTCCTGTATTTCTTATATAGTTCTTTATATCTTCTATTTGTATTATTCCCTTTACATCTTTTGTAATATAGGTCTCTAATATGTATAAAATTTAATATTTTCCTATTCATCCAAGCTGCAATAGGATTGTATCTCATTTCCCTCCTTGTCTGCCTAGTAAATTTGCAATCGTCATAAAGTTTATTGAATACTACTTTTAAATTATTTACTAATTCTTCCACTTCTCTTTTCTCAAGCAAGCCCTGCCAGTGATAAGCATTTACTTTATCTTTTAACAAGTTCTCATTCAGATAGATTTCACGTGTACTAACGGTCTTCAAGTTCTCGTCTCGTATCTACACATAGTGCACCACAAACTATGTAGTGATCTGAAATTTTTGTCTTTATAATACCCGCCATTACTTTCTCTGTTGCATGTCTAATGAAGATGCTATCTATACAAGATTTGTGGTAATAGGACCTGCTCTTACCTCTTCTCTAGTTGTTCCTTTAATTAGCCGAATTCCACCGTGTCTTGATAAAATGTTCAGAAATTGATCATTTATTTTTTACTCCTTGAATCAGTGTTAATATTGAAATCTCCGCAGATAATAAATTTTGTATTCCGATCTAATCTTTTCAGTCTCTCTTCGAGTTCCTGTAGAAAGTGACCAACGTTGTTACTCGGTGACCTATAAATTGCCATTAAGTAAATTTTTTGATTTTTTGGTAGGCTTATTTCTACAGTAATGCTATCAGCAGCAGAATTACCCGTGTGAACCACCTTGAAGCTGAACGCCTTTGACGCCAAAATCACATTATTCCTCCATTACGGTTAGGTGGTTTCTCAATTACACATTTCTTATAACCCTCTATGTTATAATATTCAGCCTCGTGCTCTTTGATGTTTATTTCGGTAAGAACTATTACGCTAACATCCTGTTTATGAATTTGTATTAATAACTCATCCCAATTGCATCTAATGCTTCGAATGTTTAAATGGATTATTTTAATAATATTCTTACTATTTTCGTCTTTCCCGTTAAAATTTCTACTTATGTCTGCATTCCATTTTTTTATGGTTTCGTATTCGTTACACTCAATTTTGTGACAGAACTGTAATAGAGATGTCATTTGGTTGCATAATCATATTTCTATTTAACTTAAGTTCAACTTTTCGAACAAGAATAGATGTAAAACTACCAAGCCTGGATTTATTAAGTGGATTAAATTCACAATATTATGCCTTCCATTCGCATCGCACTTATCAAACTAATAATTTGATTATAATTATATACATATACTTGATAAATTCCCCCATACACCTAAGGTAAGTACATAATAGACATATATTCAAGTATACACACACGCCTACGCATCTACCCGTATGCCCACATTCATAATATAACACCTTCGAGCGCCAAAACCTAAAACTAAACAGTACGGAACGGAATAAAACATAAAAAATAATAATAAAATATATATATATATATCGTCACACACGAATTTCGCACACACCTCGCACATTATCTGCCTTTGACGCACATAAAAAAAGTCTACGCAGACGGTATTGCGGCACATAATAGCATCGCCATGCGCCAACCTCACATACCCCTTCGTACCGCACTGCCTACTCTCATATACTTGATCTATCAACCTACATACGCACGACATGACTGATATCTTGCAATGCAACATCACTTCCTTCTTATCACGTAATGCTGCTTCAATATCTCCTCCCCTCTTACCTTTTCTCGTATCTCTATACTGAACCTGCTGCTTAAACGTACAACCCGACAAATAAACCCTTGTCCACAGCGTTCTCTTAGTGAACTCTGATTTATTTAACGCTGGTACATACGCTTCCAACCATGCTATAAACTTTATCATGTTTCCTCTCATTGCCCTACCGCTTGCGTAACTCACGTACCCGAACACACATTTATACAAAGCTACACACATACGAACAATTAGTAATTAATTCATTCTGGCGACTTAAATAAACGAAAATCGACACGAGAAACTACAATTACAATAATTTGTTCACATCTTCTTCGTTCCGAATACGTAGTATACGATCCTCTTGATTTTTCCTTGCAAAAATCTTTCCTCGTTTCGTCCAAACAAATATGTGTTCATGTAGCTGAAAATCTCGATTATATGGCAGTTATAGGCAGAAAAAGCGCCATTTTATGGGCCAGTGAAAATTGATCATTAAAATAAAAAGGGCCCCCGCCGATTAATACAACTCATGGTAGAAAACTTCGAAAATATCGCAGACCGGCGATGTAAAACGAGAAAAATATTCAAAGTGGGAAGGAAAGGAAAACGATTGTACACGACGGTCCGATGAAGCAGATATCCACGGTTTTTTGTTGTTTTTTTTTTTTTTTGATAATAAAAGAGGATACTTTTTAACGTCAGCCTCGTTGCCAACAATTCGAACAAAGACAAATCAGCAACCTAGATGATGCAACGAAAGATGGTGAGCGATAATAATTGAGAATTGTGCGATTTTCGCAGCACCGATGTTCCTAGCGAATATCGTGATTTGCGGGAAAACAGCGATAAGTATCCACTAGCTGAGCACATTTTTCCCGTATAATAAATACGATTGAATCTAATACTGTAAGACACTACCGTAAATTTATACACAATTCCATGTACCGCATTCAATAATCGCAATAGATTCATTAAAAGTTATACTGAAAATAACATATATTATTTTAATATGTGTTCATTTTAGTATTAATAATATCGTGAATTAATCTCAGTGAAAATGTTAATTTATAAATATATCCGTATTACTTTGCCTTTGTGAAATGCTATTTTCTAGCCAAATCCCGATAGTTGCTTTTGTCGGAATCTTTTCTAAATCTTTTAGGTCCTATTTCGCCCGGCTATTACATTATTATATAATTTTTTATTACGGTGCGGATGCAGGTTCCTTTCACTACGCTGCATTAGTTAACCAGACAGTCTCTGGTGTTCGTCTCTTATGAATGGTTACGTTTCTATTTTCCTTTTTTTGTAATTGTATATTTTTTAATTTGTCGCATATTTTAAAAATGATTTAGATAGTTTTGAAGAAAAAAAAAGAAACCGAAAATGTCAAACCAGCAGGTGCAATGAAAAACGAGAATTATTTTCAAAATACGTAGTTCCGCGAACTTATTAAATGATGAAACGAAGAGTTTTAATAATATTTTGGGAACAAAATACAGTTTGAAAAATTTTTTTACATATCGTTAAAGAAGATATACCCAAAATTACAATCCGCCATTTTTTTTCATATTCATCTCTCATTTTTACAGTCTGCATTTCGATATTCTCCTCATTTTAAGAATCACGCAATTCATCGTAATTTTCTACCGGAGATTTAATAATCTACGTCGATATACTTATTTTTAAAAAAGCGAAATTTTAACCAAAAGAGAAAAAACAATAATTTCTCGCTAAAAATTAAACAATAGCCTCAGTTTTAATCATATAAATGTATCGATATATCGACTTGGTTCGACTCGGAGGATATTTTAAACAATTTTTAATAAACAACATTATAATGTATTATCATTAAAAATATCAAATTAAACATTTTCTTATTTTCTATCCGAAAATATCATTCGGCTATAATTTTTGTAAGTCACCAAGTACGGTATAATAAGACTACTCTGCATTGATGCGGAGGGCCGAACAATTAATTCGTCCGAGTTTTTCTTTTTGGTTCCAATTGAAAATAGTTTGTTACCTATTTTGACGTAATGTGATAGAAACTGAAAACTAAAAAAGTTGTACACACCGGACTAGCTAAATAAAAACAACAATTGTGAATTATGAAAAAAAAAAAAGCATGAAATAACAGAGATTTATTAATTCGTTGTTTAATGATATTCACTGCTATTGTACTGATAACGCTGGCAAATCGCTGATCTTATTTTCTACCAGCTCGTTTTGACTGATGGAAACTTCAACACATTGGAATTTTCTCGAACGACTAACGCGTCCAGTTGCACGTGACTAATGTGATATTAAATGACCCTTATTCATTTAATAAAATTCTTTTTTATTACATCTTATTGACGATTAATTGAACTTTTTAAATTCCGACTTCCAATGCGTACGGAATCATCTCGTATTATAATGTTTCAATGTTTGTTAATTTTTTTGCTGTGTGTCATTTGTTGGGGATGAGAAAGCAGGAAATAAAGCAACATAATAAATTCAAGACGTGTATATATACACACCAGACGAATATAAATATAAACTCCTCACATAGACGCATAAATTGATATATATATATATATATATATTACATAAGCATACACGAATAAATTAATGAACCAAATAATACTTATATAACATAAGTGATCTAATCAATTATCAGTTCATTTTATTCAGTTTCAAGGTATGCAGTTCGTTTTAAAATGTTCTCTTGTCATAACCAATATTGTAGATCGACAAAATTTTTCTTTCCATTTTCTGGGGCGAATCTTAAAAGTAAGAGAATTCCGTAACTGATACGAATGAGGATAAATTAGATAAACTATTAGTTAACAAATGTTAACAACTCACATCTCACAATTATCAGTATTTCTATTTGCCATATAATTTACTAGGACTCATTTCGCTTTTCACATTTTTTTAATTGTTTTGCAAGCCATCGCATCTTGTTTTTTTTTGTTTTTTTTTGGGCACGTCAACGGTGGCATCTTGGATTCTAAAATACCATTACTCAAAATTTGGTATTTTGGTTTTCTCCTACGTATATATATATATATATATATATATATAAAACTTAGACCTCCGTGCCTCGCACCCCGGACCCCCAGCTCTATCATTTCTGTATTTCGTATAGAATTAGGAAAACTAACGTCATTCCTTCCGACTGCGCGACCAAAAAAAAATAATAAATAAATCTTTATTTAATATCACATTTCGGGACAAATTTTTGTGACAGAAAAGGTATTGGGAGTCGGGCTAAGAATGAAGATTTAATTGAATAATATAATTAACCAGGTAACAATTTACTTTTTCGAAATTATATCTTCTTATATATACAATATATGTAACGTTTTGGGACAAAAAAAGTGATGGGGGTCGGCCTAAGAATGACGTTGTCCTTCATGTATATATATAACTCGGTTCTTCAGACTCCGCCAAGAGATAAGGCCCCTGGTTCCCTTCTATTTATAATACTTACAGATGATTTGTTTCCACTGACAACGCCAGTTTCACTTTTTCTTAAACCAGCATGAAAAAATTGCTAAACTGAAAAAAGTACTTACAAATACGTCGTCTTGATAGTAACCTAAAATGTCACGTAACAACTCATAAAAGAACAAACAGTGATTTCGTAACTGATCTTTTCACGTTACGCTTGGCGGAAGAATAAATAAATAAATAAACAAATATATATATATATATATATATATATATATATATATCAGTGGTGGTTCCACGGGGGGGGATAGGGAACATCCCCCCAAAGAATCAAAGCCTCTATAAAAAAATATATATATTATAACAAGGAAACTTAATTTATGCTGTAAAAGATTTGTATGAATTTTACCTACGCATTTAATAATTAATATTTAATACTATTTTCGAGTAAAACTATTTATGTTCCTTTTTTATTTTATTTTAAACACAACTATCGTCGATCTTTTGCCATTTTTATTTATTTTTAATTTTTATTTTGCAATTTTAATTAAAAATAGAGTTCAATGAGAAATACATATATATGTATTTTAACTTGCTCACGAACAAAGAGAATTCAGATCGGATTACTAACAAAAATAAAAAAGAAGTAAAGTGTCTAATAAGAAATACTATTTTTCTTACTATTTTTAAACTACCATATTTAAGGTATAATTTCATAATTTCGTTTTATTTAAAACAAAAGTTAAATTAAAAATTGTAATAATTATGTATTTTTAAAACATTTATAAATTTCTTTAAAGGTCGCTATTTGATTTTCTTTGTGAAACAAGGGGGTTATTTCTCAAATCTACTGCCTACCGTAGAAGATTTTACGTAATTATATAATTTCCCCCCCAAATATCCTTCTGGATCCACCCCTGTATGTATATGTATATATATATATATATATATATATATATATATATATATATATATATATATTTATATATATATTGTTTCTAAATTGTAAAAATTGTAATAATATCTAAATTAGATTATTATACTTTATGAATTTTAGTAAGAATTAACTACAATAAATCTGACCTAGTTATTACACCGTTTGCCTGCATGTTTCCCGCACTTTATCGTATAATGAGATGAAACTGATAAACGTTGTAATTGATTTCCATTGAAAGCTGTCTTATAAAAAAATAACCATTTATGTTCCCAATTTTTTGAGTTAGCAAAAACATCCGCGCTACAGATGCATAGTAGTTTATAACTCTTAGTAATGTTATCTCGTAGATATCTCGTGAATCCATTCCCGTTCGGCTCAACTACACCATTTAATCACATCAACTTGTCTGCGATACTTTGACAAATATTTACTGATTTCTTTTCGCATTAATTTAGAAACCATTCGAACAACGAAAATCTTTTTCTAATTTTATTGCGTCAAATATGCATTTAATTAAATTACGTAAATAAAAAGTTTGTTGCATTACTGTTTCGTCTTATTTTCTTGTTACTGAGTCTACTTTATGTTTTCTTTTTTTTTTTATCTGGTACTATTGGTAGCATTTTATAAACTCGGTGACTAATATAAACAAGTAGAAATAAGCATAAATCTGGTACAGGTTTTTTTTTTTTTTTTTTTTTTTTCGCACCAGCAATGTTGTTGCGCTAGATACATTGCGAACCTTAGTATTACGACGCGGAGGCAAGGGTATGGAAGGGGGGAACCTTAATATTCAGTAAACAGCAGATATTTTCCCTCCTGAACCATTTATATGAATGTCTTCCTACATTAAACGTTGTGAGATATTTAAAAATCGGGAAAGTTGCTGACTGATGCTACAGGCTTGATTGAAAACCTTTTTTAGTAGCGCTTTAGAAAAGTCCATTTAACATATTTTAAAACCCGACACATAGTTGAATAAATAACGATATAAAATCCGGGAGTAATACGGTTCTCAATGATTACGAGGGGGCCGTCTATTTCTGTGCTGAGGTCTCACATACTTACCCCGATCGGCCATGATTAGTTTCTGAGTTGTATAAAAAAAAAAAACTAAAAATTACTATAGAGAATGTGAAACGTATAAAAAGTTTTTGTGCAACACTTACCTCGCCCGGTTTTCGGTGATGAAAGTGCCCAATACGAATACTGTAATAGTAAGGGATGTCTAGAACGAAATGAAAACACTACAAATAGAAAAAATAAAAAAAATAAAAAAAATGAAAAAAATAAAATAAAATAAAATAAAATAAAATAAAAAATAGTAGATAATAATAACAATAATAATAACAATAATAATATAAAAAAAAAAAAAAAACGTAAAAAAAAACGTCAAAAAAAAAAAGAAGTACATCAGAACGCGAAAATTGATACGATCAACCGCTATGACACAATTGGTTAATCTGGCGGAAGCCATGATGCTTTCACGGTTATTAGATATTGAAACGCGTCTTCTCGCGCTCCCGGTTAGGCAGCATGTAATTCCATGTAGGGAGTTTCAAAGCCGGATTATATTTTGAATGTGACAAGAAGAGGCTTCAAAAGAAGGCGAACACGGGATTTATTTTTCTTCTTAAAAGGTCCGCGTCGTTGCGTTGGGACCTGCCTGTGCAAGCGACCGAAGAACTAGGAGAGACTTTGAAAGAAGAGAGCGAACATGAAGCTCTGGAGCCTATTACGCACATCTTGCAAACATCATGCATAACGAGAACAGACAATGCGCGCCGAATGTTGTGTAGTCGGAATGGCGGAGTAAAAATGCGCTGCCGGTGCCGGGGCATTTGACTGGCACCGATAAAAGGCCATCCAGTCTATACAATAAATAGATGTTAAAGGCCAGAGCCACTTTTGATAGTTGACTTTGAAAAGACCCTGCCCGTATACGCGCACCTCTACCCGTCGCCGGTGTCCTTCAGCGCATTTTTTTCAGCCGAGATAGAGAGGCGTCACGAAAGCATTCGGCTTAGCGTGCACATTCGAGCTCGCCCGGGCCCACATACGCCGGGGGGAGATATAATAAAATTGTAAGAAGCCGGTTGTCGGATGAAGAGCGGAATAATAGAATTTGCAGATGAAAGTGGAGCGGCCGCATCATCTCCACCGTTCGCGCAAAAGCCGATACCTACGAATAGAATAGGTGTAGTTAGTAATAATAGTGTGTAGCGTAGCGAGCTGCGCGCAATGAGTCAGGACGTCAGACGGAAAAAATAAGGGGTGCGAATTAGAGACCAAACTTGTGCGTGTGTATGTGTGTGGAACTGCTGTGGACCGACCGGCCAATGTGCCTCTTGCGGAACATACGTGTCCACGCACACGTACACGTATGCGCGCGTATGTAAGCGAAAAAACAAGCGTGACCAAGAGACGAGGCTGTTCGGTTTTGTACGGAGAAAAAATATGTGTACGCGCGTACCGAGATGACGGGAGAGCGGCCGATGTGCATGTATGCTTTTATGTTGCTATGTTGTACAGCGCGCAGTTTTAGTTATCGTTGTAAGTCGGAGAGCGACAAGCGAGCGCTCTTTGACATAGGGACGCGATCGATCATTTGGACACTTTCTCTGTGACATCTCAATATAGATATGGGAGAACAACTCTGATTGGATGACCGTGCCGCCCCTCCAGCTGATCATAGCCCACCCACTGACGCGGTGCCTCCTCCTAGACGCGCCGATCGTCCGGC
The DNA here is from genome assembly GCA_039619475.1 of Icerya purchasi. Taxonomy (NCBI): domain Eukaryota; kingdom Metazoa; phylum Arthropoda; class Insecta; order Hemiptera; family Monophlebidae; genus Icerya; species Icerya purchasi. The sequence continues at coordinate 237,405,880 of CM077115.1, read as the reverse complement.
ATCACGAACCTACCAGAAGAACAGAGAGTCGGACCGCCGAAAGCAGCATTCGGATAGATTGGCCTGTATCGCCGTGTTCGCTCCGGTGCAACAACTACTAGCGCCCTATACTCGACGATGCGTGTGCTGTGCGCCGCCGCCGCTCTCGAAGAGTCGTTTCTTTTCGCACGTTTCGCGATGATTTTTCGTCTCAGAATGCTCTCCGGTTCCGCCGATATTTTCTAGTGCGCCGCAGTGTTAATTAGCCCGCTTTTCCGGTTTTTTCTTTCTCGGTCGCGTGTTTTTCCCGCGTTTTTCCGACATCGAATGTGCGACGCCCGCATTACTTTCTAATCGGAAAATGATGACGATGAATATGGGCATGTATAATAATAGCAGTTCGACAGGCAACTGCTCCACCGGCTACAACACCGACTACTACAATTACGACCACTACCAATACCATCACCACCATCACCACCATCACCAGGAGCAGTCGTCTTTCCCGTCGCCGGAGTATTGCTCGTCGCCGAATAATCACCACCTATATCACCATCCGCCGAATCTTCATCGACCGTACAACACATCCATTTCCACCTATTACGATCATCACCATTCGTTCGTCGGATATCCGTCGGAATTCGCCGAAGACGGAATTTCGGCGGCGGTTGCTCCGTCGATTCCGGCTCTGCCGGGGCCGCCATCTCACTACTATCACCAGCAGATGGTGGTCACCAGCGATCAGCAGCAGCAGCAGCAGCAGCAGCAACAGCAGCAACAGCAACAGCAGCAACAACATCAACTGCAGCAGAATTACCAGCAGCAGCAGCAGCAGCAGCAAGCGGCCGCGGACGATGTGAATAATATCATCACTTCGCCGAACGGATTGAGCTACACGAATTTAGACTACAGCGGCGAGCAACAGCAGTCCTATGGTCAGCACCATCAGCTGCCGCAGCAACCGCTGCAACCGCAGCAGCAGCACGGTTACAATGCGAAACAAGCTCAGCCGGAGTTCGTTAGCTACGATTCGTTGGATCCGAAGAGAATAGTCGAGCCGGCCGGCGAACCTTCGGCCGTCCGGCTGCTGGACAGCTACCAGCTTACTAGCCACACGGATCTCGATGCCGAGTACTCATCGCATCATCATCAACACTACTATCAGCAGCAGTCGATCAAGGAGGAGACTTCCTACGAGAAACCTCAAAACAGCAACAGCAACAGCGCGAGCGATGGCAATTTTACCACTCTGAACCCGTTGTCGTCACCCTTGCTGCCAGACTATCACCCCCATATCGGTCCTCCACTGGTCACTTCGCTGCAGCAGCACGGCGTCCAGCACAGCATATCGCAGCACCAAAGTCATCAAGCGCACTCGTCCATTGTCAATCATCCGTCGCCGTCTCAGTCGACCGTAGTGCCCACCTATAAATGGATGCAGGTTAAAAGGAACGTGCCGAAAGTTTCCGCCGGTAAGAGATTGATTTTCCTTTCTGTCTCTTAATTTTCTTTTTCCGAATATCGCTAATTCTTTCCCGTCCACTCGATTTTATTTCGGGCTCATTGGAGGTGAAAAGCAGCCGTTCCGTTTGAAAAATGATACCGCTATGTTATAGTCTATCGGTTCTAAGTGGAACCGGTTTTGCATTTTAACGCTTTACCGCGTACTAGAGGCGTATTAATAACGTAAATAAAGCAACAACGATCGAAATCTATATACACGCTTATCATCGAGATTCAAAGAATGTGAGCGTGTAAGCCTGAAAAAAGGCTTTCGTGATCACATATCGACTGATAATAATTAATAATAGTCCCGAAAAAGCATCTAGAGCGAAGTGCGTATTTTAAATGGAGAACGTTGTTGCGGTCATTATATTAATAATCTAGCAAAAATAAAATACTGTATGCAAACTCATTAGATGTTTTAGTTGTCGATTAATAAAATTATTAATTCACGTAACAAACATAACCGAAAGTTTTTTGTACTCTTTATGTCGCATGAAATCGTTAAAAGCAATGCAGATTAAGTTGATGACAATTTATCGCAGAAAAATTATTACCTACAGAAACACGCAAGGTAATAGAGATAGAGAAGGGCGCGAGGACGTGGAAAGTATAATAAAACAACAAATGATAGAAATGATCAAAAGGCGTTAGGGAGAAAGGGTTACTTGTAAAAAGGGAATAATCTATAGATCGACTCGAAAAGTAAAAGATATGAACACTTAAACGTCATTGTGGCGTAATTGCGTCCTAATAATAATTGCTGATTTAATAGTAAATTCGAGTTTTCAATATGGTATTTTAAAGAAAAAATGATTAAACGCGTGCCAAGGGTTCTTTTTTAAAAATGAAAACTAATTAATTGAAATACGAGTAGTGAGAAAAACGGTGTATACAACTGTGAGAAAAAAAATGAATTTCTTTTTCACATAAAATGAAAACATACACGCTACCGAAAACCAAGCCTCTTGGAAAATTCCCTCGGGTATATTTGATAAGCAGATACCAAAAAAAAAAAAAAAAAAAAAAAAAAAAAAAAAAAAAAAATGATAGAGCAGCAGCTGGTTTACGTATATAGCGCAAACAGAGTTTAGATTTTACATACGTTTTTTGTTTTATCTGTTATCCACACGTTCAAGTCGAAACAAATCCGATAAAAAATAAATTAATATTTTTACCATTATATTTAACAAGTAATTTTTATCGGATAAGTGGAAATATTTTTTGCATTCAAATTTAGGTTTAATCGGATTTTTTCGATTGAGATGTGGGTTTGATAATGAAATTAAAGGAATTTTTTCGGGTCATTAACTATGACTTCTTATTTAATACGAAAATATTAAATAAATCCAACACGAAGTTTTATTGAACTTATTTGACATATTTTTACGCAAGAAAGTGTTACGAATACTTTCAATTCATCAAAACCCACGTCCGAAACCAACACCCTGATTAAACCGACATATTTAAATGCTAAATATTTCCAAAAACGTACTTTAGTTAATAAAATCTATGAATAATCGTAAGCAACAAATAACCTATCATCTAGTGCTCGCTGCTTATTCGTCAAAATTATTTTCGATCGGGGAAAATATCTCTAAACTCGGCTACATTTTTATTCGATGTAGTAAATCTTCATTTTTAAAATTGTTTTTAACGTACGCCGAACGCCTGAGCTTATTTAGGTCAGCGGTAGTAAAAGTTAATTAACTTGCCCGTTTATAGCTTAACGATTAATTGTGCAAGTGTCGGGTGGTTGGTAGTTTTCGTTATTTCATGATCGCAACTCGTTCCCCTGTATAAGCGGAAGTGTGTAGATAAGCGCCCTCTCTCTGCACTACCGTATGCATAAAACAATGTTGGAGCATGCGTGCAAAGACCCGGTAGTAAATATCACCGAGTAGAAGCAGTTTTGCGTATTCATTCATTGTCCGATATACCGACCCTTGTGCAGGTGTGTAGCACTTTGCCTAGTTTCATCCAATTGCTTCGAATTTGGGAATATTCCTCTCATTTTCCGGCTCGGGAAAACAAAAAACCTTCTTTTTTTTTGTCTTTTTGTCCAGATGCGATACAAAGAGGAGATAATCATAATTAAATAATAATTCAATCAGGGCGATTGGTGAAATGAAAAAACCAAAAATGACAAGGTAAAAGAGACACGCAATAAGAATAGAAAGCCTAAATGTCGGATATAAAACACGTTCAATTGAGAGAGAAGGGCATTCAAAAAGTATGAAGACGCAGAAAACTTCATGACAAGATGAACACGGCTACAGGGCCTGAATCTGAAGAAAACCTTATTAACCGCAATCCCCCATAACTTTTCTTCAGACCCCGACATTATATACCGAAATAGGTGTTTTGTTTTCTCTCTTTTTTCCGGTTTAAGGATGATTCCAAAGAAAAAAAGAAAAAAACACTAACCGCTTACTTCGATATTTACTTGAAATATCTGTTTCTTATATATTTGTAATTTTATTCATTCTTATCATCTTATTAATCGGTTATCAAACAAATATTTTTATATTATTTCCTTTAATAAAATTAAACAGTACCGATTAACTCAGAGAGTAAAACTATTCCCGGCTCTATTGGCGGTCGAAACTAGCAGGCGTTCGTTTTGTAAAAAATATACATATTTCACCACCACCGACGCTGTTTTCAAATGTGCCTGTCACCGTCGTTAACTGACGACACAAGTTTTACTCAATCCGTTCTCTAACTGTAACTTGAAGAATCGTTGAGGAGCAAGTGTAAATATTTAATGCAGGAATTTGAAACGAGATTTTTTCAACATGGATTTGTAGCAGATCATCAAATGATGGCATTTTGTTAGAAAAGAAAACTAGAAGAATGCAAGCGAAAGAATCGTGTTTTTGATCTCCATTGTAACACCTGTACGGCTCGGATAACTCAATGCGAATCGAATGAAGGAAAGAAAGAAAACGGATTAGAGGATGTGGGAAGTCACAAGAGCGACCAAGGAAGATCAATTAAAGAGTATACGTGGGATCAAAAAGAATTGCGGGAAAAGAGGTGATTGGAGGAAATGGAAATGAAGTCGTTGAATAAAGATGAAACTTTTATCGCATTAAAAATAAATAATGACCAGCCGAACAGGAACACCGTTTCAATTAATGAAAGCGAAAATTAAAATACAATAATTCATTTGCAAAGTAACAATGGACAAATTCTTTATGCAGATTATCGATGTTATCTCTGTTTATCATCGAAAGCTATAGGCTATTTGAATGAGTCGGATTTTTTCAAATTCAGTCCTTCAGAGGAAGAGGGTAAGTTGCGGAAAAAGTGTGCTTTTGGATTCACTTATTTCCCCGCCGAAATGTGTTCGTTTACATCTAATTGATTGTAAATACTAGCGAAATAGTTTATTCGAAATTCCCCCCCCCCTCTAATCCGTTACTAAAAATGTTGGAATTCTTATTGTACAAACCCTACAAAAAGGATACCCGGATATTCGAATGGACGAGGATTTTAGGTACGTTTCAGCACGTATGCTTAAACACAGAAAATCGATCTTTGCCGATAAAAATCATTGAAAAAGAAAAAAAGTTTCGACAAATAAACTATTTTATGACAGCGATAACGGCCTTATTCGACAAATTCGATTTTTCTTATCATGTGACGACAAGCCGCTCAGCAGCTAAGATGACGATAAGTTTTTCATTTTACCTAGAAACCATAATGTTTTTCAAACAGTTAAACTGTAAATTTAAAACGCTTGTATCCGGAGAATTCTGTAAAAAAAAACCTGAAATCATAGAGTTGGAAATATTCGAAAAATGAACAATTTGAGGAACTGAAAAATTAATTAAAAAGGTAAAGTGGCCACTAACACAACTCAACCCTAAAGATAGAATAGAAAGAAGGAAGACGAAAAGATTCCGATAAGAATTAACATCTGGAAGGATAGAGGATTATTCAACAGCATCAAGCCTCCTCGTGAAATTGTCTACGTAAGGGGTAAATAGGAAACTTTGGTAGGGCTATGTTGACTTGCGAAGAGATTTTGGAGACGAAAAACGATCGCAAGCTATTTCTTTCAACATACGGCGTGATATGTACAGACTCAAAGGCTACGTTGCTAAAAGGAAAACTATTGCGAGTATCGTGAACAGCAAGTGAATTATTTCGGCTAGTACCGTAATATTAGGAAATAAAAAAAAAAAAAAAAAAAGCCATGCTTATATCGATGTTTCTTCCTTTTCCAACAAATTTTCACCTATCCAATCGAGTCTTCCTGCCCTTCCCTGGTTTTACCCGTTTTGTTGCCCTCTCTATTATTCGTTTACGCCTTAAACATATACTTTGCAGTAGCTCCGTCTTTCGTTTTAACACACTTTCCAAAATCTTCATCCTAATTACGAAGCTACTTATGACCACAATTATATCTTCTTCGAATGCTAATCGCTCTCTCTCCATTGAATGCTCCATTCTACAGTCTAATTTATTATTTCTTAGGCTTTCTAACACTCCCAGCTTCTTTTACATCTTTCCATCTCAGTTTGTAGTTCCTTCATTCTTCTAATTTTACCGACTGGATCACTATTTAACCTTCCTTTTCTGATCGCTTCTAGACGGAGGTCCCGTGTGTCATCAACGTGCCTAAAGAAGAAAATAAAAGAAAATGAAAGAAAATAAAAGGAAATAAAAGAAAATAAAAGAAAATAAAAGAAAATAAAAGAAAATAAAAGAAAATAAATTTTGTAGGCGTAATTTTTTGATAACGTTTGCTCTTTAAGGACGCGAATCTTTTCATCAACGATCATTCTGTAAAAAATGTTTAACCTTTCAAATCTTTATCCGGCAGAATCATTCTTATTTTAAATATAACGAAAATTTCAGCGAAAGAATAAGTAAAAGTGCTATACGTTCGAGGGACCCCAAGAAGTTTGAAAACTGCGTGAAATGACTGCATGAGATCAAATAGAATCGTGGCTATAGTTTTTATTAAATAAAAAAAAAAAAATACACACACACACAAATAGAAAAATATCTAAATGGAACTACTTGCTATTGCAGATATGACCTGAATTTTAGACACGAGTTTATTTTTATTTTTTTATATCCGTTTTAAAAACACCAATGTTTTTATTTTGTACCGATAAATATACAATATAGAGCACGATTTATTAAAATAAAACGTGGTGTACATTCTTACGATATTGTTCATGAAAATAATTAATAAACACGACTGTTTACAGTTTATAAATGAATATGAAATAGAGTACGGCCTTTTCAGGAAAACATCCCACCTTTAGTTTGGAAAGGGGGGAAAAAACACATATTAATATAAAGATATGTGGGATATTTACTTTAATATCTAAAACAGACCTAATTATCTTTAATCGGAAAAGAAAATTAAAATGAGAGGTACGTTAATAAAGATAATCGCAATTACTGCATTAGCCAGAGGTGTATTTACATAGAGATCAGAATTTTGAAAACAGGCTGGCGAGAGCGATATCGATTTTTCGGATTTGGCTGATTTTTTCAGTGTTTAAGGAGAACATGAAAAGAAATTATCGTAATCGCAGCATATTCTAACCAACGACGAGTAATAATTTTCAATAAACTACATCGTTTTTTGTTTGTTTTGTTTTTGTTGTTTTTTTTCCCCCCATGGGATGAGATAATGTTTACGATAGCGTATACATACAACGGTTTCTTATATAGAATATTTTAAACGAAACCGTGGAATATCAACATTAGAAAAAGTAGGAGCTTTTGTGCAATTAAAAAGATGCAAAATTTAATTGCCAATAACCGTTCGGAAATTAATCTTCCCTTAATGGAAATGTTTAACCGATGTAGAAGTACTGACAAAATGTGACTCTTTCATTGAATGAATTGAAATAGTGAGCGGTGGGATTAAACAAAATAATAATCTTCGGGAAAAATATAAACTGCAAACATTAGTTTACGAAGACTATGTAAAAATGTTGTTTTAAATGATTTCTGCGAGGACTTACGCATTTAAAGCTCGATAATGTGGGGTCGCCGAATACAATGTTTAGTTTTTCTTGTGATTAGAATTCAAGTTTATTTCTATTTTTTCTTTTAAACTGACGAATAATACAACGAACGAATCAGCGGAGGCTGACATGTTTTTTACTAACACGAATAAGTTTAAGCAGATGGTTGAATTATTTTACTACTCAATGAATTGATTAAAAGTGTGCACAGTTCTATCCACTTCCATATATTAGTGATATATATTATACATGAACAATTTTAATTCCTTAATTTATATTAATTCGCCTGCGTGTCACATAGTACGTGCGTCTATATGTGGCATGGATGTATACATGTTATATGTGGTTGGTCTGTGTATGTGTGCGCGTATATATGAATGTGCGTGTAACTTCATTGCAATGAGTGCTTACTGAGAAGATATTTTATGTTCATAAGGAATACATTTATTTTGTATTGATCGTTTGTTAAAATCATATTAATTCATTATATGCCGTATATGTGTATTCTTATGTGTTACATGGTCAGTGTATGCATATGTGCGTTATATGTGATTGGCGTGTGTGTGTGTGTGTCTGTATGTGTGTACTTGTACGTGTGGATGTGTGTATTAAAGTGTGTTTTGCTTATGGTTTGTGTGATGTTATATACTTATTACATATACATGTATATAGATCTAATGTATACACTGTAATTGGCTTCATGCTGTTGCGTATACCCCTCTATTAAATAAATAAATAAATAATGCAGATACCTATATTTTTTTAAGAAACGTTTTAATTCGAGAGATCGAGATGCAGACGTGCCATCTGAATACGGTAATGAACTGGTTTTAATGAAATTGGGGAACTGCGTAATTTAATTCTGAGTATTCTTCTAACAAATTCGTAAAAATTCAAAAGATAACAATTTTTGAACGGAAATAATTTCTTGAACATAGCGAGTTAGCGCAGTAAACAGCTTTCGAAATAAATCACAAACACGACTTTTACGAAAAAGCAAAAGTTGATATAGTTGATGTAATAGAATATGCACGTGTTTCAGTAAAATTTCAATTTGTCGAAAATCAGTTCCGGATGTTCAGCTAGGAGGTACATTAAATTCTGTCTACATTTTTCTATAACATTTTTTTTAGCGCGAGCCGTACCAGTTGTCCTGCAAATGCAGTAAGTACAACTTTTAAGTCACAGAAGTGCCATTTTGCTTAGGACGAGAAGCGGCTGTTTTTAGGAAGACCATTTATAGTTGTTGAACTATAGGAATATTACGAGTACATTTTCAATTCGTAGCGTTTTCTTTTATTGGTAAATTTAAAAGAGAAATGGTAAAACGCAATAAACGTGAGAATTTTAATAGCACGAAGAACGAGAAAAAAAAATACAAAAAGAATTTGAACAGAAGTACATCACTCATGAACAGTGGCGAATCCTCTCCGGTACCAGTCACGAGACGAAGTACCAAAGCAAACTGAAAATCCGCTAATACTTTTATCGACAGCAGAAATGAACCTGGCTGAAGGTGGAGAAGACCGTTAAGCCGTTATTTTAGAATGCGAAGAAAAATGCCTAATGCGGAAAATGCTAATTAGTCTCCGTTGAGATGTCGAGTAAATGGTTGATTCCGATTTGGTGAACTGCAATCGCTAAAAACGCGTTGAGATGCATATATATATATATATATATATATATATATATATATAAAACAACAGCGTAAACAGCTAGTCAGGTCGAGAATTTAACTAATCAGGTACTTCTTTGACAGAACGACTACTGTGGATACTGTTCATTTTTCACTGCGAAATTGCGACTAAGCTATCGCTTCGCACGCCTTGTTCATAAATACGCTTGCTGAAATCTAGGGGAAAATCTGCCGATTGTGATAAATGACAAGAGGTGCAAAAACAGATTTGCAGCGAACCAGCAAAACTAGATTGGCAGTTTTTTGTTAAGACGTGCTCACTTTTAAATAGATTTCTAAATCTGGTTATAATTTCCCTTTAAGTAATATAATATATTTCGGTTTTTTTTTTCGCTATAAGACTAAGGTGCTTTTATATATTTCGCTTTATAGTTCTTAAATTAACGCTACCTAACAATTCCCTTTATTAATTAATTTATTAATTTTTTGACTTCATTCTGCATTATTCCTTTACGTTGCTCACATGAATTATCCTCCTCTGTTGAAATTTAAATGTCGGTAGTTTTTTTTACATAAATTCAGTTTTTATTATTTAAAATCGAAAAAAGAAAAAGTGTCTTCTTAGTTCGTTTTTGTTTTTGCACAAGTGCGTGCGAGACTGTATGTCAAGGTTATTTCATTTTAACATCTTTGTCTCTTAGAGAAATACCGGGGAAAAAATCGGGCCTCGCCACTCTGCTCGTAAGGTATTACGAAAAAAATAGTAATCGTATATAACATGTCAGTCGGCTGTGTTTTTTTTTGTTTTTTTTTTTTTTTTTGAAATCAAGAAATGAGTTCTTTTTGGGAACTTGGAAAAGAAAATATAAGCAAATGGGACAAATTAATTCCTGCACGACGGTTTTATTAGTTTAGTGCGGTTACTTACAAATCGCCTTTTAGTTCTTTTTTATGTAGCGAGGTTAGCAGGGAAAAAAAAGAACTAAAAGGTTATTTATAATAAAACCATCGCGCGGGAATTAATTTCTCTCGACGGCGCATCATTTGCTTCAATTTTCTTTTCCAAGTTTCCAAAAAGAACTGATTTCGTCGAAAAAATGAACTTGCTCGGTAGCGGTGTCACCAGCGATGCAACTAGTAGCTATGCCACGGCAACAAAAATATAAAGATTTGACCGGTCATTCTAGTTTTAATGTCAATTTTCAGATCATTTGACACATACGGGAGGCGGAAAGAAGCTTACATTTTATTTTTTGTAAGAGAATTTGTAAAGCAACTTTTTTTTCACTTTTTGGTTTTTCACCATCGCTGCAACGGCTGTTTGTTAAGTCTTTTTCTCCCATTCACGCCGTACTTTTTTCTTTTTGTCTATACCTTTCTGCAAGTAAAATCAGATGTCTGTTTTTTTTTAGGGAACCACCAGTTTGGCCTCCAGCGACATTGCACCAAAAGCCACGGTTCGTTAATAAACCGGTGTTTGTTTTTAAAGTCGAGAGAACATTTTCAATTTCGCTAATACGTCGGAATTAAATTATATCGAGAACATTTGCTGAATAAATTAAATTAAAAACAAAAAATGAAATTGCAAATATTTTAAAGGGGAAAAAAATGTTCTAGAAAAAAGCAAACGTAATTTAAATACCTTTATATTTTTCCTAGAACGAATGTTTTCTCCTTTAAAATACTTCAATTCCGGTTTAAGTTTACTAATTTTATCCTTATCAGTTATTTTAATTCCATAAGAAGATTATTCAGCACTAATCGAATGAACAAGTAAACGAGTGTAAGTTTTAACATATTAGCGAAATTGAAACTTTTCCTCCTACTTCAAACACAAACATCTGCTTATTATACTGGCTTTCGATGTGATGTTGCCTGCGGCCAAACGTAGTTTCGGCGAATCGTGCTCGCGGCGAACTGTGATATGATACACCCTTGTTTTTGCACCCTTCATGATGTAGTGCTAATCTTCAATTCCTTGCATTATGCGCGTATTTCCTTACGTTAGGTTCCGAAAATGTTTTGTTCTTTACTATTGTCTTTTATTATTGTCCTTCAGTATTGCCCTTTATTACTGTCCTTTATTATTGTACTTTATTACAATGCATAAGGAGTCCTTTTGTACTTTTTTTTTTTTTGTTCTAAATTTTAAACTATCAGATGTGCTCTGCAAAATGGCGACTCTGAAAGTTTTAGGAAGAAACTCATTTTAAAATTTCACTTGCATAGCACGAAAGTCAACCTCTCCGGACGTAAATGGGATTACTTTTTCTGTTTTCAAAAATCTCTCTGATTTTTCCCTCCAGATACTTTTAAATATTTTTAACTTATTTCTTTGTTCCGGTTCTACCCCTTCTTCCTGGAAATTCCAAAACTTCTTTCTCTTTTTCGGTTCGTCCTATTTTTCTTGTTTCGTGCGTGAGGAAGCTTTTCGAAAGCTTAATTAATAGACGTCTCGTTTGGTGGTTTGAGCGCAACAATCTGTTATCTAACAGTATGTTCGGTTTAGATTGTATCTGCAAGTTGGACGTTTATACGTCATTTATTAATAAAAAGTTTTTAATTACTGTTTTTTTTTTTTTTAAAATATTAATTACACTTAATAACATTCACTTTTTCACGTTTTTTGACATACTGGTCTCATTTAATATTCCTGTCGTCCACCTTGCTTTTCTTATTATCACTTTCTTTCTTTAATATTTATTTTATCAAAATCGCTTCTATGCCTCTTAACTCTGCTTTTCTTGATGTGCTCATCTACTCGTCCGATCGCATTATCTCCTTAGTTAACTCCCGTCCTCAAAGTTGTATAATGTTACTGAAAAATGCTCTTTCCAATATTCACCTCTTTATTTCTTCCTCTAAATCGTCGTCTGTTGTCTTTAGTTTTCGCATTTTTGATCCTTCTTTGATTAGTCTTACCTTAAATGGCGGTCCAATACCCTTGTAAGCTCCTTCCGCTATTAGGGAATCTATCCTGACGGTCGTCTCTCCTTTCACAATTGATTATCTGTATATTTATCTTCTCTTAAAAAGCTCAATCTGTTAGAAGCTCTTTCTCATACTAATTGCGGAGATGGTCCCTGTATCCTACTCATATTCTACAAATCCTTTATCCGCTCTTGCCTGGATTTGCTTTATTTATGACAATTCTTCCGGGTCTCTTCTTTCCAAATTAGATCGCATTCAAAGTACCTGTTTTCATCTCTTTGCCTTGATGTCTTGAGATCAACCCCAGTAGCGGCTATCCTTGCTGAATCCCACAACTTGGGGTATCGCTTATTGATTAAGCGCTTGCCTGTTTAATGTATTCTTTACTTGTTTCTTCTTACTCTTCTATCCTTCACAAATGACGATTTGCTTTTAATTTTATCCCATATTTCGGTTCGTCTTCTTCAATTTTCGCCATTTATTTATAGCCATTCCAATTTCCTTCGTCCTATTAAATATCTTCTCCTTTACCGTCTTGTTCTAAATCCGTTCCTCAACAAGTCGACAAAATTGAATTTTCAAATGCTTTAGGTTCTCTTTTTCCTACACACACCACTATATCTATAATAACCATTCTAAAGGGTCAAATGAAGTTGGTTCTGTTTTGCTTTTTTTTTGTTCTGTTTTGATTTATTCCGAATTTTTTAAAAACTTCATTTCTTTTGCTCAATTTTCTATGCCGAATCTATTGCTATTCTTCGTGCTGTCCCTTTTGTTTTCTCATCATTGATTTTCCGTAAAGTGCTCGCAATCTCGGATTCTGTTCTGCAAGCTATCACATCTACTCTTCCTACTCCCTTTTCCGATTATGTAATACTTTTCATGCGTTTTCTCATTCATGATCTTTCCCTTCTTCACTCGATCGAGATCGATCTTTTATGGATTTCTGGCCGTTTAGGCACTGAAGGCAATGAGACAGTGGATGTTCTTTAGCCTGTTCTTCCGTTTCTAGCGGCACATTTTTAAGCACCTTTTCTGCTCATAATATTCTTCTTCTTTCTTTAATTGGCTCATTCCAAAAAACTATAGTTCGACTCTAATTCTTCGTCATTGTCTAATCCTACCTTCTTTTATCTCTCTATTCAGCCATCTTTTCACCTTCATCCATGGTTTTCTTGATACTTACCCTCTCTTAAACGCTCTACAATCGTTGCTATTTGTAGTCTTCAGCTTCAGTCTCGTTTCCGCATCATTTTCACGGTTTTCTTCTACTTCTACTCCATTTTGTCCTTTTCATCCCCCTTCTAATTAATTTATAACCTTGATATCATGTTTTATTTGAATGTTCGGCCTTTTCTATTTTTCTATTAAAACTCGGTATTCCTACTCCCCTTATCAATGCTTCTTACATTGTCTCATTTCCCTCTGCTTTCGTTATTTCTGCCTTTGAATTATTTTTAATCCTCTATCCCCAAAACATTTAAGAATATACCGTTATTTTCTCCTTCTTCCTATTTCTTGGGCTAATGTCCAAATCTATCGGGTGAAAAGAGAAAAAAATTCAAGACGGTAAATATCAAGCTGAAATTATCGTACTAAAAACCCCTATTCGGAATAATTTTCTAACGACGATGGGAAACGAATAGTTAAAATAAGTTCGAATATTTTTTGTTGATTGGAGTTATTCCGATATTTAAATGTTATTAATAAATTGACGGCATATATGAAATGCTAGTTGTGTTAGACGTTAAAATCAACGATGAATATCAAGCAAAGACCCTAAATCGTCTTTAGTAAGCAAAAATGAACTTATTAAGCCACGTTCAGTGTCAGATAGGAAGAATGATCGTTTAATAGAGCTATGACTCAAATTCAAGCGGGTGCAACATTGCTAGCATAATTATAAAAAAATTTGACGCCAATAAAAACGGACTTAATACCGAATTGCGTAAAAAAGCAAACACAGATAACTCGGAACGAAAAATTTACAAAAATTAAACGAAAATACCGGAAAATTACGTGCAAACCAGTCAAGAATAAGATACCTGGGTTTTCTACCGATAAAATGTTAAATAAGCAATAATTTTTTTAGATTAGTAAGAATCAATATAAGCCGGGTATCGTAGATAGGTTCGACATGCGAAAAGTGTCTTGTGGGAAAAGCATCACGAGAAGACTTTAGAAGGTCTGCAATTAGGCAAGAAAAGATTTAAACAGATAACGTCTAGTGATAAAAATTATATAATTTCAACCGGCGTGATAAACTAAAACCGTGTAACAAAACTGTCTGACTGCGAGATTCGAGGCAACCAAAAAAAAAGAAAAAACCTTTATTATAGCTGTTGGTTTTTTGGGATAATACTAAAGCACTTTATGAGATGGTTTTTCGGCATAAAAATATAATGATTTTAATTCATTTTCTTAAAAGAAGATTATTTTTTCCCTCTCGGAGTTCGTATAAAATAAATACAAAAAAAAAAAAAAAAAAAAAGGAAACACTCTTTTCAATGAGGTTGTAGGCGAGTAGCTAATTAAGCCAAGTATCGATTCGCTTGAAACACAGGTCGGCAAGAGGGAAACGATGGCTGGAATGTGCACGGTACGAGTAGAATATTTCTGATAAAAGAAGACAGGCAGCGGAGAAGAATTATTAAAACCGCATAAGTGCGGCGATGATACGTATTCATAAGATGGCAGGACAACGTGGGGGGCATGACTGGGAAACGATGTAGAATGTTTCCCGTGTACGCTGCTTCTATTATAGGATGACATCGAACGAAGAGTATTATTATTTCAAAAATCTGTTTACTCATCGACCGATCAAAAAACGCCCCAGCTGGGCGCTTACCGACGAAGAGGTCTCTTCAATTCAGATGACATCAACGAACAGCGAGATTTCAATTGTACCAGACCCGCGCTCCACTTTGTACAAATATTTTCATCCGAAGACGATATCAACATCAACGCTTTCAGCTTATCATCTGTAACTGGTCTTCGTTCTACTATTCGAACGACAACGGTTCTTGAACTATTTACATAATAATAATAAGACGTTTCAACTGCTATCTCTTCAAATTTAGACAGCGCGAGCCGTTTTCATCTTTTCCGTCGAATGAACTACACGTATTTAGGCGATGAAGTAAATATTGCGACCGCGTGCAATATAGGGAGCCGTACAAAAGTATCGACACCTTTTTTCGAGAATGCACCATGCTTGATGTAATTGTAAATTTGCGATATAAACTGTCTTTTCAAGAGCAGATTTAAAAAGGTTTCTTTCCGGATTCACGCTGTTTCGGAGTTCAAAGATTTTATTTCATTTTTTTGCGGTCAAACCGTGATAAATAAAAAAAGGCGAATCGAAACTGTTACAGCTGAAAATAGAAATATTATATTTCAGAGAAAATCAATAAAATTGCTACAATTATATGAGAAAGAGGAGGCTGTAAGTAGCTAGGAAATTGTATGAACGAAAACAGATATTGAGAGAAACCAGAAAAACCGGAAAACTTAAGAACATTGTGGTGAAAAATTAAAAGCTGGAGTAACGTTGCAATACCACCTGATATGTAAACCAAATCGGAAAAGAGCGTCATCAGAATTAACTGAAAAGAAAAGAGAAACACTCGGCGGGGGTAACACTATAATGAACTAGTACGAAAACAACATGGCCTCATCCGCAATTGAATTGCGACCACACTGCCTCGAGCGTTGTTTGTAACCAACAGGCTAAAGAGTGATTGTTATACTATCACGCGGCAGCAACGCAATGTATATTTACTATATATTTTTTTTTTTTCACTTCTTTAAAAATCGTCAATTATACATCTATGATCGCATAATGACAATATAAACAAATCAATGTAGCAAGGATGATGAATAGAAAAGGGAAAGAAGAAACGTATTGAAGAAGATATATTCATTCGGACGGAGAGGTAAATGTTGAAGGAAACTAATGAGAAACTAGAGAAGGAAATAGAATTTTAGGTACAAAATAGCCTATTAGTAGAAACTACGGAAGAACGAGGAAATGAAATGCGAAGAAATATTACGAAATATAGAATATTCTATACAGGGCGGATTGAACAGTTGTTAGGAAGAAGGATTAACACCAAATAACCGACATTTAAGATGGAATAGGAACAGGTTAGACCTTTTTAAAGGGGAAAAAAGAGAATAAACTGCGAAACCTAAGAATCGCTTGCATTATTCTCGATAATGCTTCTCCCTCGTAGTAACCTGCTTATATCAATACGAATGAGAAACAATCGAAAGGGAAAGAGAATGGATGAGCAAGACGAGGAGAATAATAAAATCGCAAGAACGACCATGGACAGTGGAACCACTCATCATCATCATCATCATCATCATCATCATCATCGTGTGTCAGCTTTGCGGCTGGGTCACATCATGTAGCTGAATCGTCTCCAGCAGGTCAGCTTACGAAATAATTAAATAAAGAGGAAAAAAGTCGATGTTATGAAAAGGACGAGACGTAAAGCAGTCGTTAGTTCTCATTTGTAAAGATGGCACAGAGAAAACTGAAAAATATTCTAGAAAAATGTTTTTATAAAAGACATTCCCCGGATCCGCCAGTTTCAAATAGAGTGAAAATGATTATATCAGCC
Source organism: Icerya purchasi (assembly GCA_039619475.1). Taxonomy (NCBI): domain Eukaryota; kingdom Metazoa; phylum Arthropoda; class Insecta; order Hemiptera; family Monophlebidae; genus Icerya; species Icerya purchasi. Next base: position 237,389,204 of record CM077115.1, on the reverse strand, counting down.
GGAAATAACGAGGGGAATTCTGATAGTGTAGTGCAGATCTTCCTGTCTGATTCTATTGAGGGTTTGTAGGAATTTAGTGAGGCTGGGAAAAATACTCTGAAGCGATGGAAAAAGGGCGGTCCAAGTTGACAGAAAAATATAGAGCGAGCGGGGTTTTTACCGGAGATTAGGGCGAAGGAAAACAGAACAAAACGCTGAAAACGGAAAGATGACTTAATCGCGTCAACTCAGTGCTCAAGTTCTGAATAGAATTTCATTAACACGACGTCGATACATAAAAATAGGCTTCCTAATATAAGCAGAATACTTGTGTCGGGAAAGTGACATTATCGTAGAAGTAAACAGAGGTGAAGTATTTCATAGATGAAACGGACAATTTCGCGAGATGCCTTACTATACGGTTTACACTCTTTGAGGAGGTAGCATTTTGATGCGCCTTGTTTCATAGTTCACATTTTAAGACTGTCTCAGATTTTTATGGATAAGTACAAAAGGAGCAATGTAGCGGTGCTAAGAAGAAAGTAGCTATGGAACTTTTTTTTCTTCAGCATGCCATACGATCTCGTGTAACATCGAATGATATTTCGGCGAACGCTCTTTGCGCATGACTGACGTACATAGTGAACATTTCAACAGAAAAAGCATGGTTTTTCCGAAAAGATGTAACTCAACCTTTGGATGATATTCACGAACGTCCGATCGGGACGACACTAAGTTTAGTGTTACATATAAAATAGACAAAAGATACAAATGAAATAGTTGCGATTTTAATTATTCCGTTTCGAGAGAAAATTGAAATTGCTTTTGATATTTTACGACGACTTTTAATTACCTTTCTTCGCGAACACGAAAAGTAAGTGGTACACGGCCAGAATGACTGTAAGTGGCTGTCGGATCACCCAAAACCTCTACTCTGCATTGCGTGTTCCTGCAAGTTACAAACACGTTCATGGATGCCCTTTGCAGCTACTGTCCTCCGTGAGACGGCACTCACTTTCGAAATTTAATTGTTGCTAATTTTTGTGCGCTCGGAAAACACCAAATTATTCAGTTTGTTCGCTAATTTGCACTGAAATAAAATATTTCATCCTTTTAATAGTACCGAAGAATCCTTCACTAACGCGAATGTGCTTAATCTATATGCTTAATGGAAATTCCTTAATATACTGAAAAATCATCCGCATTTAATAAAATAAAAAACATTAAAGTTCAATTTAAAAATGGTCGCGCATTTTTAATTTGTACTTATTTCTATTAGAAATCTAACAATCTGGTCCCACCCTATTATATTTATGCAATTTGTAAACTTAGCGGACAGAATTAGGAATATTTCAAGAATAGCGTAAATGTAGGTGCGAATTTTGTCAAATCGTCATTAGGGACGTACTAATTTTACGGTTCATTTAAGGGACAGAAGTACTGCTAATAATAATGGGCACAGCTGAACGTAATTGCGGCATTAACGGAAACCGGAACCGCGCTGTTAAAACTCTAAAGTCCTTTAAAAAGCTCAGTTCGCCATAAATAAATTGAGCAGACGCCTAGCAGACTGGCCGCAATAATAGGCGAGCACTGCAATTTTACTCACCATTCATTACTTTGCTTATCTGCTCTTTCAATCACCGCTTAATACTTCCTTTCCGAACGCCCCGAATTCTTTCTTTCCTAATTTCCCCCCAAAACAGACGCGGTACTTCTTAAAATGGAAAAAATTTGAAGACAGACAAAGAAAAAATCTCCCGATTTTAAATTTGTTTATTTAACTTTTTTCGTTTTTTCTACTTTTTTTTTTCTTTTTCGGTCGTTAAATATGCATCGTCTATGAAAAATATCCACGTAAATAATATTTATTTTAGCCGCTAATGCAATATAATTCGGTATTTAGGAGATCAACATAGTTTTAGCATAATGGTTATTTATTTTCTTCTTTCTACGGTTTAGGCCAGAGGTTTTTAGAATTTACGCCAAAAGTTGATTTGCATTTTCCACCACAATAACCAATTAAGTTTAACATTTATTCCTTAATATGGTGGAGATGGAATGATCGTGATATGCAACTAGTAAATATATGTATATTAATTGTAACGTAATTCTTAGCTCGACCCCTCCAGTAGAGAAAATGTACTAAAAAAATGTTCGAATTTTTGTAATATTTTAATTTTGACCGACTTCCAAAAAGAAGGAGTTTACATTCGTCATGTTTTTTTGTTTTTTTCTTTTACGTTTGTTCGCGCCTAACTCATATTTATATAGACCAATTTTACTGATTCTCTTTGCCCGTTAGAAAGAGTTACATTCAACTTAGGTACCCCCCACGTGAGTAATGATAAAAATTGGTGAACATAAATTTTGAGTATTCGTCAAAAAACGTAAAAAAATGTGGTGATCCCTGTGGATAGTTTTTTTTTCTTATTATTTTTTACTAGTATAACACAGGCGGTTGACTTAAAATGCTATCAAACGCTTCAAACTTTTCTATACCTGTCGTTTTCGAAACAAAAGGCGTTTCATAGTGTATAAATTTGACAAATTCTTCGCTATTGCACAGTTCGTCGTTCCGTTTTCGTTAGGAAACATAAAAAATACACTTCTTATTACTGTGCAGGTTGATGAATAACAAGTCCCATAGGAGCAGAAGCAAGTAAAGACTATATTATTGCTAATTTAATAATACCATGGAAACGCAAAAAAAGTATTATTTTTATTTGTTGTAGTATGTTAAGTTGTTTCGGTAAATTAATAAAATTTGTGATATAAATTATTGGTTGTATTTTTTTTTTTTTTTTTATTATACCAAATTGGGATATTTTTCCGTTATAAAATCTAATGGGGCCCGGCCTAAGAATTACATTGTAAATTTTGATTATTTTATACGAAGTATAGAAGAGAAAGAAACAGAAATGTAAGCAAGAAGGGTCAAGGGGCACAGCCCCATGCGAGGCCAAAATGACCGTGTTATATATGTATATATATATATATATATATACGGATATAACATATATACAAAAAGGGTGGGCCAAAACATCTGCATCTACTCTCCGTACGGAGTATGGACGTTATGTAGCGGGCAAAACGAAAGGGAGCTCCGATATAGTTGAATAATATTTTAGAACTTAAATTTCGAACTGCCGATATAGTCTTTAATCATTTTCCTTCGTCCCTAAATGTACGCGCAAAAATGCTTTAACAGATTAAAATATTTAAAAATTTAAAACTATCTAAAATAAGAGATATAAAAAGGTTTTCTTAAAATTATTTTCAATACAAATTTTTTTAAATTTTCTTTCCCTTCCCTATTGAATTTTAGAAAATGGGAGGGGGTGCTGAAAACTTTGACACTGTGCCTCTGGCGTGTCTCGCTCGCAATACTAAAGTGCTTGCTAGTTCATATCGAAACTATGAAAGCTTTTCCTTAAGAAAAATAATTAATATATGTATTTTAATTCTTCCATATAACCTACGCAAAAATCACACTGCCCCAGGTTTCCTCTACGTTCCAGGGATGCAACTGGCGTAAACGTAAAAGATTACTACATATGTATATATCACGCTATGACGTATTCCAACTTGTGCCGTTATTATCCCCCCCCGCAGTAAATTCAGAAACATAATTCACAAATCTCTGATGTAGATTATTATTTCAGCTTTCATACAATTAAAATTTTAATTAAAATTGTCTCTATTCGATTTGTGTAAAGTTTCCGTTTCGCTGTGTCATCGGGCTTTATCGCCCGTTACAGATACACAATAAAATAAAATTTATCCTAATAATTTGTTGATTAGTACATCACACTGCTTACATTAAATAATTTACTTATCGTTTGAGTAATTATTAATTTTCCTTAAATAAAAGTAATTTGCATAAACGGAAAATATACATTATTTAAATTCATGGCACTAACATTGTGATTAGATAACGCGGAAAAAGTGCGTTGTTTAAATTAATAAATGCCCACCGACAGGTTTCTTGTAGTAAAACCTACTAGTATTATTGCGCTACAAACATGTTAGTACATTAATTTAAACAACGCGCATATATTTCCTGTTTATGTATATTACTTAAACGTAATAACAAAAAAAATGTTAATATTTCTTTTTCTGTTTTTTTTTTTTTTTTTTTTTTGAGTAAATAAGGTAAACAATGGATGCTTTTTTTCGCACTGTTCACAGTTGTATACGAGAATTATCACATTAACAAATCGATAATTCATTCTCTCCCTTCCTTCTACTTCGGTTATTCTTGATTCCTTTCTGTCAGCTATCTCTGATCGTGTAAGGATCTGAGTCTCTGTTTCCCCTTTGTTCCACTGTGTTCTTGGGCCAATGTCCATGTCGACGAACCCATTAAAAAAAAAAAAAAAATCGATAATAAAAATGTGCAACCATTAGGAACTGCTATAAACGGCTAATAGTGCAATATACGCACGAACATTTTTTTTTTAAAGGTTGGCCCTTCAAGATGGACAAATTTTTATGATTAAAGGATGAATGAGTGATCGAGGTAGGAGTTATCATTGTCGAAGCTCATCTGTCGAGGTTAGTGTCGCGGTTTACCGCTTTTTTACGATTTATTGTTAAAGTTCGATTTTCGGCGGTCATGCCTCACCTTGTGGCCGTTTTTATATACACCGTTTTGGCTAGTCGTTACTCAAAGTTACCGCGTAATCGTTTGCCCGTTATTTGAGCCGTTTACCGTGATCTTTTTGGTATAATTGAATATCTAGTCCGTGTAATTGGCGATATATTTCTATTTCGTATCGTTAAGGAACAAAAAAAAGTGTACGAATATTTATATATACGCATTGCTAAGAGTTCGTTTTATATCAATTCCGCCTAAAGTTGTTGGTCAGTTACTGGATGACATTTTTCGATCATAAAAAGCCCGCCTCCACAACGTGCGGAAATAAATTTAAAAAAATTATTTTTCGAGAATTTTTTTCATTATTTAGCCATTACTCTAATCTAGTGTGACTAGATTCGTTTCATCGGCAAGCCGAATAATAATAGAGAGACTGTAAGATTTATTTGACTGGCGCCCGGTAATCGAGATCTGTAATATTGGCGCGAATTCCGAATATTCGAAAATTATTACACTGGCGGCGGCCCTAAACATATAGAAATTCATTTCAATATATATATATATATATATACATAAATTAACGAATCTACAGCACAATAAGCTTCGCATAGGCCAGACGGATACAAAATTCTATAACGAAAATCGTTCAATTCTATTTAATGTTGTTAATTTCAATTGATGATGGATCAACCTAGGGCGAGTAAATAATTCAGGAGAAATTATTTTCAAAAAAATATCATACATCGCAAGTTCTAACAAGGACAAAAAACTTATCCGAAAAGGATATTTTTTTCAACCAACTTCTTTCTTCCATCAGCAACACAATATTGGCCAATATAGTCTTGTACATTTTTCTAGCGCTGTTTTCTAGTTCGATTTCCAAATTATCGCGAAATTCTTTAAGACTTTTGAACTGTAATGTTTACCATCTTATAAATAACAAGAAATTCTATTCACATAAATTAGAAAATATTTCTCCATTTTTTTTTTTATGTTACTTTTCACGTCCTGAAAGCAAAACAATCGCGCCACAAGAAGAAAAACCAGCACGAGAACTGGTGAAAACAGATCGATTATCTTTCGTTACAAAATACTTTTTTTGTTACTCTAAAAACGTAAATCTTATTTTTATTTAATTTCTTTTTTATAATTTTCGTAACACTTTTGCATCGCGTTGTCACTACTAGAAAAAAAAAAACGAACCGAGTATTATTAATCGACTTCAAAAAACGCGATTATTAGTTCGTCGATTATGTTTTTTTTTATTCGCGCGGAAATAAACCGATTTTAACGATTTCCTTTGATCGTTCGAAAGTGTACCGGCCAGTGGCGGCGGTGGTACCATAAGTGTACACCACCGATGAGTATCGGAAATACGTCAGTGTAATTGCCAAACAACTTGAAATAAGAGAGACAGCTCGAGAAATTTTTATTAATAGCACAACGAACAAACACCATTGTCATTTATAGTATTAAGTAAAAGTTGTTTTGTCGGAGACTGTGTGAAAGTTCACAAAGCTCAACGGCCACACGGACGAGTACAGAGGCTATTTTGCGACGGAAACGTAAATGGTAAAAAAGTAATTGTTTTTACAGCCGGACGAAAAGTTGAAATATTACCCATAAAAATGTTTTAATTAAAGGGAACCAATTTGAAATTGCTGTCATTTTGTCACTGGCGGAAATATACTACGTTCTTACATTTCTACGTGTAAATTTTGACCATTTGGTTATAGAATATAAATCTTGTTTATTAGAAATTGCACGGTATTGTTATCGTATAAGTATATATCGGTGAGTTAACTCTAGTCATTAAAATATCCTCTGAAAAAGAAATCCCCCAGAGATGATACTACTTTTTTCGCTTAATATTGCGAAATAAAAATTAACCGAAAAGTATATTCATCAGAATATAAAGAAAATATGAACTCCCCAAAATTTTAAAATCAAAAAAAAACAACACGACTGACTTGAAATATGATAACGCATGGAACTGTGTAATTTCGGATTAAAAAAATTTAAAGTCCCCACCATAAGCGCGATTTACAAGCTCGTAGCTGAGACGAAATTTGAACATCTTATCCCCAGAGTACTTATGATGGCAGCATTTTAATTTAGTCCGAAATATTTACAAGTTGTGAAACAAAACTGTCTTTCGAAAGCACCGACTTAAAGTTTAATAAAAACGTGTTAAAAATTAAAAAATTAACAATATTTTTCATAAAAGATTTTATACATTTCACCGTAAAATTTGGTATTACGATTATTCTTTTAAACAACATTAATAAAAATCCGCATCAATTTAAATTGAAATATTTTCACTATTTCCGGTTGTGTTGTTTATAATATTGTTTTTAATCATCTGCTCTAATAAGTATTAATGTATCAATATCGAGTAAAACATTTTTCAGCGCAATTTATGTTACTTTTTTATCAAATAATCGTGTTTTACTTTTTAGGGCATTTGTATGGAATTGTTGTCGGAGTATATCTGAAGCCGTCTTTTTGTTGTTGTTTTTTTTTGTAAAACTACTATTTTTTTCTTCAATATTGCAAAGTCGAAGATTACAATTGTGCTGTATGGGGTGAAAAAAATACGGGAATTGCGAAGCGGCCTCTTGTTCTTTAAACTACATGTAAATTCGTTAATTTACGTGCGCAAATGTTTCCAAAAAAAAAAAAAAAAAGAAGAAATTAAAAAAGCGGGATTACGATGGGGAAAAAATAATTTAGGAAATACCAAATGAAATCGATAAAATAAACGAAATGAATACGAGTAAAGGAGCAAAAGGAATAAGCCCGCGGGGGAAAAAAATTGCGGTGTTTCGTGCGTTTAAAAAGTAGCCGACTCCTAATGGGTAAATTACTGCTTAAACGTCGACCGCGCCCCTCCTGACCATTCATTTAGCTCGGGGCGGACATTGAAAAAATAAATAAAACCCAACGAAAAACGGGGGAAAAAAAAACAACGAAACCATTAAATACACATGTACCAATACACACACACACGCGCGCGCAAGCAAGCAAGTTCATGCTCGGTAAGCATCAAAGTAACACAGCGCCGGGAGAATGGTTGGAAGCACACGATTTAATGTTTGACACATTTTGTTTCATCGCATTTTCTCTCCTCTGATTTCGTATACCGCGGGTTTGCGTGTCGCACCGTCGAAAGTCTGGCTGTGAATTGGCTTTACAGATTATCGTGACGCTTCATTCGGATCAAAGGCAGCTTCGAAGCAAACTTTTAACATACGACCAGATATTATCGCCTCCATCGAGAAAGTCGTAGTCGGGTGTCACAAACAGTTCAGTACGATGAACGGGACAAATAAGATATTTCGAGATATCGCCCGATAAAATACGGGAAAACGATTTCGATCAGGCTTGTTCCCAGATTATAGCCAGGTACACGATTAGGTACGTCGAAGAATTCGTGGAATAAATTAAAACTTCCCTCTTTCATTTCGTTTTTTTTTTTTTTTTTTTTTAATTTTTATTTTAAAAAAGGAAAAGAAAACACTTTAACATTATTATTATAACGCCCTCGAATATGAACAACGGTGGTAATACGATTAAGAATTCGTACACACAACTTTTTATTAGTTGAATATAGTTCGAACGAAACGCGTGAACCTACATTTCAGACCGTAATAATTGCGAAAATCATCTTCCGCAATGTGTACAGTAGGAGAACCGAGAAGGAAGTTTAAAAACAATTACCGTGCTACTGAGAATGTATTTCTAGTTAAGAACTAAAAAGTCCAAAAAAGGTTATTTATAAATTCAAATTTCTACAACAAAGAAAAGAGTACTACAATCATTACGTTTTGTTTTTTTTTTTGATTTTTTTTTTATGAATAAATAAGTTGTGGTGGGTCTCACAGGGCAAGTACGCCAACACTCTTATTATCGTTTATTCTAGTAAACAAAATTACAGTTAATCATTCTTAGTACCTAAATCGAACGTATTAAACCAAAAAATAAAATATATCAATCAACGCAAATATATATGTCTATATAAATAGCACAATAATACACAGGGGCCGCATACATGTTAAACGTCACATACATTAATATACAGGAAAGAAAAAGAAAGTGATAAATAGATGGTCTAAAAGGGCCCTAAAAAATGCAACAATAATAATAAAGGGAAAAGGGGATGCAGCGAAATTCCTTAATCTTTGCACCATTCTTTCGACCATTTCCTCACTTCCCTTTTCCATACACCAATTTTTTTTTTTTTTTTTTTCGTTTATTATGCGACTGCGCATAGTACTCATTAATATTTAATTAGAACCGAATCATCTGTATTGTCGATTCGTAAAAATGATATATAAAAAAATAAAAGAGAATGGGTCGGCTTTTTTTGTATTTTATTTATTTATTAATAACGTTTCTATGCGCTTCTTACATAATGTCGAACCTGAAAAAGAAATTCTTTTAAATAAATAAATACACATTGATGCGAATTGGGGCTTCCGTCACCGGGATAATTTGAAATATTCGCTCAGGATAATTTCGTTGTAAACGTTTGGTTTCGGCGCTGTCGGAGATAAGAAATTTCATGAACTCGGCGGTTTCGAGCTGTTAAAACCTTGTTTTCAAGCGGTTTTTTTGTTTATTTATTTTTCCTTGAAGGCCCGAACAATATAGTTCATTTGATTACCGTGGCGTAGCTGGTTAGCCATGCTGTTCCGATAACACCTGGTTTGAATCCTATTGTTGCACATTGAAAATTTACAAAAATTTCACTTGCGCTTGAGCAGTGTCCATGGTTGACGCGCCCAAAACAGAAATACCTTCTTGTCGGAGTGTATCTATGTGCATCGGCGACCCTCCTATCTCTGACGAGAGTTTGGCAAGCGCACTGGCATCCGTGTGAACAGTGCCCGGGTTATTCCGCCAGGTTGAAGGATGAAGTATGTTTGCGTCGGATTATATTTGAAAAATCGTACGATGTTATTTTTTTTATTACCCTTGATGCGGTATTAAAATATAAAAAAAAACTTTTTTTTTTACCCCTTTGGGCTTGTCAACCAAGGGTTTCTTTATCCGGAAACAAATAAAAAGAAAAAAGTCGGTTATATTTTATTTCGATCAGAAATCTTTGATAAAAAGGAACAAACAACAGGAATAATTAATGGAGAAGGGAAAAACAGGATGGTAAGAGTTACAATAAGGAGTAGGAAGCCCGAAAACCTCAACAGACAGGAATACAAAGCAGAACGCTCTACAGAAAGAGATGAACAATCAAAGAACACACGCGTCCTATTACGCCGCCGTTGCGCGCTATGAATTCGGTTGTCGTTCGTTTTTGTTTCGCTAGTCATATCGTGAATTGGCCAATATCAGTCAAATTGGAGTTGTGTAAAAAAATAAATGCGATGCCGTAAGGGCAATATTTCTCGCGTACTGTGAATTTTTTATGTCTCTGTGTTTTCATGTAGTAATCGATCATTTTGTTTTTCTTTTTAAATCTCTCTATCTTAGAGTCGCCGTACTGCCCTTTTCTCCATTTTAGTTTTCGCGGAAAATGGGTCAAGAAGTCACTTTTCATTATATAGGTATACATCATATATATGTGCATATGTATGTTTGTATGTATATATACATATATATATATCTTACGTGCACTAACGCCTTTTTTTTTCTTCTTTTTTTAGCGCTACTGATTCGCATTTAACTTCTATGTGAAATTATTACAGAGTTCCTCATTTTGATACATGGTAAAAGTTCAGCCCTAGAAGTTGAAATATTTTTAAACATATATTCCCATGCGCACATATCTATATTAGGTGATCTCTATACCGCCACTGACAAACAGCTAAATATTCTTTCTTCGAATTTAAAGTATGATCGCCTTTACAAAAATTCTTAGCAAATATTTAGCTGTTCGAATGTGCTAATTCCCTTTCGTGTAATAGTTCCTATCTAACGCGCTTCTCACCCCCCTCCCCCCAAATAATTTAATAATAAAAACAAAAACAAATGATTTTTTATTACTCCGTTGTATTAACATCTTTAATTTAATTTTTAAAAATCTACCAAATCATACCGAGACAGTTTGTTTGTTTATATATCATAGTCATGTCTTTGCAGCTGTCATTAGGATAAAATTCAATTTTTACTGCCGAATATTATTCTAAAATGTCCCGGTATGTGTAAATTTGTCTTTACTTAACAAAAATCCTAATCTGATGCAACATTCATTTGATTTCTAACTTAGTCACGGTAGAGGAGAAACTAACCGTTTGTGTTTGTAGTTTTTTTTTTTCTTCATTTTTCCAATGAACCTTTCAAATCACCACAAAACAGGAAATAATACGAACATTTCTTCAAAAACCTGTTTCTATGTGAACAATAAAGCGCTAATGAGGGCTTGATTGAAGAATCACTTACATAAATCAGCTTTAACAGAACATTTAAGTTAGATATAGGTGATTATTTTTTGTGGGGGGGGGGGGCTTATTAGAACCAATATTATCGATATAAAGAAATTTAATGTGAGCATATATCGTCCAGATTTAAGATTTTCATCTAATCGTTAATAACGAATATTCTTGTCAATTTTTATTTTTGTTAAATGATTGTTATTTGTTAATATGTATGTTCAAAAATTTAATATTGTTTATTGATATCAATATTCTCACTCTTTATTTATATTTTAATAACGATCTTTAATGCCATTTAATAACTGTCAATTTATGCCAGCACCAAATAGGTATTAATGCAGATGACATAACAGATTTTATTTTGCATTACCTGTAATTGTTTCATGTTCAATTTGCTTTATTGAGGCCACACACTTTAAACGAGGTATAATTATCGCTTTATGCATCGTAATATTTGCTACAGATTATATTCTCACTTGAGATTTTTAATTCGCATCTCACATTTTTCCGATGCATAAGTTCGAAGAAATATATTAATGCCTATGTCAGTCGTACGCCCTAGGTACTATATGTTCTGTGACGTTTTGAAAATAACAATGTCATTCTTCCGCCGATGTATGTATGAAGAATCGTGAAATGAAATCTGTAACACGTTTTCGTATAACGCTTACAATGGCAATGCGGTTCTTCTGCCGGGAAGATAATTTTAACGCGTTTAGTAATGGTTTGACGATAATTAGCGTAATCAAAACATTCGACGAACGATTTAGTTGGCACCCAAAAAAGCTAGTTTTCTCTTGAACAATTTCAAACCAAGCAAAATTTTTAGAACTAAATTTTTTTCTAAATATCGCGGCAAAACCCCATTGGAAGTGACTGCTCTTTTATATCTAGAAGCCCCGGGGAGCCTCTTCCTGGCGAGAGAGCCAAAAGGTCGAGTTTTATGAACACACGTATGTGCGTGTACGTAATATCTACGTGCATTAATGAACAGAAATATACACTCTCTTTTTATACGTCAAATATATGACCTAAATAAACTGTACATTGGCAATTCAATCGGTGATTAATCATGTCCTTGCACTATCTGCTACAGTAAAAAAACAAAACAATAACCAATAAAACACTAATCTGTTTTATTATCGGGCAATCAAATGGTTTGTTGTTGGCGCAAATAAAATTTGGTGTGTTTAACCTCTAATGCGGGCTAATTTTTTTACGTTTATGATACACTACTTATAAATGATATAGAAATCTACGATGTTTTCTTTCGCAATTCATACCTGTACTTTGCCATAGCTACATCTGTGATATAATACACGGCCGAAATTTCTTTGGGAGACGATAAAAGAAACATACATTTGCTAAACATACGGGATTACTCGCGTAACATATTATGAAATGCGTGTAAGTACTTAGAGGAAAACTTATTGAAAACGTTAAAAGAAGTGACCATTAGAAATAACATTGTAATTTCAATAAAATCGTTATTTCCCAATTCGCCAGCGCGGCGTATGACGACATTGGGGAAATACTTCAAGTTTCAGTCTTCTACTTCCCCTTTGTATAAAAAATTTCTTTTCAAATTTTAACGGGATATTTGTCCTTCCATAAGTTATTTCATTTTATCTTTCCAGCCTTGCTAATAATTACTTCCTCTATGTTTCCATGCAACTTCCCTTTAATCCTTGCTTCCGGTAGAGTTTCATTTCCAGCGCCGTCCTGCTGTTCTCTTTACCATCTCCGTTTTAAACACATACTGCTGACTGCATCTCGCGATCGTTTTTCCCCTTAGTATTTCCTGTCCCCATTTGTCCTTTTCAACCCAATAATGTTTTCTTCAAATATTCTTTTCTTTCTGTTGAACGTTTTGTTGTCTATTTATAGTTGTTAAAGATCGGGCTATCTGCTCTTTATTGAATATTTTTCTATGCGTTCTATCTCTTCCTTCTCCGTTTGTTATTCGTGCTATATTAGTTTTTTCACATTAACAATTTCCGATCGAATTTGATCTAATCAACTACTTCACTGGACTAAGGTTCCAGTTGATGGGCTTATAGCGAAAAAAAAAAAAAAAAAAGAAAAAAGAAATATCCTATCCGATCCGATCGATTTTATTATATAAACTCGATTGTTCGGACCTCGCCCTGAAATACATATTCTCTTTCCCCCCTCTATATTTACGGAAAGAGCTGATATTTCTTTACCTGGGGAGTTTGATAGTTTTGGTTATTTCAAATGTCGCAGCTAAAATTTTATTAAATCCTTCTGAAACAGTTTCAGCAAAGTGTAACAATGTTCGTTTTTTTTTAAAACTTTTTTAACGGATACTATTTAAAGGAACGATGCCAGACATGTAACTGTTGTGCACTCGCAGATTCGAATGAAAATCTTCGATCGGCGTTGTTTTAAGTGTACAAAATTAAAAATGTACGCGGAGTTAGACAGAAAAAAATATTTAAATTTTTTTTTTTTTTTTTTTTTTGGGGGGGGGATTTGCAGAAAATCAAACTAAGCTGATTAACTTAATGGGCAAAACTCATCTTTCTGTTAGGAAAATGAAAAAGGAGATTATAAAAACCCGGTCTTATCGTAAAGGAAGCGATTAACATACATATCGCTTAGTTGGAAAACAAGTTTTTGTCCTCAATATTTCATCAAAAATTGATATGAAAAACCGGCAAACAAAATTAATCAGTTTTTCGAATAGTTTTTAATTTTTAATTCGCGCGATACTCTATCGATATTCAATCACGTCACAAAATGCGAGTTTTATGTTGGGTTCGAAAAAAAAAAAAATACGAAAAATAATTATATATTTTTTAATAGGATTCATTGAGTACGATATTCGGAGTGTCCTCTGAACGGAATTTACTCGAAACATATAGTAAAGATGGTGGGATAGCTGCGTGCCTCTAGAAGCAGAGATGTATTTGCATACTTCGAACCGCAGCCTTGCTTGAAAGATTTTAGTGAATAGAACGCCTGCATATCATACTTACCCTGCCCGTCCAGAATTTAGCGGTCCTGCATCTAACGGTTAATAATGGGCAACTGCTTCTTACCGGCGTTCTCGTAGCTATAAAGGCACCTCTCGTCCTGAATACGATTGGAACCTTTTCATTTTTCTTCTTAGCACCGCCCAGTTGCGCAGGGTTCGTCGGATGAGCTAGTTGGTCCTCTCCGCAAGTTAGGATGCACTTATTATGTTCGCACTGCGGTACGGTACATCGGACCACCTTTTCGGTGTGCCTTTCTTTCGATTTCTGGCACACAAATCTCCTTTTTTCCTTGTGCAGGTATCGTACAGGAAATTTTCGATCCACCGCATTAACCAACGAGTGCGAATCATGAGAAAGTAATGAACCACTCGCCATCCAGGTAGTACTGCAAAATGGTTCGCTAATGTCATTTAAAATCCGTGACCAAACGACAACCATCCAAAAACAGACAACCGTAACGGTAAAATTAAATATGCGGTGTGTCTCTGGGTGTACACATATTCCGGCACGCCTAAGATCGGCTAATTTAGTTATAACAACAAAGATGCATATAATCTGTACAGTTTGTCTGTAGTTCTATGTATATCGTCTATATTGTAATTTCATTTTAAAAACACATTAAAAGACGTATTGCTGCTTTTTTTCTTTATTTTTATTCTTTGGGCTCGTCAACCGATTGCTGCCTTTATTAAATAATGTTGCAAACATTTTTCAAGTGAACGGGGGTCCTTTTAAATTACGTTATACGCGCTGTGTCCGCTATAAAATTTATTTTCCTTTGATAAAACAGAAACGCGTAAATTCTCGAAATTAGTCTGAGGAATTCTTTAATACAGAAATTAAAACTAGAATTTATACGAACGAAAATATTACCTAAATTTCGTGATTTTAAAATAAAAGTTTATTTAAAGGCGGTGGCGAGAATTTCCGAAAAGTAACGTTTATTTTCAAAAAAAAAAAAAAAAAGAAAAAGTAACTGTCGGAATTAAATTTTCAATTTGTAAAGGTTTTTGTGATATTTGGCGAACCTAAGAAAAAAGACCAAAAGAAAATAAACTCTCGAACGAAGTATATTCACATGGAACGATACACCGGTTTATTGTAATTTACGTATAATTATTAATTTTGTACATTATGGAAATTTTGAAAATGCGCGTATAACTGATTTAAAATGAACCTTTAATTAGATTTACGTCGCGTAGTTTAATATAGACAATTTTCGAAATTGTATTCTACTTAATACGTCCGGGTCTGATGTCTTTTCTGTACGAGGAATAGAGATCGATATCGATTTTTTAGTTTAATGTGCAAATTGCGAAATCAGCACACAGCAAAAAACCAATTTTTTTTATTAGGCGCTTGTTGCAGCAGTATCTCTCGTGTAACTTGTAGAAATTATTATCAGAATACCAAAATAAAAAAAGAAAAAAAAAATCATTAGAACACTTGCCCGTAACAATCGGGTGTTCTCATTTCACCTTTCCTTGTTTTGTAAATCATCAGAACTTAGTATTTCAATGTGTTTATCAATACATAAGTACCGCCAATTTCTTCTTTTTTTTTTCATTTTCATACTTTCGGATCCGATAATATTATACCTGTTTTTTTTTTTTTAAACCTATTTTGACTGTGTTGTGTTTCCTCCGGAATGTAATAATAATTTTAAACTCGCGATATAAATTTTGAATTAAACGAGAAGATGTATCAAAATTAATCGAAATAGATAAAGAGCACTTTTCATTATTTCGCGAATAAAAAAAAGGTCGACGAAAGGCAATACCTCATTTTTAGTTTTTTTCTAACAGTATAGTTTCATTACACTGCTTTACTTTACCCCTGCGCGCCTTTTGATGGCTACAATTTTCGGTTCCATCTTTCTACACTGCACTACAATATTCTAGATATATCTTTAGCCGAAACCCACACCAGCTTTATTAGATTTATGGTCAAGAGGCCGGCTGTGGAAGTAACGTTTCTATCCTATGAATTTCAACTATGCTTCTAGCTTATGTTGTTCAGTCGACTGTGTTACTTCCATTAATTGCGGAAGTGGTAAGTTTAAAACTCCATAATCAAAAAAGTTTTAAAAAACTACGATTATCGAGTTTGTTACTCCGAGAGGTGAATTTACGTATTTCATAATTTAAATAAATTTCTGTATTTGTTTCGGTTATTAATATTTTCGTGAATTTATAATTTTATTCGAACAGCTGTAGTAGCTTCAATCGTTTACACGAGTTTTGAAAGTTTAACAGTTATCATGTTATTAGATCTTTCAGTCTGTTTTCGCGTCATCCTACTTGGGTAAAGTCTTATTTTTTCGGCACAGTCCAATTTTTACACAAAAAGATGTAGAAAAAAAGTAATTGGCAAAAAACTGCGATAAGCAAAAAAAAATCTTTTTCTGTTCGCCCTGCATTACAATTAGTAGGGATATGTACACTGAGAAGGGTTTTCAGGGTTCACCCCCCCCCCCCGAAATGTACGCAAAATAATCACTGACTGAATTAAATGAACCGAAATTCCGAATAAATTTGTTTCTTTTCAATTTTTTACAAAAGAAAAGAAAATTGAAATTTTTATGAATTCTACGGAAACGACTTTTTTATTGTAGTGTTCAAATATTGTGTATACAATAATTGACTATAAGGCTTTCTATTTATATATAATTATATTTCATGATAATAGTCCCCCCACACGCATATATATATATATAGGAGAAGGTCGGGTAGCTCCGGACGACGGGTAACCGCGGACATTTAAATTTCTAAGAAACTAAACGCGTTGCGTATGTAAAGCGTTGTTGTGAATATGCGTATTCTAGAGTAGAAACAAATTCAGCTCAGTCGCGGCGTGGGCACTGAGTAAGTAAACCGTGAGAGAGTGTTTTGTTCCCGCCCAAAATTCCTGACAAAATCAATTGAAGATTTTCAAGCACAACACGTAAATATGTTAAATTTTCTATTGTTTAATATTGCTGGAAATAGTATAAACTTACACCGGTCTTAATAGTATTTGTAACATTTCTTGTACAATTTAAGAGATGTGTTTTAAAATGTTGCATGATAACGATCGGGTAGCCTCACAAACGATAATGCCGGGTACCCCCGGACATCTTTTTATGTTTTGAATGTTGCAATATTATTTTAAAAAACTTCAATTGTTTTGTCAGTTTGCTTATTTATGGAAAGTATTTTTAACGGGTGTTACTATTTTTGCAGAAAGACCTGAAATATGACGAAATTTGAGGGAAGAATAAGTGAAAGAGGAAAATGGGACGACTATGTCTACCCGCCATTTATTGTATCGCCAAGAAAATATCACCGAAGTATACTCGTTATATTTCTTTAAAAAATTGCGATATGATTACTAATTCCTTAATTAATATGATTAAAAAAGTTTCTAATTATTTTTTAAGTTCATAATAAAGACGTATTTTTTGTTTATTAGTATTTTTATTTGCAATTCTTTTAAGCGTCCGGGGGGGCTACCCGACCTTTCGCTATATATAAATATTTTCGAAACCCCTCCAGAAATTTTGGTCTACATACGGCCCTATGTACATATATACGTATGTAAGGAAAAAGAGTTTGTTTTTCCGAGATTCACTCAAAATCTACTGAACCGATTTCAAAAATTATATTAATCAATTTCGTTAATTTTAGTTTAAAACTTTGGTGGAAGACTAAAAGCAAGCAAAAATGATGCGTCGCCGTACAGGGAGAAACCCGCGTTCTCGTGTGGGAGACAGTTGTAGGACAAAACGTTGTCAAAAGTGCCGTTATATAACATACGTTAACTTTGGGAGGAGGGTTCGACTACGGACATTAACTCTGCGCGAGTGAAATTTTTTGAACTGTCATCAATGCCTGGCAGCGGAATTCGAACTTCGTTCTACCTAAACGGAACACAATGAACTAATCTCAACTACGCCACGCACATACATTAATGATACGAATAACAAACAAAAGATATCCATTCTACAGGTTTGATGTCGGACCAAAAAAAAAAAAAAAATTGGTAAAAGAAATGGGAAAATAAACATTACCTTGTCCGTGCCAGCAAAAAAAAAAAAAAAAAAAAAAGGTATACACCGATCTCATCTGAATCTTTACTGCTCTAGTCTCCCGAATTATGCTGAAACAGCATTCATTTTTTTAAATATCTATTTGTGCAGAAATTTAACTGTGCGGAAATAAGACAGTGTTCAACTGGGACTGGCCCGTCTGTTTTGACGCCTTCTTCACGCATTGCATGTATTCTGTTTAGTTGATTTCACTGGAAACGGTTTGATGTAAGATTAAAGAAAAAAATGCGCTTAAGGAAAACCCCGTTTTTTGATCTTTTCTTTTTCTTTTTTTGGTCTGCACGGGTTTTCTTTTTTTAAAAAAATTAATTTTCGCACTCGGTTATTTTCCAAGCGGTCGAAACTAACGCTCGTCCAATAGCAAATTTACCGCCCATTCCTCTTTTTTGCGAATCAAGTTTTAGAGGGGTTTTTCGCATTCTATTCATTCGCTCGGTTTTATTTTGCGGGGTGAACTCGTCAACGCGCAACGATTTTTTTTATCCGCCCTACTTAAACATGCTCAAAGCTTATATTTTTCCTCAAAGAAGAGATCAAGCCCAAAATACATCGTAAATGAATAAAATTACCAGCGGTTTTGGGCCATTTGCAAAACGCGGACATAGAATTTTGGAGCGATTTAATTTTTAGAAAAAACGCGTATTTCGCGATGCATTCATTTTAGTTTTAACATCTTTTACTTGTTGACAACGCTATTCGGCGGGAAATTTCTTTGTAATTAACAATTTTTAAAAAAGACACACAGCATAATTAAAAACATTTTTTCTTTCTTTTCTTAACGTGCTGTATACGACGACTAGGTTAGAGGCACGGCAAAAGATTTACTTTAGCAATAGTAATAGATCTGTCTCTTTAAGAAATCTGAAAAGTCTAGAGATTATTCTTTCATCATCACTGAGAAGCTTTGTAAGAGATGAAGGGAGAGCGAATTTTTCTCTAATCATTTTGTACTGTGGACGGTCGATGAGGAGGTGTTGGATGGTCAATGGAACGGTGGATTACATTGAGGCGATACGTCCTTATGTAAAAGGTACGAATGAGTGATAGCAGTGTATGAACAGTGCGGACTCAACTAAGAGCGGTTGTTTCCTTTCTACGGCTGAATCTTACTGAGGTTAACAATGACTCTGAACCATGTTCATAATTAAACATTATTTTTGCGAATTTTAAACTTAATGTGATTTTTTCCTTACGTAATTTAAAATATTTATCGGAAAGGTAAATAATTATTGTGTCGATATCGGTGTTTCTGTAAAACCGAGCCATCCGTAATGATTAATAGAGGCAATTAAAATTTATACCGAACAAATGGGTATCTCTGATTTTTTTATTGGGAGTTTCTAACAGAATCTTTTCGGTAACGAACAACTATTAATTTTGTTTTTTATTCGTTCTTCGAGAAACAAACATATGCTCCAATCTCTTTCAGGCGACTTGCCTCAGCATTCAATTACATCACACGAAAACTTTAGTCGCTTCAATCTACTGCCCGCCCAATCAAGCAATTGACGCTGCCGATTTTAGCGGATTATTTGCTAAATTGGGTGCAAAATGGATTGTCGGAGGAGACTTCAACGCAAAAAATGAGCATTGGGGATCCAGAGCCACAAATCAAAGAGGAAGAGAATTGCTCAAATCAGTGCGCAAAATCAACGGAACGTTCTTACCTCCGCAGCAACCTACCTACTGGCCTTCAGACCCCAACAGAACTCCGGATATATTAGACTTCTTTATTGTACGAAACGTGTCTACTAACTACATGGATCTTAGAAATATTGCGGACCTTTCTTCCGATCATTCTCCTGTAATCTTATCCTTAAGTAGTACTGTATTGTTTAAACAAGGAGCGCGCGCAGGACTAACTAACAAACATACCAACTGGGACAAAATGCGAGTCACTATTGAAAACTCCATAAATCTCAAAGTAAGAATTAAATCTCCGGATGAACTAGATTTAGCGGTACACAATTTTACATCAATTGTCACCAATTCTGCTATAGCAGCTACACCTGAACAAAAGGCTGCTTCTAACAAGGAATTATTGTACCCTAGGATGGTACGGGACCTAGTTCTGAGAAGGCGAAGAGCGCGTAAGCGGTGGCAACGTACTCGTAATCCTGCAGATAAAACCATCTTCAACAAATTGAGCAAGGAAACTTCGGAATTAATTCGAAAAATTAATTTCAAGTCGCTTGATGAGTACTTACTTCATCTTTCTCCGAATGAAGAGAAAAATTACTCATTGTGGAAAGCTACGCGTAGAATCAAACATCCGCATGATACCAATATGCCCATTCGTAGCAGTAACGGAGACTGGATTAGTGGAAATAGTGAGAAAGCCGGAGCCTTCGCTTTATATTTCGAAGATGTATTTAAGCCTAACAGTATAAACTCCAATGTTGAGATTAACATCAGATCAATTGAGCCGGAGAAAATTGCACACATCACACCTAAGGAAGTGGCTAAAGCCATCAACAAATTAAAAATCAGGAAATCTCCGGGCATGGATAACATCTCAGTAAAAATTCTTCAAGAGC
Source organism: Icerya purchasi (assembly GCA_039619475.1). NCBI lineage: Eukaryota > Metazoa > Arthropoda > Insecta > Hemiptera > Monophlebidae > Icerya > Icerya purchasi. The sequence continues at coordinate 237,368,607 of CM077115.1, read as the reverse complement.
TTCCTAAAAAAGCCATCACATATCTAACTTATATTTACAATGGCATACTAAGAATTCTCCATTTTCCTGAGCAGTGGAAGATAGCCAAAGTCATCGTTATCCCTAAACCTGGGAAACCTCAAGAGCTAATGCAATCCTACAGACCAATCTCTCTCCTGCCAGTTGTAGCCAAAATCTTCGAAAAACTTTTTTTTCTTCGACTTAAAACTATTATTGATCGCGCTGCAATTATCCCAAACTGGCAGTTTGGATTTCGGAGCCAGCACTCGACCATACAGCAAATCCATAGGGTTACTCAAATAATAGAGCGGTCCTTCGAAGACAAACAATTTTGTTCAGCGATATTCCTAGACGTTGAGAAAGCTTTCGATCGAGTTTGGCACGAAGGCCTCATACACAAATTGAGCAGTATTTTACCTCACAATTATTGCGAAATCCTGAAATCATACTTATACAAAAGAAGCTTCAAAGTTGAATTCAAAGGATTCATATCAAATCGTCATATGATACAGGCAGGAGTCCCACAAGGAAGCGTACTGGGTCCGATTCTATACCTGGTTTACTCTGCTGACACTCCTACGGTTCCTTCAGTTACAGTCTCCATGTTTGCAGATGATACTGCTCTGCTATCAGTTAGCAGTTCCTATGAAACTGCAGTCAAAGATCTGCAGCTAGCTATCGACGAAATTTGCGCTTGGGCAAAAAATTGGAAGGTTCAGTTGAATGAGCACAAATCTATTAGAGTGGATTTTTCCTTGCGCTCCGCCCAGTATATCCCGTCAACTGTGAATGGGAAGCTCATTTTGAATAGCGATTCGGCGAAATATTTGGGGATGCACCTTGATCGTCGGCTAAACTGGAAGCATCATGTCAAAATCAAACGCCAGGAACTTTGCATTCGATTACGCGAATTATACTGGCTGCTCGGATATCACTCTTCCGTTAGCTTAACTAACAAACGGCTGATATACCTATCGATCCTAATGCCTATCTGGAGTTACGGTATTCAACTCTGGGGTACTACGAAAAGGTCGAACAAGCTCATAATCCAAAGATTTCAGAATAAAGTACTTCGCCTGATAACCAAAGCCCCTTGGTATATTCCTAATACTGTACTACATCGCGACTTAAAAATCCTGGACGTTGATGGAATTGCCAGTCTCCACGCCGGGAAGCACGTGACAAAACTTTGCGGTCATTCAAACCCAATCGTAGCTGCGCTCCTCAATACAAAAGGAGATACTCGTAGATTAAGGCGGATCAAACCGCACGAGATCCTATAAACCGTTATACTTTTATCGTATATATTCTTATGTATAAATAGACTTATCTAAACTTAAGCGCATACAGTTATAGCTCTGAGATAAGGCAGTGGCCGAATCTTCACCTACGCTAGTTATTCTTGATTATTAAAATTATTGTGTGTATGCCCTAGGGCAGTTCAATATAGCAAATAAACAAAAAAAAAAAAAAAATTCGTTCTTCGAATCGATGATGGCTCTTAGAAAGGTACATTGGAAGTCAGCCCGGGGGTTTGACCACCACCTGCTAAAATGGACCTTCCGGATTTTTTGCCTGGTCAAAGATGACGTTAAAGAAGTTAGAAAAGAAAAGGGTAATGAATTATAGCTTGTGAACGGCTTGATCCGAGATAAAAATGGAAAGGCTATATCTGTTTTCTCAGGACACCGAGACAACGGTGTACCGTGTGTTAAACTTTATCAGACTTCGAAAGTAATTAAATGGCTTAAGTCAGACAAAAAAAACTAAAAAAAAAAAACGAAGAAATTTCTTAGTAAAGTCACTAGCCCCCCGCCAACAAAAACATATCCGAAACGTTCCTTGGTAATTGCGCGCGGTCTTGCCGGAAACCAAGATAAGCTATCCCAACAAGCTTATTTTTTTAGCCAGATAAAGCGTTGTACGATGCCTAAACTTTTACAGATCTGCCTCGAACTTACTTTGTAACAAATAAACATCTACAAAGTACTCATTATTCGGGTTTTTTTCCTTTTTTCTTTTTATGTATTTATATATTCTCCGATATTTCATTTTACGATGATTTATTTTGTAATAACAGAATCCGATACTGCGTAAATCGATTGTTCCGTGATGGAAATTGTATAGAAACATAATTAATAATAACTAAAATAATGCAAACGTGTTGAGATGAACGAAATTTTATTATTTTAGTTTTTATGAATAATATTTCTATATAATAAAAAAAAAATTGTCCAATCAACTGGCTGTAGTAATGTAGATTTTCTTTTTTTTTAATAAAATCACATATTATCGGTTTGCTAATTTATGTATTTATTACGCGTGTATTTATTTATTAAGGAACAACTTTGTGTCTCTGAAACGTGGAAATGTAAAGTTCGAAATGTACATGTCAAAAATATTCAAAATCAGACTATTTTTAAAATTCAATTTAATTATGTTATTGATTTTCAAAATTCGCTCATTGTCAACAGTACTATTTACAGTATTTTTGTATTTAAAAACACCGGGGTTGAACTTCGCTCGGGTCTTAGGAGCAGAGTTCCTAGGAATTTTATAAACAATAACCTCTCCACAGTTTAAATCGGATAATTACGCACTATGAGAATAAAATCTCGTTAATAAAATTGAGAGGTGTTTTTTAAGGGAAAACTTAATTCGGAGATTCTAATTGTGTGTAAAGATGTTTAGAAATTTCATAGTTTTTTTCAAAAGGGGGGGTCAGCAGGGTAAATATATCTTGCTTTACTGCCAAAGTAAGGTCGCGATAATCAAAAACATAATAACATAATCAAAATATAATCGATAACATAATCAAAAACATAATCAAGAAAAAAAAAAAAAGTTCGGATAATAGTCAATTGTCAACTAAAAGAATTCGAGTGTCAAAAAGCCGATAGTAACTCGTGCTTATTTAGGACGCTTTTTTATAACCGACTTTATAGTCTCTATTTCGGTAAATCAAGCAAGGCCCTCTGCCTAAAGCTTATAATGCTATGCTCCGGTAATGATTTTTATTTTAATTGCACTACATTTTACAAAGGCTAATTCATGTTCTCACTCCTTGGTCTCAAAAATCACATATCTCGGTATATCGATAAAAGATGATGAAAGAAATGACGAAGAAATTGCGGTAAGATCCTTGAATGATTCAGGAAGGACGGAGTAATGACAACTACAATTTAAAAAAAAGCTACTTCCATGTTACACGTATGGTCTACGCTACGCGACCGAAACATGTATGTTCTCAAAAAACACAGAGAGGAAACAGGATCCGAGATGCGGATAGACAGACGGATGCGCAGAATAAAATGGACGGAAAAAATAACAAATGTGGAAGCGCTGAGACGTACTGGATTAACCGAACCGATTTTACTGGCCGCCATGGAGAAAAACAAGGAAACGTTTATAAAAAGAAAAATGCAGATCGATGTCATGTTTCGCGCTTGATCGTTAATGGTAACATATCGGGTAAAACTCCAGCTGAAGGAAGAAAGCGGTTTAATATTAAGGCTCGGGTATAGCACACGTATAACTAACATTATATATTGTAATAGTGTAATGCTTGTTGCAGCTACCTTCGGTCACGGAGTAGCCAGCTACTAAATAAATTAATTCACGTAATCATTGATTAATAATCGAATTAAGTGTTTCGAATATTATTGTTCTAGACATCGTGAACTGAGCAACCGGAAATGTACAAAAATTTTTGTTTTTTCCTATCTACTAGACGGTGTCATGTTCATAACGATCTTCGGTTTTTATTTTTACGGTTATTGCACTCGACCTAGAACGATAGTAAAAGATCCGCGATTAATAAATTATTTAAATTTCTAAATACGTCTAGATGATTAACTCGTTTTTTTTTTCACTAGTGCATTATGCATATCTTGTTATCTAGCATTTTCCTTTGATTATTTACTTTGACACGGGTTGTTGTTACTCGTTGGTTTAAATTCTTTTAACAGTTCATTTAGAAAGAAAAAAAAAAGCAGTTTTTTCAGTCGAAAATAATATGAATTTATGACAACGTATTCTTGTTTCTTTGCCGCATAATAATTGTAGTAGTATACACTTCAAGTTGTCAAGTACCGATGCACCGGTCTTTTCAGAAACATGGAAGACCTTTAAACTACCACTCTAAGCCTAAACACTTTCGTATCGGAAAACACATACACTTCTCTTACACGATGACGTAATTATGCAGACACAAAACTAAGCACCAGCTCCAGTCACGTTCCTGATTAAAAAACGACTCTGCCGTTTTCACGGAAGCAGTGAAATCAAAAGTGACGTCATAAACCGAAAGGGAAAATCTGGTTAAAATAACATTTTCATTTGTTTTTTTTTCTCTCTAAACGTCTACGTAATAATAACGAATTCCGAGCTGCTGTTCAAACTAAAAACTTTGGCAATGGAAGCAAAAAGTTACCGAGAAGAAATATGTGATAGAACTACTCGCAGTGGGAAATGGGCACTACTAGTAGGAAGTAGCTTCGGTGGTTAATGCAGCCTAAAGGTAAATTCAATGATTGATGAGGAGGGCAGCAGCCGATCTGGCTTGCGACACGTTCACACTGGCACAAACACGCGCGTGTTTGCACACGCGTGTAGATAGTTGCTGAACAATGTGGCGATACTGTCGCCTCACCCCAGGGAAATTGCACGGTTTAAACGGCGAAATTAACGCTGGTTAAAGTGTCCGGATTAGCGCCGGCAGATACACAGCCAGCTGGAAAAGTAAACTCCTCCAGCGCGACCGGGCACACTCCATGTAAACAACTTCACGGTTGCTTCGGCTGAAGTTTAAGGGGAAAGCAGCGCGCTTCTGTTTATAAATGACTCGCCAGGGTCCGGCAAAAAACAGCAGCAAAAAAATAAACATACAAAACAAAAAAAATGCTCCAAGTGCCACCGGCCCCAAATGTATACGTTGCAAGGGAAACTACCGACGGAAACAACCCTGGATAATATACCTGCTGGATTAATAAGCCAGCTTGTTGTGAAGTTTCCGGCTAAATCTCCGCGACATTCCTTTCTTATTGATTAGCCTTCGGAAGGTAGAAGTTGTTATAGTTATCCGAAAAATCGTTGTAGGTAATTTTATAGTACACACTTGTTATCGTATATATATATATAAATCACCAAAAAAAAAAAAAAATATATATATATATGCTTCTTTTTTCTTTTTTTTTTTTAAATTAACGCCGTCAGATTTAACATTCCAAGTCCTTCAAAAATGGAATCGTAATGGTTTCGAGAAAATTTGGTTTTGCAGATTAAAGAAAATATCACAAAAAAACATGATTATTTCGTAAAAACAAATCTGACATGGAATTTAGTGGCTATCATTTTTACCCACTGAAGGCTGGGTGGAAAAGGGAAAGATAGAATATAAGATGTGGATAATAAGGAGTAAGAAGGTCGAGTTTTTAAAAATATAGAACACAAAGTTCGATAGAAACAATGTCATCCTCTTAAGGTATTTTCTTTTCCGTAATTTTCTAAAAACTTCCCCTAAGCCGTAATTAAACATTCTACAGCACTATCAATTCCGTATTTCCTACCGATATTAACACCGATGGTTTGAGGGGGCCTGGTGGTATCGGAGCTTCTTTCATCCTTCCTGATTTTAACTGATCAAAATCTTTTCGTCTTCCTTATTTCGGTTCCATATTCATAAACGAATTATTGACTATTCTTCGCTCTATTATTTTCATTTTTCTCCAATTCTTTTTTTATTATCTCTGACTCCTTGAGCGCTTTTCAGACCATATCTTCTCCCCTTCCTGATTATTCGTATGACACTTGATTATCCTCCGTATCTCTCCATTCGATTAACCAATTGATATGCCCCGTAGATGCCTAGCCACTCGGTGGGCATATTTGGTAATGAAGCGGCTGATTCCTTGGCTCGGTTTGTTGCTTCTTCCTACTTCTTTTCTTAAGAAAAATCCCATCCGCTAACCTCTTATCGATATGTAAAAGCTTCCATATCAAGTATTGGTATCGGACACCTATGCTTCCTCTTTTTCTAATAATTATTCATTTCATCTGTCTGTTCATCCTGCTCTTCCTCCTTATTCATGGTTTCTTTTGCATCCCTTTCTTCGATGTTCTGACATTTGCGTTGTTCGTATGCGTTTTATTGGACATTCTCTACTGCCTTCCTCCAGATTTTACTTTTCTCTGATTTCCACCCCACACTGTCCTCTCCGTCCTGATGATACAGTTATTAGCGACGCCGATCATGTGTTCTTCCAGTGTTCATCTCTTTCTGTGGAGCACTTTGTATTCCTATTCGTTGAGGCTTCTTGGATTTCCTACTCCTTATTGTGCTTCTTATATCCTGTCTTTTCCTTCCCTGTTAGTTATTCCTGCTATATTGGTTGCTTTTTATGAAAGATTTCTGATCGGATTAAAATATAACCGGCTTATTTCCTTTCTATTTGTTTCTGGCTGAAGGTCACACGAGTTCAATAGGGTTAAAAAAAAAATAATCAGCGTTACGAATACATTCGGGCGTATGGGCAATCTCTGGGGAGGAAACCGGGAAAAATCGAAAACCATTTAAAACGTAGGCTAATAATAAAAATAACAATAAAACATCTCGAATTAGAAAAAAAAGACCAGGTTAGACCAAAATGGATGAAAAGAACGATACAAAAGGAAGAATTAAAAATATCTGACACCGAAAAGTTAGGGAACTTTTTAGGCCGAGGCTAAGGGGGGATTTTTTAAAAAGAGGAAAGGAACAGCCCCGGTCAAGAAATTTGTCGTTTCAATTTTTCAAAATTCATATGGCGTGAAACTCACAGCGAAAGTAACGAGAAGAAAGAAAACGGTTAATGTAACGTGCGAAAAGGATAAAATCGCACTGTAAATAACGGAGTTTTTATGAGCGAGGAAGTGAATATATGGACAGTATAAAACATGGAATAAAAATCGTTATACAGACATTTTTCATACTTTCGTTCTGAAGAAAAATTTTGATTCGAAAGTTTTTTTACGTTGTGAATACCAGTATAATGTCGCAAACTTCACAATAATATGGGAAATTATGCACATTTCGCGAATTGCAATTATACTATTCGTGAGATAAGCAAAAAATCCGTGAATTTTGTAGCATTATCTAAATATAACCGGGAAGTTATTGCGATATACTGTTAGCTTGTTTCCGACTATTTTTGTTACACGCAGAATTTTTTTCATCGTACAGATTCGCAGTACAGAAAAAAGCTGAAATTATGTAATTCGAAGTAAATATCAGTGAAACCATGTGCTAGCAAGACTTTTCCGGTAAATGCTTGTTATCGCAAAGATGGTTTACTACAGTTTCCGTTGTTTCTTACTGAACGATTATTATGTATTTTTTTTCGTGTACTAGGATATTCTCGGCCAATGTGATGATCAAAAATTTCATCATCGCCCAAAATTGCATTCTTTAAGTGCAGCTGGAATTTCTTAACTATTTTGAAAGTAACACCTGCGACTCTTACAAGTCGCAAATCAATTATATCGTGGAAATTGTGAAGAGTGTCAAATAAATTTAGGTTTGGCTTTTATAGATTATACAGAAATATTTGAAAGAGGGGTAGAGCAAGGAGATCCACTCCGGCCAATTCTATTTATTACAGCGCTGGAAGAAATTTTTTAGGAAAAGGAGGATAAACGAAAATGGAAGATAATATAATATTGGCTAATGATGTTTTGATATCTGGAAATATCTAAAGGACTTAATGAATGAGTTAAACGAAGCAACGGGGAGTGTTGAGGTTTGATAGTGTACATTAACAAAAAAAAAAAAGTATTTTAGAAGTACAGAGAACATAATAGTAGCGAATGCGGTAAAAATTGAGAAGGTAGAAGAAACTGTTTACTTTTGCGTGTCAAACTATATTATGCAATCGGGTAGAGAAGGAAAGAAGTCGCAGAATAAACGAAAAATACACGGGTACTTCTCCATTACGGCGATCTGTCCTCAGCTAGGGGCAAGATCGAAAAAATATGTTGCGGCTATAAAAAACACCCCAATGCTGCGAAACTGGAAAACTAGGTTTTTAATTTATTTCGATTTTTAAAAAATTTTTAGTGTAAAATTTAAAATGGAAATATTAAAAATTTCAGAGTGGTACATTCGCGTGAAATTTTTCACGAATAATTCTCGAAAATCGACACATTTTTTTTTTTTTTTTTTTTATTATAGGTAAAGAAATTATAAAAACGTTTTTAGCCATAAAAACCGTTAATAAAATTATTGAAAATGTTATAATTAATTCTAAAAAAATTAGTTATAATTTATTTTCACTTTATAACATTATTATTAAAAAGAAATAGAAGAGGTTTTTTTCTTGAAATTTCAGCGTTGTACAAATATTTATTACCAGTCAAAAGAACCAGTCTTTTGTTGATTTTTTCTCCTTTCCAAATTCTCGCGAAAGGCACCATTGTCCCCCTTCTTAAGGAGCGCGCTCGCATTTTCCATTGCTATTGCGACGATTTTCCCTCGACACGTATAGTCTGTAGAAATCTGTCGAAAAAGAATCCTTGGATTCATCAACAGAAAACGGTTGTGTAAAATTATCCGATCGATTATTAGCTTTAACTTTTCACTGGTGCAGACCCGTCAATCGGTCATTCAGCAGGTTTCCCGTTTAAATTTCAGCGCAAGAGGACCTACCATCAGCAACTCAGTCCGTTGGAATATTTATTTCCGTGTTTAATATGATTTTTCGGAACTACTCCATAAATAAAATAACGTTTCTTCACCAGGAAGTGGATAATTCGTTACTATTTGAAATTTCTTCGCCGCGATCGAATTAACATGTTTCGCGTTTCCATGCAGATTTTCCCGATTCATTTCGATACGGGGGAAAGTGCGAAATCGCAAAAAACCAGTTTTTCAGCAATTTCCAAAAAAAAATTTCTATCCGCAGAATTTATTAAGACGCGTCCGAACTACGTCGTCGACCGGACCGGAGTAATAAGCTGACGTTGTTGTGCTTGGTCATGATTACATATATTTCGGAACTGAGATAAGTAGCTCAATAATCAGTGTACTTGGGAAAGGTAAAGCGAAAGGGATTTCGAGTGAAAAAAGTCTCGCAACACAAGCAGAGAGAAGCAGCTGGAGTGGGGTTGAACATTAAGTCCAGCTGTTCGGCTGCAATAATAACGAGGAATTAAGTTGACATGTCATACATCAAACGGGATGTCTGGTCCAGTCTGCAACGGCTAGCGGCTAGTTTTTACGGCACAGATCTCCTCTAAATCCCTTCAATTAGAAAACCTCGCCTCCAGTCGGTCGCTGGACTGCTTCCCCGAATTTCTGGCACGCTCTCCATCTTCGTCACCTTCACTTTAGGCAATGTCGTCCACTGCGCTAAATTCTACAGCGAATAATCAGTCACGTCCGTTCGAACGCCGCGAATTCTATTAATTTACCGCCTAAACCGGCCGTACCAGCGCTATCATAACAACCGTAGTCTACAAACTCCGCTCTTCTCACATTAGTACGTCACTTCTTTTTGTCGTAGGAGGGCAAAACGCAAAAGTAAATTTCCTCTAAATGTCACAGAACTATAGTGCGATTTTCACCGAATGCCTTAACACGGCGCTTAATCGTTTTAGAAGGAACATTTTCTTAAATCAGACAGACCAAAACCTGAGAATTGTTAATAATCGAAAAAAAGCTCGAAATTACCGAATAATGCTTTTAAGCAAAAAGCACCGACAATAATATCACGGCGGCTTGTTGAAATTCCGTTTTTAAATTTAATTTACATTAAAAAAAAAAAAAAAAAAATTAATACCGAGTTTGCGCCTACCCTACCGGAAAACGAAAAAGAAAATGCTTTCGCTTTATTTAACCTGTCGGTAGAATTAACAAAGTGTGAGAGGAGACCTATACGCCGATACTATCCAGTTAGATACTGGGAAAAATCTTATACGTTAGAGAACACGGTCAGTCTGGAAATGCGTGTACGGATCAAAATGCTCGATCTACCTTGAACCGCGGAGCCAATACGCGTCAATTTGGAACTTGATTGGCCAATCTTCGATGCGCACAAGTCGGATATGACATTATTTTGGACGCGTGTTGAGGAGGCTAAGGAAAATGGCGATTATAGAATGGAAAACAACTCTGTAGGAGAAGTTATGGGCCCCAGATAACTTACGCAAAGACCGATTCATACGGGAAAGGGAAAAATCGGGGAATTGCATCATAGGCCGGATGAAATGTGTTACTCAATTGAAATATGTTAGTTAATTGATGGTATAGATAAAAAATTCGACTAAGCTGATTTATCGCGAGACTATTAATAGTGTCAGGGCTCGAATTGAGAAAAACTAGTGAAAACAGTAAAAAAATAACCGGGTACTGAAATTACTGCGGGACGGATTTCTCGGAGATAATTAAAATTAACAAATAATAAGATAATTTACAAAAAACAGAACTTCTGTAGGGAGAGTAAAAAATGTGCACTTATATTAAATTTGTAATGGGACATATTATGGTCCTTTCAATCGATGGTCATGCGTCCAATCTATGGCCGATTTCGTTAGCCTTGTTTTCGGAATAATACAGCTACGATAAGAAATGGAACGGTGGTTAGCAAACTCAAATTTCTCTTGTACGTGTAAAAGTCCAAAAATTTATTTATCAAATTTCATAACTGATTGCGATTTTAAGACGTATGTAATAAATATATTAGCGATTTAAATTGCATTGATTTACTTCTGGGATATTTTCGGGAAAAGCCTATCTTCAGCTGAAAAAATAGAAGTTACAACACGAACGCAAAGCGAATAAATATTGCGAACATGCTTCGCGTTGTAATTTTTATTTTCCCAGCTAAAGATGGGATTGCCAGAAAACATTTCTCAATATATATTTCTACTTAATCGGCTTGTTTGCTATTTCATATATACATCGTGAAATCACATTATTACTTTTGTAGAAAATTATATATTTGAAAACTGTAAGGGATCATATAATATGAGGAAAATTGTATATTAATTATAACGTAATTCTTAGGCCGACCGACCCCCATTAGAAAAAATGTTCCAATTTTAGGTAACGAAAAAATATCCCAATTTTAGGTAACGAAAAAATGTCCTAATTTTATGTAACGTTTGTAATATTTTAATTTTGACCGACTTCCAAAAAGAAGAAGGTGTATCGTCGCGTTTTTTGTTCTTTTTTTTATGTTTGTTCGCGCAAAACTTACATTTATATAGATCGATTTTACCGATTCTTCGACCTTCAGAAAGGATACCATTCAACTTAGGTACCATGTGAGTAAATATGAAAATTGGTGAACATAAATGGAGTATTCGTCAAAAATAAAGAATTTTTTATTAAAATGCTATCAATTTTAAAAATTACCATGGAAATTTAGCTTTGTTACTGAGTTCCAAAAAGAAGGAGGTTACACGTTTGTCTCGTTTTTTTTTGTTTTTTTTGTTTTTTTTACGTTTATTCGCACATAACTAATATTTACATGAACCGATTCAGAATTACGTTGTAAATTTTGATCACTTTGTACAAAGTATAGAAGAAGAGACAGAAATGTAAGCAAGAGAGGTCAAGAGGCGCAGCCCCTTGCGGGACCAAAATGATCGAGTTGATATATATATATATATATATATATATATATATATATATATTCGCATATGTGTAATTGGGTCTCCGGAAATAGCTCTGACGATTTTGACGAAATTCACGATTAGGTGTTTTTAGTGGTTTAAATGAATCGATTAAGATCTTTTCGTCGACGAAATTCTACGAAACGAGCAATTATAAAGGGGGGAAGCATCATTTGTATTGAAGTACTTTCGCGTTGTACAAAAAATGAAATTAAAATTCATAAGTCAGAAATGTTATTACATATTATCATCCGTCTTTAAATCGAGAGTTGCGAATCTTACGAATAAAATTTGATTCATCCGCAACTTCGAAGTGAATCCGAGCAAGCCTCAGCCACACTGACTGAGATATAGTTAAAAATAGAATACCATCTAAATGGCCACATCGGTGATTAAGGTAACCGCCTTAAATGTGGGCATATACATTTTGAGCTTATCAAACTAACAACGTTTTCGAAAAAAAGTGATGATGTAATATTCGTTCGGATGTGACCAATTCGTGGTTATCTGTGTAAATGTGTTTAAAAATCCGATATTAAATAATTCATCTAGTGTTATTTGTTCCGTACGTATTATCAACATTGAGCTTTCTTCTTCCCCCCCCCATAATTTTGTCTTTTAATTTTCGGCATTTAGTGTCAATTTGCCTAATTATCTATTAATTGGCAGCGCGGGAGTCTAGTAGTTAAAGGGTGCTTGGCTACCAAACCAGAGGCGTTATAGGTTTCTAAGGCGGTCCCAGGTATATATATATATATATGTATATATACCTAATCTGAAATCGAACATTAGTTACATCAGAGAAATCTGCGTAAGGAAAGGCGGATTATTCTTAGTAGAAAGAAACTGACCCAAATATTCTCTTCAGATCCGTTAGATCCTTAAGAATATTTTGAAAAGCTTAATTCTGCAATCCGTGATACCGTATCATGGATATGTGGAACTTACTTTACTTATTTATTAATGCACTAATTTTCCAGTCAGTATGCATGGTATTTTTTCAAGCGAACGTACTAGTTTCAAACGTGCGATGTGTTTATACAGTGAGTCTTCCCCTGTAGTAACACTAAATTCTGCCCGAAAAAATTCATCGATTAAAACGCTTCAATATACTTAGTGAAAATATAATTAATGGCTTGTCGCACACGAGGCTCGTCGCAAATGAGACGATACCGAATTGTTATACTTTTTTTTTTCCATAGAATTTTATCAAAATTATATTTAATAATAATGTTTAAGCTTCGCTATACATTTCTTAGCCGAGTTTATCGAGTTCGTTCAAGTGACCGTTAAGAGCGAGTGCGGATTAGTTTATCCACACATCGAACAACAAAACGAAAAGGAAGAATTGTATCCTTTTCGGCAAATTACTTACCGAGAAAGACATAAGGATAGTACAAAACCTCTCGATGAGCAAAAGAAATTTAGTTTCGAATTAAATTCGAGCGAATGAGTAGGTGTGTATCGCCACTTAGTTTTTCCCGACTCGATCATTTACCAAATTATTCACACTAATCATCTTGATGGAATATTTTTCTTTACCGAATCTTCGTTTAAAATCCGCTATATCGAACATTAATTAAATAACCGAAACCGGTTCCGAGAATTGTTCGCAACCTAATTATAATCGCATAAAGGAAAATTATACCGAATTTAGGCGACTCAAATTAATCGGTTCGGCAAAAATAACGAAACGGGAGTTTGTAGTTTTTACGCTGGCTATTCGCTTGTTTCCTTTTTTTTTTCGTATACAGTTTAAATACCCGGGGAATTATTAAATTGCACGCTCGTCCGGGAAAATATGATTAAATTCAAAAACTAGGTTGGCAGAATTTACACGAAAAATGTTAGTTTCACTAGAATACTCAGTATTTGAAACTTGTAATTCAATTTTTAAGTAAGTTAAGTTTTTTCTTAATAATAACAAAAGTGATAAATTTTAATAATTTCTAACTTTGATACGCTTAATGATAATAATAAGTCTACGGAAAGAGTATGGCGCTCGCGGTATAGTAAGAGCCATGGAGTGATTCCACCGGCGATTTTTGATTCTTAATATTTTTATGAAGATGATGATGGTGAATTTGAGATTTGTTAGCCAAGTATTACTGAAATAAACATAAAGCAATTGCCTTGCATATAGGCCTCAAAATAATGTAGCCGCCAATATAGTACGGCGTCAAACATTAATTAATTCTACTTATGACAACGTTATATGTTCTCCTCCTACTTATACGCAGTCTTAAAAATATTGAAATATTTCCAAAAATTGAAAGCTAAAATTTCACGCGATCGCGACGATGTACCGATAAAAACCGCTATTATTTCACAATCTTGGAAAGTCGTAGAACGTTTCTTTTCAAGCGAATAATGTAATTTTAGTCCACGTGGCAACTTAAGCGGAAAGAGTTATTACGTAAATAATAATATAATTCTTGAGCAGCAATTTAGTTTCGGACCAGGGACTACACACAGTATCAAACTGCTGGCATATAAATAAATGCGCAGGATTAAAATTTCATTTGTCATTTAATATAGCATTTGCCCTAGGACACAGGAGGCTAATTCGATGTTAACATCTAAATTTCCAAAACATTTCAACTAATCAGAAGCTATCCTGGAAGCAATCGGGGAACTTTTTACATTTCCGTGCAAGATGTTAAATAACTGTCCCCGGTCGCACGGGGATGTACTCGTAAGTTTCTCTTTTTGGAGTGGCAACAACACGCAATTCTGTTTTACACGCACATGATGCTACGTTATAGCTAGTATAAAACATTCTCTGTTCATATATTAATATCGATATAATAATAAATTTTTATCTATAGAATTTTTATATACCTTTCCAGACCGCCGCTGAACGAGCCCGAAAGAGAAAAGGGATCGTTGAAAATTGATCAGAAACAAAGGGTCGGTGGGGATTCAGGCTGTTTCGTTGCAAACGGAATTACGAATTTTTCCCGGGCGATCTAGCTAGCGGCGTAGTATGGCGAAAAGTGACGACGGTGTGGGAAATAAAAAATAATCGAAAATCGACGAGTTCTGCATAATAGCAACGTAACCGTAGCAACAGGAGACCGAGGCAACTTGTAAGTCTCCGGAGAAAATATATGCGTTGGAATTCGCTTTTACACGGCTTGTGTTGTCGAGTTTATCTTAAAAATTGACACAATATCTCTAATCATCGAATTCCCGATGGATCTGTCCTGTCGCTACCCCGCCTTCCACGCTCCGCAGAGAGTTAACAAACATGTGTCCCTCGCGCCTCATACCACCGGCCTTCGTGGACACACATAGTTCTTATTCTATTGCACCGATCGAAAACATGTTTATACAGTTCGAACCTTTTAGCCTACGATCTGTCCCGCCGATCTCTGTGTAAAAGAAAAAAAAAAATTCTCACACCTTTCCGCTTAGCTGTATTTCCTGCTGCTTTGTCGTTTCCTGTTCGTCTTCTTGTTTTCCTATTCGAGTATTATTGTTCGCGATTTCGACCGCATACTTCGCTTTTTCATTGTTGTCTCGAAAATTACCGGGGAACTGAATAAAAACGCGAAACATATTGCCTGCCAAGGGTCCTGCTTCTATAATTTTACATTCACAGGATTCTCATTATTGCGAAGAAATTGTTTTATTCGTATATAAACCGGCTATCGGAATTACGTTTTTTTGTTTCTTACTGCATCTGTTAATCTCTTTGAAGCAATAAATGATTTGATTTTAATTAATTATTATTATTATTATTTAATGAGTGTCGCGGATCACACAAAGCTTAATACCCGTCTCTGGGTGTCCAACATTTCTTGTCGTGCATGAATTTTTCACACGTGTATACGTATAATTATGAAACGATGTAGATTACGCACCGTGAATTTACAATATTAACTTACTATAGGTGTGTATACACATAACGTAGAAATCTTGTTACACATCTTACTGTATTTTTTCGAAACAATCTGATGAATGTGTGTATTTGCTGCCCATGAATAATCCATATTCCGACGTTAATTTTTCCATGCACTTAAGATTTTTTCAAACAGGTATGGGTGGGGTCGTATCGTTTCGGCCTCAACGATTCCGCTTCAACGATTCCGCCCCTGATACGTTTCGGCCGCGACACGATTCGGCCTCGTCCCTTTTCCAAGTAGACCTAGTTTAGTGTTAGTGAGTTTTCAATTTTTTTTTCTTCAGTTAATATCAAATTTAAGGCGTAAAATAATCATTGAATCAAAAAATCATAAGCGCGAAATTAGGAATTAATTTGTTTAGAAAATAAATCGGTAGTTTTTAATGTTTTTTTTTTTTTCATTCACATATCGCTTAAAAAATTATTTCCTCTTATGAAGAAATACTAATCATATAATTAGAAGGTTATTTCAATAAATAATTTTTGAAAAAAATTAGTTAATCACGGCAATAATTTCTCATTATGACATATTTTTTTTCTTTCAAGGAAAAGCCATGTGCTTCATAATAAATTTTTACATGCCCAAAAAATGAAAAATAAATTAACTACTAATTCGAAAAAAGCAAAATTGATTTAGCATCTGAATTTTATTGAAAAAATTTGTTTGTTAGTCTTAAAAAGTTATTCTTCGATTTTCATGTTTATTTTTAACGGGAACCATATTCGTTTGGGCTTAATTGACTAGTTGATTAGCCTTAGAGAAAATTATTTTAAAAAACTTTACAGTTTTTAATTTAGTATTATGTAAATTGAAATTACGGTAATTCATACTTATCACACAGAATTCTTGGCGGTTGATACATCATGCTCAACTGCCTTCCGTACACGTGAAAACAATTATCTTTTATTATTTTTTATGTTTTTAATTTTTTTCTAAAATATATAGTCACCTGAAAAATAAATAGTTTAGATTTAGAAATTTTTATGTAACATAGTTCAATCACTTAAAAACTGTTATTCTTATTAGCATGAAATCTACGTGAGCAGGCAGCAGTGCATGCAGTCAAGTTAGTAAAACTGGCTGCTGGCACGGCTGTGTATATATATGCAGAAATCACCGAAACGATCAAAAATGGTATTTTTAAGACACTGTAACTTTTTCTATAATGTAGATTATGATTTTCAAAATTTGCCGTAAAATTTAATTTTTCTAGAAATTTCCAAAATTTCAGCATTGTACGATTAACCTAAGCCGAGATCGAACACCTCATTTCAAGCAAAAAAGTGATATACAATATATACATGTATATATATATATATAAATAAAACTCCGACATTTTGGCCTCGCAAGGGGCTGTGCCCCTTGACCCCTCTTACTTTCATTTCTGTCTCTTTCTCTTTTATACTTTGTATAAAATGATCAAAATTTACAACGTAATTCTTACTGACATCAACACAAAAAAAAGTAACATAATCACAAAAATCCTATTCTAACATTTAACTTTCATTACATAAAATTAAGATATTGTTTCATTACATTTTTCGTTACATATTTCGTTATATAAAATTGTGACATTTTTTAAATAACAATAACAAAAATCCTATAAAATATAATAAACGTTACATAAAATTGGGACATTTTTTTGAGACATTTTGCGTTACATAAAATTAGGACATTTTTTCGAATGGGGGTAGCCTAAGAATTACGTTGTAATTAATATATATATATATTCACTTAAGATTACCAAAATACACAGCAACATCTACTGGACTTAAAACGCTGAAATTCGGTATTCAGACAACCTTACTACGCGTAATAAACAGAAAAATTATAAAATCGAAAAATTTCCAAATATGAACCCCAAAAATAGATTTAAAATAATTGAATTTTGAAATGACTCTTTAAAACAAAAATTTACAGCCAAGCCTCTATGAAACATAAAACGTTCAAATTAGGCATGTGCAACACTCGTAGCATGTAAATATAATAAGAAAATTGAAAAAATTGAAAATTTATGAATGCAGATCCTCAAATGGAATTAAAACCTCAAATTTTGAAATATTTCTATAAAAATTGAAATACTCAGAAAAATCAACAAGAAACGGAAAGCTGAAATTTGAGATGTTCAACACTTGTAACTTGTAAATAACAGGAAAATTACGGAACCCGAAAAATTTCATATAGGAAACATTGACCCAAATTTTAAAATTTTGACGTATTTTCGCAAAATTAAAATACCCAACAAAATCTGCAAGACATAGAAAGATGAAACTTGGTATGTTTTTATACAAAATCACAAAAAAGGGGTTCAAAAATTGATTCTGTGAGAATCAAAGTATCCAGCCTGATCTACAAGAAGCAAAATGCTGAAATTTGGTATGTTAAACACTTGTAAATTGTAAATGGCAGGAAAAGTACAAAATCTGAAATACTTTACATAGGAATCCCTGAAAGAGTTTCAATTTTGAAATTTTCGCTTATTTTCCCAAAAATCAAAATACTCGACAAAATCTACAAGACGTGTAGAAAGTTGAAATTTTGTATGTATAATACTTCTAATTTGTAAATAACAAAAAAAAGTTATGAAACTTGAAAAATTCTGTATGTCCCAAATTTTGACATTTTTATGTGTTTTCGTAAAAATCAAAATTCCTTTATCAATACCCAAATCGTTCTATCATAATACTAACAGTATGTGAAATAATATATATAACGTGTAATGAATAAACTTTGTATACAAAAACTAGCGATATCTCTACAAAAACAAAATACTGTAAAAATATGTGATATGAAAAATTAAGGGCCAAGTTATTTATGAATTCTATATATGTTCATCATCAGTTTGTATTTCCATATTAATTATATATTTCTTAGATCCCTATTACTTTTTACACGTTATAAAAATGAATAACTAAATATATTTAGTTGATACATTAATACTGAAAAAGATTTATTTAGATATTATTTTGTTTTATCAATCTTGGCGGTGTTGATTCAATCATTATTTTTATGCGATGTGTTAACATTGCCAAGATTAATGGAACAAAATAATAGCTAAATAAATTGTTTTCATTATTAATGTACTAGTAAAGTAAAGAGAGTCTCACACCCCTTTAGCAGCGCGTCGGGAATTGTGAAGTTAAGGTTCACAAGGTACTAATAAGCCTAAGGGATCTGATGAGAATACTGGGGCCAGTTCCTTTCTCATGGAATTCGCCTTTACTTTCCCCCAGATAATTCTCTAGTGCTCAATTCAATTTCAGATTAGGTATAAACCTGGGAGCGATTCGGATCCAGATCGAGACAAGTCTCCAACCCGTGTCCTAGAATTTAGTAGCCAAGCGCCTTAACCACTACGCTACCGCGCTATTAGTGTATTAACTAAAATTTATTTAGTTATTCATTTTTGTAATGTCAAAAAAAAAGTAATAGGGATCTAAGAAATACGTAATTAATATGGAAATACAAACTTATGATGAACATATAATTCATAAATAACTTGACACTTAATTTTTCATATTAAATTTTTTTTTTTTGCTGATAAAATAGCTAATTGTATATTTATATACAAGTAGAATTTAAAAGCTGACAAACTTGCCTGTATTTTTTATAGTATTTTTTTTTTGTTGAGATCTAACTTACATAAACTAGAATTCACAACTTTAAACCATACGAAAATATCAGTGAAGCAGCTTGTTTAGTAATAAAATTTAATAAAATTAACAAAGTAAATTAAGAAAAATTTTCCGATTTTTAAACAACTATTTGACCTTCTCAAAAGTAAATATTAATCGCCAGTGAGCATTTTGAAAAAATAAAACAGCACTAAAAGCATACACACGAAAAGGAATTTTATGGAAATATTGTAATCTGCTCATGTTATTAATATTAAAAATTTTATACTTTAAAAAACGTTTTCTTTGATTTTTTTCTTGTCATGAAAAAATATTTTATTCCCTATTTATTATGAGTAATAAGGTAGCGAGTGTATTTATTTTTGAAAAAATCTATATTTTAAAATATATTTAAAATTATATTAAATAAAGAATAGCTACTTGGAATAAAACAGTGTAAATCAAAATTATTTTATATTAGTATTAACGTAGAGTAACTTTTTAACTATAGCTGATTTGGAAGAACCGTTTTTCTTTTTGTTTTAATTAGAATTTTTTTTTCCTTTATCATACGCTAATTTTTAGCACAAATTAAAGTCAGTCCAAGAAATAATTAAATATTTCTTCAGAATTTTTTATCGGTTAATCGCCATCATGTTTGTTTCTATTTTTTTTCATTTTCTTCGTGTGCACTGTAATGACGTATACCTGAATTTCGTAAAATCCACTTATCTCTCGCTCTTTTGTAGAAAATGAAACTGTTTGCAACAGGAGTGGAAACCAGTTTTTATTTCAGTATTTCTTAAACGTGCGTCAATTATTTTTTTGGTCTGGCTCTCACCCTTTAACCAGTTTACTTCGGATTCGCTGGAATTGAACGAAAAGAGCTAATGAGTAGGATTTTGAAAATTTGATAATATGTGAGTCTACAGAGATAAAAAAAAAGAGAAGCAAAAGTGGTAAAATTGTCATGGAACAAACCGCATCTTTTTCTTGTTTTTTTTTTTTTTGGAATTGACTCTTTATAGTTTTATTGTGAAACAGTTGTTAATTAATATTTCGGCGGAAAAAGAATTACTAACAAACAAACTAAAAATATGTATTGCAAATTGAATAATTTTTCGAACAAATTATCCTTATCAATGACCGTAGTACGAGCAAGATAAGGAATGAA
Organism: Icerya purchasi; assembly: GCA_039619475.1. NCBI lineage: Eukaryota > Metazoa > Arthropoda > Insecta > Hemiptera > Monophlebidae > Icerya > Icerya purchasi. The sequence goes on along the minus strand of CM077115.1, from coordinate 237,348,262 downwards.
GCTGTTTTCTATGAATTGTTGTAAGTGCAACGTTTCGGTTTGTTCATTATACCAAATCTGAATGGTTAAAGTCATTATTATTATTTTTACTTTTCTGTTCAGAAAAAAAAAAAAAAAAAGAACTCCAACAAACGATGTTGGCACGTACAATAGTTTTTGTCACTTGTCTATAGACCTAATATAGTAGCAAAAAAAAAAAAAAAAAAAACGTCGTTTCACTGTTAAAAATAATCCATTTATTAAGATATCCGGTTCGTGGGTAGTTTGATGAAAATACCTTGTCTTTTTAAATATTTTGCTGAAACATTACTTACTATAATAGCACATGAAACCTGAATTGTAAGAAAAAATGTGCAAGATGTTTTGAAAAATGTTTACTCTTTGCGTTTGATGGACGTAAAGAAACATCATTCAACTGTTTAAATAATAAATCTGTTCCATAAGTTAATAAATTCTCACTTCATGAGTAAATTTACTACAATTTATTTTAAAATTTAGAAATTTTATGTTATAAAATAGATCGGTTTATAATAATTTTATCAACATTTTATTTGTCGGTTGACAAATTACATGAGAAACAGGAGCGTCGTTAGCCGATTACCTAGGGAGGAGGGGGAGATGATATTACATGTGTGAATAAGTTCTCACAATTTTTTGTAAAAATAAATCCTTTATTTAAATATATAAACTTTAGGTGAATTGTAAGGGAAACAAATACGACTTTTAAAAGTTTATTATAATTTTAAATAATCCGAAAACCTTAATTAAAACGTAATCTCCTAGGATTCACCGTAAATTTTTCAATTACTCTGTCGATGAAATTTTCTAGGTCCTCGGAGATGATCTTTCGATGGACACTAATCATTGCAAGACCATTGAGAGACGATTTTCCACCATTGTACTTCTCAGCCAGGTTTTAATCCATCTCAGGCTGTTGAATAATCTCTCTACACTACATGTTGTGCACGATAACAAAATCCTCAATACTTTTTCCGCTTCGAGAAAGAAATCGTTTGTCTCTTTTATGACTTCGACAATACTCAACTTAGTTTGGTTGGTCATGTCCTTCCATAACTTTTGCCAAAGTTCAAATTTGTTTTTTATGTTCGGCAAATCGTAAAAATTTAAGAAGGTTGCACAAGCTTTCTTAAGATTTTCCATTGACATTTCCTGCATTTGCGCAGAATGTAATTTAGACAATGCGGGTGATGTAGCATTTTCCTCAGCAAACCGCTCCTGAAGAGAAGCAATGATTGAGTCTAAGTATGGTATAATCAAAGACCTCTTCCAGAATTCCTGAGGGCTTCCTGCCGGCTGATTGTTTGCGTACCGTTTTCTCCCAACAATACGTGGCATTGATGTCATGTCCTCTTTCAGCCCAAGCGCTTTTGCAATAGCAGTGACATCTCTAATAATTTCAGCTGTGACGCTTTCGGGTCTTGACACGGTGGCTTTTTAGCAAATCTAAAATGAGTTTAATATGCTGTGCTGCCCTGATAATATCCAATGTTATAGATTGGAGAACATTTACCGCACAGGTTCTATCATATTCAATGAAAAAACCGATTACACTGGATGGTTTGAAAAATTTGGTCATTGGTTTAAAGATCACTTTTGACGAGAAATAAACTTTATGAAGATTTCTGCTTTTCGAGTGAGGTTCAAGACGGCATTGTTAAATCAAATGAAAGAGTGGATTTCAGGTGGGTCAAATTTTTCTTAACAGTCAGAGTTGGAGATATGTTGAAGAAAATAGTTTCATTCGTTTTGTCTGTACCTGTATCAAACGCTGCCTGCGATCATGTTTTTAGTATAGTGTTCGATATATGGACAAAATAAATAAACCGCTTAAACAGGCAGAAATCCTGAGGTTTTTGAATTTTAAAATGGACCGCAAAGAAGTATGTTCAAAATATAAGTTCAAAATGAAATAAAATGTTATGAAAATCAGCTTTTTTCTTTTTTTTCTCCCGAATTTAGACAGTCACGAAGTGGCAACCCTAAGTATGGGATGTCGTGTAATTCAGTAATTTTCCATTTCCCCCAGTAGGGTACGCATTTTGCATTCTTTCATGTCATCTTGTTATCGTATTCTTTTTGGGTATGTCTTTAATAGGTAATTTATTTTTTGAAGTCGACCATAATAAAACAACATGCTACGGAATACATTTCCTAATCTTCAAGTCATCCGGAGGACGTATTTGTAACCGTATTTACTGTTTTGTTTTTCTTTTTGTTAGGTAGAACCATTTTTAAGCAACGTTTCTGTATAATTGTTTGTTTTTTTCTGACGCTATACCTGTACGCGGATTTTATTATCGTCGTAGGATTTTATTATTCGCTTTAGTTTTTGACTACTAAGAATAATGAATTTTATCCTGCTAAGGAGTCCCTGCATATTAGGTCTCTGTGTTAAATATCTTATTATTATATCGAAATATTTGAATTCTTCAATCTTTTTTCTTAGCATACGTTTTTTCAATTTTTTTTTTTTTAATTTCTTCTTTTATTACATCATTACCGTGGTATTTTTAGTGGCATACGACATTCCTAACGATGTACCTCGTTAGATAATTTTTTTAGTACGTCCCTATTTCAATACATTTACTAGAGTCATACGATATGTACGTAGCAGTAAAATTATGATAAATACCGGAAAATAATCAAAAACATTGTGCTCCGTAATTGATCAACTGACTACTGTGTTTATTCGCTTCAATTGTTTCCGGCAATGTAATCTAGCTCCTGTTTTGTTTAATTTAACCCCTATTTTGTGTCCACTAACCTCTTGAGTACAATTTTCGTTGTTTTATTTAAACCATATTAGGCGCCCTATGAGATATTCCTTACAGTACAGGAATTATAGTTTTTTACTTTCACCCGTTAATGACGAAAAAAATGAGTTAAACAACTGAATTAATTAAAAATGTAATATACTAAACATGATAATTCGCTTTAATGAATGAACTGGTTCATTTCACAAGAAATTATCCTGAGTTTGGAAGAATAAAGTGTCCGCGTAAATATTTTGCAATGATAACGAATCGACATTTAATGATGGAATATTGCGCCGTACAAGTCTAGAGACATTGAAAACACAACTGAGCAATAAATTACTGGCGCAAAATGGTTTTTCAAATTAGTAATGTTCACAAGTATGAACGAATTTAAAAAAGATACTTAAAGAATAAAACGAGAATGTACACCACATAAAGAGATATTATCGCTAACAACGAAAAAGCATAAAGTCACGCAAAAAAAACAGACGAAATAGATCAAAAAATGCTACCAGTCGGCATGGGTGTCGGGACAGTTGTAATAACACCAGAGATCGTCCATTACAAAAAAAAAAAAAACCTTGGAAAAATCTGGTTAGATTCTTGGGGCGATGACAGAAGTTGTAACTGACGATGTTCGAAGAGGGAAAACCACCGAGAAGCAAAAAAAAAACCTTTATATAAATGAAAATAAGGTTTACTGAAGATAAATACAAACACTGAAAAACGACCATTTTTAAACTTTTAACAAGTTACGACACATAATTAAAGTTTGAGAACTGTACAAAATATATGTACATAAAAAGAACTATAACCAGAGTGCATTGCAGGAAAAATAAACCATAGAAAGAAGGAAAAAAGAAAAACTATGCAATTATCGAGAAAAAAAAAGAAATTCCTTTTACGTCATTATTTGATGACATTCTTAAATTTTTAGGCTTTTAATGTGAATTTCACAAATTAGCTTTTCTTCATCAGAATTAGTATTAAATACTAAAAAAATACTTACGAGTAGAATATAATAAAAAATATTATTTTTACAATATTAATTAATATTTCATATTTACTAATTATTTTTATATATATGTGTGTGTATATATATATATATATATATATATATATGCGTGTGTGTGTGTGTGTGTGTGTGAACGTGCCTAGAAAAAGGGACCTAAGGGTCAAAAAATCGACTTTTTCCCCCCATAATCTGGTGTGAAAAATGTCGGAGAATTGAAAAAAAATAATTTCAAGTCTCTAAAATCATTTTTGAGGGAGATAGAGCCATTAAAAGGGGAAAAAATACAACATAAAATTGAAAAATTTCCATTTCACTGATTAAGCGTTTACTTAATGCACTACAAAACTTACAATTACTTACAAAAATAAGGGGAAAAAATTATTATTCTCATCATAATTATCGACGCTGGACAATGTGACGAGATGGAGACATTATCATCGGTGAGTTGATATCGTTTTTCCACCTCTTCGAATTCGTCTATCATAATAATTTTCTAATACAGTTATAATTATCAGTAATATTTCGATTTCTCATAGTGTACGACACTGAAATAATTGTTATAAAATATTTTACCTAATGATTTCACAATAAATAAAAACAGAAAACAAGCGAGAAGTTCCACAACTGAAATAATATTCGATATAATTATCTGCGTTCTAAAAAAATGTGTAGACGACTGAAAATTAAAGAATAACGTTATTAAAATTATGGAACGAGTTTACTCGATATGACAGTATAACATACGCACTAAATCGTTGCGGCGACTTTACCAATAGCCCGTGTTCCTAAGGTCATGCAGCGCCACCTAACTTGAGTAATGCGCGGGAAGTATGAATCGAATAACTAATTTCAAACAGTCCTCCTGAAAAATTTTATTTTTTACGCTAAGGTCCCTTTCTCCATGCGCGGTCACATATGTATATATATACAAAATATAATTTAATTTAACAGATGCAATAAAATTGATAATTAAATAAATATGTTTTAAATTTATTTTGTTTTTAAAAAACATAAAAAGTTGTAGTTTAACAGTTTTGTTATCGTATTATGCGACGATGACGTAAGAGGAATTTCTTTCATTTTGACTGCTTACTTCTAGCGTTTTAGTTGCTTGTACACACACACATATTGTGTTATTGTGTAATATAATGTGAATTAAACATTCGTTATTGACTTTTTTTGACGTTGAACAATATGTTTCCGATAGAGCTTTCCCATTTTATTTTGCATTATTAATATGACGTATTCATTTTTTTTTCTGACAAATAACTGTAACAATTTTTCGAAGATAAATACATTGGCTAATTGGATAGCTGTCTTATATTTTGTACCTTCGAAGGGGTTTGTTGGCGCAACATATGTTGGAAAACAAATGTTGCCAATATAATTAACAAAAATTTTATAAAACTAAAGGATATATATTTTTGATAGGTAATTCGTCTAAATTGAATTTTTAAATTTTTTTTTTAATAATTAAATTTTTTGGGCATGTCAACAGTGGAATTTACCCAATGTAGAGAATTGTACGTTATATAAGGAAAAGATTAGAAATTGTGGAGATAAAGGAGGCTAACAGTGGAACTATATTGAGAGAGGGGATTGCAAGTACGGCATGGGCACTATAAGGAATAGGGAGGCCAAAGCGCAGAAGATTAGAATACAGGGTAGCACGTTCGGAGGAAATAAAGGGACATTCGAACAAAACGTGATTCGCATCGCAGGTATTATTGAGCTCTGGAGGAGGGTCACACAAAGGTGATTGAATAGGAGAGAAACGGAAAAGAGAAGCCGGAAGCAGATTATGATTGAACAGCAGGCAAACTATAGAGGGAATAATTGAACGGCTAAGGTAGGAGAAAAGATTAAACTAGGGAAGGAAGGAAGGAAAGGACTGTATAGAAAGGTGGTAAAAAGATCGAGGATTGGTAAAGAATGAAGGATAGAATTCAGTTCAGAAATCGTGATGGGAATGATAAGAGAGACAGTAGAAGTGGGTTTGAGCAGGAAATCTACTAATGAATAGACCACTGATCGGTGCCGAACGTGCTAACTAGTCAACCAACTTGTTGCCAGGAATGCCGCAATGACCGGAGATCCGTAGTAGATCGAATACGATAGAACGGGATGCAAATAAATTAGAAATTAAGGTAACATGAGTAGGAAAGGAAAAGGAGATAGCCAATAAAACACTTTTCGACTCCCAGGATAGGAGGAATCTAGACATGTTGTTTGTCGAGACTATAAAAAGGACTGCCTGCAAGATAGCCATGGATTCGGTAAGGAAAATAAAAGAAAAGAAGGACAACCGAAAGGATTCGGAATAGGTAAGCGCGGCGATAATGAACGCACCCATACGTCAGCATCAGACTTCGAGAACCATCCGTAGAGATAATTGTATGGGAAGGAAAGTATAAGGATAACACGTGATTGACTTAATTTTGAACGTCAAGTTGAGGAAGGGATTAAATTTCCGAGGGGAGAACAAATAACCTCGGAGAGTGCATGAATTCGAAGAAATTATAAGTGAAGTAAGGTGGTTTGGTGAAAGGGAAGACAAAAGGCAAGAAGAGCATAAGCCGAGAAGAGATCGAGGATAATATATTGCGAGAAGAGAAACGCCAGTTATCGGAAATAAATTGATAAGAACTTAGGAGTTTGGAATTAGTAACAGGAAGGCGTTTAATCAGAGATCTTTCACCTAATAAGAGTGTTCGAATGAAAAGAGGAAAGAATCCAGTCTTTTTTTCAAGGTATATCTGAAGAAAATAAAGTTCTTTTGTTTTTTAAGAGGTATTAAAAAGAAACTGATATTCTCTGGATTGTTTTAAATCACGAATAGGGGAAATTTCTGTTACATTAAAAATACGTAACCTTTAAAAGGCATACAAAAACAAAGCGGCTGGGTACATTATAAATATTACTGCTGGAACGTCATTAAATTCCACCCACAGAGTAGCTGCACCATCATATCCTCGACCAAGCACTGTGAATTAATATCACATACTCGTTTAACCTAAACAAAACAGCATTTCCTGATCAAGTATGAAATTGTTAAAATGAAAAGGGAAAAAAAGGAGAAAATCACAAATACGACGTGCGGAATTAATTATTTTCACGCTCAAAATTATTATTAATAGGAAAGAAAAAGATAAGTTCAACGATGATAGTGATGTAGTGCAATAATTCTGTAATGAAAAAAGACGCTTCATGGAGATACATGTTAAGATAATACAAATGAGGAAGCTGAATAGTTGACTAAAAATAACTAAGTGGGGAGGAAAGCGAAACAGTCGGTTTTAATTTACAAATTTTGTTTTAAGATTTTCATGTAACTCCTGGCTTAAAAATCACATATTCATTAATATTTATTAGTGCATTAAATGAATAGCCTGGGAAACGAATAGGGGAGTCACTGATTAATTGTGCCAGTGTAGAGAAAAAACCTTGTCCGAGGAAATTTAAATTATCAAAACATTTCTAGCAGATCGTAAGACGGAGCTAGCTAGTACGAAAAAAATCAATTATGCTTTTGGAAAAGCATACGGAAACCGCCTCTGCAGAAAACGTGCTACGAGATGATGGACTGTGATATCCTAGAGATAAATATTAATGTAGCCGGTTTTTATTCCAATCAAAGATCTCTCGATATAAATGGTCAAAAGTAGTGGCAATAGCGGCGAAATGATTTTAATGTCACTAGGTAGGATGATCAACAACTACAGAAGAAGAAGAGAAAGAATACACACACACACACACACACACACACACAACATATGCAGTTTACATGATTTCTTAGGAAACGTTCAAATAGCAGCCGATTTGATATATACATAAACGAAAAAGGTGCAAATTTCATGATCAATTACAATTACAAAGACGTATGAAAACTATTCTCAACCGAGTTGGGCGTAATCGATTACTTTTGGTAATTGCAAAAATAGTGCATGGTTCCTGCATTACACACTTTAGTATAATCATACTTAATAATAATTACAACGCATAATTACGAAGTAATTAGATTTGCCAAAGCGATCGGGAAATATTCCTCATCGATGTTCTCGACAACCAGTACGGAAAATTACATGAATACGGTAAATACCCGTATAGCAGTTTTAATCTTTCATTTATGTACCTATTACAACGAGTTGTAGGTTTTTTTAACATTTATTTAGATATTATTTTTATCAATGAATCGTATATTTTTGTACAGTAATATAAGCTTGCTATTGAAATAGCGTTAGTATTATCCGGATATTTAACTACTAAAGTACTTACACGTGTGGTTAAAAAAATTAATTACTTCGGATCCGAAGAGTAATAATTCAGTTCCGTTGTCTAACTCAATTACTACCTTATAATTACGAGTATGCATTACAATTGTTCATTGTTTCGATACGGCTTAGTAGCTCCGATATTTATTGCATTTTTAATCAATGTAATTCGGAAATATTATCATTTAAATGTGCGCGGAGAAAAGCACTCTTTTTTTTTTTTTTTTTTTTTTTATACCCCCCTTGGGTTTACTACCAGAGAGCATTATCCCAGAAAAATGGAATAGATGCATGAAACAGAGTAGAAATTATATTTTTAGTTTACCGACAATAGAATTGAGGAACACCTCTAGAACAGGAACAACTGAGAGAATAGGTAGAGAAAGAACATAAGAGACGTTGAAAGAAGCAGGAAGACTAAGCTTTGAAAGATGATAATAAAATAACTCACGCTCGCGAGATAAACCAAAACACTTGAAGAGCACGTAACTCTGATATATCCAGGGAGATTAGTAAAAATTTCCGAAGGGATTAGTGATGAGTTCGATAATTTTTCCGGATACGGATCCGGAACGAAATCACGGGTTCGGGAATTGCATCCCGAATAGGTATCCATCGGAACCATATGGAACAAATGGTGTTTTTAGGGTCACATACTAGTTTTTGCACCAGTGTTAGACTAGATTATACGTCAGTTGCTTGAACAAGACTGGAACTTGTAGTGATCAATTATTTATGCCGTTTGTTGTTAGTCTATTTTTGACTTTGAATCAATGGAATATTTTTTAGCCTTATATTGCTTCAATGGAGGTGTGTTTTTTGCCTGGTTTTGTTGTTTTTTTTAATATTCGGTGAAGGAAATCAAATCAGCTTAATCTATATTAAAAAAAAAAAAAAAAAAAAACTAAAATGAGAAAAAATAAATAAAGTACAACGAAAATCTATAATTTATATGTTCAAATTCAGAAAAATTATTCGTTATTTTTTTTAAATTTATTAAGCCAAGTTCACTACTATGTCGTAATATAAGTATTTAATAAATAACAAAATAATAATGAGGATTATTGCGCAAACAATTAATTTCCATTTTTCAAAAAAAAAAAAATTATAATGACCAAATTATTGAAAACCACTCGTTTTTTAAAACAAAATTTTTTCACCATACCGAAAAGATAGGAAAAATTTCGTAAAAATTGATGTTCCGTCGAAGGTCAATATTTTAGTTTCCGTAACGGAACTGATTGTGAGTGAATATTGCCATCGCTGGATACTTCGAACGGTAGTCGAAGTTACATTATCAACTCCGCTGTGAGATATCATCCGGACAGTATTACTAGGAGAGATGAAGGTGAATACTAAATACGATGGGCGGGCAAAACAACTGCAACTATTCTCCGGGTACAGAATATAGACGTTATCTAATAGACAAAAAACGAGTGAAACATGAAGTTCACATTCTCTTTCCGACAGTAGAACAAATAACGGGCGCCATTATACTAATACGAACATACACAGCTTATTTGAACGAAGTGTAGTTAGAGTTCGCATATGCAGATTATAATATAATTGCGCGTTTACATTCCTGGAAGAAGAGTTTGTTGCCACGATTCCGCATCTACAGCCCAGACTTAGTACCATGCGATTTTTGGCTCTTCCCGATTCTAAAACGCATGCTGCGAGGTCGTAGATTTCAGACAAGGGCGGAGAACGTGAGAGCTGTCGTGGACGCTTTGAAGGCCATTCCAGGTGAGAAATTCCAGAAAACGATTTTCGAAAAGTGGCCCCCGAAAGGATGCGCAAGTGTATTCTGAAGAACAATGCTTTAAGAAGGAGCCTGCGGATGTCGATGACGAATCAGACAATAGACAATTTTTTGTACGAAATTTCTTAGTCGGCATGCGAATTTTAACTACAGCTCTGTATCTCGGTTCGTATTGCTAGAATAGCGTTCGGCTATATGTTCTGATGTCGGAAAAATAACAAACTTCATGTTTCACTGGTTTTTTGACCGCTAGATAACGTCCATACTCCGTACACGGAGAGTAGTTGCAGTTGTTTTAACCCATCCTTTGTACATCAAGAAATATGCGAAAATGAAAATAACGGCGACACACACATATTGTACGTAACGGTAAAAAAAGTATTAAAACGAAAAGCTGAGCAGTTGAAAGGCAGGATAGAACCGTATCTTAAGAGAAGCATGTGCAAAATAGTATGAAGCAGAAGCAACAGATTCAGATCAATATATGCACATATGAAAATGTAAGAATCAGATATAGTCCAAAGCAAAGTTGAAGAAGAAAACCAAAGTCTGCCGGAGGTATGGATAATGTAAAAAGGCAGAATTTCCATAAACAATGGACTAAAAACTAGAGACATCGCATTTTTATATTCGTGAGAAAAGTTCGAGGCGAAATAAAGATTTATCGCGTTAATCTCGTGCATGCTTCCAGAGTAAGATCATGTTACCAAACAATGGACTGAAAAGTGTTATTTCCTACATGGACAGATTCACAAGAGTAGACCATTTATGTCTGGCAAGAATACGAGGAAACCTATACTATAGTTCGTTTAACGAAAATGTGCCGATGGAAAAAGTCGATATAAATCGATATTTATTATCCAGTTACGGAACTATATAATAAATATCGATTTATATCGACTTTTTCCATCGACACATATTCGTTGAACGGACTATAAAAATTATAGACACTGACGATAATAAAAAAAGTCCTGTGAATTCCGTTTCCTTCTGCTTTCTGGATGCTAAAGGGGGCTGATAACACTGCGTAGTATTATTGGCTGCTTCTAATAATTATCTAGGCGTTCCTAGTTTGAACGACTTACACAGAATTCATATGAAGCCGGTACGCGCCAGTCGGGGTGAATTATTCCGCAGAATTCGGAACATTTGCAACTTAAAAAGACATGTTAGATAAGGATACATACTGTCCATCTGTACCGTTTAATATCTACGAAGAATATATAATGTCATCGAAGAGCTGTGAAGGCAGCCAAATAAGCAATCTTCGCAGAATGCTCACGGTACCAGGCAGCCTCAAGAAAGAAAAAAATAGAATTCTAAGCCGAATCAAAGGAATAATCTTCGAATACATCGCTGAACGAAGGCAAAATAAAGTCATGGTAGTAGACAGAGGCAACATAACGCCCGCTTTAGAGATGTGCATATAACGGGAGTTATAAAGTAACGGAATCATTCGGTTATTTAGGTTCATCGATTGTGGTAAAATAGAAATGAGTGAGGGTGCTTACAATTTCAAAATAAAGCCCATATAATCGTTCTGTATAAAAGAAGAAACCCAGACACACCGAGAAAGGCAGACCCGAAAAAAATAAACAGTCTTAAAATTCCGTTTTAGACAACTAAGCTAATAAAAGTGTCTACTTTGAAGGAGATTGACGATTTTGCACGGCATTCCAAACACTTTTGGACACATTGCGAAGTAACAAGACGGCAGTCTAGATAAAATAGTGATCCAGAGAAAAACAAATTGCAAAATTGCAAACAACTCTGTGGAAACTGTGGACAGACCAGATACGGATTTTATGTAAAGATCAGATTCAGTATTTGGTATGAGAAAACCAGAAGACACTTCCATTGGCCGGCCAAGTACGCCATTCTCAATTGATAGCCACGATCGCTGCGGTCGGCGTAAAATAAATAAAGGTAATAGCCTACAGTCCGGTTACTTTGAGTACATTTGACACGGAATATAATCGGCTACGGCTGCATTGTGCTCAGTGCCATCGGAGCATAGAGACGCGTATAAATAATTACCGTGACGAGAGGTATACTTAATTATTCGCTGTTTGCGGTCGCTCCATCGTTTTTGCGTTTAATATTTTTCCCAACTGGAGCGGGTAATTACGAGTGCACTGATTTCGATGGATCTGAGAGACTATCATGAGAATCACTGACCGCAAACGGTATGTATATTTCGCAAATTTTTTTCTCCCGAACCAAATTATGGCCATCTCGTTAATAAATCCAACCTTTTCACGGTGTTACCGGATGATATTTAGGTAATCTTTTAAACATTTTTAGGATATACGTTGTTAAATTGTAATAGAACCTATCCTAGATTAAATAATAAAGCCGCAGTTAAAAGTTAACAAATGCATTCGTTGTATCCAGAGGTAGCCAATATAATTCGAATTGGTGTGTTACGCAAATTTCTGTATGGTATTTTTTTTTTTTTTTTTATACGTTAAATTTTATTTATGAAATACTTCTTTGTTTTCAAATTAAGAAGATGTGTAAATATTACAAGTGTAAAACCGTAAAATACCCTTGACGGTGGGGATTGTGAAGTTGTTAGGATTTAGAATATACCAAGTCCAACAGCTTTCTAATGAGAGAACAAAGGCTTTCCTCTCTGGGATCCGGATTTTAATAAGTCTTGATGATAGCCTATGCGCTGGTTTGGTAGCACCTTAATTATTATGCGATTTATTCATAGGTACATAATTCTGTATGGATTTAAACATCTTTTCTACTAATCAGTGATACTGTATGTGGCAACAAATTTTATCGCGAAATATCGAATCTTAGTGATAACAAATAGTAAATTCGCATTTACCAAATGATAGTAAACATTTGAAAAATAACCGTAGCGTAGACGAGAAAATACTTGAAAGAGTAGCAGTGAAGAATTTCATAGGAAAAATAGGTTTTTTAGTTATTCGTATTTTTACGAATCGGTTTTTATCATACTGAGTTATATAGTTTTTTTGTTTGGTTTTTGTTTTTGTTTTTTTTTTTTTTGGTTTATGCGAAGACCACCGCCATCGACCATTATATTAGAATAAGGTTAAATTTCAATTTTTGATGCCGTTATAAATGAATATAATATCCGATAAATGGTGATATTATTCCAAGCCAAGAGCGAACGAGTTTTACATGTAAAATAAGCTGTATATAGTGATTTACGCGTTACTTATAATTAAGAAGTTGACGAATTTAATAAAAGAAAACAATGTCACCACTGATGATAAGAGTGAAGAAAAGCATTTTTGACAATTATTTATACATTTACAGGACTCATTATAGTTATTATTTTACGTAGAAATCTCAATACCTGTTTGTTAATAATTGTAAACGTAAAATAAATAAATTCCCCTTAATAACAAACGAAAATAAGTTTTAATTTACACTTTAATAAATTAAAATAACTTACCTTAGAAATAGCCCATCAAACAATACAAAGTAAACTCAATTGGAACACTTGTTTTTAATTCTATTTAATACAACGTTTCTAAAGTAGGTTATTTTAATTCATTAAAGTGTAAATTAAAACTTATTTCCGTTTGTTATTAAGGAGAGTGTATTTATTTTACATATATTAACGTTAATATGTAATTTATGTAATGATTTTGAATACAAAAGCACCGAGTTATTTTATACGGTAATTTTGGGATTAAATTCGCATTTAATACGTGACTATTTGAGATTTATGTAAAAATTATGATGGTTTTTTGGAGTATTAATTTTGCTGAATATTTTAAAATACTCGTTATTTATGTTAACTTTTTTCGGCCGTCTTTAACAAACCCTTTCGCGGCGTTGTTACACAATCTTTAATTTTAAAAAATATTACAGCGGTTGTGGGGTAAAATTTGTGTGTGTGTGTGACGCGATTTCAATCAAAAATTGTATTTCGTATTTTGAGGGAAAAAAATGCGTAAACGAAAGAAACGAAACGAAGGAGACTATTAAATGCAATAGTCGTAATTCTAGAGAACACTCGCTCCGGCGAAAAACTTTCCAACGGGTGTGAATGTTTCAGTATGAAACAGTCTCTTCTCCTATATAGGTGTGCCTCATTTATCTGGTTTCGAACCTATGTTTCTTTCCTGCTGCTTCGGTCAAAATATCGCACCGATTCAGCAAGTCACGCTTAAAGCTGCTTCCATCTCACGCGGGGCTGCTCGAAATAATTGCCGTATATCCAAAGTCACCTCTTTACCTGTCCATAATACGAGTACAGACTGCTTGAATTGACCGGGCCTTTTCTTAAGGCAATTAAGAGCGCCATAGCGGTTTTTGCACAAAAAATCTTAAAGCCTACCCGATTTAGCGGACTCACAGGAAAAAACTGCATATTAGACGCTTTTTACAGACTTTTTACGTAGCGAAAGGGACGGATGTATGATAATCCAGTCAATTAAGATAATGTAATAGGCGGGTGTACATAGGGTTGAAGCAGCGTCGAAGACGTCAACATGGCAGAGACGGCAGATTATCGAATGGAGGAATAGGGTGAAACGTGATAGTTCTTCTATCGAGTAATAAGAGTAAATTTACATAGCTTATGGGCTTTCTGAGTTTACCGCCGCTTCCCCCGTCTGTGTCAGCAGCAATCTTCTTTAATTTGGCTTCCGTTTAACTTTGCGACGCACTATTAACACGACCGCGGCACCGATAGCCGAAGCTACTTCTAGCGCGGCCGAAAGCGATATAGTTAAAAAACTGTTTGTTCAACAGATATTATAAAGCTTTTAGCCTACACCGAACAACAACCCTATTCCCTTCGGTTGATTTTTTAAATCTCATTCATTATTGTTTTTTTTAGCCGTCGATGGTGAAATACCGAAACGGAGTGAAAGAAAAAAAAAAAAAACAAAAAAAAACGCGCCATCAGTAATTTTATAATTAAAAAAAAAAAAAAGAACTGATATTCGTATAATTTACAGATCTGTTATAAGCATGCCCCAGTATTTATATAAATCTTGTTTAATGTTTATTCTTTTCTGAAATATATAAATTACGCGACAAAAATGTCTTTTTAAACATACGAAGTTTTGTTTTAAACCGATAATATTATTTTCTTAAGAGAAATAGAAAATAGCGTTAAACAATATTTACTTCAATTTGCTGAGACTCGGTCTTATTGCGTCTCTTTAATCTGTCTTTTCCTTCTGCACATATCAATCCTGCTATATTGACTGCTTCTTATTAATAATATTTGATATTGTATTAATGATTCGCTCTGTCCATTTCTAATTGTTCCCGATTGTAAAGGTCCTTGGTTGATGAGTGTAAAAAAAAAAAAAAATACATATTTAGAATAAACATGTGGAAACATTCTTTAAACATGTTCCATAAATGAAAGATTACTTTAATTTATAAAAAAAAAAAAAAAATCGTGGCACCATTTAATTATACAGCTTCTTCATATTAATAAGATTTGGCAAACCGTTTTTTTTTATGTGTTTTCTTAAAATTTCTAATTTCTGTTTTGTTTTTTTTTGTATTAATTGGTAGTGCCATTTCCCATTTAACTGTGTCTGAGTCGAGTTGACTTGATAAAAAAATAAAAAATAAAAAAAAAACGATTACCAATTGGAAAACCCAAAATTTTTTGTTTTTTTAAATTTGCCTTCTTTTCTACCCGATGCGATTGTTACAAAGCATCGTTCCGGATTGATTCGTTACATTTTGCAGCCAAAAATCTCACTATGACGTTTTCATGAAAGAAAAAAAGATTTATTTGCATAAATAATAACGTTACACTCATAAAATAATTACTAATATGTGTACTGACATGCCCCCCCCCTAGCGACGCCCATGTATTATATATATATATGTATATAAAATGTATGAATGAATAAACGTTTAGCATAAGAAACAAATTAGAAAAAAGACAACAGATGAAAAAGAAAGTTTACAGGATTAATACTTCTTTGTAAGTATACATTAATTAGTAGGATTTTACATCGCAATTCACGTAAACTTTAATAAAAAAACACTATGCCCGAGAAAAACTATAAATAATTTTTACATGCGGAAATACGCGTTTAATTAGACTATATTATTTACATTATTGATAGTTGTAAAATATTTTCTTATGCTTACGGATTTTATTTTTACTGCACTTCGGCCACCCGGTGTACTATGTTGTGAAAAATTAATTTCTTTATCATTGGTAATTTAACGGCAATAAGGCTATTTTTTTCTTAAAATTAGTTTTGGGTTCATTTACTACAAAACATTCACCCGGCCACGCTAGTGATGACAATTTTCAATATGATTCGAATTAGGTTATATTTGAAAAGAACAGATGTGAAATTCCTATCACCATTCCTCACCTTCTAACCGAATGTTCAAAGATCCTTAACCTATGCCCTAGCTTCCCTCCGCAATATCCCCCCTTGTCGCTCCTATCCACGGATTCGCCATCGGTCGCATCCCTTCTCGATCTTTTCAAATCACTAAATCTTATTTTATAAAATAAATAAACTTACAGTCCGCGCTCCTAGCCTAGATGCGGTACACAGCGTGGAGGGAAAAAAAGAAAGGAACGCCGCTGAACTTGTATTCAATATTTTTATTTATATTTATGCCTCAAAATGAAACTTAAATAAAATACTTATAAAATTATAATAACTGGAAAAAATTGACTTGACAACACGGGCGTGTTTCGTAGGAGACAAAAAAAAAAGAAGGTAAAATATGATCGTTTAGAGAAAGAAAAGCGATTGCATAGATGCGATTTTTGGTAGTGCGGCGCTTTAATTGCCATTGATTGATAGAAGCGTAGGAAAAGTAACCCCATCTCCAATTTTAAATCTGATCATTCCCCTTTTCAACGCGGGGCAAATCATTGTACCCATGCGCCAACTGGTTTACAGCAGTGTATTATGAGAAATTGCGGCTTTGGGGCCGGTCTTGTGTACACTATCATACTAAAGGAAACTTTGCGTACGAAACAATAATTTTGTATCACTTTAGTAAAATCATGGATGTATCATTTTTCAAAAAAAGAGATCAAACGCAGTAAAAGATGCATCAGTTTCTAATTTAACAATAATTACTGAAGATCATTCGGTTATTAAGCGGTGTGAAATCTCAACCGCAACATTCGAAATATAAAAAAATGATTGAAATAATAAATAGTCGGTTTAATTCAGTAATTTATACGTTGTTTCTTCCTGTATTTATTAGGAAGAAGTATGTCTGTTGTGCATTATTCAGTATTTTTTCATTATTAAAAGCAACGTTAAATGTAGATAAATCCATAACCTGTATGTTAATCCTTATACATATAGGATAAATAAATTCCCCTTACTAACGCACAAGTGTGTTTTTAGTTCTATTTGAGTGTACTGTCTATTGTTAGCTGATGATAGGCTACAAGACATTTCCTTAAATTAAAGCATTTAAATGTATTAAAGTAAATCAATACTAATTTTTGTTTAATTTATTTATTGTACATTTATAATAGGAAATTTCTGTTTTCCCGTTTTATCATTATTTTATAAACATTTAAAGTTTATTGTTTGTGCGAAATATAAATTTAATAATAACAAAGATTATCGTTGTAAAAATTATCCAATATAGATATCATTATTATTATTATTATTATTATTATTATTATTCAAATAAATAAATGATCTGATTTGATTTGATTTGATTATTACCAAAGATCTTTTTTTTTTTTATTTATTTAATAGCAGTACTTATTGCCTTTCGGCTATGACCACTTAATTTAAATTAATTAAAGATAACGCATTAAATCGGTATAAATAAGGTACGTGCGTAGTTTACGAGTTGTAGGTATATCGTCTCGGAGAACATCCTTCAAATCTTCCGTAGGTATATCGCTCTGCACTCTACAATTTTCATGCTTCTTACATTTTATTAATAGGTGATGAACAGTCCTGGTTTCCTCATAGAGTTAGCAAACTGGAGGTTCACCATCTCCGAAGATATACGCATGCGTTAGCGGGGTATGACCGATTCTGAGCCGGGCAAATACTTTTTTATACATGCGACTTTCCTGTGCCGTCGTTCTCAGAGGATAAATGGTGCTTTTAACCATGCGCAATTTATTTTCTGCATCAGTTCTAATCCATCTTTCATTCCATTTCCGTAGTGCACAGTCCATAGTGATGGGGCGAATCTTTTCGCGTGGTAGGTGCAGTAATTCGAGGTTCAGGTCTGCTAAATCTGCTCGAACCCTGGCTGCCATAGAGCTCGTACCTGAGGGGTCCATTAACGCTAGATTGGGATGATTTATCCTCGCCAGCATTGTTGCTCCATAGTTTACCGTAAGCATCTGCCTTCGGATTTGTAGCGGCGGTTCACCTGGCAGCGCTAGTATGCTGGATGGAGGGCTAGTAGGATAAGCACCTAACGCTCTTCGTACTGCAGTGTGGTGTATTGTATCCAGCTTCCGAAGTAATGATTTCAACGCCGTACGATACAGTATACATCCATAGTCCAACTTTGACCGGATAACTACGCGGTAAATCATCAGGAGCGTATTCGTGCGCGGTCTACTCTTTTTTCAGTCAAAGATGACACCAAGAAAGGTTGCGCGAGGCTGAAATTCTAATACGTTGTCGTACAATTTTAGCTGTAAGGTTAGTTGCTGTCCGCTCCTACGATGGAAGTCGACGCAGTATGTTTTGGAGGTAGAAAACGTGAACTCAGTTTGTTGGCTCCAATCCCCAAGATTTTTTAGCGTTATTTGGAGCATTTGCTGAGCAAGATCTTTTATTTGTGAAAGAATTATATATCTTGCAGACTATAAATTTTGTTTGTAAATATAAGGATAAATTTCAAGTAGAAACAACAAGATCAATAACAAGATCAACCAATACAAAAACTGCATTTGTCCCACGGTTCAATAAATATCATTCCTGAATACAAGCTATATAATGGTGCCAAATTATTTAACTCGTTACCGCGTGATTTGAAAATTTACTTGATAAATTATAAAAAGAGACGTAAGCGACTAATCAATTATATTTTGCATAACAGATCAAAATAACAGAATTATGTCTTTCTTGTATTTAACATTCTTTGTTTCCGTATTTTACAAAACACTATTGAATATTCTAACTAAAAGTCATATACTTCAGTAGACATGTATCGCAGGTAAAAGTGAAAGTTTAATTAATAGCTGGAGCTGGAAAAATATGTTATAAAACTCCTACATTTAAAAAAAAATAAAATGAACTGTGAACATATTTCTGATTTAGTACTTTACTCTAAGCAAATGTAAATAATATGAGAATATATATACTTCATAATCGATGACTTCTCTAACGGTTCAAATTTGAAGAGACGTTGAGTGGGACTTTGGCAGAAGAATATATGTTTGGGGTTGCCGGTGCTATTTTTTTTTTTTTTTTTACTTTTCCCTCTGAATGTTAGTTATAATAAGTAATATTACTAAGCATGTACTAATTATTATGTCCATTAGAGCTATTACTTTATTTATATTTTAATTTTTTTTATTTTATTTTTATTTTGGTTATTACAACTGTAGTACATGTTAGAACTGTAACTTTGTAAGAATGTGTGAGCTCGGTTGGTGAAAGGTTACATATATAACTTTTAAATGTAATCCATAGATTTATATTCCGCTAGATTCAGTTACATTTTAGTTTTATTTTTATTTAATTCGTATTATTCACATATTTGCCTCGAATGCTATTTTATATATTTCTTTTTCCTCTCGTTTTCCACATATTTATACGAACTACCTTTTATCGATTTATTATATGAATATCATTTTACTTTTCATTATTTTTTTTATTTATTTTTATTTATATTTCCATTTTTTGCTTTCTTTTTTTTCTTTTTCTCTTTTTTTTTTTCGTTTTTCCGTGATATTTTGATTTCTTGGAATCTTTTTTTTTTTCACTTCGACTATTCGCGCTACGTAGCGCATTTGTGGGTTTTATAACAATAATAATAATAATAAAGATTTGATTTGATTATTATTACTATCATTATTACTATTATTATTATTATTATTATTATTACTACTACATATTATCGGTCCCACAAGTGGACAGTATAGATGCTATCACTATCGTACCAGAATTGCTGTTAATTCTATTCGATTTTTGTCCTTCTTTTTTTTACATAAACAAGACCATTTCGAAACTATTGATTAAAATTCATTTGTTTTTGTTCTTTTGTTTGTATTATAGAATCATTTTTTGTGTAGACAGTCGCATTTTCGTTTATGTAAATCAGTCGGTCAGATAAATATCATTATTTACTATTTGTCGAATCATTATTTTTGTTTTCCTGTTTTTCAATACTTGATCTACTCTTAAATGCCTCATTCTGGCAATAATTGGTCTTGGTTTATTTCAATTTTTACGAAATAGTCGATATGATACGATCTGCCGTTAATTTTATTCCAGTTTTACTGTTAGAATTAATTCTTTGACATTTTTGGAATTTAAATTTACATTATCATAAACTTCTTTTATATCGATAAATACTTCAATTATGCGTTATTAATTTTATATATATATATATATATATATATATATATATATATACACACAATAAAAATATAAAAATATATATGCACATATATATATATATAAATATATCGATTTGTAAATTACAATAAACAAATAATCCCTGTACGATGTAATTTACGATCTCTAAGTGAAAATTATAAGTGAACTTAAAGCAACAGTTTTTCTAGTTTTAACCCGAAAACAACAAAAATTAAAAATGAAGGATAAGCTTAGTGACTTACAAAAATCTAAAATATACGACTAAATTATTATTTATACTTAATAAATTCACTATAACTTTATTTTTCGTTTATTCGCGTTTTTAATACATTTTCTGCTTTAAGACTGGAAATGAGAGTATTAAAAATAAATTTCCGAACCCAAAAAAATTATTCTCTGTCAGTTATTTAATGATGAATTAAAACATAGCATGCATGTGCACTGTTTAAATTTGTTATAAAAGTATTTGTTCGCTTGTAAATCGATCTTTATCTAAAGCATTTTTCTTTTTTTTTTTCCATAAATGTTTTCGTAGAGTAATATTTTATCCGTTTCAAAAATTGCCGTAGGTTACGTATTTTAAATACATCGATAGAGTTTATTATTGTTCGGAAGTATTAATAAATTCAACCTCCTGGTTCGAATCGCGTTGCCGCACATTAACTCCTCTAAAAATTTCAATTGTACCGAGTTCTATAGTTGACACGCACCATAAAAAAAGGAGCCGTATCGTTTCGGCCACGTCCTGTTTCCAAAAGTAGATCCAGTTTAGTGTTGGCGATTTTTTCTTTTTCTTTTCTTTAATATCATATTTAAAGTATAGAATAATCTTTGAATCAAAAAAATGACTTTGAAAACTAAAACCATGTAAAATTACAAACCGATAAACAAACAACCAGTGGCATTACCGTTATAGACAATAACGTATTTATTTTGGGTAAGTTAAAGTATTTTTATGTACTGGCGTCTGAGTTGTCTGTTTGGTATCTACTTGTTGATTAGAAATATAATAAAGGTTACTTTGAACCGTATTAGTCGAGTCAATTTACGATTAAAATCATAACTCATGCGTTTATCAACTATATTGTCCTGACTAATTCAGTGTGAAAGGAGATAAACACCGGTATTATATTTTCCTTCATATGAATTAGTCGAGACAGTGCAGTTGATGCAAGCATATATTGTGATCTTAATCGAATTAATTAAAAATCAGTTTGACTTAACTGAAGTTGTTTAATTCGATATAAAGTGAACACCTAATAGTAATCAGCAGCAGAATGTTGCGTGCGAGCTTTGGAGGATGGCTGGGATGAAATTATCAAATTGACAGATCGCCGAAGGAATGACTACAAAATGTCAATGTTAATGTACAAAATGTACAATGTAAAAAACATAAAATTAATACATACAACATAATTATGTAAATTTGTATTGTTACATACATTTTATTCATTTATAATTACCCATTTAGGACTACATATTATTTGAACTACAATCTATGTTAATTTGCATGCTGCGCTATTCCCTTTTTATATAGCCGAAGACTTACGAATAATAATAATAATATTAATAAGCGGTAGAAATAATAATAGGAAATTACTTTTATTGTGAACAGTAACAATTCTGCACTGAAAGCTGTGAAAAACTAATACGTAGAACAAACGGAACGAATGGTATAAATGTAACCAATCGGAAAAGTTCACAGATGCCGAACATTTAATAAAATGTTAAGACCCTAAGCTGGTATGATAGGAACGACACTAACCGAACAAAGTGAAAAATACTGTACCTTACGCGGAGCATGTAACAAGTTCAAACTTGTCAGAAATTACGCTATATTAATAAACACGAAGGGGCTCGCCACCGAAGAATCTTATTTACTATAATTGAAATTATTAAACAACTGAATAATAACAGAATCGGTTATGTAATACTAAATTTTTAAACATGAAAATCGACCGATATATTACAATTAAACGATAAAAATCGACGATAGTTTCGAACAGTTTGTTCATGATTCACTGTAATCATGAACAAGTTGTGTTTAGGACTGCGAATTTCTATCGTTTAATTATAATTCGTCGATTGATTTTTCATATTTTATTTAAATATTGCGCGTTTGAAAACATACTTTCGGTTAAAAAAATGTTATAACCGTTTTTAACGTTAAACATTTAAAACTTACACGGTGAATATAATTAAGGAAACAATTTACGGTAGATTCAAAAAATTAATCATAAAACCTTAACGTTTCAGAAGGTTTACACTCATCATTATCATCAGAAGGTTTTAAGATTAATTTTTTGAATCTACCGCAAATTGTTTTCCTTTTTCAACGAGTTTTACGTAAGGTTTTTAATTACGGACTTAATAAAAATTTCACTTTATCATTTGCTCCCTTTTTTCATTTAGGGAGAGGAAATTCATTTTCCAAATTAACCTAGATAGATGTGTTTAATAATTTCTCTTATATCTGTCTCGAAAATATTTCCTTTTTCATAGTTTAGAGTAAATTATTATTGTTTTCCATTATCGCATCGAACGGTATTTTAATGTAAAATATTGAAATTATTCTTCTTTAGACTTTATTTGTTTTTAAAATTCTGGCTAGTTTATGAGTATGCCACTTGATCTATATTTATTAATAACGCTGTATGGTTTAATTGCGCGAATACATGTAATACGTGTTGTTACCAATTCTAGCCGACGCTTAAGTAAAACCTACCAGGTAAGATAATTCACCGATCGGAAGTTTTTTGAAAATTTCGGAACTCCAGATACAGTTTTAATGCATGACATAATTATATCATCGCTCAACAAGCAGCATATTTGCTAAAAAATGATTTGGCAAACATTTTATCCATCTATCTAGTCATTTGCTGTCGAATTTTTAGCACCACATACAAAAGCGTGCGATTTCATTTTAATTTTACCTTTATATACGGGAAACTTGGACATTTTTTACGATAAGCTCAATGCCAAAAATGTCCAAGTTCAGTGGGTTTTGAAACCATTCATAGAGAAAATATTGGAAGAACATTTTGAAACAGTAAAATTATCGAGCGATACGACAAATTGCCTCCTAGGAAGTCGTCTCTTACATATTCTTTCCTGACCGAAAGATAATTAATACGGAAGGGTCAAATCGAAATTAAAATATGTATTAATTGTGCTTGTTGTTGTAATTTAATTAATCCACCAGAAAATCTTTGCTAATTCATCTGAATATAATTCACCTTTAGCTCCTTTTGGATTTGTTCGTAGATTCGTTACAATTAATTACAGACTCCGCATTGGTCGCAACCTTGCAGCCTGATAAAATCGCGCTAAAACATGTTTTCTTTTCACCTTTTTTTTTCCCACTTTTTGGAGCATATAAATCAGTTAATTTAAAGAATCGCAATCTACTTACAAAAATAGCAAATTAACTTTTTTCAGGAGGATCCAGTGCCCTTTTCTTTTTCGATATATTCCTCTTTCCCGGTTCTTTTTAGACAGAACGATTTGGGAAAACCGAATTAATTCTTATACTGTTAATTGTAGTTTTTCAGCTTAAGAATGAGAGCAAATCGGTGAATATCCATTTTACTAACCGAAAAGTTGAAGTTCCACCCGTCAAGATCAATGACACAGATCGTCCTGTGCGAACACCGGTCAGGGGTATTTAGGTTTGCACTTAGACAGCCGATTGACGTGGTAAATATACTACAGGTAAAAAAAAAGAAAGAACTAGATATCCGGGTTAAAAAAATGTATTGGCCGATAGAGAGAAACCGTGTACTGACAACGGATAACAAACGTTTAATATATGCAACAATTCTAAAACCTATCTGGACGTACGGGGTTCAACGTTGGAGGTTTGCGCTAAACCGTCAAACTTGAAAGTAATACAGACTTCGTAGAATACGATCTTTCGGTTGATAACCAAAGCATCCTGGTATGTAACTAATCTAACCTTACATCGAGATTTGTGTATGGATTATGTGGCTGATGTCACCAAAGTTCAATCTAAAAAACACGCAGCAGACAGACTCGATTCTCATCCGAACACTCTTGCTAGAGGATTGCTAGATGTTACCGATGATGTAAGAAGACTGAAACGCCAGAAATCGCAGGACCTTGTTTAAGATCAATCGGGCAGGTACCATGGGCTACTCCTCCCTTCATGCTTAGTTTCATTCAAACATATTGCTAAATGTTCTTGATGGACAGCTCGTAATAGTACATTATATATAAAAAAAAAAAAAAAAAAAGTGAACATGTTTATCAATGGAGGGTTATTATTCATTTTTTATTATTAATTTTTTATTTGTAAAGCGCACGTGTGCAAACTTATGCGCTAGAGGCGCTAAAATTAAGAACTAAATTATTTTACGAGTAAATAAGTTACATTATTATGTAAACTTTTAATAATTTAAATAACCGTTAAGTTCAGTTACACTGCTATGTGAACTTAACAGTTATTTAAATTATTAAAAGTTTACATTCAAATAAGCGGTTACAGGAAGAAATCACATATAATTACATTATTATATTTATACTAAATTATAAATATTCATTTTTTGTGAAATCTGTACAGTACTTGTTTTCTATCCTCTTCATCTGCTATCGCTTCTGCAAGGTGTTGATAGGGTTATTCACATTATATTTACGACAAGCGAGCAGGAGATGTTCAACAGTTTGGGGGTTTTTGTTATACTTTTTCCTTCTTGTTTTTTTTTTTTTATGTATAGCATTTATATTTTCGTTAATAATATGTAAGCGTTCCACTTTTTTTTATGACTAATGTAAGGCGGTTAAGTCTCATTCGAGCTGCTACGCATGTTATGTGTACTGTGTAACTCTGTGGATACTTAGCTAAATATCTGTTCTGTTCTGTAGTCTCTAAACGTCTAATAGAAAACTGGCTTTTAAAGTCTTCAACTCTATGCAAAAGTACTGGGGAATAACGTAATAATGTATAATTTTTAAATGTTAACCGGAGTGGCAGATCGTGGGCAAATAAAGCGTTTTTCATTTTTCGGGAAGGTTTCTTCCGCCATTCCACATCTATTATAGTTTTTATTTTTCCATCACTGTCGAATTTCTCATTTATTATTGATCCGAAATATTTCTGTCTCTCTCAACTGAACTATCGTTTATAATTTAAATTTTGATTAGCCTTTTTCAACAACTATAAATTTTTTAGTTTTTGGGACATTAATTCGAACACTGTGTTTTTACCTTATAGTAAAGAGAGTCGGTTTACCATACGCTGTATCTCCTGAAGACATTCCGCAAAGATTACTCAATCATCTGCCTATCTAAGGTTACTGATTTTATTGTCATTTACTTTTATTCCGAATTTCTTATTTTTTAGTACAAGCTGGAAAATCTTCTTTAGTAATAAATATATTTTTTTTTTTTTTTTTTTTTTTTTTTTTAAATTTAAGAAGGGGTACTAAACCACTCGCTGCATGTAACTACCTCGGTTATCGCAGTGAGTGGACCCACGTTTAAAACATACTCCTTAGCTCGCTAGCCTGAACGAAAGTCATAAGATTGTTCAAAGCAGTAGGGGTATTTGAGAGGATGTCTTCAATCGATGTGATCTGGCCTCGCCGTAACCCATTTAGACGTGTGCATTTCAGCAAGATATGCGAAACTGACGGGTATTCATCGGTAGAACAAAGTGGGCAGGTACTTGGCTTTGGGGCTTGTTTGAGGATATAGTCGTGGGAAAAGGACGTATGTCCCGTTCTCAGGCGATTGATTGCCGAAAACACTTTGCGTTCTGTTCCGACTGGAGGCCACCATGGCTCCGTCGTAGGCTTCAGTTCCCTGAGAAAGGTCGACCGAGATATCCAGTCATGACTCCACTGTGCGAAGACCGTATCTGACAGGAAACCTCTCAGAGATAATGGACCAAAAGCAAATAACGGCATTGGGCACATCATGAATGACCGAGCGACCAGGTCAACCCGCTCATTCCCCGGAACACCGGCATGACTGGGGACCCATAAAAAAACAACTCGGCATCCCCTTCGGCTCAGCTGGTATAAGATAGCCAGGACTTCTAGGACCATTGGTGATTCCGGGTGATCTGACTGCAAAGCACGTATGGACTGCAAGGAATCAGTCACCAGTAAGATTCCGAGCGATTGGGATCTCAGTTCTAAGTATGCCTGAAGACAAAACAACACAGCATACATTTCGGCTTCCGCAATGGATACAACGTTGTTCAACCGCATGCCCTCTGCGATTCCGTCTATTTCGAAAGCGCATGCCGCTGGGGCAGCCTTGGACTCATTAGCTTTGGATCCATCAGTGTATGCTTTCGAGAACGTGGTATATTTATTAATAATATTTAGTGCCCTGTGCCCTCGCAGCGCCGGTGGGTGATTATTATCAGTGAGAGTTGTGATAGCTTCTACCTGAAAAGAAGCCCAGGGTGGGGGTAATTTTGAAAAGTCCGTTCTGGGTGTTAAGTTGGGCTTTATGTTATTTTGCAACAAGATTGCATTGACTTCAGGTAGGTTATCCTTGGGAAAATCAGGCTCCGTAGTTACGTCGCAATGATTCTCCGCAGCCCATGAAAGCATATCGCGATAAGTGAAGAACTTTCTGTTGTAAGACAATGGTGGTATACCAGCTAACGAACATAGGCTTTTAGCTGGAGATGTACGATGGGCGCCAAGTATCATGCGAATAGCGGCGTTATGGATTGGGTCCAGTGTTTTTAACAGGGAACCGCTCGCTGACGAGTACACCTGACTCCCATAATTGATTTTGCTGAGGACCAGTGCTTTATAAATATTTAAGAGAAACTTTGGCTGAACATTAAATTTGGGATTTGACAAGAACTTGATTACCCTTAAAGACTGAAGGGATTTAGTTTTTAAATCAGATATAAAGGGCTTCCACGTCAGGTTGGCGTCCATCAAGATGCCTAGGAAAGTTGCTGTTGTTTTATAAGGAATTGGACTATTGTTCACTTGTAGTGATGGCGGATTCTGAACAGAACGACCTCTATGGAACACAACGTATTGAGACTTCTGAGAGGAGAAATCCAGCCCATTCTTTCCTGACCAATGCTGCAATCTATTAATTGTATTTTGCAGGATAGACCGGGCCAAGGAAGGGATGTTAGATGCCACGGATATGTTTAGATCATCTATATATAGGCGAGCACTTACTGGAGGCCTGATGCAGTCAACAATTTCGTTTATATAGAGGATAAACAGGGTAGCACTTAAGGCGGAACCTTGAGGTACCCCGTTCTCTATTGGAACTTTTCTCGATATCGAGGAGCCAATTCGGATTTGAATCCATCTATCGCTCAGATAGTTGTGAATGTATCGCCCCAGCTTACCGCCCACCCCGACCGCTTTTAATTTCCGAAGCAAGCTTCTCCATATCGAAGAATACTGCATAAAGGTGGTGTCGACGATGAAAGGCAGATACAATTTGTCTTTGAAGGCTCAATAAATGATTAATGGTTGACTTTGATTTTCGGCCTCCAGCTTGAATTGGTGATAGGACAGCGTTTGCTTCAAGGAAATGCCGAAGTCGCCTGTTCACCATCTTTTCCATCGTTTTAGACAGGACAGACAGCAATGATATTGGTCGATAACTTTCAACTTGGAAAGGATTTTTATTCACCTTTGGGATAGGAATGACGGTCGCAACTTTCCATGCATCCGGAATAGCCCCAGCTGACCATATCTGATTATATATGTATATTCAGTAGGAATTCCTTAACATGGCCCGGGAGATATTTCAACATGTAGGGGTGTATCGAATCTTCACCGGGTGCACTGTTCCTGGTGTGATACTTAAGTTGGAACTCTAGTTCAGCCATAGAAAAGGGGCAGTTATAAGGATCGTCAGCATTGGAATCGAAATTAATGGACTGTTGCTCATAAAGTGTTTTTTGCTGTTGGAAATTGCTGGAATACTTCAGTGCCGAGAATTCTGTGGAAAAATAATGTGCAAATGCTTCTGCAACATCTCTAGTCTCCGTTATGTGAACTCCATTGACTTTTAATGTTGGGTGCGTACGGGTACTATTGCTGTTACTAATAGTTCTGATTTTTTCCCACATTACGTGAGCATTAACTGTTTGAGGAATTGATGCTGCAAAAGAATTCCACGACTCCGGTTTTTTGCTGCGGATGAGGTCTCGGGCAGCTGCTCTACACTTCTTAAATGTGATTAGGTCCTCAACCTTTCCAGTTGACTTATATTTCCTGAGAGCTCGTTTTCGCTCTGTTATCGCTTTTTTAATGTCATCGCACCACCACGGAACTGGTCTGCTCCGCTTTCTTTCTGATACTTTTGGAATTGTTGCGTTGGCTGCCTCCGAAATCACATTTTTTACGACATTTATATTGATTTCTATTGACTCTGTTGGTTGAGGAAGAGTCGTCACTCTCTTCGAATATGCTTCCCAATCTGCTCTTTGAAAAATGAAACGCGGCATTAATCCATCAAGCTGGTTGGGTGTCACTGTACTTTTAAACTCTATTATTATAGGATTAAACAAGAGGGGCGGGAATATATAATAACCTTGTCTTGCACCTTTCATGATCTTGAAGGTTTCAGTTTTCAAATCCTGATTTACTTTTACCTCGGCTTCTTGTTGCCAATATAGGTTCTTTATTATTCGCATATCTTTTCCATCGAGTCAAATTTCCGTCAGAATGAATATCGATATAGCTGAAAATAGTGACTCAACATTTGCATTAATAAAGATGAAGTTAACAATTGGAGTTTTCAATTTTATCGAAGTAGGTTGTCATTTGTCTGAGTCATTACCGTTTGTAAAGGTTGACGGTGTGATATACTAGTAAGAGGTCGACCGGCCCACTGATACGCTGATTAAGACGAGAAATAAAAGAAACGGTCTGTTCCTTCTCGATCTTTTCTAAACTGGCACACATCGAATTTTATCACGGCCAAATCCACGATACAATTTTGTTATAGATTTCAACCACAGATATTATTAATTAGTGACGACTCATTTAATTTCGCGCTGTGTTCTACATAGCTTTGGCGTAGGGATGGCACGAATGTTATATTTTCGATATTCGCGAATGCGAATGTTTGGGAAAGTCATTAGGACAGATTATTTTATTTAATCATTTTTATTAATAATTACATTAATACGGTACAGTACTAATAACTCGAAACATAGAAAAGATCTATTATAGAATCGATACATTAATATAGTTTTGTTTTAATAATTAAATTTTTAAAAGTGGCAAATTATATTTTATAAATAGTAATTTAGCTGCCTTTTCTCCCATGAGGCGATTTCTGAGTGGCTCGTATATAAGCCCGGCTGTACTAAATAATTTCTTACTCGGAACGCTGGCTGGAGGAGCGCTGAGATACTTGCGAGCAAGATCTGACAACTTGTCGTATTTCAATTTAGTTTTCCACCAGTCCAGAGGGTGGGCTCGTTTTTCTTTGAGATATGCCTTCAATTGTGCTTTAATTTCATGTTTCTCTACTACCCCCAGATTCTAAATCGGAGGAGCCTTCGTCTTCACTTGAGGACTCCAGAATTCCGGCTAGATTGCTAATTTTTAGCAGAACAATCAGAACTTGTTGAAAGCTCATTGATATTATGTGTTGATTCCTTTACTCTGTCCTTTACAATACCATTAAAGAATTTATGCTTACATCGTGGATTCGAAAACGTCGAAATTGTAAATAAGGAATTCTTAAGAATATGTAGTGACCTGCACATTCGCAAAATATTCGCATTCTTTGATGCGAATGTTAAAAATAATGCGAATTATTCGCATACGCGAATGCGAACAAACATCGCTATTTTGGTGTTTGATGGTTCTAACTGCTTTTCAAACATCCCGTGTTTCTTCTTCTTTCTTAATTATAGTATTTTTCCTTTGTCCGTCGATACTGTGGGCTCTGTAATTGCAGATGTGACCATAGTATAAGACAGCTAACTCCTTTTGCTCTTACCTTCGGCAATGTCATTCCTTCTTTTTGCAGGATGCACATGTTTTGCATTTATCGACATTGATTGTCATTGTCTCTCCATCCTTGGTATGGTGGTTAGTAGTCAGATTCCACTCCTGTGACTCCTAATTGCTACTATTTACACGTGTTGATGGGTAATCGTCTATTATTGGCAAGCCCAGGGGAAAAAACAAGTGAAAAGAAATAAAAATAAAAATAATTTCGCAAAACTAGACTTTATTAAATAAGGGCACGAATGGACGACAACAAATCATGAGAAGTATGCTTATTCATTAATTCCTATGAAAAACGGCAAATAGTACGATTACATGACGTTAGGCATGACACTCCATGCAATTAACCAAATTTTAATTCGTTCCAAGTTTTTAGCTGTTGTTCTTCTATCTAGATACTATTTGGCACCGTAAGCATTAATCGTGTTATAATCTTCAACATTATCTATTTTTCTATTTATTCTCTCCGTAAGAATTTGAAGGATAATTCCGTAGGAGTTCTGGTAATCTCTATTCGTGGCAATTGTTTATCACGCAATTTGTGTTGTCATAAGTTTTGATAATATGCATGGCTTTTTGGGGGTAATTAATCTTTTACCCGGTTTTTATTTAACTACCAGCTATAGAAAATCTGCAAATTTCAGGTTTCTTTTTTTTACATTTTTGCTAACCGAGAGTGTTGGCTCAAACTTTGAAAGCTCAAAATAGATATATTTCATTTTCTTTTAATATAAATAAACGCGATAAATAATAATTTTTTTTTTTTTTTTAAATCAAATGGCGGCGTTGAACTCGAGACTGTATAGATCCTGTTTTATGCGGCAGAATTTTTCGCATACACGGTTATATCTGAAACGAAAACAGGTATTTTCTACATAGTATTACCTAAAAAAATAACTCTAGATGTTTAAAAAAAATTGCCCTAATTAACTATACATTTTATAATCAACTATACATTTTATAATAAACATCAATTGAAGGAAAAAATTATTCGTTTTATTTGAACTTTGTAATTTTTATTATATTTTCGCACATAGTAGAAAATAAATGAGTCTTATTTTGAATACAACTGTGAATGTGCAATGCAACAACAATATTATTTTGTTTTTTGTTTCTCTTTGGGGGGGGGGGGGCTTGTCAACTGCCGACATAAACCTAGCGTGAAGAAAGGAACTTTTCCACATTCTTAATTCGCCGGATCGGTAGTCGAACCAGGTTCTACCAGAACGAAAGTTGCCTAACCAACTTCCTTATAACCGTTCTTTAGTCAATCTTTCCTTGCGCCACCATCCCATCCCTTTAGTCAATTCCTTCTCTTATCTCGGTATTATACTTAATAGCACTTTATCCTTTCGGGAGCATATCAGTTATCTGTGTACGTCCGCTCTCAAAAGGCTCAATATACTAAAAGCTCTTTCGCCTCGTAAATGGGGCGGTGATCCTTATATTTTACTTATGCTATATAGATCAATAATCCTTTCCAAATTTGATTACGGCGAATTCCTGTACGCTAGTGCTCCCAAGCAATTTCTTCGTAAACATGATCGCATCCAAAACTCATGTCTTCGTCTCTGTGTCGGAGTACTTAACTCCTCTCCAATTCCAGCCATTTTGGCAGAGTCGGGATTCCTTCCTCTTTTCATTCGAAGACACTTATTAGGGGAAAGATTTCTGACTAAACGTCTTCCCATTACTAATTCTAAACTCCTAAGTTCCTATCAATTTATTTCCGATAACTGGCGCTTCTCTCCTCGTAAAATTCCTATATTATCCTCGATCTCTTCTCGACTTATGCTCTTCTTGCCTTTTGTTCTCCCTTTCACCAAACCACCTTACTTCACTTTTAATTTCTTTGAATTCAAGCATTCTCCGAAGTTATTTGTTCTCCCCTCGGACATTAAATCTCTTCCTCATCCTGCCGTTCAAAACACGAATTCAATCACGTATTATCCTCATACTTTCCTTCCCATACAATTATCTACACGGATGGTTCGAAGTCTGATGCTGGTGTTGGGGCTGCGTTTATTATCCCCGCGTTGATGTATTCCGAATTCTTTCAGTTGCCCTCCTTTTCCTCTATTTTTCTTGCCGAATCCATGGCTATCCTGCAGGCAGTCCTTTTCGTATCCTCGACAAATAACGTCTCTAGATTCCTCCTTTCCTCGGACTCGAAAAGTGTTTTATTGGCTATCTCCTCTCCTTTTCCTACTCATGTCACTGATCCCATTATTCTCCAAATTCGCTTCTTAATTTCTAATTTATTTTCATCCCGTTCTGTTGAAATTGATCTACTATGGATTCCTGGTCATTGCGGAATTCCTGGCAACGAGTCAGTTGACTCGTTGGCACGTTCGGCGGTGACCAATGGTCTATTCATTAGTAGATTTCCTGCTCAAACTCTCTACTGCCTTTCTTATCGTTCCCATCACGATTTCTGGACCGAATTCTATCCTTCATTCTTTACCAATCCTCGATCTTTTTACCTTGCTGTTCAACCCTTCCCTTCCTCTCTTCCTTGGATCAATCTTTTCCCCTACCTTAGCCGTTCGATTATTTCCTCTATAGTTCGCCTGCGGTTCAATTATAGTTTGCTTCCGGCTTCTCTTTTCCGTTTTTCTATTGTTCAATCTCCTTTGTGTCCTTATGATCCTCCAGAGCTCAATTATACCTGTGATGCGAATCACATTTTGTTCGAATGCCCCTTTATTTCCACCGAACGTTCTACTCTGTATTCTAGTCTTCTGCGCCTTGGCCTTCCTACTCCTTATAGTGCCCACTCCATTCTTGCACTCCCCTGTCTCAATATAGTTCCTTTGTTGGCCTTGTTTATCTCCTCAATTTCTAATCTTTTCCTTATATAAGGTACATTTCCTTGCGTTGGGTAAGTTCCACTGTTGAGGTGCCCAAAAAAAAAAAAAAAAAAAAAAAAACTAGGCTACGGCAAACCGTGAATATGAAATCCTGCACAGCGTAAAAATTTGTAACATCTTTTAAGATCAGCCGTGTATAATTTTAGTATGATTGTTGCGAGAGTGTATTTTTTTTGATTTTTTTATGTTTTTTGCTTTTACATCATCACCCGCGACATTAATGTTTGAGAATGGAATTTTACGTTAACAGTCCCTACTAAAGTGGAGTGAATGAAAAACGGTCCCGTTTTCAGAAAAAACTAAAATGCGCCTCTTGCATTAAAGAAATAATAATTTTAAAAATTCAACGAGAAACGAGAAATTTTATTCTATTTTTTCAACATACATCTTCAATGCAACACTTAGAATCGGGTGATGTATTGAAAGAATTGTTTGATTA
Organism: Icerya purchasi; assembly: GCA_039619475.1. Taxonomy (NCBI): domain Eukaryota; kingdom Metazoa; phylum Arthropoda; class Insecta; order Hemiptera; family Monophlebidae; genus Icerya; species Icerya purchasi. Next base: position 237,314,619 of record CM077115.1, on the reverse strand, counting down.
ATTATAGAAGCCCGATTAAAAAATTCAACCATACTTATATCATTGTATGAATCGATTGAAAGTGTTTTGTTTTCGAAATTACTTAAAAGCGTACTCGGAAGATTATTAAATAATCTGGTTTATTATTTCTCAACTATTCTGCTATTTAACGGATTTATCGAGTAATTATTATATGCGCATTCTTAGAAAGACGCTCGCATTGCAGTCCCATCTTCGTAGGTGTTAATTCAGAATTTTCGGCTAAGCATGGTACTTTGTTGCATCTCGTTTTTATAATCGACCATCGCGAAAACTGTGCGTACTAAATATTCAGCGATAATTGAAATATTCCTGATAAATATTCGATTTATAAATTGGTCCACATTTCGAGGTTTATTCTAATATTAAAAATCGCTTCCGGATAACACTTGTATACGAACATTCTACAGGAATTTAATGATAGTCGACTGATGTATATTATCGATATTGAAGTTGAGAGTACATTAGCTCTTCTTGTAGGTAACCGGCAAATAACCGTATATTTGTTTAGGAAGACTTTAAAATAACGTCTATCAACTCAGAAACAAAAGACTATTTCATTCGGCGGAGCAAAAGAAGAGAAACAGTACGATGTGAAAGAAATACTTTGATGTAAAAAATGTAACAAGTCCCGAATTGATAAATTTATTTAGAAGAATAGGTAAAGAAACCAGTTTACACGACACGATAGATACATGTATTACAACGTATGCGGTCGTCATATCAGTTCACCCTTATCCGGTGAATAACAGGACACATTTATTCCAGACTCTCGAAGCTGGTTTTTTCACCGTTTATCTGGACAACTGTTGGGAGAATTACATTTGAAAAGTGAACAGCAAAATTGTTGGATGGCGATGATAACAATATTACAAATAGATATACGTCGGGACAGGGGGGCGTACATTTTAAGAAAACTACTATGAAACGGAATTAACGTTTGTCACAGATTATTATTAAATATTACCAATGGTATTTATCATAGAACGTTCATTTCTGGTAATAGATACGCCTCACAGTGAATGTAAAAAGTTGTCCTAAACGCAAATTCACACGTGATCGGTAAACATTTCGTAAATCATACGGATTATAAAAACATACATATATCCAAAGCGCATATTCGAAACAAGTCTACCAAATCCGAATTCGAACTACTATTTTTCCTCTTTTTTTTTCCCCTTTCATTTACCTAATCAAAGACAGAAGTTTATCAGAAAAAATAAGCCAAAGAAATCGGCATTTGTTAAACAAACGTGTCCGACTGTCTTTTATGTGCATGAGCGCGCGCGCGCGTGTGTGTGTGTGTGTGTGTGTGTATATGTGTACCTTTAATCTATGTATCCTACGTATGCCGACCATAAACAAAATTCTAAGACACGGGTCTTTATTTAGAGAGTGTATTGAGATGGAATATCGAAAAAAACCATTAGATTTCGAGCAGATTTAGTCAAAAGAGTTTCGAATGACATGAGAAAATATAAAAAAAGTAATTTAGCTATTTCGGAAAAAGTAATAAAGTTCAGCGTGTTAATTTGTTTTTGTCGAAGAGCCTAGTTACGGAAAAAATAAAGTAATTGTTGGAAAAAAATTGTTTGAATTTTTGTTATTGTTACGGAAAATTGTGACTGGGCTGTTTTTTGTTTATTCTTATCTATTTTTTTTATCGGGTCAAAAGTCGATTGACAAGCCCAAGTAAAAAAAAAAAAAAAAAAAAAAAAAAAGAACAAATCAGGAAATAATTCTTCAAACAAACGTGTTGTTTTCCCGTTTTACTTCGCCTTTTAAGCAAGATTCAGGTTTGCGGAGCAGACTTTTTATTCGCGATATTCGCCAAGTTCAAACTTTCACGCTCGTTTCAGTAGAAAATTACAATTGCGAAATTGAAGGCGCCTCTCAGATCGCAAATAATTATTTTAAATTTTCACTTTATTCTATCATCGCAACTAGTTACAAATATTTAATAATCGATGTTTTAATTTTATAACAGCGGCATAAAAGTAGTGACCCCCCCCCCCCGGTTTTTATTGTATTTTCTAAAAAAAACACACGATGAATTCGGTTATTTCGCATTTTATTCTGAGCATATTTTTGCTTAACTCGCGTCAATTAATTTGAAAACATTCTTCCCCTTTATAAAAACCAATTTCGCCTACTTATGAAAAAAGCATGTCTTTTCCCGTCGCCTCGTCGTTTTATTACCTGTAACATAATTTACAGGAAGAAAATAGGCTCAACATTTACGAATTTAACGTTCGCGAAAAAATTATTGAACCCATCCGTTTGGCAAAATTTTTCAGTTCTTCATTGCGTATTATTAATAGTGCATTTCGAAAGTTATTTTTTTAGTCGTATTTAAATGCCTTAAAGCCGCTGGTTTTATTTTTTTTTTTAACAATGAGGAAATAACTGTTACAAGCGTTCCTAGAAGTTCGTGAATTTTCGCGAATAATTATTGCGCGTCTTATGAAATCTATGGAAAAGAGACTGTCTCTTAGGTTGTTCCGTTTTCATCATTATCATACACTTCAGAGGGAAATGGTAAAATTTTTAAAACATGCGAGTTATTGTTATTTTAGGGGCTTGGTGGTCGTAAACCGTCGCTAAAAGGTAATTACTACACTTTTAAAAAACAGTCCTACCAATAAAAACTTTTTAAAAGAAAGCTGGATAAATTTTTTTATTTTCTTTTTCACGCCACGTTGGTCTGGTTGACCAGACATCGTGGGGGAACCGGTAGAGAAAACCAGCGAGTGCTGTCGCCCCCTTCCCCCCAGAATTTGAAAAGAAAGAAAAATCAAACTAGTGAACAACAAGATTAGTTCCATTCGGTAATAGGCACGGAAATTCGGAGAAAATCAGACATTTCCTTTTTATAACTTTTCATAAAATAGGAATATTGAAACAGTTAGAATTACGCGCAACTAATTTTTTACGCGGAATATTATAACACTATCAATTATAATATTTTCATTATAACGTTTACGCCGAAAATTCTCTAACAATTTAATTTAAACAGTAATTTCACCTTTAAAATATTATTTTCTATAGGCAAAATATCGCCACGGAGAAAAAAACCTACGGGTACTACCCATATCGGACACGTTGCTAGGTTTAATGTGGAAAGGGAAAGACTATCATCGACTAGCCGTTTAATATTTATTTTCCAACTTGCAAAAAGTGTTCCCGGTATTTTTTCGTGGCGATATTTTTCGTTCTCCCGCTCATTAAGCAGATGCAAAATGTTTAGCCACTTCGGACAAAAAAGTAGACTTACACATTTTACACATTGCCATCGAGATAATCGTTTTTTTTTTTTGCCTTTCTATTGTGCACAATTGAGATCGTTTTCTCAGCGTTGCCATTGAAAAATCGAAATTTTGAAAATATTTTAATTAAAGTAGTAACTTATTTTCAAAATTTTAGACAACTATAGCCACCTCCGTTTAGAAGAGATAGGAAGAATAAGAGTCAATTAAATTAAAAGTTTTACTTCCGTCAAATATTTCCATAATACGAAAGAACCGCAGACTGATGGCGAGAAAAATTTAAAATTTTCTACTGAAAGTTAAAAAAGAAAAAAAAATGTCCTCCGGGCCGGATTCGAACCAGCGACCTATGGATTTCTACTAGTAAGACTCTACAGTCCACCGCTCTACCAACTGAGCTACCAGAGGAGTTGCAAATAGGCTACCTCCTCAGTATATTTAAGCACGAATATGGATCAATTACTTTTGGTCAGTGTGTTAGTATAAACAGATTAAACGTGTAAAACCAGTTCGGACAACTTGTTAAATGGTTTTGCTTTCACTAAAATGACCGCGCTAAATCGTAGCGAGTGGAATAATATAAGCCGATCGCTCGATCGAGAAATATCTAACTCGTTCGCTAAGCATCTACGAATATACCAGTGTAGATGGCAAAAAACGAGGAAAAATCCCAACGTCGACTAGCCAACGATATACGGTATCGTGACGATATCGTGTGAAAAGCATTACTCGGAAGATGCGCATTGATCGTGAGAAAGAATATTTTGGTAATAAAATCGTGACAGGTTTCGCGGATGTTTAACCACAATTGCAACGGCATTTAGGGAACCGCAAGCGCGTGAAATATATCGAGAACGAAAAAGAGTACCCTACACAAAGGTTTCATTCGTGTGTACCAGAAACTTTTTTGGTCTGTTGTTAAATTTCGCAAAAAAAATAGCGAAAAATGACTAATACGGAATTTTTGAACTAATATTACTGGAGGTGAAATCATGTGTGTACAATGACACCTCTCTATAGTACGGTAAAATTATACCTGTGCCCCTTCCTTTAATTAATACAACTAAACATCTCGAGACTGGGAACATTAGATAAAACATGCTAGCCATGTTTTCGGAAGCATATAAAATTGTCTCGCAGAAAACAAAGGAGAAAAGTATTCCGATAAATTTTTCCTACTGAAGATCGGAAGCATTTCTGGCGTACTTTATTTAGTGTTCAATCTTAAAATGTTTAACTACATGATTTTTCATTGTTTTTATTGATTTCGTTAGTTTTCGTTACGCCATCTCCACGTTTACTAGACACACCCGACGCTTATAGCAAAATTTTAATTCGTAATAAATAAAAAAAGATATAATTAAACGGCAATCGCAAGCGGAAAAAAATAAAAATTTGAAACATAAAAAACTAATGAAACATTAAAATTTTGTTATTTTTTTATTTTAATTTTAAAATTAGCTATCTCTATCGTGTACAAAAGATAAAATCAATACCGCATTACACCGGATGAAATTTTATCGTAAGATCTAAATTTTAATTCGAGCAATTTTATTACTCTTCCGCATACAATTCGGCCAGATTTTACCGAACAGTGAACGCTAAGAATTAAGCGAAGGAATGTTTTCTAATTGATGATATTCCACGGTGAGCGTGTCCAATAAATATCGATTAATCATTGACTTTTTCCGTTCGTGACACTCATTTTTCACTGGGTCGCCAGCAGGACAAACGCTGAAGAACGCAGGAAGAACAGGTTTAACGACTGACAAGACGGAGGATTGCACGTGTAAAATAGTCAATTTAAACATTTCCGGAATACTTTTAATAATGTGTTGCTCCTTCATTTTACATCTACATATATACCGAGGCTATTGAAAGATGCGTTAAAGAAGAATCAGAACAATCTTCAGAAAGCCCTAGTGCAAATCAGATAGAGATTCTCGAAAAAATACGGAAGCGGTCGGTATTAGACTTGGCATTGATCGGAAACGAAAAAGTAGGTACGCGAATCGGAAAACCGATATAGTGTATCGAGCCCGATGATGAGAGTGTAGGCGCTGAACTAGATATGACTGCCGTCCCGGCCGAGGCGACGAACATTCAGTACTTCGGAAAATTCCTCAGCACGCTTTAAAGCCACAAAATGCTGTTTAATTCTCCGGTAAATCCTCGTTGAATTGTCTAATACAAGAAGAATTCAAAATGATTGCAGTTTCATCGGAAGACAGCAAATTTAATTGGAACAGGTGTACCGTCATAGTAGCGGGATAATTCCGTTTTCCGTAAAACCGAAGAAAACCGCATTTAATGGAACACGTGTGTCCGACGGAATTCACGTGAGAATGGAATTGATAAATTATATCCAGAAATGATATGAATCATTACTGTGATTTACTAAAATAGTTATCTTCGAGGAAAATCTTAATACGTCACCTCCCGCAAATGCTTAGCTTACGAGAAATAATAAGAAGCTGCGGTAAGAAAAGGTGGGATGTCGTTTAAATATAAAATTTATACAAAATACCCTTCAGACAGCGAAATACTGTGCGATAAATATGGAATAATAACGCTAAAGTTAAAGTTTATTCAATAAGCAATTTTTAAAACCTCGTTTGAAGTAACATTTTTAGATTTTTCTCGAGTAAAATTAATGCCATTCCACTGATATAAAATTTGGTCTTAGCAAATTTAAAATTCAACACTTTCTTCTTCTACCCCTTCTCGGTATTATTTTCGCTATGATAGCAACTAAGCCTATAATGATTATCTAAACAACGTAGAGGACCCCGAGTTTGATTTCCCCTTATTTTTCTCCCAGGATTATTTCGGCTGTTGATTATTTTAAGTTGACGATAAGATGACCTAAAAATAATGATTTAAATGTCTTTTTCTTTTTTTTTCAATTTTTTTTTATATATAATGGGCTCGTCAACCGAGTACCTTTACCCAGAAACAATTAGAAATGAAAAGGGAAAGTTATATAATTAGACGATCAGATATCGTTAATATATGTGTAGAAGGAACAGGCAGGATATAACGGGCACAATAAGGAACAGAAAGCTCAAACCTAAGCGAATGGGAGCATAGAGCCGGACGCTCCATCGAAAGAGATGAACACTTAATAAATGATCAGCGTCACAAACAACCGCATCATTTGAATGGAGGGGACAACATGTGAACGAAGCTAATGAGAAGCGAAAACGGGCGCAAGGCAGCAACGAATAATTAAAATGTAAACGCATAATGGAGACAACAACAAAGCGAAGAAGTGAAAGAAACACAGAAGAAACCATGGACTGGAAGGTAGACTAGGTTAAACGGACAGATAAAAGGAATGGCTGTTAGAAAAAGAGGAAGTGTAAATATCCGACCAAAATCTGAGATGGAAATTTTTACACAACAACAAAAAATTAGAAGATCAGATTTTTTTGAACAAGAAGGAAGAAGAAGCAACAACCCGAGCCAAAGAATCCGCCGCCTCATTACCAGAGATGCCAGAATGGCCAGGAACCCACAACAAGTCAATATGGATCGTATGGGGGGAAGAAAGAATCCGAATGAAAGAACGTATACGAAGATCAAGTTAACCGAATAAAATGCCTTTTGCACGGATTTTTTGTTATCTTCAAAAAATACTATACGTCGAAAAAAAAGAAAAAGTAAAATTTCCAATATCGGAATAGAAGGTAATGAAGTGGCAATATAGTATTCGAAAACTCTCTATGCCATTTGAAATACAGAATCGTTAGACGACTTGAGCGAATATCGCTCCTACAGAAAGAAAAAAAAAGCAAATAAAAATAATTTTTTCAGAATACAATTTTTTATAGTCAACTAATTTTAAATTATTCGCATTAGACCGACATCGTCGAGAATATCGAGCGATTTTTAACCCATTGCCAATTACAAATAACTCGCTTAAAATAAATTTAAAAAAAAAAGTAAATCATAATACCGTTGCACACATTAAATACAATAAAAATGCTTGTTCATTTATGCAAGCGTTAATTAGAACTTGTAAAATTCGTATTAATTGTAGCTTTCTATAAACTTTTATCTTTTTCTAACTCCGCTATACTTTTTATCCTCATTCACGGTGCATACCCATTTATATTATACATAGTATACATAACACATACACACACACACACACACATATATATATGTTACATACATATATATATATGTATATAATATTACATGTACACAATATTAAGAAAAAAGCAATTGACAAGTATAAAAGAAGCTGTAGAACAGGATACGAGATGACAAGCCACTCTTGGGATGAACAACAACAAATATTTAAAGAACGTAGAGATGTCACTGAATAAAAGTCATCCAGTGCACATGATATCTAGCCGGCAGTGTGCTCATTTATCTGCGTTACCAGTCAACAGAGAGAGAGAGAAAGCTACAGAAATATTGTTCGCGGATGGAAGAAGGAGGATAAAAATATAATAAAAACGAGCAGTTTAAGAGACGAGAGGAGGGGTGTTTGTTTGTAAGAGAGAATAACATTAAAACGGCAGTGGATAGGTTACCACTTACGGTGGACAACTGGCAGTGTTAATGCGATACCACTAAGTAACACATTGTAACGTTGGCTGAAGATACGGCGCCAAGCGACTCTTCGTTTTTATATCTTTCGGATAATTTATACCTTCGAAAGAAAAAAAAAGGTGTCGCCGAAGGAGGGGAGAGCGGATAAAAATCTTCTAAATGTCGAGTCGGTTAAATATGCGCGAGATTATGCAAATAAGACAGTGACCTAAAACAATTTGCATACAGTTGCGGTATACGTGTATAGATGGGTACATCATGTTGAAAACTCGAATAGCTGCGAAACACCACATATTGTGAAATTTATTACATCGTCGCGTCCGAAAAAACGCCTAGATTACCAATTATACTTTCTCCTCTCCGTTATTATTCAATGAAATAAGTTGAACTTGTTGGAAACATTTAAATTTACCAAGGACCCTTTAAAATCGTTCGCTGACCGAAACTCCCTATCTATCATCGACTCTTTCTAAATTTCCGTCATTCTTTAAAACTATCCTCCGCCAATTTTTTTTTCACCCAGTTTTCACCATTTAGCTACTTTTTTATTTCATTTAGCAGTTTGCGAAATTCATTTATTTATTTACTCTATATATCCTTTTTACGCCTTTTTTTTTTTTTTGGATATTTTATTTTATTATTTTAAATTTTTATTCCGCGATATATAATAAATTCATATATATATATATATATAAATATTAGTAAGGCAGTCTTTGACGCTGGATTTTTCACAGTCCGACAAGTGCCCGAAATTCGTTGTTACACCATGATGTTTATATGCTTCACAAAATAATACGATAATTCTTCATACCTACCATATCTTCTTACGTTTAAAATATTAATTCTAGCTAAGTGAGCTGGGAATTTATTGTGTCCCATTCTCAATTTGATGACCGTTACCATATAATTTCCATCCAGATAGTTTAATATTTCTTTCAATGGCAACCGGTTACAATTTGGAAATGTCGAATTGGTTTAAAGGAATTCCTTTCTTTCCAGTTCGATTTGTGGGCAACAAAACGATTCCTGGACCATCCATCCAGTGTGGTAACGATTTTATAGTCTTACATATGTTCCGAGTTGAAGCTTGTGGTTATCGAGGGGATTGCTGTAAATCTTCAATAATCACGATTTAATAGGCTATTGAGTACAGAGCTATCTGTTTATTAATCGTATGAAAAAATACCAACCCTTAAAACTTTAAAAAGTAGGGATGAATAAGAGTAGAGATACGTCAGTGGAATACGTTTAACAAGGAAACGATAGCATAAATAGTATTTTAGATTCAGCGAGCTTAGAGATGAAAAGGGTAGAATCGAAGACAAGAATTTTGGATTATGTTTAATTTAGAGTCGGTTTTGAAAACTCAGCCATAATCAAATTTGGAACAGATGATAGACTGGTAAAGAGAAATCAGTATGTAAGGATTGTCACACCATTTAGTTGCTGATAAGGCTTTTAATAAATTTACCCTTTAATATAAGAAAGGGAAAAATATTTGATAAAATGATAAACGACTACGAAAGAAGATATCAAGATAACAGAAGACTCGAACACGAGAAAGAGATGTATTGTTTAAGGACAGATTAACAACAGCAGTAAGATTATACGGTCAAATGGTACCTGCAGTATAAGAAAATTTGGAGAGAGAAATCGAAAGGTTAATTCCGGAAAGTCCGGCATAATGAGAGACGAATTAAGTGCTCAATAGCTGCTAATATATCATGAAAAGAGGTAAAAATGTCATCAGCAAAGAATAAAGAAAAAAAATTTAAACGAAAAGAAACTATACTAATAGTATAGTAGTAAAAAGAGTAGGACTAAGGGAGATTGAGAAGACCGTGGAAAATCATTCTTGAAGAGTGGAGAAATAAAGAAGAAAAGTGAATAGAATAATTCGACATGAGATTAATAATAAATGAGGTAAATTCGATCGGGATGTTAATTGCCGTCATTTTATCTATTAGAGTTGGTAAATGAACGTTATCGAAAGGAAACATCAATGAAGGAAGTCGCGGTGTCACGTTTTTGAATAGAAGATTTAAGACTAATATAGTCGAGAGTACCATTAAGAAGTACTAAATTCAGAAAAGAAGGATTTCTCGAGGATAGAACTACCGTTAGTATTACAAGAAGAAGAAGAAGAAGAATATAATTGCGCAAATTGTGACATAACATAACGTTAGCACTGCATAATTAAACCAGCGCATCGATGAATCGTCTTACCGTATGACGTCACGTAAGAAATAAGTTTTATATTTATTACAAATTGTACCTCAGCAAACGTCATGAGCCGTAGGAAAAACATTTAAAGAAAACGTGTGCAACTCCACAAAATAGACATTTCAGTGTCTCTTTCTTCTTTCTTTCGGTGCCATGACCGTTCTCGATCTTAGGCTCATCTGATGGCAAGCTTGATTAATTCTTATCCGTTGCTATGTGGAACAGTTCTTCAACACAGCAGCCTGTCCATGTTTGTAGGTTCTTGAACCAAGATAATCTTGTTCGTCCAACTCTTCTTTTTCCTTCTACCTTTCCCATCAATATATTCTGCAGTAACGTGTACTTCGGCCCACGCATCACATGACCGAAGTATTCTATTTTTCTTCTTTTGACAGTGCCGATCAGCTCTCCTTTCCGTTTCTCATCGTCTGTAGTACCTCAGCGTTTGTCTTCTTTTTGGTTCACGGGATCCTGAGTAAGCGTCTATAACACCAAAACTCGAAGGCTTCTAATCTGTGGAGCGTTCTGGACGTCAATGTCCACGTTTCGACACCATATAGTGATACCGACCAGACATAGCATTTCAGAGTTCTAAATCTTAAATCAAGGTCCAAGTCATGAGCTGTGGGTGTCTTCTTCATTTTCATAAAGGTAGAACGCGCTTGCTCAATGCGACATCTAATTTCTCCGTCTGGATCACCATATTTATTAGTCCAGGCACCGAGGTATTTGTATTTATTGACTTATTCTGGTCTGCCATTGTTTATCACTATGTCGATAGGGTGTGGGTCATTTGAGATGCCCACTACCTTCTTTTTTTTCACGTTAATTATAAGTCCATATTTATTGCTTTTTCCACCGCTTTTATTAATATAGCTAGGTCTTCTGCACTTTCAGTCATCAAAACTGTGTCGTCCGCATAAGTGTCTCTACCGGTGATAAATAACTGCGGGATAAAATTAATGAAGGGACAAAGATCACAGGTAGAGGGGACACAGATAGAAATAAAATATTAATAAAAATGCCGATGGAGATTTGAATAATGTCAGGCAAATTAGAACTAGGAGGGAAGTTAAGAGAAATATCGTAAGTGTGGGGAACGGAATGTAATTTCTAATTGTAGAACCAACGAAGACGTAAGTACATAGAAAATAAACGCATTGATGAGAAATAAAATTGTTTTCCATAAATACCGTGTCAATATAAAATTACTTAATTGAGCTTATACCAACCGGCATCAGAATGAACTAAACAAAACGGTAAACGATAAACAAAAATAGTAAAATAAAAATAAACAAAATGTTGAAAGTTAAAAGAAAAGAATAAACAAAAAGCGAAACTGCGTAAGGAGAAGTAAAAAAAACCGAAAACGTTAAAGGCACACGCGAAAAAAAAATTTAAAGTAGGGCCGCAGTTACTTAAGTAGGAACGATAACACCAGATGGTTTAGAATTTTTTTTTTTTTCAAAGTCTTTCTTTGATAAAGTGATAGGCCTTCAAATCGTAACGATTACAAAAACCAATTTCACGAGTGAAGCCATTTCTTTGTTTCGATGGCTTCGCCGTCTTGATTAAATTATAGCAGAAAAAAAATAGATCAGAGAAACTGCCGAAATTACGAAATGGTTCAACCATGATGAAGATGGTTTTCACATTCCCGCAGCTCTTAAGACTTTGGAAAGAAATTTTTAATCCATCACTGGCAGTGATACCGTCACTTAAGCAATTGCAGCTTTTGTTTTTGATTTTTTTTGTGCCTTTTACTTTTTTTACGTTTCTTCGGTATAATATCGGTATTCTGTTTATATAATTTTGGCTTTTTGTTTACCATCCTTGTCAAGTTGATTCTAATGATGATTGCTATAAGCTACACGAAACGCCATTTAAATAATCGTATATTCGTGTTTACCGAAAATAATTTTATTTCTAATAGAAGTTTTAAAATTTCAATTAAACCCGTTGATTATTAAATTGTTTTATATAAATGCATGAAAAGACAGTTAATAATAATTAACACTGATGATACATAATAAAGATACATTGACAATAGAAAAAAATTAAGGTTAAGAGAAGAGAATATTTTACGACGACACGCTTAACCCTTAAAGATTTTGTCTGGCATTAATAAATCCACTCTACAACAGCAACAAAAGATATGAAGCTGAAAAATTAAAAATTCGTAAAGTATTACGGGTGATAATTTTCAGTAAGCAAGCAATTGCAAACATGACTAAAATCGTCAGATGCTCAGAAAATATCCAAATGAAGTGAATAAACATAAGACGATACACATCAATAAAGAGAAATTTGAAATTAAAATAGAAAGCGTAAAAACAAATCAGTATACGACAGCAACATGCGAAAAACTCGTAATAATTACAAAAAATACATGATAAAGAAGGAAATTAATGTGCCAAATGTGCATTTTACCCCTCATAGGCTTACCAAACGTCTCCGATTCACGTTGTCTAAAGTTGTTCACTATTTTATTTTTTTCCCATTTGTTTTGCAATTTCAATTCTAGTCCATATTCCATATTGTCTCATTTCATTTTCGTTTTCCATGCACAAACCTTCTATATTTGCGCTTCAATTTCGCTAATTTTTCACGTCCTGTTAGACTGCTATGTTCCAAATCTGTTTCTCCGGTTGCAATGAAAAATTCCGTTATTTCCCTCACAAGCGACCACTTTTACTGATGTTTAAAAGAGCTTAATGATGCCAATGCGTCTTTGCAACCTTAAATTGTTCAAAATCCTTTTAAAAGGGATTCGTTCTTTTTTTAAAGCTGAGTTGACAAAAGTTCTACTATTTGTATTGCTTCGAAACGCTTTCCAATCAATTATCTAGTTTGATTCCATTAGTGCGCAGTTTCGTCTGCTCTCCAATTCCTACATGTAACTTCATCGTTCTTTCTATTATTATTCCTGTATGTATCTGGTTCATTTAATTTCGTAATCCCGTATATATATATATATATATATATATATATATATATTTTATATTGAAATACACTTCAATTTTTTTCTTTTGTTAAAAATGTAAAATACTTTTGATTTCTTTTTTATTTTAAGGGATGCGACACGGATAATTTTCATTAAATTTGAACACTCACTCTTACAGTACAGTCAAAAGTACTCTTATAATTCGATAACAAAGTTTTGTGTAAGTTCTATCGCTGAAAAACGGGAAAAAAGAAAAAAAGCAAAAACTTTAAAATCACGGTCGCGATGTAGAGCACATTTATTTTACTGAAGTAGTCGATCAATAATTCATCCATCTTTAGAAACTCATTCGTCACTCATTATTTTTGCTGACATATTTCATTTACGATTTTTCTCAGTCTGCACTAAAAGAAAAAGGCTCTCCAGCTCTTTTGTCTCTGCTAACGAATGCCGGGAATCGCAGATGATATAATCTTCTACCAAATGACGAAGTTACGAGAAACTTTCGTATAAAGTTTTAGAAGCCCACCTTAAGAGAACTAATAAATCTTTATTAGAAAATTGCCTTTCTCTTCTGGAATTATTTATTGACAAATTTTCCTGAAGCAAACTGTTTCGGAAAAAGTGACCGCTCACAGTGCATCGAATTTACCCGATCTGTTTTATTCAAATTTAATAGAATTAATAAGATTATTATCTGTGTGTGTGTGTGTGTGTGTAGGAGGATTACCGAAATTTAATCAAAAAATAATAACCACACAAGCATAGAAAAATACCAAATAATAAGATGTACCAAAGAAGGAAGTGAAAAATGGTGATGGATCTGATTTTCTTATACCCAATTCAATATCGATCATAGGAAAAGCTATTCACTGTATTAGTAGTGTGGTTATCTGGTAAATATCAGAGGTACTGATTTTCACATATCAATAAAGGCGTAAATATAATCCAGCGGATTTGAAAATAGCGAGTTTCATCGAGATTTATGAATCAGTGTACCGGTAATTTAATAGGTTGCTGAGCTATTTTAATAGCCTTCATAGTTGTTGATCTTATATTAAAAAAAAAAAAAATTAAACCGCTATCTCCGTACGTTTCGTACAGAAATACATTGTAACATGGTTGTCTTTCGGATGGTGTCAAGTGTGATAAGATTATGTGTTTCGTTTGAGTAAAAACATGAATACAAACTGTTGATCAACGCAAACATTATTCGAATTATAAAATCCAAATAAAACTGTAATAATGAATTTGATTTTCTCAGTGACCCTCTTTTATTAAGCCAAACAATATATATATATATATATATATATATGTATATATATGTGTGTGTATGTATGGATATATAAACACATAAACACACACACACACATACCCTATAAGCAGGGCTTTTAGGTTACAGCTAGCATACAACGGTGCCGCCACAAGTAATTGGGCATACTAACAGCTAAAACTAGAGTGATTTTTGTCCATCAATCTGCATACGTATGGGGTTCCCACACACTACCGCCGCGAACGCGCACCCTTCGTTCCCACGCGCGCTTCAGTTGCTACCGTGTTTTTTCAAAATTCCGGTCCTAAATATTGTAGCTGGGTTTCAAAAAATTCCATCTCGCAGCCCCACGCACGCTGCATATTTTCGCCAATCACAGACAAGAGGAGGTAGGTTTACACATTGTTTTTCCCACGCCTTGGAAAACACTATCGAATAATATTTGTTTTGACACGTGCTGTTTACTTTAGAAGATGTGTATAAAAATTATGTCATTTTCATCGGGGACCGCTCTTTCGGATGCGATCGATCGGGCACATACTCTTTCGGACGCATGCGAATTCAGACATTTTTACAGACTACTTGCGGTAATTTTCAGGTATCATCTGTTAATCGTTATCACCTATGTTAGTGAGAAACACGAGTTACCAAATACTGCTATCAGAAATTCCACCCAAAAAATACCGTTCTTCGTTAACGATTTAATTTCTCCGCGCGTATAGCATATGCGTGTATATATATATATATAATCACAAAACACATATTTTACATCACTTTATTAGGTTACTCACTTTTTTAAAATATCCTCTATTTTTTTGAAATAACAACTTCGGTGTAAAATACAAATAAACAGACTTTTGCGATGTAAATGTAAGAGTTCCGTTAGAAATAGTTATACGAAACGGACGAAGATGATTAATATCAATAATCGGCCAAGTGCATTATCGGTTCTTTTCATTTTCTTTTTTTTTTTTTTAATGCATAGTAAACCGTTTTTAAAAAATTATAAAATATCAACTCTACGTCATTTAAAGCGTAACATAACTGGATTGAATTTGCTTCTAATACATATTCGTTATATTACCTTTCTTTTTCATTCGTATCTATCAAGTTTATTTGAGGATACGTTTATTGAAGTTTCTTCTGTTATCTATGATTTTAATTATATATTTAATTCTTCAACGAAGCTACCTAGGTTTCAAAAAAAAATCGAAAAAGAGAAACAAAGGCGCGAACATTTTTAAACACATTTATGTTAATACTGGGCGAGAAATATAAGCGATATTAAAAAAGTATACATATTATATTTACGCTGAAGAGAGGGGACAGGTATCCTCTAATAAAATTAAACGAAAAAACGATCCCTACATCGAGTAGCGTAAAATATCTCGGCTTACACCTCGACGAAAGTTTAACATCCATGAAAGCACATAGATGTTAAGCGGAAGCAGATAAATGTTAAGTTTCGAAAAATGTATTGTATAATCGGAAAGAATTCAGTACTGTCCATAGAAAATAAAGTGCTGCTTTATAACATAATGCTGAAGCCTATATGGTCTTATGGAATCCCACTGTGGGGAACCGCGAGCAAGTCTAATATAGCGATCATCCAAAGAACGCAATCCAAAATTCTGCGAACGATAGCCGGTGCGCCATGGTATGTGCGCAATGATGAGATACATAAAGATCTGCGAATGCCCACGGTTAAAGAAGAGATCGAGGCAGCCAGCACACGATATATAGAACGGCTACAAAATCATTGCAATCAGTTGGCACACAGTCTCATCGAAGACGGTACCCGATTCAAACGGCTGAATCGGTCGAATATAATTGTGTAAATTGTATAATACCTCATCAACAACAAGGAATCGCGACCGCTGGGAAGCATTCCATACTTATTAACTAATTCCCCCTTAACACTGCCACTTATTGTTTATTAGACAGATTGCGTGCACTAATAAACGAAAAAAAAAAAAAATAAATAAATAAAAATATTACAAATGAATATATTAACAGAAAGAAGAAAAAAAAATGAAAAGAACCAACAATGCATTTGACTAATTATTAATATTGATCATCTTCGTCCGTGTATTTCTCACTAACTTTTAGGTGATAACGTTTAACGGATAATACCTGAAAATCACCGCAGGCAGTCTCTAAAAAGGTCTGAGTTCGCTGGCGCCCGAAAGAGTTTGTGCCCGAAAAAGCTTGTGCCCAAAAGAGGTTGACCCATTTTCATCAGCCGTACAGACAATTACATCATCTTTGCATCTGTTCTTCAACTAGCTGCATCATTTCCTTTTTCTTATTTCACCATCATTCAGCACTTTTACCATCAGGGTTGACTACTAGCGCTCGCTTACGTCACACAACACGTTTTATTTTTAGGGAAGTGTATATGTAATCGTCGAAGCTGTTGAATAATTGTAAAGTGTTTTAGCTGTTCAGAGTTCGTGGCGCATGTGTTGAAATTCTTGTCTACTAAAGTGTAGAAGACTTTTTTTTTGCCATGTAGTCAGTTTTCTAATTTTTTTAACAAACGAGTCAGTTCACTGCAGTTTATAAAACGCAAAATTCAATTTCCACGACAACAATGGATGTTGACAATACTATTAATATTGGCTCAACGATTAATTCTGTTGTAACAACGAAAGCGGCAGCAGCTGATTTTATCGAAAACTGTTTTAAAGACACAGGTGGAGGCACTATAAAATTCAATGGATTTAATATCTCCGTTACCGTCTACACCACCGCAAGCTCAGAGTCAAGATTTACCACCATCATCTCCGCATCTACCCAATTCGCTACAGACATTTAATATATACCAATCACCACCACCTTATCCGCCAACATATCCATTGGCAATATCAACCTCTATAGCTTCACCTCTGCTTACGCAGATGCCGCTTTCACAATGTTCACTTACGTCTGCATCATCAACATCGACGCGAGAATCAGTCGCGCAGATACCCCTTCCACAAGTACCAGCACTACCACCGATAATGGATTTACCGAGAGAAATTAAATTTCGCCTAGCCGTAATTTATGTAAAAAATCCGAAGGATCCGCGCGACAGAAAAAGTTTTATGTTCGCAGTGCTCACAAAGTTTTCCCATAAACCATACAGGATCTGGCAATTCAACGTGCCGTAACGGATTTACAACTTTTCCGACTTGCACACACTACCAGCCGCGTCAGGCGAAATAGTGGAATTTGAAATACGAGAGGGAGCTCTCTACCAGTTTGCATGGATCGAACGTTTAAGTAAATTACTACGAATGCAGCTGTGCGAGGTGCGAAATATGTTTGCTGGTTCTGCTTAATGCAATGAGTACCGATTACGCATAATTATACAGAACAATGGTCTTTTTCTTTCGTTACTGTACGTGAATATTAATATTTGAACGTTTTTTATATACTTTATTCGTTTCTTTGTTTTCAACATCGTACGTTAAATAATGTACATTATGCTTCTTTTCTACTTCACTGAATCGATCCGCTAAACTATTTTCCCACAACATCCGCGTTATTTAGCTCTTCCACTGGTTCTCGTAGAACTTTAATTTTTTCCTCCAATTCTGAAAACTTTTAAATCATTCCTCCTAATATAAATGCTATCTGTCCGTAAGATACAGCCTCGGGTTCTGCAAGCTCGTTATGTATCGTGCTAACATTTAATAATCGTTTCGCTTTAAAATTATCATTTCCGCTCGAATCTAATTCGACAGTAGCTTCTTCAGCAATTCCGCCTTCGGGCGTATTTTTATGAAATGGCATAATTACGACGTCTTAAAAATATTTACTAATATTATCAATGCAAGAATTTTCCGAAGTAGGAAATCCGAGCCACTTGACCAACAATTTTCCGCTTTTACATTGAATAACACGTTCAACCAAGTATATAGGTCGGGGTAAGATGTGTTTTGTAATTCTTCCGTGTAAAAAGTACCGACTAACGGTTTACCGCTTCTATCTTTTAATGTATACGTCGTAGGAAAAGCATAATTTATCATATTTATAGTAAATAATTCACCGGTCTAGTTGGAAGTATAACCTTTCTCCAATAATGTTTTAACTTTACTAATGCGAACTCTACATCACCGACGTAAAATTTTTTTGATCGGCTCGGGGGGGAAAAATTGATCGGTAGCTTCTACACACTTTCGCTATATTCTCGCAACAGGTTTCTCAACTCGTTTATGTACATCAACGGGCGCAAATTTTATCGTACGACGTATTTTTGTATTATATTTTCGCGTTAGCTCGTCTAATACAAGCAACCATCGTTTATTACGATTAGTGGTAAATTCTTTCCATATCCAATTCTTTATCTATGATTAAACCGTTCTACGATACTCTAGCTTTAAGTGGGGAGTAAGTACTGTAATGATTAATATTGTAACGTTTTAAAACAGCTCGCACATGTGGATTATACAAATTCGGTACCTCGATCCGTGTGTAAATGATTAGGAGGTTCAATACCTCTTTTAGATAAAATCTTTTCAAGCTCTTTAGCAATTATCGAACAGTTTTTTTTTTTTTTTTTTACACGAACCGTCTAAACGTATATTTAGAAAATGCGTATATTACAACTAGAATAAATTTATGTCCTCGATTAAATCGCGCATATTGCGTCATGTCAATCAAATCCGCTTGCCACAAATCATTTAACTCTAAAAGTTGTACACATCGTGTTTGATATCGTTTCCTCGCAGGACGATGAAATTCATCGGCAATGTGTCATTTTGTAGCGATGTTGACGCGGATGTTTGTTTAGCAGGCATCTTTTGTTCTAATAATCAACGAGGTAATTGAATATATCCTTCCTCAGTCAATTCTTCCTTTATCGACTGAATCTCTTTATCTACGCCGGTATTTCCATTTTATTTAGACGCATGCAGTAATCGTAAACGCTCGATCAGTTCGTTCCAATACTCGTATCGAGGTCTTTTAAGACTTATTTCAGCAACTTTTCAGTTAGCGAAAAAATTTTTGTAATAACCACGTCCGCGCTTTTTAATGTACCAGTAACACGCAAATGAGTTCCCGTCGTAAATTCTAGTATTTGTTTATATAGCGATAAATCATTATTTGTATACATTCGGTTCTCTTTATATTTGCTCCCAATAGTAAATGCATCAGGCCAGAGGTGTACGGGAATTTCACACGATTACTTCCTTTTCCTAAATATATTTCTCCGAGATCTTGATTCCACGAAATGGGTACACTGACCCAACCATAAACTCATCGGCGATAAGATTATACTTCATTCCATAATTCGGATCCTTCGGTACGGGATCGTCTCCATCAATACGGGATCGTCTCCATCAATACGAAACCGTCCTAATAATAGCTGGTTGCTCAGGATAGATCCGAGATCAATGTCACCTTCCTCATCTGAGATAACCACCTTTTCTTTATCACATTTTTTTTTCTTCAGCTTTTGTAATTTCTCTCGAATATGCGCTAACGGCTTTGTAATCGGTACCAGCACAGCAGCGGGGCTGTATTCGTGACAGATTTGACTTCATTTTTTAACGAATTATATTTATCGGTAATATTTTTACGTAATTTTTCCAATTCCTCTTTAAGTTGTATTTCTTCCTTTATTTTTTTCATATCATTCACCGAACTCTCCATTTTGTTTTCCATCATCTTTGTTAACCTTTTTACCATCATCAACAGTTATACAAAACCTCGACGAAAGCGCCCTTTATATACTTCAACCTTATCAATCACTAGAAACCCATGATCATTCTGCCAACAAAATCCGCAAAGTTTTTTAAATTCTACAATGGAGCATGCTCTTCGTATATATATATATATAACATATATGTCTCATATTTAAATCATCCTGCATAAAAACTAAGATAAAATTGGTTTTGTCCCGTATCATATGTTTCGGTATCTTTACATACGTCTGACAAAGATAAAAACAATCTATATTTTTATGTCATCCCATTGAAAAGTAATCTCGTATAAGGGATTGATCACTGCATATTGGAATATCGTCGAATATAAATATTGAATTTTGATTAATCGAATCCGATTTAGGTAATTGTTCCTCATCTGAGAACGTGTAATAATCAACGGCAGGTATCGAGTTGTATATTATATGTAACAGCTTATATTTTGGCTGGTATATAAAAGTACTATATTATACGTAAACATTTTCATATCGCAATCCGTTCGAATGCGTTAATAATGTAAATACCGAATTTATTTTACCACATCCGCTCGGGCCGATAATTAAACATCCTATATTATAATTATTCGGAAACAGTACGCCGTGCTTATTACGCATTGATGCATTTCCAGGTTCTACCAACGATAACGCGTCATTTATAGGTGTTCGAAAGATAACTATCAGCAAAGATTTTAGACAACTCATTTGTTTGTTAACTAGTGCTTCAGCAGTAATGTTACAACAGCCATCCCAATTAATTATAATAACACTAATTCCTTATAAATATACAAAACTAAATTGAAGCCTATAAACAATAAGATACTAATGAAATTATAAGCAATAAGAAAATTATTTATTTTAATCCGGCGAAATACAAACTCGTATAAAATTCATTAAAGAATATTTTATCATTAGACTGTAGTTCAATTCACATGTGTGCTATGTTTCATGTTATTTTCATTTTAATTTATTTTTAATTTTATTTTATTTTAGCTTCAAAGTGAAGTTTTAAATTGTGTTCACTGTTACACTATGTTTTTTATTTAGTTCGATTATATTTTAGCTGAAGATGGGTTATGCCCGAAAACGTTCCTAAGATAACAAGTTTGATATTCTTATATTAATTTTGTTACTTACGTATTAGTTTGTTATTTTAGCATTTATTTTTTATACTATCGTATAAAATTATATAAAATGAAGGCTCTTTAGTATACATTTAGGGTCCTATATTACATGTAAGTAAGTTGCACTATACAATCATATAAATGAGTATTGTATGCAACGTTTAATAATTATATTAACGAGAAAAAATGGAAAAAATTTTCAAATTTATAGATTTCATTTTAATATGATTGGATTTTTATCCTGAAGTTAGTCGCAGTAAATTCACTTGTATATGCTCGTGTGTACCATGATATGCGCGCTAGCTGGTACACCGCGGACACACACACAGAACTGCTCTTATAGTGCGATAAAATTTACAAACAGTTCCCAATGTAGTCTTGCGTGTGTACACATTCATACTGCATATCTATAACACTGTATGCCTGTGGTAATCACCGGCGCTCTGGAATTAAGTGTGGCACACTATGATGATGATAATGCTCAAATCATAATTACATTTAACTTAATACTGAAACTATCAGCTACCTGATATGTTTCCTTTATAATAATAATGATAATAATAAACAAGTATAAAATATTTTACGCGAAAATCAGGAAAAATAAATTTTAATGAAGTCATTCGAGATTTCCGTTCCAGCTCACTGGGAGGCACGATCCCATCTTATCGCAATTGAAAACGTGTGTAAAGGATTTTTTCAGTCATTGCGCACCGCGATAACTAATTATTTTGTGTTTTTCCGTTACAGTCGCTAAGTCATTACCATCGGATTACCAGCAAAGCACCAGTTCCACAGCCGGTATATTTAACAGTCAGTTACAAAACACGAACTCTTCCAACGGCAACACCAGCAGCAATCCGATGATGTTAATAAATGCCAACAATCACTTCAGCAGCCATAACAGCAACAACGGTTCAGGCTTGATACCGAGCAACAATCCAATGCTGAACAACAGCGGTCGGACTAACTTTACCAACAAACAACTGACTGAGCTGGAAAAAGAGTTCCATTTCAATAAGTACCTGACGAGGGCACGGCGGATAGAAATTGCTTCGGCTCTGCAACTGAACGAAACTCAGGTGAAAATATGGTTTCAAAACAGACGCATGAAACAGAAAAAACGTATCAAAGAAGGTTTGATACCGGCAGCACAAGAGATAGCCTCTTCCAGCGCCGCGTGTGGCACCAACGCAGGTTTGATCACAGCGACTGGCGGTGGAAGTAGCAGCACCAGCAACTCGCCAAACACTTCGGTATCGATAAATCACCGCAGCGAAGATACTATCGATTAGACGTAGAAAAAAATTGTATTTCTACTTTTTTTCCTAATTGCTGTAAGTAATAAAAAAAAAGCGATTCTAAATCTCTGTTACACACATACACACACGCGCGTGCGTGCATATATATATATATATATATATATGTAAATGTGTTTAATCATTTTTTTCGAATAGTGTAAACGAGCAAATACTAGTCTTTTACCAGAATATTTTTACGTAGACGGTGATCATTAATTAGTTTGTAAATAAATTTTACCAAAGCAAAAAGTAAAATGAATGTGCGTGTACGATCGCGTTGAAAAACTATTTTTTTTAAAAATGTTTAATTTGGCGCTATTAAACATCTTTCGGTAAATTATTAGAAAGGTGGAAATTTAAAAATAAAATTAGAAACAGATGAAACATCATTACCAGCGTTTTCATCCGTTATTATCATCTCATTTCATTCGTTTCGCAGTTATTTCAATTTTGGCTTCTTCATTTATAATAGCTAATATCTTTTGTTCTCACGGTCACACGTTAAATTCATATCAGTGAGTTGGTGTTTTTGTAAGTGATCAAACGAAAATTATTTTCCAAAATTTTTGATTTACGTTGTGTTGAAAAATTATTCCATTACTAAATTAAATAACAAAGAGAACATAAGAAAAAATCAACTAAATAGCATGTTAGATCACTAAAATTGTTTAAAATATTGAAGTTCATAGGCAAAGAACTAACAGCAAAAAGTCAAATTATCAAAGTCTATAACTTCGGTAAAACGATTTTTTTTCTTTTTTCGTTGCAATATTACACATTAAAGTAAGAGAAGTGATTCATTACTATAACGAAATATTTATCATAAAGAGACACTCCATTTTACGTAACTGATGAAATACTGTTCGCGATGTAAATTTTAGTGAGGAAACGAGAAAATATATCAAACGATATTTACGTTTTCAATGTACACAGCTTTTCGGATAAAATTAGCGCAGTCGAGTACAGAATTAATAATCCGTAAATTCGATATACTCCGGAATAGTTCCACAATGCTTAGAAGTTTTTTTTTGTAATATCCGAATGAATTTTCCAACATACCGAAAATTAACCGTCAACGCTATTCTCAGCACGGCGGAATTTTTATACTGTTAACAACAAGGCAAACTAAATTTAAAGAAAAATTAAATGGAATAAATAAATACCTCAATAACAAACAAAACTAGTATTAGATAATTTTCTATTAAATAAATCAAAATAAATACCTCAATATGCAGGAAACATTTTCCAGCATAGCCCCTCATCAACTAACAATATATTGATTTGGGTTTTATCTAAGTGTATTCTCTATATTATTAGGTGTAGGTGATGATTAGATGTGCCCGAAAACATTCCCAAATAAGATATTTATTTTAATTTATCAAAGTAAATTATCTAATACAAAGTTGTTAGCTATTATGGTATTCATTTGTTTTATTTGATAAATATTAACAAACAGATATGTGGACGTATCTATATATAAAATTAAATGGAAACCTGTTTTATTTATTTTCAACTAGGACCAATGTGAAATTTTGTTAATGCCAAATAATCAAAAATGCAGCAGTGTCTACATATGTTATTACAATATCCTTCGCGAAATTGATTGAAAAATCAAAAAAAAAAAAAAAAAATTAAAAAATTTAATACCATTAAACCAAAGCGCAGAAAAATGTTAGTCAACAATACTAAAACAAAATTAATTAATATTTTAATGAAACCGTCTTCGCCTTGCTCTATTATTTTGTGTATATTATATGGTACAAATTTGTTAGTTATATATATATATATTTAATTGTTTTCCTATCTTTTTTAATTAACCTGAATATGTAAATATGCGTATGTATTATATGTGTATATATAATATTTCACATCCCGATGTATCCGATTAGTTTTTAAAATAAATATGTCGATTATATATTAACGCGATCATGTGTAAGCATTACATTTATTCGATTATTACGATAAGATTTTCCTCTGTATACATTAAAGTAATTTGTTAAATTATTTTGAAATCATTTTATTTTCCATCTGCACGCGTTCTGATATGGCGGGAATTCAGCGGTAAAAAAAAAGATGAGACAGAAAAAATAACGATAAAAAACGAAAAAATTTAAAATTTCGTTAAAACGTTTGCGTTCTTTTTTTTTTTTTTTTTTTTTGGAATAACACAAAACAAGAGGAAAAAGGAAAAAAATAAAAGAAAGTTAAGAATTTACGTCAACAATGAACCATCATCTTAGTCATCTGGCGTGCAAGCATCTTCTTTCTCATTTAACCCCATGCGAAAATTCTTCGGCGATACCTCCTCCGCTTGTCGTCCTGTTGTTTTATGTTAATAAGAACTTTCAAATGATGATCCATCATTACCATCAGCTTTATGCTGCGTCCCCCCCCCCCCCCATAAACAACCTACTTACCCGGTCCGGTTGCTACCAGTTTAGCAAGTCATAGTTCCTCCGCCACCCTAGTGTTAGTGTACATGTAAATATTTTCATCCTTCACCGACATGTCTGTCTTTGTACGCCGAGATATATTTCAATGTTTCGGAGCTTTCTTTCTACATTAGCCGAATAAAACTAGCTGAAAAAAGATCGGTTTCAATATTTTTAAAAGTTTCCAAGTGCTCTCGACATATTAAAGTTGTTTTTTGTTACGCATTAAACTAGTGGAAATTACGAGGCAGCTTCACTTCAAGTCGCACTTCACGATGTACCTAGGAAAAGGGAAAACAATCGATAGTTTAATCACTCTAACTAGATAGCTTTTCTCTTTTTTTTTTATATACATTCAAGTTTTTTTTACTTTTTAATATAAGCTATCTCAACCGCAACCGAAAGAGAAGGCCCGAAACGAACATTGATTTCACGTGTCAAATACTGTCCATTAAATTTCTTGCGAATTTAACATTAACAAGAATAACTCACCCCGATGGCCAGAAAAACACTTACTGCTTCTAGAGAGTTCTTGACATTCTTAATTTCGGCGCGAAAATGATTACAGCCGTCGGTCTATGCGTATTATTACCCAAAAATAAAATAAAATTGTCGGAAAAAAAAGGCCAACTTTAAGGCTAAAAATTTAGTAAAAAAGCATTATAAATTATTAAAAAAAAAAAAAAAAATATCGACTAAAATATACTATTAAAAATTGAACTGAAGTGCACTAAAAAGTAAAAAATTAGAAAATAATGTGTGAAATATACCTTTTGGGGGGGGATGATATTATGATAATTCTTATACAACATTCATACCTTAATTAAAATAGGCACGGAAATCACACAATACTAATTAAAAACTACACTAACTATTTCTTGAATTGTTTCTACATACTGTTGTAATTTCCGTGCCTACTCTAATTAAGGTATAAATATGTTGTATAAGAATTATCATAATATCATCCCCTTAAAAGGTATATTTCACTGTGAAATATAGTATTATCTTCTTGTCGAAAAATTGTTTTTTACTTTTTGGAGCATTTTTATTAAATTTTTATAGTAAATTTTGAAGTCGGTGTTTTTTTGTTTTTTTTTTTTTTTTCTAAAAAAAAAACATTTTATTTTACAATTTTGTCTTATCAACTTTTCCAGGAATGAAAAACTTTTCAATTTTCGCTATGACAGTTTAAAGTTAATTATCTTCATTCGAATTTATACACTTATTCATGTTAATTATCATTGATTTTAATTTTTATAAATTACTGATAATATTTAAGTCAATCACGTCTATTATGCTAATGAAAAATGATTTAAAGAGACCCCATTTTTTTAACGTTTAACAACTACTGCTGAGAGTACTCGGTTCACCGATAAATACTCACATAAGGTACCATCGCTGAATCGTACAAATGAACGAAGTTGAAATTGATCCACATGAGTATTATTGTGCGTGAACAAACAAAAACAAAAACAAAAAAAAAAAAACAAAAAAAAACATACGCAACGAAAGTATAACCTGCTTCATCTTTTTCGAAGTCGGTAAAAATGAAAGATCCGATAAAAAAAAATAATACATTTTATATTAATATAAACCGTTTCGGGAAATGTTGGGAGTATTCTTAAACACGATAATGCTTATTCGAGTCACCACCAAATATTACAACAATAATTAAAAACCACATTATATATTGCATTGTTTTCAATGATTATTGTTACGCTCTATTTATATTGTTTCTAATATTCCGTGCCGACTTAAATAAGTACCTAATGTGGTTTAGGAATAAATCCACTTTTAAAAGTATATTTACTGTGAAATGTTTATCGAGGTAAAATTACTTTTTACTTTTTAGTGTACTTTTATTAAAAATTTTCAGAGTAAATCTCAAAGTCGGTTTTTTTTTTTTCAATTTTATTTCTTTCGTTTATCATCTTCTATAAATTAATCTTTTATTGCAAAATATTTTCTTTTCAATCGCTTAATTACTGTAGGTAGAACGTAAAAGATGATCTTTTAAAAAGAAACAAAAATATATTCAACGTGTATTCAAATTTCAACAGAAGCTAACTTTCAAACTTAAAAGAAACAAACATTAAAAAAATAGGTACAATTAGTCAATCCTCGACGTCTATATGTATGTTCATTAATAGCTAATAACTAACGAACACAGGGAAATACCACTTGTGAATTTATAATCGAATTATATTTACCTGTGTATTAAAGAGAATCGAAAGAAATCGAATCAACAATATTACCTTTAAACAAAAAAATCCTCTACATTATCACAAATCAAATCCGGCACTGTCTAGTAAGGATTGAACTGATTTAACAGACCAGAATACGATTTATCGAGCAAAATTCCCTTTTTTGCCGAGAATACACGAGCAGGGACCATATTGACTTAATAATGTTCCCGAATTTGCTGGGTAGTACCAAAACTCATCCTTCAATCTCATAAGTCCATGTATCGCAGTCGAAAGTGTAATAGTCTTTAATAAAGTCTAAACCACGTGCTTTATTATTAGGTATCTTTCGGCGATTATCGCGCACTTTAAATGGACTTTGACGTGTATTGAAATATGTTTCGCGTGTATTCCTACCTGATATGAGTTGAAAGTGTATTCCTACCTGATATGAGTTGAAAGTTTATTACCTGAAAGCTGCTGAAAGTTCATCTCCATTGTTTGAAAGTTACGTGAAATGTTCAAAAAACGCACATTCCGCTCAACAATTTATGCTAGAACTTCTCTGTAAACAGGCAACTTCATTTCTTTCGAAAAACATATTATAACACATACCAAACCTTGGTGTTGTTTAAACCAGGCGGCCATCATTGTTAAAGTAAAATTTTCAAAAAAAAACCATAGTAAACAGATCAGTTCCGATGGATTCAACTACTCTTGCTGAAGGCAGTGTACTCGAAGGTTTACGACGACTATATCGTGGCCAGCTAAAAGGAACAGCTAACGAACTCTGATCAAAACTGAGGAAATTACATCTGCGTTACTCGGGAGAGGGGATATACGCTTTTTTTAATGTTTACGGCAAATTTTGTTACCTTTTTTAATACACAGCAAGTTTAACGACTGTGCTGCGTCACATGCGGTGTGACATATAGCACGCTAGAGAGGCAGGCCAGTGTGGATAGACTGCGTTGAAATAAAATCAATAGAGCAGGGAAATGGAAAGCACGAAACGAACAAGACGGGGAATTAAAAAACTGATGATAGTAGCGGCAGTGGTGATATAAAAAGGCGCTATCGATGGTAAGTAAAGATTAGAATGAAGGAAATAAAAATACGTGGCACATGAACGCGGTGAACGAACGAGCAATGGGAAACTTTTATAAATTCAACACTGACCAAAAAGCAAAGAGCCAGCCGCACATGACCGCATCGGCTAAACACCGTCATTAAAACACGCGATTTCGATGTCACACGTGCGCAACACGTCTGAATATTAAAAAGATTATCTCCGTTCGGATCCCCGATTATTGTCGATTTCTCCCATTTATTTTCCCTCTGAACACTCCACAAAACTAACCAACTCCGTTTCTGTCTGACGGCCTACGTCCCGATGCGATGGACTTTTTAATAGCAGTGCGAAGAATTTTAATTATTATGCGACCCTGACTTTATTCACTTGCGCGAATACGAAAAGAAAATCAAGGTCGAAAATAGTCGTATTTTTATACATCGTAAAAGGGATGGAAAAAAAAGACTTCACAATTAACGCCAATAATTTAGAAACCTGGTCAGTAAGTCGATGTTAGCAAACTTTGACATTTTTTGGTGCTATCTTGTTAATCTTCAAACGAATGCGGATAACGAGAAAAGTAAAACAAAACTAAATATTGAACAATTTTGAAATAACGAAATGAAAAAAGTAATTTTTCGGCTATTTTTTCTACTTTTCCGTTTATTGATGGACGACGGTTAACTACATAGACATATCAATCGAGCGCCCCAAAGGACCGCGATAATATTATCCGTCTCGATGGGAACAAACGAATTGTCGCCAGCTGCTCTGTGCTGCGATACGGCAAACTTAAAAAACGTTTCTAGGAATAGGCTTTAAAAAACAGCCGAATACAAAACGACAAGCATCATTTCATTTTATTCAGAAGCTCTAAGGCCTTTGAAGGTTTTAGTTTGTGTTAACTGCTTACCTAAAATACAAGGCGGTGTTTAGGACGCATTCATTACAATTTTTAAGGAACGCGTTTGTAGCATCATTCAAAAAAGCAGCGGTACTATTTTTAATGTTTTGTTAATGAAATTTCTTCGTTTAGTAAATATAATTTGTACAATTATTATTATCATGAACAAGTGTGTTCTTATAATTTCACACACAAATTCTACGTCTTCTCTATTTTACCATTATGACTAACCTCCCTGGGGACGACTGGTCGATTCTCGGTGCGCTACCGGGTATGTGGACTCGGGATGAAATAATGAATTAACTAAACATTTAAAGTGAATACTAAGACATATATACATATATATATATCTGTATTTAATGTTTGTTATTTATGTCTAAAATTAATCATTACTCTTTGTATTATTATGTTATTATTGTTTTAAATATTTACTACCCTAAAAAATACAATAACCGCTGTCAATTCACTAAAATCTTATTTTTTTATTGGCTTCACAACTACATATACACACATATATATATATATATATATATGCATGTGTAGTTATCGCAAATGTTGATAATTTCGGACCGTAGAAAATTTAGATATTTTTTCAATAACCGGTGCTTTCTGTTTAAATTGGCGCTTTGTAGTTATTTCAATATTTTTGAAAACTAATAATTTACAAACAAAAAAGCAGTGTCGTACGTCCGCACTAACTGAAGATAAACCCCACCCAATTGGTAGATAAAAATTAAAAAATTATTTTGCTAAATTCTGTCGCTGGTTCATTATAGAAATTATGAATAATTTTTAATTAAAGGTATACATATTCCTCGCAATTCTGAAATTAGGTTAAGGCATCAGCCATTTCGTTGCCGCGAATTCCTTCCTGCGCCCGTACCTACCTGATACAGCAATATTCTGTTTTCTTTTAGTTCAGCATTTTTTTATTCTAATTTTAACTTCTACACTATAATAAATGTTTCTAAAGTTGGCTCAGTTGAGTTTTATTGCTGGTTCTTGAGAGTCAGAATCGAAAAAATTCTTAATTTTTTGCCTCCCGATAAAAATTTTTAATTCTTCGCTTCCCCTGATATACTCTATTGCAATTGCATACAACTTCATCGATGAACTTTAGCTCTGTTCACATAATAAAACGTTACCGAATATCCGAGATCTATCTAGTAAATCCATCAGTGCATATTATTTCAGAATCATTAAATTGAAAATTGATGACTACTCTTTCAAGCTGAATGTTATTTAGCTTATTATCCATTATCTGGGTTTCGCCTCTTTCTATATCAATTTTCAGTGGAATCCGTGTATTTCTTTCCAATCCAACTGGAAGCTATGCTGTAAACTAGTTATTATTGGAATCGCGCTTTTATTTAGCTAATATCTCATATGTAATTTTTTAATTACTTTCATAATAGGATGTGAAATCTCTGATTTTTGTAAAAAATTTGTCTACAATGTATTGTAGGCGTACCTCTTCTAGCAAGTGGACAACACAGAGCGTTTAAACATATCACGCTTTATTCGGAGTATGTCTATACTGTTAGTTTTATTCAAATTGATAAATGGTGGTGGACTCTAGAAACAAAAAAAAAGAAAAGAAGTATTAGTAAAAACGAAAGATTACCTTCAGGTCTAGGCTGCACATACTGCGTTGTTCGTCTTTACTAATGTTTCTTCTCTATTTTATTTTTTAGTTTAAAGTAGTAAAATATTCGAGAAAAAACATTTACATCGTATCTATTTATATTCACTTTAAATAACTCGGTAATCACTTTCTTATTTAATCTTATTTTAGAAATTTAGGCCTCTTCAGATTCGGACACTACAAACTGCGCTGTTCAACCTTAATAATACTTTTTTTTCATTTTTGTTTTTCGGCTGAAAATGGGGCGCGGATATTCCTCTAGAAATCGTCTGTAATATATCTATTTAAATATTTAATATTTATTATTTAAGATTATAATCATTCGTTACTTATCTAATCAGATATAATTAGGTCGATTTCAGTTAACAAATTCAGATATATTACATTTATCCATGCTAATGTGTTTTTCTTACCTTTTTTCTAGCTAACATATCTTACTGGAAATTCGTTTATATGCATTAAATCATTTTATCTTATATAATTAGACGGTTTGCGAAATATTTTATTATATTTATATTCGAGAAGAAATTCGATGTACTGACTTTTGCAAATATGCATAAATCACAACGACGCTTTAAGAACACAAGTAAAATATCTTTTTAAAACGGCCCATCTAACTTGACTCCTCCGTATGACCAATTCGGCTTGATTAAATAATTACAATAATATGGGTCTTCGTTTTTTTTTTAAACAATATTTGTATCGAAGAATTACCTCAATCACAATAATACTAATTTTTACCGCAACATACGTATGTCATCGCGAGACTGAGCAGTAAGCCTTCTTACTTTCAAAAATTCCACTAATAAGTATTTAGCGATTTTTTTTTTTAATTATTTTTTTATACTCGAAAAAGTGAAAACACTAGTGTATCCATTTTCAGAATAAAAAAAATTAGAGTTTCCATCATCGGTTAGATTTCCGTTCGTATTATTAAGCTTTTAATTTTGCTATTCGCAAGACTCCGCGTGTTGTTCTGACCACTGACATTCGCCGGCATACGGCATTCGAAACGCGAAAACCCTTTTTATTTTCTATCTTATTAATATACCCGGAACAGATTCATCATTAAGTCACACGGGTGGTAATGCGACTACAGCCTGCGTCGTTTTCATATTAGCGTGGCAGAAATTTTTGGTGTTCGCGTATCGGATAAAAGCATTTTCCGTTTCCGCGGCATTTTCTCCCGAAGGAGGGTAAGAACAGAGAACCCTCTTATGAAGTTTTTCAACTGTACACGTAAGAGACGAACAATTCTGCCCCGGTCATCGAAATTTTTCGCAATAATCACACCTTGGTTTCCCCGAATTAGGCTAATAACGACGACGTTTCCCGAATATCACCACTTCTATTGGTCTGCTACGCACATACGCCCCTCTTAAAAGTTTTTCTATACCCTGCGGTGATGAAAATGTGCGATCATCATTAACCAGTCCTAATAATGCAAAACCGAGAGAGCGAAAGAATAATTAACATTTCATTGAATAAATTCTCGAGCAGCATGAATTCTTATTTAACCGTGAATTTTACAGTTGCGTTACTGATTTAAATGCCTAAAAGAGCAAAAAAAAAAAAAAAAAACGGTAATTCAAGTACACATAAAACGAATTTGCCTATTTTCATGGTTCGATTTCAGCGTCCCATTTCCTCGCAGGCGTCACCATCACGGATTATTAACGCGTGTCTTTACTGGCAGTGCGTTCGGTGCGTTTACTATGTTTCTTTCGGTACACTTTAATTAGAATTACTTTTTTTTGCCGATTTGCATTCGCATTTTAGTAAATCATTTTCAACAATTATCTTCTTCCAAATATAATTGAATAAAGAGCGGTAAAAGTCCCACTCTAGAACAGGAAGTCCACATCAGAAGCTGATTCTTCGCGTGAGATAAGAAATCAAGCCACATACACGCGATTCTTAACCGCTACACTCCTCCTCGAACGCCGTTTTACTATCCCGTTGGAAGTTACAATGCAAGACGATGAAAATAAAGCCAACAGCTATCGGAAAGCCTTTATAAAAAAACATTTCACTCTTTTAAAAAGTGCATTTATTATAATCAGTGGACGCGTGCGCCTGTGTGTATCCGTGGCCGCTTTCGTACGAAACTTCAGACGTAAAAATCGATTATTTTTACCGACCAGTCCACGAAATAATGCTATTCCGAATTTTCACCGCTACCATATTTCAGAAATGTTATAAAAAAAAAAATCAAAACAAAAAACGAGAATAAATTCAAAAACAATTACCGTAATTACTTAATAAAATGCTTTTTTACAAAAAATAAATACCGACTTCAAGGTTTATTATAAAAATTTAAAAATGCACTAAAAAGTAAAAAATAATTACTCCCGATAAAATATATATATCAGAGTGATATTTAAGTTATATCACTCTGATATATATATTTTATCGGGAGTAATTATTTTTTACTTTTTAGTGCATTTTTAAATTTTTATAATAAACCTTGAAGTCAGTATTTATTTTTTGTAAAAAAGCATTTTATTTTTTACTTTTTAGTGCATTTTTATTCAATTAAATTAAAACATTTATTTCCACGGTAAAAACACCAAAAGCTACATTTCCATGGTAATTTGGCAAATTTATAGTATTTTAAGTCAAAAATCTAATCCGACGGTGAAAACAATCATGAATGAAAAGCATCCAAAAAGCTTCAATCTCCCGCATTATTAAGGATAACTCAAAAACTATCGGTCAGACCTTGATCAAATTTAAATGGGACCACATGACAAACACCACCTTTCAAATAAAAGAAGAATCATCAAAATCGGTTCATCTAGAAGAAAGTTCTGTGGTAACACACATAAAAAAAAAATAAATAAAAAATAATAAAAAAAAAAAACCAGTCGAATTGAATACCTCCTCCTTTTTTGAAGCCGGTTAAAAATGACTTCGTTTCTTAAAATTTGTTAGCCATAATTTCTTTAATTATCAACCATGAGAAGATACGTGTTTTAACACTACACACTTACACATTTTTATTATAAACTAAAAACTCCGTAAGAAAAATCTGTATTTACCGACTGCTTGACAAGAATTACAGATTTCTAAACTTTAACAATAAAATAAATTAATAATAATAATAGTAATATTAATAATAATAGTATATCTCAGTGATATCACAATAATACGAAAATAACTTTACCGCGCACGCATTCGGCGCGAAAAGTAAACTACTTAAATGAACTAAACCGGAATTTATTTCAAGGAAAGAATTATAGCGATTTAATGATTCTCGTCACTAATAATTTTAAGGGTACCATTACTTCTATTCTACCAGTTTTTAGATAGCAATAAACATAGAAATATGAATCTCACAGTTCACAAAAACGAAATACATTAGTCAAAACATCAAGTTCTACATATACATAAAGATGTGCATGTATTCGCGGCGACATTAATACAATTAATACAAATGTACAGTTCAAGATGATGTAATGTAAAAACTACAGTAATTAAGCGGGTCAAAATAATGGTCGACATGTAATAAGTAAATTACAAAAATATAGCTTGATTGTTGTATTTTGTTTTTTAATTGATTAATACTACAAGACATTCAATTAAAATAAATTATAAATGTCGATTAATCTAGTGTTTATTATTAATTAATGTATGTGTATACATATATATATATATATGAGAATGGGAAAACTCTCAGATGATAATTTTCTATCATTTTTATAGAAAAGTTGGTTTTAAGTGACCGTAGTCTTTTTTCGCAAAATGAAATATGTTCAAATTTCGTTACAGGATTTTCTTATTAACCTTCGCATAAGATTGACATAATTATTAATACACAGTAACAAGGATCAAACCATTACCGGATACATTAGAAAGAAAAAAAACCAGCAAGATAAAAAAGGAACTCTAACCTAGAGAAATCAAATTATTTAGTGTCTAATAAAATAAATAATAGATAGCCCTTTCATTTTAAATCAATATAGACGAAATGTTAAATATGTACAACAGATTAAATACTCAGTATGTAATAATAGATAGTAAATTAAACTTCTATAACCACTTCAAAGGATAATTAATGAAATTTATATGCTTTTTTAATCAATTTTACAACAAATATTACAAATTAAATTATATGAAGGGAATTATATATCGTATAAATTAGTATTATCTAACATTTTATATTATTCTGACACGCTTAAAATTAAAAAAAGATTTTATAAAATTTTAAAAAGTTATCAAAGAACATTGGCAATAAAATTAATTAAATTATGTAAACAATTAGCTATTACTCTTCATTAGTGTAATGGCAGATATCATGTGATTAAAAATGAAAATATGAAAGCATAGAAGTCTAATCTATATAAATAGAAATAAATTGTTTTGTCGCTAAGCGTAAAACTCGAAAACGAGTGGACCGATTTCGATTTTTTTTTTTAATACCCCCCCCCCCCCCGGTCTGGTTCATATGGACTCAGAAATCGGAAAAAATGGCCGCAATATGCAAAAATGGTTGTTTAATCCCCCCATATATGAACACACAACTGATGTGCTCATCGCTACAAAACGTTGCTGTGCTTAAAAATTAAATAAATTAAATATCCTAATATCTGAAATGTAAACAGCGCGTTATTTATTTATGCGCCAGGAAATCAAACGAAAAAAGATGGTGTACCACAATGGGTTACAATAAACTAAATACGTTTTTTCTTTAATATTTACTTTGTTTATAAATTTCCGGTAACTTTTCATAAATTCACAAATCATGAGTTCCTATTGCCAAAATAAAGTTCTTATTCAAAAAAGAACAGTTGCTATTTTATCTACCTTGTTTCTCCACATATTATATCACAGCAAGGCATGGCTGGGGGCCGACTAGTTTTAATTAAACATAAAGTGAACATAACAAACGATTTTACTAACGTACTATATGAAAAACCATATTTTATTAATGGAAATAAATTATTAAAATTAACGCAATTTAAAAAGATAATAAATGAATATTACATTAATGAATTCCAGAAAATTGTAATGGGGTAACAATTCAGTTTTTCCCAAAAGCATAATTGAAAGAATTAACAATAATATTTATAATATGATAAGTTATAAATATTATATTTTAAAAACCCTTAAATTACGTTACAAATGTTATATATTTTTATATATTGCACGGACACAGAGTACCTTTCAATTCATTAAAACATATAACTTTATTTATATTAAATTATTAATTAAATTAAATACAAGTTTTAATTAATAATTTAATATAAATAAAGTTATATGTTTTAATGAATTGAAAGGTACTCTGTGTCCGTGCAATATATAAAAATATATAACATTTGTAACGTAATTTAAGGGTTTTTCAAATATAATATTTATAACTTATCATATTATTGAGACAAGCGATTACAGGAAGAAATAACACATAATAATATTTATGTATCAAATTATTTAACGTACAGTTCATATCGGCCTATGGAATATTTAAGGATTATCGGAAAAGATTTAAAATTTCATATTCAGATAATATTAGATGTAACTTACAAGATAATATAGGGCACATTTTACAACGATACAATAGCAATAATATAATATTTAATAGTAGTATAGATGAACACTCACAAACAAACTTTTTAAGGAATTTAATAAATTTATAGGTAATGAAATCGAGTATCATAAAAATAGTATACATTTATATTAAAATATACTAGTATTAATTGCGTATTTTAAATAAATAAGTATAATAATAATAAGATATTGTAAAATGGTATTAATGTGTTACCAAAACTTAATGGGATGGGATATACTAATCAACCATATGGAAACATTGTAATTAACATATACTTCTTAAAGGAGGGAGGGGGGGGGGCGTTCAGCGGACCGAACCATTTTGTTGCAATTCAAAATATTTTTCAAACATGTGCTTAAATCTGTTATGATCGAGAAATAATATGAAATTCCCTCAAAGCGGTTTCTTTTGTGGATAAAATAAAAAATCCACGTAGCGCGTGAGCAGAATTAAAAAATTGAATTTATACCGATTTCGAAGATTTAGTGTGATTAAAAAGAGCACGCAAAATGGCCGCTTCCAAAAGAATATTGCAATGCTAAACAAATCGCCTTATGAGATATATTAATGGAGATTAATTCAGCGGTCTCATTCATGAAGTCAGTAATTGGCAACAAGCACGACCCCGTTGCATTGATAACATTTGAAAATTACCCGAGGAATTTTATTATTTTAAGACTAGGGGACGACTTTGAATGTTAACCTGGTGATTTACATATCTTCAACGACGAAAATCGAATTTACTAGAAAATGCGTTTATTCTAGATAATTCAGTTTATTGTAAATTGGCATAACCAGAAATATATTAATTACAAAAAGCATGTTGCTAACGTATACATTTCCGTTGAGCAACTTCAAACTAAATAAATAAAAAAACAGTTACTAAATCTAAACACTGCCCGGCAAGTTTTTTTTTCTAAGTAAATAACAATTTAAACAAATATTCATCCAATAAATGTTGCAAAAGGTGTATATCGAGGGAACAATTTATATTTTATAAGGAAAATTAATTGAAGACAAAACTAAAAGTTTTTAATTGTTCCAGGTTGCGCGAGTAACGATCATTCTGACATGTTCATCGGAATAGTCAAGCACACTGAATGTTACAGAAGTGGTTAATTAGAAGTGGTTGCAGCAAAAGTAACAATTTTCACCTGCCCTTGTTCGACTTAGTTTTTCTGCTAATCCACAGTTTTCAAAAGTTCCTGGTTGACGAGCCCAAAAGAAACAGCAGGCCAAAGAACAAAAAACATTCAAAAAAGATACATAAAATCATAGTCTTAAGATAATTCCTATACGATAGCGAAGAATCCTGCTGCGCGTCAGCAATCAGCTAAACGGAATAAGGCTCGCTTCACACTTGTTCGGTTCCATTCGGTACGGTTAGTATTCGATTTGTTTTCGGTTGCGCCTAATTTCTTCACACATACGCGGTTCCTATCAGGTATGCATTCGGGAATCCGAGATCCGACATCCAAAACCAGACGTCTTTTACTGCTAGGGAGAGAAGTCAAGTTTCGGCTATGTTATTTCTCTATAGGAAAATTAAAAAACGAAGAAGAGTTAATCTTTTTCATTGAGAAAACCCGATCATAACCAAAAAGTTGAAGTTTGGAGCATTTTACACCATTTTTCCGGAGCTACAGAAGAACAAAGACGAATTTTCAAACTACTTCAGGATGTCAATGATATTATTTGATGAATTACATCTGAAGCTAAAGGATCATTTTCAACATTAAAATACATTTATGATTATAACTTTATAATTTCAATAAACAAAGTTAACTGTCGAATGCGTAAACCGAAACTGAACCTGATGATAGGAACCGCATACGTGTGAACGCCGTGTTAATCCTGTGCCCTAGACACGAATTCACGTCTGTTTAAAATCGGTTAGCAACTGATTCGGTCGTGGGGAGTATTTGGTAGCTAAGTGGTTTCTATCAGGTTTTAATTCGCTCCGAATGAAGACTGAATCATCGGTTCACACTTGTTCGGAATAACCGAAAACGAATCGAATATAAACCGTACTGAATGAAACCGAATAGGTGTAAAGCGAGCATAACGCGGCAGAAACTTAATATGAATCGTGAAGTGGAGAAAAATTTTTATCATAAAATTTTCGTGAAGAAATATAGGATAACTATGTTACTAAAATTATTAAATAAAATAAATATTAAACCATCTCATCTAATGTATTTAAATACAAATATTGAAACTTCACAGGATATTCTGATCAACAGTATATTTTCCTAAATGATGCAATGTTCAAAAAAATTTTCAAGTATAGGCATGATTGGAGGAAAAGATTAAAGCTCGTAGCAACACGTTTGGTTATAATAT
Source organism: Icerya purchasi (assembly GCA_039619475.1). Classification (NCBI taxonomy): domain Eukaryota; kingdom Metazoa; phylum Arthropoda; class Insecta; order Hemiptera; family Monophlebidae; genus Icerya; species Icerya purchasi. Next base: position 237,276,097 of record CM077115.1, on the reverse strand, counting down.
TCGAATTTGAATAATATGAAATTACGTATAATGTTAATTTAAAACATCACGAAAAGTCAATTTTTCTTTTTCTTTTTCTTTTTTTTTTTTGAAAAACTAATTAATTTTTAGTACCTAACTTTTTTATAAGAATTTACACCTGCAAACAGTGAGTACAAAAATAATTACCGCTACAACGAAAAATTACACCAAAAGTTGTTACAAAACGCGCGAACAGTGTTACTTAAATAAATCTGCAAAAATTTATTTATTTTATTATTGCAAAATTCAAGCAAAAATTCTGCTGAAAACCAGACGAGGGCGGGGGGAGGGGCTGCCAATCAAAGACCTTTAAAAGGGAAAAAACCAGCGATATTTCAATCCAATCAGCTATTGTTAATGAAAAGGAACAATTTATTATATTTTCATTTTCATAATTCCCCCTCCTAATTAAACAAGCATTCTACAAGTATCTATTTCCTTCTAATGTAATCACTTCTCTTGGTTATGTTGGAACTTCTTTTATCATTTCGGATTTTAACTTTTTGGTATGCATTTATTTCATTATCTCTAATCGTTTTTCTTCCAGTTATTTGATTAATTTTAGTTCCATGGGCGCCCTTTGAGCCACCTGTTCTCCTTTTCCTGATTATTATTGTGACTTTATTATTATTCGTTACATGATCACTCATTCATATTCTTTCTTCTCTACATTAGATTCACATTGATTCGTGCATCACTGGTAATAAAGCAGCTGATTTTCTTTGGCTTAGATGGAGCTGCTTTTTCTCGCTTCCTTTCTTACGAAAATATTCCACCCAAGACCTCCAGCCGCTATGTAAAGATTACCATTTCAAATTTCGGTCACACATTTACTATTTCTGTTTTCCTAACAACTCGTTTATCTGCTCAACCTATTCTTCTTTTTAATCCACGGTTTCTTCTGTTTCCTTCACTTAGTCGTTCTGTTGTTATTTCCATTGGCCACATTCTGTTTCTCTTATTTTAGCTTTCTGCTGGCTTTTTCTGCACATTGTCCGCTCCACTGAAATGACGCCGTTGTTGTTCTTGAGTGTTCACCTCTTTCTGCAAAGCATTCTGCTTTATATTACCATTTTGGAGATTTAGGGGTGTCTTGCTTATCTTTCGCTTCTCCGCATATTATTCGTGCTCTTTCTTTCATCTATACACCACATTATCAACTGAAAACGTCCCCCATGTACGTTTGTAAAGATAGCCAACCTTTCAGAAAAAACATAAAAATAGCAACTGAATTACGATCTATTCCTCTTGTCCTATGTGCGGTCGGCTTAAATGCTTTTGGCTGTCCAAAATTTTAAGAATTCAATGGTTTTCTCGTCAATGTTTTAATTTACTTCGGTTGGTTCAAATATTCCAAATAATTTACACTTAAATATATGCTTGACGTCCTGTAGTTCACCGCAATCGCACTGATCACTTTCTGTTACACCCCATTTTACTAGGTTGTGTCTTGTTCAATCTATACCACTACGTATTCTGTTTAGAGTTCACCATAAAGTGTAGTTCAGATGGGCACCTTTCGGGAGAGATTCTTTTGGTTTCTATTTCGTGCGTGTACTCCATATTCGAAGCCGTTCAGTGATCTTCGTTCTTAAGGTCCTCCACAGTTCGAAGAAAGCCACGGCAAGAATTTAGATGACTTTCTGCTAGCTCTTTGTATCCATGTAGGGGATGGCAATTATCCTAAACAGATTTCCGTTTTTTTTTTGCTGTTACTTCTCTTCTGACATCAAGAGGTACTATGCCACTGAGTTCATGTCGTCTCCCAACCGGCGTTGGTTTCAAACAACCAGTGATTATTCTACATACTTCGTTCAAGGCCGGATCAACTTTTTTGGCATGGTCAGACAGGGCTCCAGATCGGACATACGTCTTCTCCTACAATAAACAGAGTGCAGGAGACGATATTCTTAGTTACAGTTTGTTAGCTTCCGAATGATATTCGTCTTTGTCATAACTTTCGCTTTTGTAGACTCACAGTGTCGTCTAAAGATGAGCGACCTATCAAGTATAACACCCAGATACGTGGGGTTAGCGGTGTATCTTAATTTTGTTCCGTGACGATTTACATTTCGATTTCTGAGATGGAGGGCAGTTGTTTCCGTCTTAGCTGTGTTTGGTTTGAGGTGGTTAGCAAAGTGTACATATTCATGCTCGTGATCGCTTTGTTTAATTTGTTCTCGACTTCTTCGAATATCTCATGTTGAACTGCTACCGCAGGATCATCGGCATATATAAAATGCTTGACGTTTTTCCCAATCGGTTGATCATTAGTATAAATGTTGAACGTACCTTGCAATCACACTTGTAATTTTCGTTCCCTCTTTACTAAAACAATATCTGACATTATCTCCTTCCGCTATCATCCTCACTGTCTATTGAATTCTTGAAATGATCCCAATCAAATATGTAGTGCTTGATTTTTGTGGAGCAAATTCCCACATCTTGGTCCATGTAATGACCAAAGCAGTTACATACGACGCATGGACAGTATCAGATATGTTCATAAAATAAAATAGAAAAAGAAAAAAGAAAACAAGTATGATATAATAATTAAATTAGCTTATTCAAAATCAGGTCTAGAAATTCTTTGCCCTTCCAATAATACTTCAATTGTACGCCATACATTTAGAATATATCAATTATTCTCATTGTTCTAGACGGGTTGTATTTTTCTCAGTTAATTTTGCTGCTACTCAACAAAAACATTTTCAATATTACTGGCCGATATATTTCAATACAGAAACATTTCATTTACTTCATTTAGTTAGGTGCCTCTTTTAATGCAGAATTTTCTACATCGCTGAGCTGACGGAAGTGTATTGTCGCACCTGAATTTATTAAATAAATAATTCTTAAGTTCAGTTAGTTATAATTGCATATATAAAACATAATGCATCAAAACAAAAATTATAATTTTATACACGTTAAAATATTAACATATTAAAAATATCAACATGTTTCGTCGTAACGAACTACATAATCGTGATGTATCAATATTATAATTATATTAAAGATGTAAATGTCAGGAAATTAACTTCCTAAATTAAATTAAAAGTTCGCGTGAATAGTGAGTTTTTGGAATCGTAAATATGTAAATATTGAATAACAAAATAGATCATCCGTTTAACCCATTGTAACAATATTTCATCAGTAGTACTCTAAAAGCGTCGCGTCGCACCAGGCGCTCTTACTTGCGAACAGGTTGTTCCATTTGATTCCATGACAATTGCTATGCGTTATATACAACTGCTGTCGGATGGTTACGTTCACTGTAGTTGTCGTTTAAAAATGGTCCTTTACATCTAGAGCCTTTATGTAGCCCAGAGTAAAGCTTTCGATTCTTTATATAAGTCTAATAAATTTAAACGCCCCTACCAATTGTGTAAATCCCATAAAGAAAACACGTGCAAATTTAAAAGTCAGAATTATAACTAACATCAGGAGCGAATAGATTCATTCGCTCTAAACTCGTTCAATACAGTTCTGCAACACCAGGTATTCAAAATTTGAGATTTGTCAATGTCATAATGTTACTCGCAAACGATTCCATGCTAAAGGAAATGAAAGAAAGCGGAAGGTTAAATATTGTCCATATTTTACTGAAATAAATAATAATTCATTATCTAAGTTAGTAGGAATCAAAGAAAAAACGAAACATCATACAAAAGATTATATGAAAAACAAAAATTCTAGATGGAATTAAACAACAGAATAACTAAACAGTTGGAAGAGACACTGAAGTTTTAAAAACAACTTTAAAGCCCTTCACAATATAAAATACATATTATAAAGATTTGTATTAAATATTGAGACGAAAAATAAAATTTTAATTTTGGTGTAAAAAATAGATTTAAAAAAGTAATATCAACTTAAAAGAACATCAGAAAACTAAATTGTGATTGGGACGGACGTGTAGCTAGCAAGAAAGACTACAGGTGAGTCAATAACACGACGACTGGTTTATTTATAAAACATATATTGATAAATAAAAAATCAAATCGAATGTTAATGATAAAAATTTTTCGCGAAATAAACTTTATATCATAAAATAGATCAAGATTGGCTTAAATTGCCGCGATTAGAAGAGGATTAATTTCAAATATAAATGGGCATAGAATCTTTTTTCTTTAATATGTGAAGTGCATGTATGTATACGAATATGTATATATATATATATGTGTGTATATATATATATATATATATATATATATATATGTGTGTGTATATATATATATATATATATATATATATATATATATGTGTGTATATATATATATTTACTTATATATATATATTTATTTACTTATATTAATGAGATTGGGATACATAGTTGTATATAAGCATATTCATATAGTAACACTGGCGTTAAAAAAGTAATCATTTCTAAGTTAATCCGACAACAATAAAAAGTATTAACCACCTTACAAGCGGTTTTAAAACACTATTAAAAACTTTATGTTTTAAACAATGGATTAGTTTACAATTTTATTTTTTGTTTGGAAAAAGTCTTTTTATTTAAAGATTTACTTTACAAATTAATATCGCACAAATTTTTGACGAAAAAAATGTCATTTATAAATACAAATTTTATACAAAATGTTATATATTTTCGGTGTTACTATATGGCGGTGAAAACTGGACATTAACGAAGGCAACAGAACGAAAACGTGATGCTTTCGAGATGTGGATATATCGAAAAATACTTAAAATAAAATGGACGGACAAAATACGAAACTCCGAAGTGTTAAATCCATTAAATAAGTCTAAAGAATAAAATAAATTAAACACAAAATTAAAATACTTTGGACAGATAATGCGCCATCCAAAGCAATATAGTACACTCCAACTTCTAATGCAAGGAAAGATCGCTGGAAAAAGAACATCGGGAAGAAAAAGAATAATGTGGATACAAAATCTGACTCAATGGTATCAGGTGTCCACCATTGAACTGTTCTGGAATGTACTAGATAAACGAAAGGTTGCTCAAATTTTAGCCATCGTTCGATAACGGACATAGCACCGTGATGATAATGATACAAACTTACATTTATCAAAAATTTAATATATATATAAAATTAAAAAACATATGCATACTAAATACATCGTAAAGATCAAATTATAGGATATTTAGAATTCGTAGTTCATCGAATTTTCATTTATTAAAACGCAAAATACTGAAAATTGTTCTTATTCCAGAACTCATGAAGACCATTATAAATTAAAATATTTTGTAGTTGTAATATTTACAATCATAGTTTAGAACCAGTCAAGTAACGGAACAAAAATAGTGTTTTTCACTTTGAGATATCCGCGCATTTAAAATTATTATAAAACGATTTTAAACACACTCTAATCATTATTATTAACTTACGAATGAAGTCCTAGTAGCATTATTTACGCGGATATGATTAATCTTAAAATATTTTAAAACATGTTAGGAAGTTATTAGAGAATAATAATCGTTAAATTAAATCGCATAAAACAGTAAGTTATTTAGCTTTAGCGGTTACCGCTGTAATTATCGCACTGCAGTTTGAAATTCGTAAACGTATAAATTTATTTTGCCTTAAAAAGTAATATTACTGTTGCTGACTTTAGTAATGTACATTATGAAAATGGTACATTTTCTTACGTCAATAAAACATTTAACGTAAATTAGTTCAAACGATTATTAAATGAATATTACATTAGGTGGGATAATTATAATAGTATAAATTACAATTTTTTCCCAAACATATTAAATAGAATGAACAAAAATATAAATTACATACCAAAATTTTTAACGTACAGTTCACACTGTTCGCAAAATTTTTAAAGACTGTCTACATGTGTTTAAAATTGCTGAGCCAGAAAATTATATTAATTGTAACTTCTTCATAGATAGGATTTCTCATATCTTAACGAGATCTAATAGTATTAGTTTCAGTTTTCAGTACTTTTTCAGAAAATTCAGTAAATACGGATTTTCAGAAGTTTAATGAATTTACCGTTAGAGAAATTACTTTTTCGTAAACAACCAACGCGCCTATACTAATTTAACATATTTGATGTAAAATGAGGTCGATCACCATAAAATGTATTGTTTTCAACCGCACTACGAATCCTATTATAATAATACATAATAAAAATTTGCCTCGTCGATAACATCCGAAGTGAAGACCAGAAAAAACAGTTCACTTATGGCAACAATAATCCTTTTCTTATATCTAAACACCTTACATCGATAGTAAGATCATTTCTTTTGTCGTTAATTTTCTGTTCGATTTCAAATATTTGGCTCCGTACTTCACAAAAAACTTTCCTTAAAATAAAGTATGAGAAATAATTGTTTAAAAAAAAAAAATTAAAAACACAATTCATTTAAAACATAATAGCTGAATAGCAAATTAAAATTTATCGATTATTTTTCAGCTAAAAATATTAAAAGGGGGTCAATAACCGTAATAATAAATTAAAAACCGCGTTATTCTAAGTAAACACGGAACCATGAGGGTAGCTAACTGTTTTTACAACTACATATTTTTTACGAAATTTAGATACCCACATAACATGTATTTAAATGTATAGAATTCTTACTTTATTAAAATAAATAAACTTGAATATGTTCGACATTAAGTAGCTGAATTGCATCCGCATCAGCACATTAATGAAAATAGGCTTGCGCTTCGTGAAAAATCTGCTAAGATTTAATTAGAAATTTTGCTAGGAAATTTTAACTTACGGGGTAACGCCACTCTAGCGACTGAAAAACTGGTCTATTTTTGATAATTTATCGTGGAAGTATGGAAAGCAGGATGGAATTTCTTTTTAGACAGCACATGTAGCATGTGTTGAAGCGTGAAAAAATTATTTTTTATTATTATTTTGTTACAAAGTGGCGGCAATAAAGCCAATTTTCGAAATTATGTTTTTTTGAAACGCCTTGGCGGGAGAAAAGATTTTTCGGAACCTATGAGACATGAAACAAAAAACCAAAAATTTATCTTAACCTACATACTATTAGGGATTTTTTTTTAAATCAATTTTTGTAAAAATGGTGCACTTTTGAAAAAAAAACTCGACTTTTGGCCAAAAAATACGTCTTAAATTGTTAATAGAAAAAAAAATTTACACCAGATCGAAAAACGGCTAGGTACTTCTTTAGAGAATGTAATTGAGAAGCTCCTGTCAAAATTTCAAATAGATTCATGCAATAGTATTCGAGTAATCTTTTCTCCCAGTTTGAAAAAAGTGATTTTGAGAAAAACGCTTTTAAAGTTTTACGAACACTTAAATCCTTGATTTTTTTTTTCATCTTTTAATCTGCGATATCTGATCCATACATTTGGACACCTACTTCAATGCTCGCCTTCTCTTCTTCTTTCCTGAGCGATTTTATGGAAAGCCAGGCTTTTTTAGCAGCGTTCGTAAGTGATCTCTCTGAAAACTTTATGCAGCGCCCGTCTGCTTTCACGCAGAAATTATAACAGTTCAGCCATGCCCAAACTCTGCATGATCCTCACAATAACTTGATAAGCCGTCGTTATACATGCCTACAGCAATGTATACAGCAATATCAAGTACATTTCTACAATTCGGCTGATATTAAAATATAAAATTAACAGGCAAGGAAGAGTACTTTCTTCGTATATTAATTTACCCTTTGCGTAAAAACGATTTTCGAATCAAAATGATACAAATGGTTCTGATATAGATTACAATTAAAAGCAGTTCTATCCATTTTGCTCGTGCTGTTAGTTAACCAGCTGATGAAAAATTAATACAAATTCTATTTCAGAAGAGGTAAAGAACAGCGGCGAATTATCCGGTACTTCTATTCGCGCGGCGAAGTACCAAAGTAAATTGGAAATGCAAGAAATGGGCCGTTACTTCTCTAGCATCAGAAATTAACTTGACTAAAGAGACAGTTTTTAGCTTTTCAGTAGAAGTTCAAGAGTAGATGTGAAGAAAAATGCTTAACAGACAAAACGCTAATTGCCCAACCGTCGAGTAAGTAGTTGAATTCCGATCTGATAATCAGCAAGCTCTCCGGCTGTTTTCTAGGCTTTACGAGTATTTCTCCGATATTAGCCAGTCACTAAAAGTGTACTGAGAAGCATATGTACGCATATAACAACAGCGTACATGTGGCCAAACAGATCAAAGTATTTAATGGGCCAGGTACTTCTTTACTTTGAGCGAGCTGCATGCACGTTGTACACTGCTCATTTTTCGCTGCGAAACTACGGTTACACTAACACTATTCTATCACAGCGAAATAATGTCCGCAACCAAAGTTGTAAATACGCTTGGCGAAAATCTGTCAACTGTGACCAACGAAAAGCAGTACAGAAATGGTAGTGGAACGAACCAGCGAAATTAGATTGGCAACTTAGAACTGTTAATGTGAGCGAATATATTTTACTTTTAAATGAATTCTTAATGCGGTTGTAATTTTTCTTTAAATAATATATTCCAGCTTTTTTTTATTATAGGACCAAAGCATTGTACATACTTCACTTTACAAAGTTCCGTTATTTAATAATCATTTTTATTTTTTTAATTAATTTTGTTCCTTTTTATTATTTACATAAATTCATTAAAAAAAAAAAATAAAAAACGTAGTTTCTTTATTTGTTTTTGTTTGTGTAGTAATGCGTATGATTGCGTGTTAAGTTAATTCTATTTTAAAATTTTTCTATCTTAGAGATGTACCGGAGAAAAAATTAGGGTTCACCGTTGATAAAAAATAAATATTCTTTTGTACCTGAAGCAGTTTTTATCTGCACTTATAATCTCAAAAACAGGAAATTTGAATAATTTATTATTATTACACACGTTGCTTAAAGAACATTAATTTATCCGAATATAATGGACTATGCCATTTTATCGCAAATACCTTAAACTTTCGCTGAGACCATGTAGATCCCTATAAAGATCTCCTTCAGAGAAACTAGTTAAGCTTCAGGAACGGATATTAATTTTAGTTGAGAACATTAGAGAAGATTGCTTTTTACATTATTCAATCGGTAGCAAGCTCACTTAACCAAAACTGGAAATTTTCAACCAAAAGTGTTTGCCTATGTTTGCCCTAAAACATGTGTTTAAGTAGTCTGTGTTGTATATCGTCGCTTTTTTAAGTTCAAAGATAAATATTAGACCTCTTAACTTTATAGAAAAATGCGAAGCACCAATTTTCTAGTTTTTTTTTAAAAATAATATTATCGGCTACACTTTTAATCTATCGAAACAAATTCGTAAGTATAAGTTTATACTGCGTTAAAATAAAATAAAGATTTTTCGAATTGTCCAGTATCATATAATGTACAACGAAATAACTTTGTGCATAAACCAGTTTAATTATGCATATATGAAATTTAAAACACAAATTTCCAATAAGTTAAAAAAGGAAATTTGAAATTTTTTTCTCTGAAATCTATCTTTTATTTTTTGATTTAAATTTTTTTTAGACAAAATGCGCAGACAAGTCAATTAAAAATGAACAATTTTAACAAATAAAGACAATCAAAGAAAATACATAAGAAAAAGTGTAAAATAATAAAATAATATGTTTTAAATTTTGTTATAAAATAGATTGATGTAAAAAATTATTACCGTGAGCACAAGCTTTACAGCCAAATAATACAAACTAATAGAAATTACTCCATTTCGACCACCTTTTTTTTTCTTCACATATTTAGAATCGCGTTTACAGTAAAATTTACGATAGTGTTTTTATATTCATTTAAACGGGACTTCGAATCATTACATTTTTTGTTCCGGTTTGGTTAAAAAAAATCTGGTTTAATTTCGGTTTTCTGATCCAACAAAAATAACGATTTTTTTTCTGTTCAGTTCTTGATTATTTAAACTACTTTTTCTAGAATATAAATAACAAAACTTTTTAAAGTGAAGTTAGAAATTGAATATTTCTTCTTTTCTAAATTAATTATGTTTAAACTATATTTATTTTCTCCATTCCATATGAAACTCAAACACCCTAATTTTCATAATGCCCATTTCGTGTTCTTTTTCTTTCTTTCCTTGTACTTCTGTCCTAGCTACTTCTTAATATCAAATTCAATCTCGTCAAATTCTAATAGAAACTTTTTCTTCGTTTGTTTTTGTTTGTATTATTGTCTTTGTCGGGCAGAACTCATAAAAAAATAGAACACTTCGGCTTATTAAAGCGAAAAAACAGAACTACTTAATTATCTACAAATGTATGTTAAAGTTACTTTACCTTGCAAAATAAATAAAAATACTTTTTCACCCCGTTTATTTGTGCCCCTCTTTGTCTGCTTTGATTAGATATCTGGTATCGATGTAGCAATTATAAATGGTACTTTTGACAAATAAATAATGGAATAACGTAAATTAATGCCAGTGCAAAAATGTCATAGGTGCCCGTTTACATGAATGTAAAAATAGTTGTACATTTTTGTTCGCCATAAACTTTAAAAACCGGTGAGAAACAAAAAAAAAACAAAACAAATTTTAGTTCGGTTCCGGATTTTCTTTCAAACGAAATTCCCGTTTTTTGATCGGTTTCAATCCAAAGCTTTGGACTTAAATAAAGTAACATATTAAAAACAAAAAATTAGACTCACCAAACATACTTTGACAGCACTTATTATGCTTCTAATTTAAAAAATAATGAATTATCAATTTAAGTAAAAGATCAACAAACCGCTGCCATAGTTGATAATCTATATTATTAAAATAATTTTAAAAACTTTAGACATCTGCTCTGGTGATTTTGGCCATTTTTTTTCAACGTGATCCTTTTAATACGCGTATATGTCATGAAACAACCGTAACTTTCTCTGTTGAGTCTAAGACGAGAGTTCATAACTGAGTGCGGTTTTTCGCAACAGTACAATAGGAAGGAATCTGTTTGGTTTTTTTTCTTTCTTTTTATATATTCATCGACATATTTTGATAAGTGAATTACAAAACCCAAAAATTTCCATATGAGGCACTCAAAGATTAACCGAACGACATTCACTGTTTATTTATTTCATTCTTTTAAGATATCTCGAAAAAGAAAATGAAGTAATAAGTTTATCGATAATTCTATCATTCATTATCTTACAAAGTATACACACGGTAAACATTTCACTTATTATTTATGCAAATCCGATGTTATGATGAAGGTTTACAAAGATTTTAATAAAATCGGCGATGGTAATTATTTAATTCGTGTTACGGCGTATAGTTTGCATGACGATAAAAGTAACCACAGAAAAAAACTTATAAATACCATTCGTATCATTTAATAAAACAATAAACCTACAAAACCTGTTAGGTATATTATTCAAACAGATGATTTCGAGATTTCTGTACGTTTCCTCCATTTCTCGAGACTTACTATCACATTCATTAACCGAAATTATGATTCGACTTGAAAGGCCGGAAAAAGTCAACTTTTTAGTGAAGTCGATTTTTATGCCCATAGTTGAATTATTTAATGTTCATTCAAATTTTTTAAAACAGCGCAATACTTTTTAAAAATGTGTTTCGCATATAATTTTTCTGATAATTGTATCGCTTCATTAATGATAATAATCAAATTATTAAAATGTTTTTTACAGCACTCCATTTTTGGTGCACGTATTCGTATAATTTCTAAACTACTCCGAAAAAATTTATCACGATATCATATACCAATAAATTTAAACTACCCTGAACAAAGAGTAAATATCTTAACTTAATATTAGTCAAGGGCTTCGAGAACCTTATGCGGAATTAATAGAATCTACCTCCAAACATATATATTAGTAAATTAAAAACAAAAAATACATATGTACAGTAATTTTCATGTAGTTTCCAAAAAAAAAATACATTATTTTTGTAACTTTAATTAACAGTTTATATTATAAATAGTTTCAAATTTCAATCGAAATATTAAAATTTTCTTACTTGACGCTGTCCAATTTATTCAGTAATTCTTGCTTTATAGATTCAAATTTAAGCACCTGATCCTCTAAAGTGAATGTGCATTCATCCAAACATAATTCAGTTTCAGGTTTACGTAAATAATTCGAATACTGCGCTTTCGCTACGTTTAAAGCAGTTTTCTCCTTTTCCAGCACGCTTTCCAGACTATTAATTTCCGAAAATAAACATTGCTTTTCTTGCTCCAGCTATTGTAGTTGAAAAACATAATCCAAGATCATTTATAAAATATTGTATGAAAAAGAGTATATATATATATATATGTATATATAACTCGGTCCTTCGGGACTCGGAAGGGGGCAAGTCCCCTTCACCCAAAGGTCTAGTTCTATAATTCTTATAGAAGAGTAAATTTCATTGGCTACGCCGTTCGACAAAATAAATTTTTATTTACACATTTAACTTTCATTACATAAAATTTAAGAAATCTTTGTTTACAACAACGATACAATATAATTTTGGGACAAATTCCGTGACAGGACACTTTTCCTGATGACCCCTGGCGTAAAAATGGCGTATCCATTAATATATATATATATATACATTGTGTGTGTGTGTGTACATTATAATAAACTAGTCAAAGGATGAACGCTGAATTTAAAAAAATTATACAAGTTTTAATTATTGTTAACTACGACGTACAAAGGGAAACATTGAACAGAAATATGTATTTCAAAAATCAGAAGCATTAATACCATTAAAATTTAATTTCAAATTAATGTAAGTATTTTTTTTTTGCCGTAGAGGGGGTAAAAAATTTTATTCAATTAAAAAACATCCTTCCTAACCCAACCATCCCAGGAAAAATTTCTGCAAACCGGGTAATCATTGAAGAAGTTATACTTATAAAAAAGTTTGCATCCAATAAAAATAAATAAAAAACAAAAATAAACAATCGGTGTTTTAAGAAAAACATGATCGAACTTTGGACTCTAAGATTAGTTTTATAAAAATACGTAATAATTATGTGCTGGATCTTTTTCATTTCATAAATACTGTTTAATAGCACTAGACATTCATCTATTTATTCGTCTTGGTGTGAATAAAAATTTTATGGTTGAAACCAAAAAATCGTTGTAGGAAAACCAAGGAAAACAGCTTACTTTCAGCTGATTTTTCACCGCTTTGTTAAAAAGCGTATTGAAAAAACTTCTTATATTCTCTGATTTTGAATTATTTTTTTCTTTTAGATCTTCTAATTAATGAAAAAAATTATAGTGAAAGTTTCAGTTTACAATAAAAGTTGGATAAATACCGACAAAGTCTACTAAAATAATGATTTTTACAGATTAAACTATAATAAAACTCAAGCCCAAATTGTATATAAATGTACACTTAAATTTTGTCTATTGTTAATTACACAAAATTGAAAAAATTGAAAAGAATTTCAACTTTTACATGTTATCCTATTTACGATTTAAATTGCAATCACTTTTGTTCCATTTTTGTTAGAGGTAATTATATTTTTTCATCATATTTCTACAATAATATTAATCGGTTCAATTAATTTTAAAATTTTATTTATAAATCGGTGAATTTCGTATTATTAGGATCTGAAAATAGCGCGCAGCATAATTTTTTGTCATACGTCTAAATATTATCTACTAGAAAAAAGAAACCATAAATATAAAACTTACATTTATATACTATTTAAAGTTGTTGATTTTTACTTTTATTATAATTTTATCAATAAAAGTTGTAAAACCTCTAAAAATCGTTTTGACATTTACTAAAAAACCAAAAGCTGTGACATCATTTTTTTTCTTCTTCCAGCAGGAGATTTAAGAGAAAAAGTAATTCAAAATCAGACAATCAAATGTTTGCAATATGTTTTTTAACAAAATTATGAAAAAACAGAAGAAAATCGTCGTTTTCAGACTCTGGCAGGCACTACAGTTGGATTCTACAGAGTGAATACATGTATGCGCATGTTTTTATATATATATATATTTACTTTGATATTTATTATTTTAGTTTTACCCCTTTTCGATTTGTATAATAAGCATGATAAAATTTGTAATGTGTTCAATTTGAATAAACGATAATAAAAGCATTGGACACTCATACAACGGGCATATTTGCCCTGCGATAACTTATTTTAAAACAAAAAAAAAAACAAAAACGGGAGTTGTAATACTTTGGCCTGAATTATGAAATTTCCATCTAGGCTAAGACGGGTACAACTTTCAGCTCACGCTAACAATTTAAATGCCATGAAATACATAATTTTGCATGACGTTTACCATACAGATTTAAAATAATTACACGTCTCAAAAATTTAACTACATTCTTATAGTCCGAATTACATACGAGAGCTAATAATATTCCCTTTAATGAAACGCAAAAACACGTTCAATAAATACAAATAAACGATTTCATTTTTTAGTGATTACTGGAAAAGAATAGAAACAGCAAACAGACCTAAATACTCGCGGACAACATATTCTGATTATAAAGTTGAGGTTTTCGATTGAAGAGTATAATCATCTTTGAATACGAATTTAAATGTGACGTTACTTCTGTATTCATGTAAGATTAAAATATGTGCGAAGCGCTTATCTTAAAAAACTCACTTTTGCTTACCTAATTTCTTTCACGACTGAATAGTACAATTGTATTATATTATTGCGCGTGCATATTCAATTTATAAGCCATTAAATTGTACTTTTTAATCTATATAAAAAAATATCTCCTCTTTTCAAATATTTCTCGATAAAATGGCATTGCCTAAACTGTAAAAAAAATTATGCTGAGCAACTATATTACAAGAATAAGATATGATTAAGTGGGTACAATGAAACCGAGGCGATAGTAGAAGCAGATTACTTTGGATTCAAATCACTTATCTGTTCAGCGTGAACCGAATTAACAGAAAAATCGGGAATAAAGGCGACCACAAAATAAAGAGATGTTACACATTTGTGAATGTTAGCAATTTCGACTATTTCAAAAGTGTGCTAGTTTCTTCAAATTATTTTATACATAATATGTGCTGCTGAGGATTTATCAGCTAATTTTGTATTTTATTGACGGTTTGCGCAACCTTTCGCGTCAGTCTTGGTAAATAGAAATATATTTCAAATGTTTCGATATTTGAAAAGCGAAAGTTTTTTAATATCGATAAATTTGCAGACTGCACGTATGTTTTAAAAAGTTTATAATTTATTCGAATTTTACACAACCTATTTCGTAGTCGTCGTGTAATTTCCAATATGTATCAATAGGGTAATTGCAAATGAATTCATATAAACACTGTGAAAGAATAATGTAAATCAATTAAAACAGCCCTAAAAGTTCAAAGATCTAAAAGAAGAGTTGAAAAAGTCGTTTTCTCAAACAGCGAAAGAGCTGTTAAAGCAAATAAAATGAAAAATGAAAATCTTAAACGCAATTGAAGAGGCCGAATTTTCGAATGTACATTAAAAATTAAACGAGATAAAAAGCGTTTTGGTATTAAATCTATCTGCGTCTAAACTCATGGCTTCTTTCTCTTGCCTACTACTATTAAAATTAAATGCAGCGCAGTTATTTTTTTCCCTTTTTGTAAGAATTGATTTTTAACGAAACTATTTTATTCACATACATTTTGCTTTTGCCAATGCAGTTCTTCTAGAATAGTTTGATACTCGTGTATTCTACGTCTGAAAGCGTAATTAGTCTTTTCGTACTGCGATTCTATTTCGTTGTGAGCCTGTTTTCTGGGCAGACACATTTCACCGCATAGCTTCTTCGAATTGCATATTTCAAAGTCTGTTCTTCGTTTAATACTACAGCAATTTTCTCGCCAGGATTCGTAGGAAATAAATCTAAACATCGATTCGGTAAAAATAATAATACTTTATTATAGTTCTTTTAAAAATATAAAAAATCATAATCCGACGTCAAAAATACAATTTTATATATTATATATTAGGCGTCTGAGTCCGCTGGTCACTTTACCGCTCAACCCGTCAAATTTTTAATTGTTTTAATTCGTGAATTTTAATAGGAGGGTACTGCAGCGTCTACAAAGAGTTTATTTCTATAAACAAATAATGCGAACAGATCGATTAAAAAGAAAAAAAATTTGAATTAAAATATTTAAAATGCTATAAAATCCACCGGCAGGGTAATGTATGAGAAATATTTAAAATTTAGTGCTCTTTAAAATGAGGTATTACCCATAATTATTTCTCCAAATTTATATGTCAGTATTAACTAAAATTGATAATATTTCAAATTCGTTTCTTTTCTTAAAATAAAACAGACAATAAACTTATTTACCATTACATCTGCTTTCAGCACTAAGCTGATTATAGGGAAGATGTGATTTACAGGCTCTTAATTTGAATGAAAATTTACAAAAAACT
Source organism: Icerya purchasi (assembly GCA_039619475.1). Lineage (NCBI taxonomy): Eukaryota > Metazoa > Arthropoda > Insecta > Hemiptera > Monophlebidae > Icerya > Icerya purchasi. The sequence goes on along the minus strand of CM077115.1, from coordinate 237,259,787 downwards.
ATACTAAATACTTTTATACGTAACGAGCGGACAGCAAGAACGAACACGAATTACTACTATCAGTTTATTCGAATAAGAGAATAAAAAGAAATAAAACAGTTTTTACATAATCAGGTATTTACAGCAGCTGTATCAAATACAAGATGGTTTTAAGAAAACCGCGAATATAAACAAAACTTATTGAAAACAAAGTATTTCATATTTAAATGAAATAAGCGAATGTATAGATTATTAAACAACACTGAACACGGAAGCAGTAAAAATGCAGAAAGGAATGGAAATCAAATTTTTTAAAGATGGCCTTAGCAAGAAACACTGATATATCTATCTCCCGATTTGGCTCCTTAAATTAAAAATTTTTAAGGATATCGTATTTTTCCCGTTTCTTCATCTTGCAGCTTGATATATACATTTTTCTAAATTTAGCCCTTGAATTTTAAAATTTTGGGGGAAATTTTCGTATATTGTAATAAGGAGAATGCATTGATTTAAAAAAAAAAAACAACAAAAAAAAACTCTCGTTCTCACAGAATCGATTATGAGTTTTTTTACTTTTTTCTGTCTTGTAGCCTTATATACATTTTTCCCCTCCTTTCTAAGTGATAAATAGAAACGATTTACAATTTTAATCGAATTTTGTAGATGGAGATCGTTTGACCTGAGGTTTTCCTGAATCTCTACATTACAAAAATACGAAAGAAAAAAGATAAGAAAAATCAAGCGCGTAATGCGAGAAACAGTCCTTCCTAGTGATGCACAGTTAACGTTCCACATATAAACTTTATTGAATTTTGCAAATCACTGATGACCAGTGATGAATCCAGTGGGGGTTTTGAGGGGGCATTTTTTTTCTCATTTTGCGTATTTTTTTTCGTTCTTTTTGATGGCGCTATACAGTGTTTTCTTTGTACCAAAAGAAGACTGGCTCAGTCCATGAAGTTGAAATTTTTTGAAATTTTCGTTAGCGCCGTCAGAAAGAACGAACAAAAATACACAAAATGAAAAAAAAATCGTTTTCGTAGGTGCATTCTAAACCGCACAATCTATTTTGCAACTAAGAACTTCGATGCGTGACGTCAGAGCGCTTCCTTCTCTCGACCCCGCCAAGGCAGTGCGGCTGTCGTTCACGACGCGCTGAATCTGTACATTGTTTATTCGGCTTCCCGTTTTCCGAATCGTCTCCAAAAAAAAATCCCACATGTAGAGAACTTGCTCTAGTTTGCAACAAAATAAGGATCGAGTTAAAAAGTTAATTTGGAGCTGAGATATAGCTAAAAAAGTAAACATATGATATCTCAGCTTCTATTGGTCAGATCGGGATGATTTTTTTTGTAAGTTCATGTTTTTTAAAGCGCAAAAAGATGCCTTTCATTGCGAATCTCTAAGTTGCAAAATTAAATAGATACGGCCTTTAGTTAAGTTTTTTTTTCGTTTTTTGTTAATAACAAAGCCAATTGTTAATTTAAAAATCCGAAATTTGAAGAAGACGTGGATATTGCAATTACCTTTCGATTATTTTTTATCTCATATCGCTGGCTATCTCTGGGCCGAAGTTATACGCAATCGTGTTTTCAACTTTACATTTTGCAATAGGTCGCCATATTGTTATTTAGAGTTCGGCTTGGGTATCTATTTTAAGCACCTCAAGAGCTACATTTTCCGAAAGTTTCATTGAGTTTTAAGGAAAATTGACGGAATGGTAACAATTTGATCTTTTTGCCTGTTTTTATTTTCATCGCTAATTTTGCAATGTTAAATAATTTTTGCGAATTTCCCTATCATTGTGTAAAATTTACTCAGGAACAAAATCGACAAGTATACCTCATGTCGATTTGGGGCTTATTTACCGAGATAATTGCAAGAAAATAAAAAAAAAACACTTTTTTTTTTTAAAACTCAATATAAACAATGGTTCCGCACCTACCACATACCCACAAATTTAGGGTTGCATTCCACTGATTTTTAGCTAAATTTTAAGCCCAAGAAGTCCCGATTATAAGAATTTCACCAAACGAGCATGTTTTTTGTTTATTTTGCCCGGACTATTGAGAAAACATTGTTGTTTATAATCCGTTATTTTACTTGAAATTTATTGTTCACACTTACTTTTTCATTATTTTAAATTACATAAATCATTTTTTACATATTTGGTTTTATTCAGAAATATCCCAAAAAATTTTTCTCAGTAAAAATTTAAAAAAAATCTCTGCCCCCCCCCCCAAGAACATAAATTGCCCCCCCGGAAACATATTCCTGAATTCATCCCTGCTGATGACCGTCAACATTCTCGGATTGCGATAATAAGTCAAAAATGCGTTTAATTTTTATTTTATTCGTGAATTTTCCAGTAGTTTTCAGTACCGATAATTTTTTAGAAACTTGACGATATTTAAAAATAAGTAACCTTCCAATCTCGCATAATTTCTATTCACTCTGTTAGAATAATAAAGGCGAAGATGAATTTAAAAGTTCCTATTTTTGAAAATGATACTATAATTCGTTAAAAGAAAATTGATTACATTTAAATCATAACTTCATAAGATATTATTCAAAACAGTACCCCCAAAGTTATTATTTACAAAAGGAATTTAAGTACCTTAAAAATTCTAAATTTTTATCTGTGAGTATACAAACATTTTAGAAAAACATGTAGTCTACTTGAAATTCATATTTCACGTTAATAGTGGAACATCACTTGAAATATTCTACGGAATTGCGTGCAATATCTGTTTAAATTTTATTTATGTACAAATCAGAAATACATACTAATATTTGAAAAAATACAATGTATATATATATATATATATATATATATATATATATATATATATATATCTATATATTAATAAAAAAATCTTACTTAAGTGAAATATCATCCTCGCAGGTTTGATAACCCACATTTATATACGGAGGAATTGCATAATTTAATGTTTCCTCATCAACGCGCAATGATTGTTCTTTCAATTCAATGTCAGATTCGATTTCTTTGCTCATATTAAATAATATATTTATTTGCCTTTCAGCTTCCTCACAACTATCAGTTAAACGCCGCTTTACTTTTTCTAGCATATTCACTTCCTGAAATTAACAGTGATTTATTAATAAGAACATAACGATTAAAAATTGTTTAATCTTGACTCGCTTTTTTAATGACAAAATTTTGATTAAAATTAAGCACGAAAATGAATGAATATATTTCGGAACGAAGAAATTATCGAAGAAGAATTTATGTCGCATTATTGGATGTATCGCAAAAAATTATATGTCCAATTTTTTTAAGGAACGGAAAAATTTGACAAGAGTGTACTCAAGTTTATTTCAATTTTTAAATAAAACATAAACAAAATCGCCGATCCTTATTTATAATTTCACTTTTACCTAGAAAATCAATTTCTGCAAATTGTTTTTAAACATTTGTTTATTAAAAAACATTTTCCCTCACTATTCAGCAGTGCATAAAAAGATGGACCTTATTTTACAAATTTACACTTTAGATAGGTGATTTAGAAACATTTCAACTTCCCATAATGATTGTAGATACACGTAATTATCGCAGTAGCAAAATTCTACTAAATTTCAATAAAAGCAATACTTGTAATTTTACTTTTACAAAGGAAATCAATTTATGCAAATTTTTTTAAACATCTGTTTATTATACCAAAAAAAGAAAGAAAAATAACTTTCCCGACACTATATAATTGCGACTGAGAAAAGGGACTTTACTTTACAAGTTTATACTTTCGAGAAGTAATTTAAAAAAAAAAAAAGAAAAAAAGGCAACTTTTCATAACGATTATTGATATGCACATAATTAATAACAAAATTCTACTTTGATAAATTTTAAAACGACTCTATGGCCTTATAAATATGCTCTAGCACTGTCAAAAATAAACCTAAAGGCTTGGCACTGATTCCAGCTGATTCATTAGACGTTGTTTTCTAGCACTATCAGGCAAAAACAAAATTGCTTTACGGGACAAAATACTTTTTTATATAGCTTTTTTGTAATATTTTTAAATAACATTATCAAATAAGGGAAATGGACATTAACACACTAAAAGCTGTTATCATACGAGTGCCCATTTCGAGTAGTTTCAATGCATTAACAAATTTCAAAGGTTTGACTGATTGCTTGTCAACTGAAAAGACGTAAAAGTTAAGTTGGTTTAAATATACTTTCTGTGCAGTAAAAAAAAAAAAAAATTAAAAATGTACTACTATATGTGTATAAGTTCAATAAAAGTTTAATATGGAAAGAAAAATTTTATAAAGTTTGATAATTTTTCAACGCATAAATGCAAAGGACTAATTTAAACACCGTTCACACGTATTATTTTTATTTTAAATATCTTTTTTTTTTTTTTATATTTATGATAATCCACTCATTTCGAAATATGGTACAACTTAAGACAACTTATAGGTAATAAAAACTAAATAAAACGTAGTCGCACGTAATGGTTCTTAATAAGTAGAATAATTTATTAATGGATGTATGAAAAAATTTATATTACAAATCGAAAAATTATTACGACCGACACAGTTCTCAAATATTTGATATATATTAATACTAATTATCATACAATCAATTCATTTCAGTTGGAAATCATGTTTGAACGGCAACTGCAATTTATAATTTAATTAATTTCAATTAGAGAGTTAGATTACCTGAAAATCACATCGGTCCAAAAAGGTAATAATAAAATTTTAAATAATAATTTTATATAGAATTTAATAACAGCTATAATCCTGTAACAAAATTTCTTTATTTTTTATCAACCGCAACGAAAAAATTGAAAAAAATAAAGTTATACAAATTATGTTTCAACGGAAAATAAATGAACTCAAAAATAAAGTACCGTATTTAAGTTTTCTTCTACGCTATCAATGCACATATTTGCAGGTTTACGTTTGGATCTTAACAGTAGACAATCATTGACGGCCGTAAAATTATTAATCAAACGATCTAACTCTTGCTGCGTTAACAATTTTTCTGCATTAATTTGATCAATTTCATATTTCACTGCAACTGCGTAATTTGAAAATTCTTCTTTCCACTTTAAAATTTCTTTATACCTGTTTAAAGGACATATTAATTAAAAAACGAATACAACATAGTGTAAACTATTTAGAAACACCAAGGAATATCCGCGCGCATCCAATTAAAATATAATTGTTTGTAATTTAATGAAAATATTTACTTTTTATACTCGTATCATACACACCAGATGATGGGTGCGTTTTACGGACCCGTAAAGGTCTTTTGCTGACAGAGTATAACCATTATTTATTATTATTATATATATTATTTTCTTTTTCATATTTTTTTTTAAAAACATAGGAAAATTTATTGAAGAGTAGGAATTTGTTTTTGTAAAACATTTATAAGCTGGCAGGTGCAATTAAAATTTTATATAAGTAATGACAAAGAAGGCGCTACGCTTTAACAGTTAGTTCTATTCCCCACAAAGAATAATCTATTAAGTAAAATATAACTAAATATCATGAACTTGAATAATATTAAATACCGAAAGATGAAAACTAAAATCAAAAGTTGATCGATACTTTATTGTTTTAAAAAAGTATCAGGATTGTCTTCTGTTTTGGTTTTTTTCTTTTTATTCTTCATTTACTAGGGAGGGGGGAAGATCACAATAGTAGTTACTGTGAATTTTCAGTCGTACCGTTCGATTCTGTTTAACCGTCGTCGAGGATCAAATTCCAAACATTTTATCCATACGGCTATCACGATGATTTTAAAATACGATACACTTACAGAAAATCCAGATTTAAACCGATGACGAGTGGAGAGATATTAATTTATTGAACTTTTTTTTCTATCAAAACGGAACAGTGACTGAGAAAATAATTATTTTTTAATGCCCTTGAATGTAGTTCAATAGAGGCATTTCAATAGCTTTTCAGATATTAAGTTGATTGCGCTGAGGATTCTGTATACTGAGTTAACGATAACTATAATTTACATTTAAATAATACTAAATTCAAAAAAAAAAAAAAAAAAAAGAATTAAATTTTTTCCGCTGTAAAGAGGAGAGAAAAACGTAATTTTTTGCGAAAAGAACAATTGTTAGAGAAAGAGCAAATGTACATATCTGACCAAAATCTGAGATGAAATCTTTTACAGAGCGGAAAGAGATTAAAGGATGGGATTTTTCTTAAGAAAGAAAGTAAAAAGAAATAAAAAACCGAGTGCCAAAGAATCAGCTATTTCATTATAAAAAATGCCCGAATGACTAGGAACCCGTAGTAAATGTCAATTTGAATGGAACCGGAGGGACGAAAGAACGTGGTTAAGTGAGAATATGCGGAGAATGATAAAATCACAGGAATGATCAGGAAGGGAAGAACAAATGGTCTGAAGGGGGATCATGGAGTCCGATATAATCAAAAATTTAGATAGAAAGGTAATTAGAGGGAATAAAAAAATGAAATGTAGGATAGCCATCAATTCGGTTGTGCTAGTGGAACAGAAAGGAGGCAGACGAAAAGATTCTGAAAAGTTAAAATCTGAGAAAATAAAAGAGACGACACCACCCGACCTCTACGAACCATCTGTAAACACGAATGCATACGATGGAAATCGATAATTGATAATACTGTGAAATTCCTGTCTAATTAGAGCATGCGGAAGAAATTTGAAGAGCGTAGTTATGGTAAACATATTAGGAGGATGACAGAGTTCGGCGAAATAAAAAGAGAAATAAGGAAGATTGTCAAAGGAAATTATGTAAGGGCAAAACGAACTAAGTCAAACAGACACGAGGGATAAAATAGGGGTTTTCCTAGGTGCGAATCGCCAGTTCCTAGAAATAGAAAAAATAGAAACGGATAAGAGTAGAAAACGTGAGTGGAAGACGTTTAGCAGGAAAACGATGGCCCAAATAAGATCTATGAATAGAAAAGGGCGGTGTATAAGATTCAGCAAGGACTGGGGAACTGGAGAAGATTTAAGAGCAGAAAGGCATAGACGAAGGCAAGAATTTTGGATTGCATCTAATTTAGAGCCAGGACTTACGAGGTGCAACCACAGAGAAATGAACACTAATCAAATTTTGAACGGATGATGGATTTACATAGAGAAATAAGGATATAATGATCACCACCCCATTTGACCGGAGATAGAGCCTTCACAGCAGGTTTAGTCTTTTGATTGCAGAAGAGGAAAGATACTTGATGTGTTCGGAGAAGAATAACCGACTGTCAAGGAAGATAAGAAGCCACACTGATAGTGTTGTATACGTTGAAAAGAGTAGGACTGAGGAGTAACCTCGGAGAAGACCTCTTGAAGTTTCAAAAGATGGAACAGAAAGGTGAATAGGACGATTCAGCATGAGATTGATAATAAAGGAAGTAAACAGAATTGGAACGTTAATTGCTGTCATCTTATCTTTTAGAATCGGTAAATGAACATTGTCAAAAGCACAGGATATATCGATGAAGGAAGCCAAAGCATAATGTTTTTGGATGAAATATTTGTAGATATGAAAAACCAAAAAAATTAATAGAACAGAGGGGACTCACACCAGACCGAAAGCCAAACATATTGCTAGGAAATATTATTATGCTCTAGCAGCCAAAAACAAGGCGCTTGTTTAACATACCTTCAAACAGTTTTCCGATGCAGGATGCCAAGGAAATTAGACGTAAGGAAAAACATTTTTTAGGAATTGAAATGATGATATAAAAAAATTCCAAGAGGGAGGAGTTACACCCCTGAAGAGGAAGCAATTAAAAAGATCAAATAGAAAGGTAAGAGACCGTTCGGAGGACTTGAGGGGCAAGAAAAGGTATACCGTCAAGACTTGCAGTGAAGCAAGAAGATTTGGAAAGAAGATTTTAATTCTTCAATTTAAGATCCATATTATTGGTGTTCTCGAAAATTCCACTACCTTTGTTTTTTCAACGTTTATTTTCCGTACTTGATTTAGTCTATTGGGCACCATCTGCATTTCTCTAATCGATTTTGTAAACAGATCTCTTTATCATCTACATAATTTAACACATCCAAATTGTCATCCGTTTACTCTGATTTGTGTATTTTTTGTAATCTCTTCTGAGTAGGTTAATTAAAGTAAATAAATGCAGAATATTTTATTCAACTAAGAGGAAGTTAGAAAATATCTATTTAATTAAATTTTCACATTACCATTTTATTGTAGGAGAAATACTAGCTATTGGAGGGTATTCGTGTAGAAGAAGCATAAGTTCGAAAAATGGAATGAAATATTAGAATTGTAAATTAAAGTGCAAAGCTACAATTTTAACCCAGGATAGTATTTTAATTAGATAACGCAGTCATACGCCACAAATAATGAGTGATTTAAGAACAAATGGAAATGTACAAAGCCTGAAAGCTGTCGATCAATACCAATTTCTAAAATTTATCAAAATACAATCGTCCAAGTACCGATGAATAATGAAGATTTGACAAACTTAATCCAACGATTAATTCTGGGGAATTACGCCTAAAAACATTATACATAGAGATATATTTTGTAGAACCATTCTTATTGATTATGTACGTTTCAAATCTTAACTTTACAATCCCTAAAGCTCTGCCAAGGAAATGAGATTAATTTCGTGTTCCTTACGGAAACAGTAAGGTAATTATATTATTTGAAAAATTTTTAATTTAAATAATTATTAAATGATTTGAAAAAGAAAAGATTAAAAAAAAGTCCGTCAATAAGTATGAAATTAGAAATTTATCGAGTTTCCTTCTTAGAATTTCTGGCATCTATTAAGCTCCCGGATATCCTGACAATCAACCAACAAACCCAGTTTGCCGAAATATCACTTTTGCAACACCCTAACTTAACAAAATTAATGTAACTTTTATAATAGTTACCAACTGATTATTTTTAAATTTAATTAAATATACATAACCTGTTTTCCAGTTTCCTGTTGTTATCAACTAAAGACCAATCAGTTTCGATTTCGGCACTACCGGAGATTTTCTTGCTTTCTTGACGTTGACAAAAACTATTTTCCTTTAATTTAACCGATTCCTTTTCAATTTTCGTATTGTTTTCAAACCAATCTTCCATAGTAATTTTTTCCTCCCAAGGGTGCTTCCACGACATATTCGTGACAAACTAAAACTGTCGCAATTTATGAAAAACCATTTCTTTTAAATCATGCAACTTTCTAATGAAATAACTTGGAACAATTCTATTACATGTTTTACATTAATTAATAATGTAGCTAAAAATGCAATGAATAAAGTAATATACGGATTTCAACCAAATTCTCTATACGAGAGTGCTGACCCTAATCGGTACCGGAGAAATGCCGCACGTTTTTCAACCCCGTTACTGAAATTTTATATAGGCTAGTAGTTCTTTTTGTAGTCGTTTTCTTAGTCTTCATTGTCAAACTTAAGCGTCCACTTTTTTTTGTTTTGTAATTTTTTCTCTGAAATATACGCATTCTTACGGTCAGAAAGTCTCGTTACTGGACCCGTAGTTCGGTGCCACCATGACATCTCCGCGCAGGGAGAAGCCCGACTGCTCCATACCGGCGAAATAATTTTACTTTGGAAATTTTTTTTTTATGATAATTTTTTAAAGCCTAATGCTCCGAGCGGAGCTTTTTTTCATTGTGACGCTGCGTATGTCACTGGCGACTATGTTTTAGTAGTTTTTCGTAAATTTGAGTTCTTAACATATATATATATATATATATATGCATGCATATAGTATATATCTACATAGACAGCTGGATAAGAAAGTAGTTAAAATGCTTGACTACCAAACCGAAGTAGGCGTTCGAGACTTTGTTTCGTTTCAGACACAACTTGCACCCAGGTATATGCTTAATTTAAAATTGAACTGAATACCATAGAAACCCCGGAAAAGTAAAAACAGCCGAAAAAAAAGTTAGACTCAGAATTCCTTTTAGATTCGTTAGGCTTAGGTGAACCTTAATTTCACAGAGCTCAACATCCTGTCAAAAACATAGAACTCATTTCAGCAAGACATTTATTAATCCTGATATATCTATTTAAAAATGTTATTATGTTTGCTGAAAGCTAATTGCGTTTTCACTCTTTTAGTATAAAGTCGGGTGGGATTAATGGACAGACTACGAAAAATTAGCAAAAGTAAGATCAATGAAATACATAAAAAACGTAAGAAATAAAAAAAAGAATCTCTGAATTAAGTGACCACTTGAAAATAATCCAAACTTTGAATCTTTGAAATATCGTTAAATATTTAAAAATTCCCACTGAAATTAAAAATACACAAAACTTCAATTGTATTAAAATATAACCGCATAATTAAAATACAAATTACCTTCCGGTTTATTATACGTAATTTATTTTTATGACCACTACCCTTAAAAATAAAGCAAACGCGGAACATTTAAATTAAAACATTAACTAAAAAAGGAATAAAAACATTTTTCCGTAACAATTTTAGCGGTAATACATTGTTATTTTAGAAGAGCCATACCATCTATTAACAGAGTAAATAAAAATGGTTTCTATAGTGACTAAATAAAATTACATCTTAACAGTATTCTAGCGCATTTTCATTTTATCGCTAGATAGCTTAGAAACAAAAACACGAAGAAAACAAACGATCAATGTTTATTCATAAATACGCAATATATAGAGCTGTACTATTAATTATCAAGGAATTCATTTCGTTATTACAGAAGCAATGCAAATTATGATATTCTATAACCAGCTGAATACAAAGTTTAATCTTCAAAAAGTGGAATATCATATTAAAAAATATGCGCCAGAAAATAAAAAAAAATATTTTAACTAGTTTCATCTATTTTTGTTGGACCAATTTTCCTTGTTGATAAAACTTAGATGAAAAGAAAAAAGAGAACTTGTGATTCTGGTCCTTTTTCATATTGTGTTTATTTAAAATCCATTGCCTGTCCTGTTGAAAAAATGGCACAGTATCACTAACCATTATAAGTAACTAATTTTGCATACAATTTTCAGGTTAAGCCAAGATATTTATCAAACATTTAAAGTGGACGAAGTCCTCTCGGAAAAAGGGGAACAATATAGACGAAAAAATTTGATGAAATTGAAGTAACTGATGATTTAGAAGAAAATGAAAACCACTTTAAGTTTTACTTATTCTAATCCTAATTTACATACGTTGTTGGGTTAATGTCCTTTCTAACAGTTCAATAATAAAAAAAAAAACAAGACCAAATAAAGAGTATAAAAAATAAATATAAAGTTTAGATATATGTAAGTAAACCCAAGTAATTGACAATATTGGTCAAATGGATAAATTCCGGGACAAAAAAAAGTGTAAATGTAAAATTTTGTGTTAGAGTTTGTATATATTCAATGTTAGGATTATTCCTTTAACTTCTATTACATTAACAGAAATATATCTTATTATTAAATACAACAGAGGAGTGTATTTTGGTTATAGTTACTTAGATCTAAACTAGAATAATTTATGAAAATTAAACAGTGTTTAACTGCTTACTGGTATATTTTAAAAATATTATCTTTTATAGTAAATATTATTATAATTTAATTTTCAAACTTTTAAACCATTATGATTCTTTAAAATAGTAAAATAATTTAAAATTTTACAATGTATTTTATGTAGTATTAATCAATTATACCGAATGGTATTAGATGCCAATGTCACATGTTTAAATGATCCCTCATTGGGGCTCGCAACATTTTTTAGTCATCTTTATAATGATATATTTTTAAAATGACGTGGAAATGTTGTACTTACTGGGTTTCGCATAAACGTTATAATACCTCGAGTCTGTTTGTATATACAAATGCAATGTTGCCATAGTGATGGGCTTCATAAGAACTGCATGACATCCTAAATCACAAAGCATTTATACAATCTGTAAAGCGCTCTCTGCTTAGAAGCTTCCGAACTAAATCTGTATATACATGGAAGTATATAGTCATTGTGAGACCCACACAAAAATTTATCAAAAGGCACATGGTGATCTACACATAATGAAAAGTTGGTCAAAAACAGTAAAACGTTGTGAGATCCGAACTCACGTCGTGAATCGACTTTCCAGAAACGGGCCTGTCTATAGCCAAATATATATAAATAAATAAATAAATAAATAAATAAATAAATAAATAAATAAATAAATATATATATATATATTAATTACAACGTAATTCTTAGGCTACCCCCCGTTCGAAAAAATGTCCCAATTTTATATAACGTTTGTTATATTTTGTAGGATTTTTGTTATTGTTATTTAAAAAATGTCACAACTTTATGTAATGAAATATGTAACGAAAAATGTAATGAAAAAATGTCTTAATTTTATATAACGGAAGATAAATGTGAGAATAGGATTTTTGTGGTTATGTTATTTTTTGTGTGTGTTGATTCCAGTAGGAATTACGTTGTAAATTTTGATCATTTTATACAAAGTATAGAAGAGAAAGAGACAGGAATGAAAGCAGGAGGGGTCAAGGGGCACAGCCCCTTGCGAGGCCAAAGTGGCCGTTATATATATATATATATATATACTTTCTGTTTCAAAGTGGCATTACTCCTTTTTGATCATTCGATACAAATACACCCATATTTCATATTTTTCAGATCTTTATTTTATAAAATCAAATATTACACTTTGTTCAAATCTTCAAAGATAATATTCCCGAAGAATCATTAATTTTGTGAAGAGCACTTAATTCAGGATACATCATATAATTAAATTTAATTGTCATCTAACGTAATGCGGAAGAACTATTTAGTTCAAATATAATACAACAGATAGCGTAACGAGCAGATAACTTATTGAACCGAGAATTATTGGCTAAACTATGAAAACATGAAGCAAAATTAAAAAATGTACGCTAACTAAAAACCAAAAAACAGCTAACTTTTTCAAAATAAAATTTTGGAAATAAATTTTGCTTATAGTAAACCATACATTTTAAATTAAAAAATTAAGTTACTTATGCAAAATGATTAATTTTTATCGTGTTAACTAAAATTTATAAACCCGCGTAACACGTATCGTTTGTAATATATTTTTTTAATAAAACGCAATAGAATTACGTTACTTGAAATACTTTTATTCATTTTAACGATTTAAATGCGCAAAAGCAAACAAAACATTAAATTATTGATTTAAAAAGTTTATTACATTTGCCCAACTGCGTGGAATCAATAATAAAAATATAAATATTTACCGTTCATAAGTGTCGACGAGCAAATAACTGTTCAAAAAAATATATTATAACGAATCACTTAAAATGTAATGAGAAACTTCTTTTTTTTTTTAATGTAAATAAAACAATTTAAAATAACTTACCGGCCTCTTACTATCATTATGCTTCGAAGTTTCTTCCTAACCGACCTCAACTGCGGTCAGCATACACTTTCCAATTAGATTTTACTGATAATGAAATGTTCAACTAATTTCCTAATTGAGATATTTGCATAATCCTTCCTGTTTAAAATACCAGCTAAATCTTAAATTCATAATTCGTTCAATTATAACAATTTGTTCAACAATTTTCGATGTCGAATCAACTCGGGCCATTTTCATCAGGCAGAAAATTGACAATATTTTTACCTTCCCTGTAAAGAAATTGATAATCGATATAAACAAGTTCCCAAATAAACGATAATTTATAATCAGAATATAACAACAAAAAGGGGGACTTAATACCTATTCTCATAAAACTGGTTACTATAATATATTACGAGTTATTAACATACTCGTATTTCGTTTGTGATGATTACTTCGGTATTATTAGTTTCAGCAAGTTTTAGGTAATATAAATGTACCAGTCATTTTTCTCAAAATTTTAAAAGTGAATTTTTAACGTGAAAAAATAATGATATAAATAACAATAAAAAATAATTACTAAATTACAAACAACGCACGTATTGAAAACGAACGGACGAGATTAGTTATCTAAAATAAAATAAATAAAAATTAAAATACAAATTATGTAAAATATTACGTACGCTGTGCTGACGTGCCCATAAAATATTAAAAAAAAAAAAAAAAAAAAAAAAAAAAAAATCACAATAAACATATATGTTACGTTAAACAGAACTAAGAATAATAATACATCTGTTCGCGTATAAAAATTTTGTTTTTCCGTAGGAAACGGGGTTTTTTTTTATTAAATTTATCTGCAAAAAGATATTGAAGTTAAATTTTGTGTCTTCACATCGTGATAAACAATAATTGTTTATGTGCGTATCAAAATTTTGACTATAGTAACCAGTAGTATTTTAACATATAGCTTTATGAAATTCTGCCCGTTGTAGCAATATTCGGTTCTACAATTAGTACGTCACTACAACTGATTGTCATTGTAATTGCTTTATTTATCACCCTAAAGAAAAATGAGGGAAAAACAGTTCCCAATCACTTACATTTGGTAAATTAGTCTTACATAAAATATATTAAAAGAAAAAAAAAAATACCGACTTTAAGATTTGCTTTAAAAATATAATAAAAATGCATTAAAAAATAAATAATTACTCGGTAAGAGATAATATATTTTATAGTAGAATATACCTTAAAGTGGTATGATAGTTTTTAAACATTAACTTTTTGGGGTCAGCACCAAATTCAATTAACAATATTTCGAAACAATTTAATGAATATCACATTCACTATAAGCCAAGTATTGGAATTATCGGGAATATTTAACGCGGTTTTTAATTATTGTTATAATTTGCGATTTTCGTGCCGAACTTCAAAAAGTAAATTCTGTTTAAAAATTATCATATCACTTCGAGGTATATTTTACTGTAAAATGTATTATCTTTTATCGAGGTATTATTTTTTACTTTTTAATACATTTCGTTTAATTTTTAGAATAAATCTTAAAGTTGATTTTTTTTTTTAATTATTTTATTTCTGAATTTTTAGTCTAAATATTTTCGAATGATAATATAGATAAACCAACTTCAATTTTATGCTGCTTTTGGTATTGAATAAGCTGATTGGTTCAAAAGTAATATTCAAATTCACGCCTTGGGGGTTTCAATGATTTTCATTCGAATCTAATTTCCAACAGTAAATAACATTAATAATACTTCAAATCATTCGCCTCCATCTCCTATTTAATTTTAAAATTTTATATATTAATATTTCCCCCGTATTCTGATGAATATTTTTTTTTAGTTTTTATCTGGTTATATTAAGCAAAGAAAGTATATGCCCAGGGAGAATCCTTTTATTTCAATTATTATTTCGGACACAAAGAATATGGAATAAAACATTTGAATCTCATTTTTCTACTAGTTTTCCATTTTTGTGGCTCACAAAATACTGAAATGATCCATATTCGTCTTGATTTTCAACTAAAATGACTTATAAATATCCTCCAATATATTAGAAACAAAATATTTTACGAAAAACTACCCATTTGAATTCATTCAGATTTCTAGAAGTTGTGAACACCTCTTAAAAACTAAGAAAAACGTTCTTTTTTTTTGCATTTTTAGCTATATTTAACTCCCATGAGCTGATTAAATTTTTTTTTTTGGCCTTAGTTTAATACAAAATGGTATAAGTACTTCACAGTATTTCGGGGGGTAGGGAATATGGAACAAAACATTTAAATCTTATTTTTCTGCTGGTTGTTTGGTTGGTTTTCTGGTTTTACGTCTTACAATATACTGAAATAATTCATATTTGCCTTCATTAAAAGGAAAAGAAAATCAGCTCACAACTGAAGAAGCAAACCACCACTCTCGTTGAGTAACAATTATTCGTTGGATTTTTGAAACCGTTCAGGGCATAGCAGGCTAAAAATGGAAATTGATTCACAACCAGTTTTTGATAGTAAATTGTTTGAAGATGCCAGATTGTACTGTAAAATCGCTCGTTTCTTGCACAATGAATTTGGTACACGATTTGTTTTCCTTGTAAGCATCAATGAAGTTTTATCTCAATTAATGGATCACGATAGTACAGAAAATTATCTATATTTGGAGGTGGTGATAGGGAAGTGGAGTAGCCAAAGAGTTCCTTTTCAAAAATTGACATCTGCGAACCTCATGAATTTTCCAGGGTTGACGGAAAAAGACTTGGAATTACTTTTTACTGGTACTTATCAATTACAGTTAGCAACTTTATATTTAGCTAAAATGATGGATGATTCCGAAGAAGTCGATCTTCAGTACCTGAAGGAATCACCGAAAATTATCAAAATTTAAATAGGACCTCGACACGTGAGTAGTCAGACGTATAACTGCCATTTACAGTATAAATCGAATAGTATCGAACATAGTGGTATTTCCCGAAATTACTGTATGTGCTAATGGTATGCGAACCACTGGCCGCTGTGCGCATGTCGCTGCAGTAATATATTACTTATCACATGCACGATATCTATCAAAGTAAACAAAACCTGCTGAACATCTTACACACCTCTTCGATGCTGTACACCACACACCAGTTATACAAGAAGACAGCTATGAAGATGATTCGTTGTAACTGTACATTAAGATTATTAGCTAATATATTAACTATTTTTATATCCTTTATGTTTAAAATATATGGCAATATTGGCAGAGTCTTTCCGGATAGAAAAAAAACAAAAAACAATACAAATTCTACTGCTTATGTTTTAATTTACTTTAGTTTTTACATCATTGTAAGAATAAACCGATCTAAAAACAAGACGGAAATTAGTTTTTAAATATTTATTTTTATACTTTTCATATTTTAAATATTGTAACGAACTTTTAAATCGTTTAAGCTAAAAATAAAAAAATAAAAAATAATAACACGTAAACAACAAACTATCCGAAATAATTGATTCTTTGATTTTAACTATTGATCTTATTTATTATTTTGTCGCATCAATATTTTGTAAGATATTAAAATTAAAAAAACAGGCAACAACATAGTAGAAAAGGAAATTAAAACTTTTTCATTCTATATTCCTTCTATCCAGAATACCGGAAAACACTTATAACGTTTTTTGCATAAACTTGAGACCGAAATAACTTTTTCCAGCCGCTCATAGAAGCTAAATACGACAAAAAATTCCAAAAAACGGGGTTTTTTGGTTTATAAGGGGTATTCGCAACTTTTAAAAATCTAATTGTCTCTAATATATTAGAGGATATTTATGAGTAATTTTAGTTATTGCGCCTCCTATATCCTATCTTTTCCCTCTCCACCGATTGTTCTTATTATTTGTTCCTTTCTCCTAACAATATCTGACCGTATCAAGATATAATTGACTCCTTCCTATTCTAATTGTTTCTGGGTAAAGGTCCCCGGCTGACGAGCTCAAAAAAAAAAAAAAAAAAAAAAAAAAAAGAAAAAAAGTTGAAAATCAAAACGAATGTAAATTTTAGTATTTTATGAGGTATAAAAACGGAATATCAGAAAAAAAAAGAGATTTAAATGTTTTGTTCCATATTTGTTGTGTGCAAAATACTGAAAAGTACTTATTATGCCATTTTGTATAAAATTGAGCTCAAAATTTTTTTTTTTATCAGCTCATAGAAGCTAAATACGGCTGAAAATGCAAAAAGAACAGTTTTTATTTTTTCTAAAGCGCATACACCCCTTGAAAAAATCTGAAAAAATTCATGAGGGTAGTTTGGCATAAAATATATATGTAATTGAGTAGACATCATTTTATTCTTTGATTAAGATAATCACAAAAATCACAATAACGCTCCCTATTAACATTGGACGTTTTTTTCTCTCTATATTATGAAGAATAAAAAGATGACTTTAATCAACTTCAACTGAAAACCGATTGAACAGTTTTATTTTAATCAGAAATAATAAGCAGACGAAGATTTAATATGCGGTCTCTAAGTGACATTATAAATGTGTTTTCTCAAAAATCGAGGCGTTTGCAATTTCTTTCTAAACCAACTTAAACATTTATAGACTTTTGTTATTCTTATTCTGTACTTTTCACACATCTTTAAATCATACATTGCAGTATTTATTCAACATTCAAGTATAATAAATTTATGTTGTCAGTGGCAAAAAGTTCGAAAATTCGCAGAATGTACTTTTATGTAACTGTTATTACATAATATACATACTTAAGTACGCGAAATTTGCATTATAAGTATGTGTATAATTGTATAATGAAGTTTATAAATAAATTACCCTTCTCCTCGTTAAAAAATTTCTGAACACTCCTATACCTGTACTATTACACATCAAAAAATAAATGGTATTCTTAATCATCATAAATAATGAACCATTTTCTGAATACAAGCAATTTCTTATACTTAACTCACTAAACTTACATAACTGCACTTATTGATAGAAATTAATATGTGACTACTGAAGTAATTTATTTTTTAAATGAAGACTTATCCGATGTTTATAACGTCTTTTAATGTTCCGTTAAAATCAGTATCAAGAATAATCTAACGAACATAAAAATATCCAAAATTCTGGTGTATGTAACTAGCACTACATGCAAAAACCTTAATAATTGCTCGGCTGCGGCATTGAATAATATACTTACTTTGAACTTAATAATACACGATCTATATTACTATTTACTAGCTTGAACATTAGTATTATAAAAAAATGCACATATTAATACTGTTTATCACATACCAATGACATATGTGTAATAATTCTTGTTTACTATATAAATACAAATTACCTCAGATAGTTGTTTATTTACAATCATCACTGTTGCTGAATTTTTTTCAACCATAAACGAAGATATAAATACAAGTATTTCAATCATAACAATTCATAATTGCAATATTTATTTTCGTTTTTTTTTTTTCTTCTCTGATAACTGCGACTAAAATAAAATAATCTTCAATATATAACTTTATTTTAATACATAATGAACTGTAAGCTGAACAATTACATTATCGTGAAACTTTAACCATTGAAACCGTTTGATACTCTATTTTTTATTAAGGGAATACATTTAAAACAATAAAATAACATGAACATGAGTACCATTTCTTTTTAACATTACACCAATTCTATAGGTAAACATTTTTTGTTAAATATAAACGTTCGTATAATTCTTTTTTCGACATTACACTAATTCAACTACCGCCACATCATTGTTTCATAAATATGGATTTTTGATAAACTTTTATATACTTAAGTATCCCAAAAATATAACATAATATGAAAACAAAACAAAAACGAAAGAAAAGATAAATAAGTAAATAAAATACTTCTTACTGTACAACCTGAAATGAATAGTAGTAATTATTTATTATAAAATAAAATAATAAATAGAATAAAATACATAACGGAATATCTATTTAATCGTAAAATTGAAGAACGCTTATGCGCATTTAGCTGTTAATTATAAGAATTAAACGTACTTACTAAGCGAAAACAAACTGTTATATTAATCCCACCAGTTCACTTTTGGTCCTAAGTTTAGTTCGTTTATTTTCACTGTTATTCGTAGTGCGTGAATTAACACAAGCTGTGAATTACAGGAAGATGAGCGAACTAAAATTGAGATCTAAAATGAATATGACGTACAAAAAGCGAAGTAACGTGAAGCTAATTTTGAAAAATAACGAACAATGAAAATAGCACGGAAAAACCGAAAAGCATAAAAAGAATAATTAGAAAATAACGAATGAAAAAGACGTGGAAAAAAGAGAAGTAACTTAAAAAGAAAATATTAAAAATAATAACATAACGTAGGATAAATAGAAAATGTAGTAATTTTAAAAAAGGCGGGTTATTCGATAGACTAAATTGGCATACCTTAATAGGCTGGGTACATGTCTGCGACGGTGTTAAAAAATTCGTGTATGAGCTGGAGACGTGACATTCGCTGCGAAAAGTAAAATTCCGCGATATAGTAGGAGAAGAAATCTTCCCTCGTAGCATATTTCGAAATTTTACTCCGAGCCTCACGCCATAAACGTTCAATATTACTGGTGCGAACCCCGGTAACCGGATTAACGTATGCAACTGAAAAATTTACAATGCGATGAGTATAATTGGGATCACGAGAGAGGGGTGTATACCCCTCCGATTCATCGGTTTGGATAATAGAACCAGGACGGATAATACGGCGAATAATTGGAAGTAACGTTTCAGAATTTCGGTCAGGAACAAGAGATAAATAAAAATTACCCGAAGAGAATGTAGATGCAAATTTCATTTTGATGAACTTCGTTTCATCAACCTGCACAGTACGATCCTTACCTCCTAAAGGAGACGAATGTTTATTGAAATAATGCATCCATAATCTCACGACAGAAGGAAGTCCAATCGGTAACGTGTTCTACTCGATAATTTCACGTGGGAAAGTAGATACACACGAGGATTACGGATGTACAGGGCTGTGACGACAAACAGCCACATTTTTAACACGGATACTTTACATTAAGAAAGCCACGTTCCAGCTTTGGCCGATTTTTGATAGTTGCTTTTAGCACCGCCGATCCACCGGCCACACCGAAATTTCGAGTTTTTAACGATCAGTAAGTTCCGACACGCCGAGCAAACCCTGAAAAAAATAGAAAACCATATTTTGTAAAAAAATAAATAAAACAATAACGCGGAAGTAGGTAATAGAGTTTAAAAAAAAAAAAAAAAAAGAAGAAGAAATTTGTTGAAATGAATTTAACCTGAAATACGGAAGAACGCGATGTCTAATATAAAATTGGATGATCTTTTCTTCCGTAAATCGTACTAAAGCGAAGTAGGAAGGCTTACACGGCGCGTCGGGCGATTCGATTTCAGTGTACATGTTAAGTGAATTTAAAAAAAAAAAGAAACAAAATGGAATAAAAGAAAAACCACAGATCTCCAGAAACAACAAAAAAAGTTAGCGAATAGTAAACCGGCACAACAGGTTATAGCACTATTGTAATGTAAATGAGTGCCGGCGACATGCAGTGACAATAAATCACGCCATCTATTGTAGGGATATGCACAATAATTGTAACGAATATAATCACATTGTTTTAAAATTTATAATTAAAATTGAAATTAAGTTAACACTTTTTTGTTAGTAAAGAATTTTGTAAATGTCGTTGAAATAGCAAATTAAAGTTTTTAAAACAAAAAAATAATTTTTTCACTCAATGTAAAATAATTAAATCACAAATTTATTATATGTAATTTTTTTAAAATTGATAGTAAATGATCATACAAATTATTTTAAAATTATTCCTTCATTTTTAAAAATGAATTAAAATTTATATAAAATGTTATTGGCTTTCAGTTTTGAGCTTTTAGCTGGTTTTTTTCTTCGGAATAAATTTGAAATATTTAAAAAAAATTATATTTTTATTTAATTTTCAATAAAATGTAAAATAAATTGAGACAAACTATAAAGTAGCGGCGACGTAAACACCAGTATGAACAGTAAAAGAGCTGAATGAACTGGAGGGCGTAATGTAAATATGTACTAAAAACTAAATGTAAGAAGCTTTTATTCTACTATGTGTTTTATATTTTCTACTTTATACAGTTTTTTACCAGTTTTATTTTAAATAAATTCATTGCGGTCAAAAAAAACTAAAATTCTAGAAAAATGCAAAAATATTTGTCGTACTAATAAATGAAAAATACTCTGCAAAGATTAAGAATTTAGGTGTCAGCACTTTTTAAGTCCACTTAAATATTATTGCTCTTCGTTAGAGGACAATCGTCCTACATAGAAATACAAGTGTTATTACTTCCGATTTAAGAAATTTTTAACAGTTATTTATTTATAATTACCTACTACGAGTAATTGATCTACATATTATATAATTCCACATATGTAATCTATAACCTATTGGCCGAGCGACAAAAGAAAAAGACCCGATTTAATTGACCTTTTTATCGTCAAAAGAATAGCTAATAATTACATTTTCTCGGAAAACATTGAAGACCTCATATCGGATCACTCTCTAGTGTTACTTATTATTAGTTCTACAGTGATCAGAACTCTAAAAATAAATATACACTCACAAATAGATTTATAGACTGGGAAAAATTCCGCGTGGAACTCAACCAGCTAGTAAACGTAAAAGTGCGTTTGAAAACGATAGAGGAAATAGAGAAACAAACTAATCATTTCATCAAAACAATCTTTGAATCTGCCAAAGTTGCAACATCTGAGATTAAAAATAGCAACAACTAGGAGACAACATATCTTTTAGAAGTACGTAAGTTAATTACTGAACGACGACGAGCTAGATGGATTTGACATCAATTAAACCGTTCGCAAGGCAAAAACATCTTCAACAGGAAAAGTAACTGTTGTCGGCAGAAATTTTAAACTAACGTATTTTACACAAAAATAAATAAAACACAACAGATGATCACAGAAAATAAACGAACAAATCTACCAAATTCTCCTCATTATTAATTTTACATAAACACGGTTTTTACGAACGACGAAAATATATATAAAACGATACACACGCTTTATAGCTTCGTACACTTAAAGGAGACACGTTTCTCCCGCAAAACAAAACACACACTCACCCACGCCACTTCGCTACAACACACGCGTCTCTAAAACTAAAAACTACCTGATGCCGACCGCGACAGCCATGCGGTCCTAAAAAAAATACCGACGTTATCCTTAAATATGGAGACCTTTTAACTTTAGGCGCTAGCATGCAATTAACAAATAAAAAAGAAAATATAAACATTGCGGCAAAATAAAATAGAAATAATGTTAAATATAAACGGACCTCGTTAGGCAAAATTAAAAATAAAAAAGAAGAAAAGGTATTAAAAGAATAAAAGAACAGCTACAAGGAAGTGAAAGCGAAAAGCGGAAAGAGATAGCTAAGTCGGAACAAGATGGGAATTTAAAAAAAATGACGACAACAGTAACCAATTTAATAAGTTAATAAAAGAAGTTAGAATGAAAACATTTAAATCGTACCTCGAAGAGCTTAGCATTTTGGCAGCTGGCGATTATTCACCGTGGAAAGCTGCACGAAGAATGAAAGGGTCACTTGTTATAGTTCCTCCTCTCCGGAACCAAAGTGGTAGCTGGGCAGACGTAATGAAGCGGAATTGTTTGTGCAACATTTGTCAAATATGTTTCAGCCACGGGATATAAAATCGAATATAAATCCTACTGCGTCATATAAAAATAATGTAAATTTTGGTTACCTCACCTTTTTCGAAATCGCGAACGAAATTTCAAAGGATATTAATGTAAAAAAATCTCCAGGAATCAACGAGAAGCTGTTGTATTCTTGACGTATGCATACAATGCTTGTTTACGACTGGAATATGTTCCAAACTGTCAGCGCAGATCATTATGTTACATAAAAAAGAAAAGTCAGCGGAAGAAGCTACTTCATACTACTCAATTTCATTACTTCCGGTATTATCGAAATTTTTCGGAAAACTGCTACTAAAGTGTTTGAAACCGTTTATGCCTAATCATCAATTTATCTTTGGAAATCAACGTTCGACAATGGACCAAGTCAACGGGATTACATCTATCATCGAAAAAGTATTTGAAGAAAGAAAGTATTGCTCTACAGTGTTTCTTGACGTATCGCAAGGGTTTGATCGTGCTTGGTACGAGGGTCTTGTATTTAAAATGAGGTATTTTCTCTTAGTCCCCCCATTTAGTTCATAATTTTAGTTCGTTCATTTTCGTTGTTATTCACATTGGGTGAACTAACACAAGTTATAAATCGAACATTGCCTCTTATTGTTTATTTTGAACAGGTTGCGCGTAGCTAAAAAAAAAAAAAAAATAAAATAAAAAAAATCACTCCCTCGGTATGGTTATTTTTTGGACAGTATACAGAAATATGGCGCACCTCGGCGCCCTTCTCTTTGAAAAAACCATACTACCTCTGGCTCATAAAAATCGTAGAATTGTAAGAAACAATTGATCTCATCAAGCCTACCCCTAATGGATAAACTCACCTACCTTCGCGTTAATATATTCGGACTAGATAAATGCTGCATAGGAAATAACATTACGTACTTCGAAAACACAGCGACCATGACAAAAATCTGACACATTCCCTTTACCACCGGCAACGGACCAAACACATCCACCGTCACAATATCAAGAGGACCTAACGGCTCATAACTAGTCAAGGGATCCATCGACGGATGCGCGCATGTGGCTTCGACATGCGACACAGATCGCGCCGACTAAGTACACGATTAATATTCTTCCGCATCTGTAATAGCACGTGCGGGAAATTATTAAACAGGTGCGCCACTGTCCGGAGTGCGCATAGAAAAAGTCCCTCGACCTGCGCTATCGGAATACGTAAACGCCAAACACTGCTAGCCGACTGACGAAAAAATAAAAAGTAAGTACCTGAGTCGAGAAAAACTGAAGCCGCACGCTTTTGCTGAAACTGGAGAAGAGCTCCAGTTAATAACAAGAATTATTTTTCCTCGTTATAATTTTAATTTTAAAATTAGACGCGTTAAAATTCATAACTTAACGGAACTGAAGTAACTGTAATTTGTTAATAAATATTTACAACAGAATAATGAAATCCGGTCGATCTTCAATAACTCGGCGTGCTGGGTAACAATTTAGCGGAACGCGAGGTAGGAGTGCGATTTCATTGTAAAAATGATAAAACATCGATTTTATTTAATAATAATCGATGCAGCAGTTGTCTGATGAACCATTTAAAATACGTACATCTATATGTGCTGAGTTTAACGAAAAAAATACTTCACGTTCATTCTTTTGCCACGTGAATACTGCTTTTATTTTTATCACTCGTTCAGCTTTCGATATTTCAACTCAATCCCGCTCAGTTGGAGTGCAGCGAAGATGAAATACAAAGATAATTCTTCGAGAAACACCGGTGCAAACGTTTGGTAAGAAACTGAAGAGCTGCAAGTGTATCTGCATTTTTTAATATTCTTCGCGATCAACTCCGATGAGAAATTTCAACCACGATGAAATGTGTATTGCTAAAACGGTTAATAATTTGGTTGCTACCGTGAACAAGTTTATTTACTAGAAAATCGTTATAATGATTCTCGAGAAAATATATTAGAAGATCGGAAGGTAAGCGTTGAATCGAATTATTGTTAAAAGAGTATTTCAAGGAAGATGATCAATTTTAACTAAAAGAAATAAATATTCCTACAGACCAAGAGGATTAGCCGATTCTTGATCATTCATTAGCAACTTTTACTTTTGCGTATTTGACCAGAGAATATCATCTGTTTCTGAGAGATTCGGGAAGCTAAAAAAGATACAAACTGTTTTTAGAGTTTGTTCAGTTGAAGATAACCATCAATAAAAATGATTTTCTAAGCTGTTCCAATAGGTAACAGCTTCTCTTGATGGTTAATATAGTAGACGGAAGTCGAACTTTACAAGAAGCGTATAATGATTAAGAATAAGTTGAAAAACTTGACAGAAAAAAACAGATCTAAAATTAACGAGAAATATTCAAAGAGATACGTGTCGGGGAACAATGTTTCTCCTATTAGGGCTAAAATAAAGCAAAATGAAAACAAATAAAATTCTGCTATTATATTTATATATTTTCTCGTAGCCATTCTACAAACTACAATAATTGAACAAATATTATTATTCACCATGATCAAAATAAGTTTTATTGAATATATGTATTTTATAGGCGTGGAAATGAAAAATATTCAAATTAAAATTTTTAATCGATTTCACAAAAAGCCAAAAATAAACACCATTCATCTTTCTCGGTTTGAATCGAAACTGCTACAAATGCAGGCAGTTGTGTACCATTCCGCGACCGTTCTCTGAACCAGCAATAGGTTTAAACCAAAAGCTACAATTACATCTATAATCAAAGAAAGTAGCTGACGTCAAAATACCTGTAATTAAGAATACTATATTGAATTACCTGAACTAAAACTGGTTTTTCAACATTATTTTCCGCATTATATTTCGTTTTAAAAAACATCCATTATTATTTCGAACGCTGGATAACAACCGCATATTTATTCGTCGGCTTTATTAAATAGGCCGCATTATAAACACAGACTTTACATATTTTCGGGCAACCGTAATGTAGAAAGTGTTTTAAATTCAACTGTCGTCAAGGAATAATCAAAAAGAAGAAAAATACTACTTCACCCTATTCGAAACAATTTTTATTAAATAAAATTTTACATTACCTCAACTATAGAATATTTCCAACCTTCCCGTAGTTTGCGAGCGTTATGAGTTATAAATTTATCTCAATATTAACAGAGTTGGAAAATTAGAATGTGTGCCATTTTTAACAGATTTTTCATTATATGCTACTCTGAACAATAAAATGTATACATTGATGGCAAGTGATGAAGGGAATTGGCTGGTTCGTATTTAAATTTCAAAGGTAATTAAGGAAGACAAAACTAGGTTAACTGTTTCTGGCCTAAAAAATAACTCATCACCGAAGATGGTTAGTTCATTTCTTTAACCCAGTGATTCTCAATATTCTGCTTCATCGTCGTGAACCGATAAAAACTTGATCACTTCATCGGTAAAAAATGAACTGTTTAACGGACTAGTTCCAATTTAAAACAAATTTTTTGTGATAAAGCTAGTTTTATATGCAACGTCGCATATGTTTTTCGCGTTATTTTGATGTCCAGCAACATTTTATCGAAGTCGTTTTGTCAACTGATTTTATCAGTGCGTAAAGTATTAAATCATCAACGAATTTCGGAAATTTCGAACATATTTCATTTGATATTTTGAATTCATATGTAAGGGCAGTGCGTGCATGAATTCATATAGACAACCGCATAAAAAATACAGAAAAGTTTCCTGCTAAGTACTCATTTTATTTACAAAATGTTGCGAGACTAAAAAATAAAGCAAAAACAAAAATGCACATACCATTACAAAACAATTTTTGTGCACCGTTTGCTCCGAGTTCTACGCTGCAGTAAAATTAATTTTTTGCCGTTATCGGAATAAAATTATAATTTGAAGATAATTCACGAGGGCATTCAATTAAAAATAGTTGAATTTTCTTCGGTGTAATTTTTTTTTTTTTTTTTTATTCAATTTGTCTAATAAACTTTAATTTCTCGCTGTTTTACTTTTCATCAATAAATTATGCAGTTGTTTCTGCGAACGGTTTACATAGGGGTCTAATTTCAACAAATCAAACTTCAACAGCGATGTGCTGCGGATAATGTTTTTCTGTAAATGCGAATAATTCGTGACCGATGAGGTGCAAACTATCTAAACATTTTTACTACATTCAGAGTTTTTACCGGCCTGGGGGACAAAGTTAAATATTTACGGTTGCATAATCAGTGTACGGTGTAGAAAGAAAAAAGTTCAGAAACACTAGTCTAAATTGTGTATACTTACTTGTACGATTTATCGAGTATCCAAGTGATCGGTCGTTAGTTATCATGTAGTAATAAGCACCCGTTGTTACCAGTTGGCTACCTGTCGGTTACATAAGTTGGTAGATACCATCGAGAAACAATTACAAGCTGGTTTCCGTCCGCGCGGTCAAATCACCTTAAAGCCACATAAAAATTTCCTTTGATTCTTCTGATCAGTAGTTTTAGAATTTGCCCGTAACTGCATCTGTTAAGAGCAGTATCACTGCGTTCAATAACTTTATTTCATATATTATAATTCGAATTGGAGTGTTTCCCAACACTAACCTCATAATTTAATTCTTTGATTTTTCCGCCGTTTTCAAATTCAATAACAATGTTCAGTCAACACAAACTTTCCATTTATTCATCACGACTGTTTAGAATGAAACAATAAAAATGAAAAAATCGTCTTTTCTAACTGACACGAAAAAGGAAAAAAAAAACATGTAAAATTTTTTTTAATGAAAAATTATTTGAAAGCCTTGTCGTCGGCCGGTTAAAAAATACGTGTCTTGCGACTGTTTTTTTCATCGTTAAAAAAGGTACGTCTAGAAAAGTTTTCTTCTTATCAATGTAAGCAAAATCTACGACTTTTATATGATAACTATATGTTTTGTTTTCATCATAAAAAATACATTCAAAATGTCTGCTGGTTCATTAAATTATATACTATATTTTTTTATCCTACATTATTTTCATAAAATTATAGATTGAAAAACTAAAAACGGATGCTTTATATATTAGATGTACTAAAAAGCGTAAAATTTAAATTCTTTTACAATACTAACCTAAGAGTGAAGAGGTGGACGTTAATAATTAATCTTAATTTACGATAAAAAATGAAGTTCTTTTACAATATTAACCTAAGAGTGCATCTTTTTTCTTTTCAATAGTATCGCTCGATTCCGAGCGTCGTTACCACCTATTTGTACATTCTAGCAGTACAGAATAGGCAGCGCTCATGGCCATTGTTTATATGCAGTACGAATGTACGCACGCAAGACCACACCCGGAACTGATTGGTTATCGTTTGATTTATCGATATACAAGTGCAGTCCTATTTATGTATGCCGTGTGTACTAAACTAGCGCGCGCATATGATGGTATGCATGTTTGCCATTGCCTTCCACGTGATTATTAGCGAGTATTTTAATTTAATTCTTTGCAATAAGTTCTGTTGTCGCCCGGGATCGAACTCGTGACCTCCGTAACGGAAGTCAAGCGTTCTAGCAACTAGGCTATGTGGACATAAATAATTAATTTAAATTCGAAATAAAACATGAGGTGATTTTATCAGTCATGCAGTCCCTCAATCCAAATTTAAATGATATAAAACCGCTCCATACTTCATTTCGAATGGAAATTAATTATTTATCTCCACCTTTGCACCCTTAAGTTAATATTGTAAAAGAACTTAAATTTTTATTGTAAATTAAAATTAATTATTAATGTCTACTGTTTCACTCTTAGGTTAGTATTGTAAAATAATTTAAATTAAATTAAGGCTTTTTAGCGCATCTTACATATAAAGCATCTGTTTTTAGTTTTTTTAAAGTGTAATTTTATTTTTATTTTTTTAGTCTTGAAGGGGAAATGTAGCAGAAGGATCTTATTTGATTATAATCATTTTCCGCGTTCTACTAGAGCTATACTTAATTCCGTTGCATCTACAGTAGTTCACCCTTTCCACGAATTCAACAATACAATATAGCAATCTAAATCCATTTTTTAACTCACTTCCCGACGTCCGAATGATTTGAAATTTTTATTATTTTCAGAACCCAATCACAATGCAATATTACGCAGACAAAAAGCACCTACGCCTATAAAAATAAATCTAAAAATGTAAATACAGTGGTCGCCGGTTATTGCGTTCACTGGTTTATCTGATCGGCCGCTTAATATGATAAAATCAAGAAAAACGAATTCTAATCACAAAAATATATGCGTTTTTAGTCGATTTTTACGATCAGGTAATTTAATTTCGCCGTTTATTACGATCAAGGTTGGACACATATTTACAAAAATAATTATTGCAAGTGGAGTATGGTTTCCGAAAAATGCATTTTAAATTGTTTCAAGAGGTTGGAAAAATCTGCTCCACAAGAAACGGAAAAACCAGTCGGACGTGAAGGGCCTGCAGATATAGAAGAAGAACAATTTAGTGAATGGGTAGAAATTGACAGTGGATTACCAGTTGCAGAAATCATGAATGATGTGGACATCGCGCAATCAGTTATGCAGAATACACAAGACACTGGCGATGAAAATAACGAAGATGACGCAGAGGAAGAACCAGACGGAGAGCTAATAAGTAAAAAGAAGGTTCGCGAATCCTTGACAACTATCCGAAGAGCTTTGAAGAAATATGACACTGGAGAAGAGGAATTACAGAAGATTATACAATACAGAGACATTTTTTAATAAAACAACAGACACAGCTAAGCAAACCAAAATAAATTACTTTTTCCATAATTTTTAAAATTAGGAAAAACCATTATAGAATGTGTTTGTATAATTTAAAAAGAAGATGCTACTTAAATGGCTTATTGTGTACTGTAAACGAAAAATGTGCCTAAATATTGTTGAATACATTTTTGCGTAATTTCGTAATTTGTAATTTTTCTGCGTTTTGAGGTAATTTTGTACAGGAAATTCAATAGTCCACTGCTGTATCTTATAATAAAAATAAAAAATCAACAAAAATATTCGACAAAAAAAGAATTATTGATGCATATTACGTACTAACCCATGGACTACTTACTGTGTATTTCATTAATGCAGTAAAATACGCAGGCATACTCACGTATGTTCATTATGTAAAGCCCAAGTGTGATGATTCAGTCTATTGACTATGCGATTTTCGGATAATATGATCGCCGCTTATTTCGATCAACACCGGAAATCCCGACGTGATCAGAATAACCGGCGTCCATTGTATTTATAAATGGAATAATTTTTAATTCCCGTAAAAGCACGGCGGCTTGACAGAAGCAACGGATCCTCAGCCGGTTTCATTATGGTTCCCGCCATTGAAGAAAAATACCGTAGCCGGTCTCGTAATGGTTTCCGCTATAATGTGGCGGCTCAACGAAAGCAACAGGTCTGTAGCCGGTCTTTTTCTCATAATCGCAGCATCATAGCGGGAAACATAATGAGACCGGCTGAGGATCCGTTCTTTCCGTCAAGCCGCCGTATTTGCGCTGGAAATAAAATTTACATTTCTTTACTTTGTAGATGACGTTTTTTCTGCATAATATTGCATTGTCATCGGGTTCTGATAATTAGTAAAAATTTCAAATCCTTTGGACGTCGGGAAGTGGGTGAAAAATGGATTCCAAAATTTCTATTACAGACATAGAAAGTTACCCCAGTGAAGCGAATATAAAGCATATAAAAATACAATTTTCGTTAGGCTATATTTCCGCATATCCGAGCAAAATATTCTAATTTTCTGAAGCAGTTCTTTGCTTATTTTGATCAGTATAAACCAAAATAACCCAGAGCTCACCACGGGGAGGTGACTGCTAAACGAGCTCCACCCTACACCAACCCAACCGCCCAACCAATGTTGGTGAAATTTTTCGAAAATTGTATTTTTATTTTTTTTGTATTGAATTTTGCTGATTTCTTGTAAATGTGAATCTTAAAATCTGTAAAGCTCTTCTCTTCGTATAAGGTCATGTACTAAGCTTTCATGTCTTTTCATTATTTCAATGTGACAAATCTTAAAATTCACCATTTTTATAAAATATTTTAGAGCATGAACTTCACCATTGAATTTAATTATTAGAAAACATGTGCGCCGATCTTCTATTTCTATTTCGTTCTTGACTTTAAAATCCAGCTTTGGTATTTTAGAAATACTTTTGGTTGTCCGTCTTTTTTTCTTAAAAAATTTCATTTTCCGTTATGTTTTCTACATCCGAACAAATCGTTATCATTATTATTTTAATATTATCAGCAATAATTTACTTATTTTAATCATTATACGTGGTCAAAAGCTGATAATAGTAAATTTGCATACTTCTATTTTCGTTTATTTTTATACATGGGCTCTACGTTTTCCATATTAAGTTTTTTCGCGTTCATCCATCCGTCATTGTTGTATGTTGATTCTTCTTTTCGTACCGTAACTGTTTTTCAGGTCCCATATTGTTGTTTTCTCTATATACTTTATTTCTACTTCATCTATTACATTTCTTTTCGTTTATTATTAGTTCCTTATTTTCCTGTTACTTTTACTAATTTTTTAATTCTGCATTTTTAACTTTTTTTAAAGTTACTTATTATTGTATACACTTCACTGATTTTTAACGCCAATACAATCCTAATATGACTTTTATTAAAAGTACGGCGCGCAAGCTAGTTTTACCGATAAATTTTCAACTTTTACAGGAACTGCTCGCTATTCCCTTTTGATATCCCGTAGGTTTTAAAATTCAACGTAAAGAAAGTTCCGTTGACGTGCTTACATTAATTGCATGCAGTGAATAATCATGCTTTCCGTATTTGTTAAGTATCAGTTTCATTTCCATCAGTTTTATCCATGTATCGCGAAAATTCTATCAAACGAAATCATACTGAATTTTATCAGATTTTCAGACGGATCATTACCACCGCCGAGAGCAATAAAGTTTTTTTTTTTTTTTTTTTTTTTTTACAAGTATATTTCAGTACAATCTTATTATAGTAAATAAATTAGCACTACTTTTAAAACAGTGTTACAACTTAATCTAACTAATTTGTAACATGAGCAGAGTAGAAACTATGTACAATTACATAACTCCTAATATACAGATATATACATAATCATACGCGCATATAAATACTCACACGCACGCACACCAAGTATATGCCCATATCCACAAAATACATACATACGAATATATTACAGAATAAATTAGGTGACTAGTTTATAAGGCTTTGTGCGCTTAAGGCGCCTTAAGTCATCATCGGAAAGTAGTAGTTCTAAAGCCTCTAGATTTGGGTGACTGTGAAGTCGGTATTCATGCGCTTCTGCAATATAACGTATGACTTCATCGATCCATGGAATATTTAAATCGGAATGTATTTCTTCGTTTCGTTGATACCAAAAAGCTCCAGTGATGTTTCGGAGACACTTATTTTGAGCGCGCTGAATAATCAACCGATTGGATGTCTTTGCACAGCCCCAGAGTTGAATACCATACATCCATATCGGTCTGATGATTTGACAATAAATCAAACGCTTATTAGACAGATTGAGTTTAGAATAACGCCCAATCAGCCAACAAATCTGTCTTAATTTATGCGTGGTTTGTTCCTTTTTCATTTTGACATGCGTCTTCCAATTCAGCCTGGAATCTAAATGCATACCCAGGTATTTAGCAGAGTCCGATCTCGGAATAGGAAGACGATCAAGATATATAGGACAGGTCTTAGATTTACGAAGCGTAAACATAACATGCACTGATTTTTCTTGATTAATCTTGATCTTCCAATCACATGTCCATTTGCTAATTTTTTCTACTGCATGTTGCAAGTTAGTCGTAGCCAATTCTGGGGAATTGCCAACTGACAAGATGGCTGTGTCATCTGCAAAGGTAGCAGTAGTCGTCTTGGCTGTTGTTGGAATGTCAGCTGTATACAATAAATACAGAGAAGGTCCTAAGACACTACCCTGTGGAACACCAGCCTGTATTGGATGAAATTTGGACTTTGCTTCTTCATAAGAAACTCTGAAGGATCTATCAGAGATATATGATTCAAGAAGTTGGCACATATTTTCCGATAGCAGGTTGCTCATTTTATAGATCAGCCCTTCGTGCCAGACTCGATCAAAAGCTTGCGATATGTCTAGAAAAACCGCCGGACAGTATTTTTTTTTTTTTTTTTTCTTCAAAGGCTGTTTCAATTAGCTTAGTTATACGATGCACTTGGTCAATCGTAGAGTGCTGATTGCGGAAGCCAAACTGATGATCTGGTATCTTTAATAAGGGCTTGAGTCGCTTAAGGAGTAGTTTTTCAAATAATTTTGATATGGAAGATAACAAAGAGATTGGTCGGATACGAAGTTACTACTTCTGTTGGTTTCCCAGATTTCGGTAACATGATGATTTGAGCGATTTTGAAACATTTTGGTACGTATCTCATTCCTGCCAGTGCAACCACTTTTTTCACAATAAATTTTTCGCGCGTTTATTTAAAAATTCCGGTTTATATTTGAACCACCCTAGTATATATAACACCTATAACACCTATTTTGGAAACAATGATAATAGATTTCTTTATTACGGTAGGTATCTGATCGATATTCAGAATAAAACTTCTAATCTGATGAAAAGAGGAATCTTTAAAGATTATAGGCGACACGGATTTAAAAAACTGCTGTTTCGAGGAACCGTTGAAATATAGCCTAGAAACAAGATTTATTTTATTTTAATGACATCCCTTACTTCAATGTAAGTATTCCCATTCAGAGTTCGATGAAGCGGAAAATATTACGAAAAAAGAAAATTACAATGTGATTGATGTTGGAATATTTTCAAACTCGGGTAATATTTACTAAAAATAAAATTTATTTTACACTTATATCCGACTTATGTTCTTTTCGATTACAAATAGTAGGGTTAAAAGGTACTATTTAAAAACTCTCAGTTCAAAAAATGATCACCATTAGGAAACACTTATTTTTTTTTTTTTAATTCGATAATTTTATCATTCAAAATTTTCTTTTCATCTGTAAATCTGCAAAGTATAAAATAGGTACTTTTAACTTCACGTTAATAACCAAGATACTGGCAGCATTCAGACTGTCATCGAAATTTCGAGCGAAAGAATTGCTGTCTACAGAGTTGTTACCTCTATCTATCGCTTTTATAAATAATCCTCGTGTTTAAATTGACACTTAGACGGATTTCGCGGGCCTACGTAATAATTTAAAGAACCGTTTGAAAAAATATTTCAAGTTATTTTTTGAATTGAATATAAATTTGTCTTAGCTGGTGGTGTTCAGATGTGGTGGAGATAATCTAAGTTGAACAGCATGGAATAAATTTCCTTTTATACCTTTACCAAATTACATAGAAGAACTGCTGGTTCAAAAGAATTGTGTTTTGTTCTTTGGGGAAATTTTATAAGAGCATGAGATACATTGCCTACGATAAATTTGAATAAAGGTAAGTTTCAAATTGTACCATCAAATCAAATTGATCAAAGTTTGGTTCAAAATTATCTGGGCACAATAACTTTAGCATATGTTTTGGGAGTATTTATTCGAAGGACATCCGCTCATTTTTCGATTCTCACTACTGTTAATGTAACTTACGCTAGCAAAATATTACCACTTTACTTTACAACACATAATATAAACTCCCAGATCGATACAACGAAAAATTACCAACCTTTCCAGCAAATAAAACCAGTAACTCCTCTTGAAGTTGCACAAGAGTTAGATAATAATATGAATCCCAAAAAGGCTCCTGGAATCGATGAAATTTCACCTGGAGCGCTTAGAGAATTACCACGTAAAGGAATTATCATGCTGACATATCTCCTTAATGCCTGTTTCAGAATGAGATACGTACCAAAATGTTTCAAAATCGCTCAAATCATCATGTTACCGAAACCTGGGAAACCAACAGAAGTAGTAACTTCGTATCGACCAATCTCTTTGTTACCTTCCATATCAAAATTATTTGAAAAACTACTCCTTAAGCGACTCAAGCCCTTATTAAAGATACCAGATCATCAGTTTGGCTTCCGCAATCAGCACTCTATACGAAGCGTGTAGAGCAATTAGAACCGCGTAACCTCACTTTTTAGTGTAGTTAGAGCCATGAGTGAAAAAGAAGTACCAATGTCTGTTGCGCAACGCATCATTATTCGCTTTTTAGTCAAAGACGACGTAAAATCCGTGGAAATTTACCGAAAATTACGCGAACAGTTCGGGGATGAGTGTCTCTCCAAAACTCAAGTGTACGAGTGGTGTTCCGCGTTTCGAAAAGGACGTGAAGTGGTGTCAAACATACCACATGCGCGGCGCCCAAAAACCAGCATTACAGATGAACACGTCAAAGCCATCGAACAACTCATTTTGGCTGACCGACGCGTCCGTGTACGCGATATGACCGACGAATTGGGCATCAGCATAGGTAGCATTGAGACAATAATTCATGATCGGCTAGGTTATCGCAAAATTGCAGCCAGATGGGTGCCAAGACTTCTGAATTTTGAACAGAAATTCACTCGTTGGGAAGTTTGTATGCGTCTCCTGCAGCGGTATGAAGAGGAAGGAGAGAATGTATTGCGGTGAATATTCACCACGGACGAAACTTGGGTACACTACTATACGTCGGAGAGTAAACGCTCGTCTATGGAGTGGCGGAAGAAAAAAGAGGGAGCGCCAGTCAAAGCGAAGGTTACACAGTCAGCTGAGAAGGTGTTGTGTACCGTGTTTTGGGACATGAAGGGAGTGATCGCAGTCGATTTCCTAACTGAACAACGTACTGTGACGGCGCAGTATTACAGTAACCTCCTAAAAAACACAGTCAAACCGGCCTATCGAACAAAAAGGCGCGAAATTCCGATCTGTAGTGCGATATTGCTTCAAGACAACGCCAGGCCACATACCGCTCGGCTCACGATGGAGACATTGGCCGAATTGGGCTGGGAAACACTTGAACATCCTCCTTCCAGTCCAGATTTGTCGCCTTGTGATTATTATTTGTTTGGCCCGTTGAAAGAAGCACTTGGTGGACAACGTTTCGACAGCAACGATGAGATGGAATCGTTCGTGCGCAAATGGCTATGTGACAAGCCGCGAGATTTTTACGAAAAAGGAATAAAAAAATTGCCGGAGAGGTGGAAAAAGTGCGTAGCGTGCGAGGGGGGTTATCTCGAAAAATTGTAAAAAATATGAGCACTAAGTATAAAATAAAAATTTTTATGACGAAATTCCGGTTTATATTTGAACCACCCTCGTATTACCTATTTGAACGTCAGTGCTACCACTCTTTATAGTCGCAAATGATGTTCTTCTACTCGTACATCGAACTCTGAATAATAGTACTTACTTCGAATGGACTGAATTGGAATCGTATTAAAATCAATACCAATATTTCAGTTGCTGCCACTCTTTAAAATAGCAGTGTTTTTGAATGCTAGAACCGAATTTGTAATGGAAAAAAATAAGTATAATATCCCTAAATTCAAAATGTTTTTTGTTAGTACAAATACCTAAAATGAAAATGTTTCATATTAACCACATGTTTGCATACACTTATTAAATGATTTCTACTACGAGTACTTTAAACTCCTAATATAATTATGATTACCTTGCTATTAAACGAAATCATTCTAACGTCGACTATTGTAACTGTAACCATTCTATTAGTCAGCATTTTTATAGATCGTAAATTGTAACCGCATCTGCAATCAAAAAAACATAAATAAAATGTCATAACGTCCGAAATAAATAAGTTTTATTTAATAATATATCATAAATGTTACCTGAGTTGGAAAATATTTAAACGTAAACCAATTTATTTTGACATAAATGATTTTCTACTACACGAGAGACGTTAATAATAAGTGTTCAATGTGGTGCACTTGAAATGATATGACATTAAAAAAGAATATTCGTAAAGCTCATCAGTAACCATTATTGAAATTATCTAAGCTGCGTTTCATCTGTAACTAAAAAACATAAATGCAATATGCCAAAATAAATTTCATCAAGTTAATTTTTATATAATTTAAAAAGTTTCATAACCTGTCAGCTACGTTTATTATACTTTGTTTCATTACTTCGACCTTTAATTAATAATTCTGAATTCCATGGAACAGCATTAGCAACCGCTCTCTAAAGAGAATTCGACAATTCAAACTTTATGCTTGTAATGAAAAATAATTGCAGCATTATTATATTCAAAATAATTTGTATTGGATATAAATTTTTTAATTACCTGATTCTGAAGAAATTCAAAAGTTAACCGGCGTTGTTCTTTTATATTTGTCTTATTTCAAACTTTAAATAACAAGTTCTGAAATTAAACGATATTGATTGCAAAAAAAAACAAACTTACCAATTTAATCGTTTTTCTGTGACTGTTCTCCAAATAAGTAATTGCAGTATAATAATGTTCACAAGTTTTATTGTTTTTTTTTTTTTTTTGTTTTTTTGTTACCTAAATGAAAGTCTTTCAAACGTCAACTACACCATTATTCCGAACCGCATTAAAACCTTTGCAGCATTTATTTCTTTTTCAGCACCGCTTTCTACAGCAACATTCAAGAAATGTTGTAGCTGCAATAAAAATAATAAGCGCAGTATATTATTATGTTCTCGCGTATTAAGTATATATTTTTTTATTACTGTATTCTAAAAATACTCAAACAATAACCATAATCTGTTATACTCACGTTATTCGATCTTAACGTAACGCTACTTACACATTGCTCAGATTTGACGTGGAACGGTATTAAAGCTAATATATACTTGAAATTAATAAAAAAAATTTTCTGACCATTTTTCTAATCATTTGCTCTAAGCAAATTGAGTCCCACATCTGTAATCAAAAAAACTAAGTGCAGTATTAAAATCAATTTTATTGAAAATTTTTCTGGCAATATTGATATGCCAAAATTAATTTTATCAAGTTAATTTTTATATAATTTAAAAAGTTTCATAACCTGTCAGCTACGTTTATTATACTTTGTTCCATTACTTCGACCTTTAATTAATAATTTTGAATTCCATGGAACAGCATTAGCAACCGCTCTCTAAAGAGAATTCGACAATTCAAACTGTGTGCTTGTAATGAAAAATAATTGCACTATTATTATATTCAAAATAATTTGTATTGGATATAAATTTTTTAATTACCTGATTCTGAAGAAATTCAAAAGATAACCGGCGTTGTTCTTTTATATTTGTCTTATTTCAAACTTTAAATAACAAGTTCTGAAATTGAACGATATTGATTGCAAAAAAAAACAAACTTACCGATTTTAGCATTTTTCTGTGACTATTCTTCTAGTGGAATATTCTAGATGGAATACTTTAACTGCGTCTGTAATCAAAAGAAGTAATTGCAGTACAGTAATGTTCATAAGTTTTATTGTTTTTTTGTTACCTAAATGAAAAGTTTTCAAACGTCAACTACACCATAAAAACCTTGCAGCATTTATTTCTTTTTCGGCACCGCTTATTCTAGAAATGTTGTAGCTGCAATAAAAATAATAAGCGCAGTATATTATTATGTTCCAAATAACTCGCGCATTAAGTATATATTTTTTTATTACTGTATTCTAAAAATACTCAAACAATAACCATAATCTGTTATACTCACGTTATACGATCTTTACGTAACGCTACTTATACATTGCTCAGATTTGACGTGGAACGGTATTAAAGCTAGTATAGACTTGAAATTAATAAAAAATTTTTATAACCATTTTTCTAATCATCTGCTCTCCTGCATCTGTAATCAAAAAAACTAAGTGCAGTATTAAAATCAGTTTTATTTAAAATTTTTCTTCCTAGTGAAAACTTTTTGGCATCAGTCATATTCTGGCATTCCGCTATAAAGGTTCTCCGCTAATCTGACCGATGTAAAAGCATTCCCCAAATGTATATTTTTCAACACCGCTCTCTAAAGCAACACTTTAGAATTTACGTTGAAGTATACCTGTAAAAACAAAAACAAATGCAATATAATTATTTTCAAAATAAGTCATATTGAGTGTATTCTATTACCTGGTTCCGAAAATGCTCAAACTTTAATCACATTCTATTAATTTTTCGTTATTTTGAACTTTAGTAAAATCGCGCACACCGCTAAGATTTAAAATGAAACGATATTAAAGGTGAAAATACTGGCAATTATTTCCTGTAATTGTTTTCCAAATCAGCTGTTCCAGATAGAACACTGTAATCTGTAATTAGAAAAAAAAGAGTGTAGCCATGTTCGATATGAGTTTTACCGGGAAGATACAAGTTTATTACCTGAGTGAAAAGCTTTTAACCGGTAACTGTAGTATTCCAAAACCACTTTAAAGACTCCCCGTTATTTCGAAATGTGCAAATGCTTCCACTTAAGTTTGAAATGAAATCATATTAAGAAATCCGCCTAGATCTTTCATATTTGTAGATCTTTTTGGTAAAAAGTTCTCTAAAACTCCATTTTGTATTACATCTAAGAAGGAAAAAAGGTTAGTATCAAAAACCAACTAAGTATTATATATGTATACATCGTAATATGTCGCGGACAAGGATCAGTTGAACGTTATTTTCGTCTTATTTCATCGTTCTAAAAGCTATATCTGCGACATCGAATTCTGATTGTTCATCAAACCTTGGCTGAAGCGGAAACATTTTGAAGCTAACCGTTAAACTTTCTAGTTGTACTTTTTTCTGCTTGTCCAGTTTTCTAATCATAGTTTTAAAATTTCACCTGCAATCAATGAAAAAACTGCAATACCGTAATTATGTATATAAAGTGTAATTTTTATTAATAGATACGGATATTAGGCAAGTTGAAAAATATGCGAACATCAACTACATTGTGTACTTCCTGGTTATTTTCTGTCACACTCTGAACAGCAATGCAACTCCCCATCGGATTTGAAACGAAACCGTCTATTGAAAAACCAGCGCAGATTTTCTAATTGCATACCTTTCTTCCATTTGCTAGTCTGAAACTGTAGTGACCGCATTCTGTTACCATGTCTATAATCACAGAATACAAATATCACATTATTTTCTCAATAAGCGTTACTAAATGTGATTTTTCATGTTACCAAAATATTATTTAAACCGCAGTCGACTCTACTGTAATTTTAAACACCATTCTGCCATGTTATTTTCTGGAAGATAGAAGCAATTTCTTTGCTGACCTTCAAACCATTCAATCCTCCGCGCACGACCATTCCCCTGGTAATTCAAGATCGTACATTATAACCACATTTGTAATTAAAGAAACTAAGTACATTATATCATTGTAAACAGAATTAGCGCTATATTAATTGAATTTGAAAAAATATAATCATGAAACGCATTTCTTAAACTCAAAGGCATATGGTGGATTTATTATATTAACACAGAATTGAAACTACGCTTGATTAGATGACATATATGGGCTACAGTAACGTACGCAGCTGAAACATGAAGGCTCACGGCAGCCGTTTCGAAAAAGGTGAATTTATCGACGGATCTTGAAAATCAGTTGGACTCAAAAAAAAGTAACTAATGATAAGGTGCTACGATGTTTGCAAAAAAAAACAAAACAGGAACTGCTGACCTTAATTAAAAATCGAAAGATTAATTATCTGGGCCACATTATGAGAGCAACTAATGTTGCAAGGAATAGTTTAGACGAGGACGAAAACGTGACAGACACATGGTAGACTTGACTAGATACTATAAAAAGCTGGATAGGCATCAACAATACAAGACAACTAACGGACGTAGCGCGTAACAGGAAATTACTAAACACACTGGTCGCCAATATTTAAGCGAATAAGGCAAACAAAGAAGAATATTAAAACAACTTTTTGTATGCCATATTTTCTTTCTTATATTTTGAATTACATTTTTACCACCATATGTTGCGTTTTGAAAGAGAACAGTAATTAAAGGAATGCACTTCCGCAGTCGTTCTTTGCATTCGCAGTTTTATGTTTTGAAATCTCGTATTACCCTAATAATTAAAAGAAACTTGTAAAATGCTACTCCGTTCAAACTACACCGATCATTTCTATGTAACCTAAAAACTATTCAAAAGAAAACCCTAAATAGTGGAAAACATATACATCAGGTGTTAATCCCACACGGAAGACTTTGGAGGAATTTGTAAATTTCATAACTTCCGTTTTAGCGTAAAATTACATAATTTTCAATGCATACATCCGAGCGTTCACCTCACAGCCACTGTTGCAGATAAGAACACTATAGCTTCCTCTGTAATTTCTTGACACGATCAGAGGGTCCTTTAGGATCATCTAATTATTTGGTCAATGTATAAGAGTTAAGACGTACTTTAAAGCACAAATACGACCATTTAATTTATCGTCATTACTATTTTCTATGATTCTTTCGTCATTATAATATCCGATAGCGTTAATATTTATGTAAAAAACTATTTGACGTTTTAACCACTGTTTTATTATTTCTATTGTAAGCAGGTTATCCTCCATTTGTGCTTCGACTTGGCTGCAAATAGGATGTTATTACAGTTGAATGCGATTAATGATTGACCATTTCCGATAGAGGATACAAAGGTTGACTCCAAATGC
Source organism: Icerya purchasi (assembly GCA_039619475.1). NCBI lineage: Eukaryota > Metazoa > Arthropoda > Insecta > Hemiptera > Monophlebidae > Icerya > Icerya purchasi. The sequence continues at coordinate 237,218,237 of CM077115.1, read as the reverse complement.
ACCTGGAATCAAACGAAATAAACGCAGTATCCGTGTTCGAAATATCTGATAAAATATAAGCTAGCATGATATTTTATAAAGTGCAAAGAAATCACAAATGCAGAAAGGTCACATTTAAGTTTCTTTAGTAATTTTGTACGCTGTGAAAGGATCATCGGTTATTAAAACTGAAATGTAATGAAAAGTATAACTATGATTTACAATAACCGCTTTTAAGATGCTTATTATTTTACATTTTGGAACGAAATATGTCCATGGCTTTAATCAAAATGTAATTATTTAATGTAATGAAACTTTTTTCTTCGCTTGACTGTTCTACCAACTTTTCATATCAACAAATTTCAAAACACTTAGTTCGGGCATAATCTATATACTGATCGGAGATGTCTCGTTGCATAGATATGAACCACAACAAAACTTTAATAGGAAAGCAATTGTAGATTTTTAAAATGAATACAGAAACATTATAAATAAAATCGTAAGTACTAGAAGCGCTCCATGGAAGTTAGGTAAAAAATGCAATTTAAAGTATGTGATTTCGTAGATTTTATTAATAAATCTAAACCGGAGAAACGGATTATTTTTTTGAACAATAAGACCTTTTCGGTATAGTTATACTTCTAAAAAATATATGCCTGACCTCTATAAAAATTGTGTAAAAAATGTACATTAGGAACGAATTTTTTTTTTTAGTTTGCTGACCAAATGAACTGTAATCGTTGGGGCTAAAAAAAATCAAAAAAAATCAAGTGTTTGAGCAGCGTACCCCCCCCCCCCCCCACCCGCAAAAACAAGAGCAAAAAGAAGGAGTAATAATGAAAATCAGTTACTTAAACATAGACAAGTCTGGAACACAAGACAAATAATAGTATATAGAATACAAATTATTATTTACTTACAGGAAGACGAAAAAAAAATCTAAAGAATCATTTACAGTGGTTTTTAGATAGAAAAAAAAAAAAAAAAAAATATATATATATATATGATTACCTCCTAATTACATACGATTAACGAAAATATTTTAAACATATGAAAGAGCTACAAGAAAATTCCATACGCAGTAATAAACGAATGGGATTGAACTGATCGAATTTAGAATATACATGAATCATGAGATAGTGGACCTAAAAGCGAGTAAAGTGTAACAACAATTGCGATGAAGAATGATGAACAACGCATATAAAGTAATGAATTATTCGATAAATTAATATTTCCTGCGAGAAAATAATGCCAAACTGCCGACTGTGAAATGCACGTACCAATCATCAGAAGTGTCGATGAAAATCATAAAAATGGATTGAAAAAAAGTAACACGAAATAGAAAGCAAATTATGATAGAACATTTTGGCATGAAAAATCAATGAAACCACTGGAATCGTAATATTTTTGAATTATTTTAAGTAAATCTCGAATTAAGTAACGATAATAAAGCATATTTCTAGAAACAGATTGAGCAGCTTATGAAGGAATGGAGCTAGAACGATTCCTTCGTGACAAATAGCCTATAAATGCAAAACATGCTCACAACTAATTCAATGGTTAGCAAGTACGCTGTTAACTAACAAAAAAAAAAGATAAAATAATCGAAAATATATATACCCGAAACTGATTGGAATTTTACATATAGATGATTTGTCGAAGTTCTGATGAAGAGACGTATATCTACGAGAGTAAATTTATTAATAAACAATAGAAAGTAAAGAAGAATTCTCTAAATATTTTGGGAATATGAAAAATCAGTAAAAGTATTATTCTTCTTCTTCGTCGATTGTCTTACGTATATCTGCGTTGGCGCTGAACTAACACTACTTTTAATTTTTCGTTAAATTTTTCGCCCCTCCGCTGATCGCACAAAGTCACCAACAGCGTTCAGTCCTGTTCATTGCCGCACATTCTTCAGCCAGGAAGTTCTTCTTCTTCCTCTCCCACGGCGTCCATCAATTTTCCCTTCAATTGTCAGCTTAATTGGTTCATATCTTTGACCTCTGATTAAATGTCTGAAATATCCAATTTTCATTTTCTTGATTGTCCGCGTCAAGTATCTTTTAACATCTGCCGGCTCCAATACCTTTTCGTTGGTCATGTTCTGTGTCCAAGGAATTCTCAGAGATCTTCTATGCAGCTACATTTCACACATTTCCAGTTTTTTTAACGTCTTTGATGTCACTGTTGCTGCCTCCACTTCTCATATAGCAGAATATTATAGACGTAACAGTGAACATATTAGAGAAACTATAATCATGAAAAGTAAATATAGAGCACCTAAAAAACGGAATTTATTATGGATAGAAACGAAATCATCAAAAGTAGAAGCGGCTGTTTTAGTAAAAATAGAATGTAATAACGATAGGACTGATGAATAAAATAGGTTTATCAAAAAATTGTGATTAACCGTAAGATTAAGATATTTCTAAAATTCAACTACATCGAGCGAAATGAACGGAAGATGGATTACTTTCATAACACTAAATAAGATGGGATTACCGGAAATAACTGAATTTAAAGAACTATAATGAATGATAGAACCGATAGCAAGACAAGCCAATTAAGAAAATTTTTGAAACGTGAGCGGAAACTTTCGGCTAATTACGGGCATCAATAAAATAGAACGTAGTATAAGAAATCGGGTAAATTATTTCAACTAACGCAGTCCCCGGAGAAACAGAGAACGAGCAAAAGATCAGCACAAATTCTATAACAGAATGAACGAAATCATAGAAGAATGATGCGAAATAAAATATAATAACTATCAAAAAATACGAACAACAAAAACAAGAAATATTCCTCCGAAAGATGGTTCGATGTCCGAAGAACACCATGAAATCTAATAATATTGGAAAATGAAAATAATAACTGGCAAACAGAGACGTAAAAACGTTAAAACGAAATCATCGAAAATATATTTGGAATTGAGTGAAATATAAACATATTGTAAATGAGGAATTGAAAAACATTTGTGATACCATTAATGTAAATAAGATCTGAATCCAAACTACAGTAGATTACAAGCCGTGAAAAATGTGAAGGCAACGACACATTATAATACAGAATCTCCGTAACAGGTTGAAGCTATTTAATCGAAAGTCTAAATTAAATGAAAATATAAACCTCCGATGAAAAAGCAAGGCAGACCGAAAAAGAGTAGTCAGTGAGGATAGTGGTCCATCGTATTTCTAGACATGTGTTGAAGTTAGGTCTCAGTTTTCTTGGATACGTAAATTTGAAACCATGAAATTAGTGAAAACTATCGAAGAAGTTTCATAGATGACTAAATTCACTAAATCTTAAGTACGTATTCCACACGAGTTTCATTATAACTAGATTGTAGAAAAGATAACAATAAAAAATTTCCATAATCATAGCAATTGATTACCGATTGCCGTTGAAGAAATGATTATTTACAGAATGAAGCACCGATGTATAGAATAATTAAAAAGAAGAAATTTGAAAGCGGTTATGGTCGTCATTTATCTCTGTCTTCACCGAAAAAAATACTCAACTACGGTGAATAGCAAGAACAAAAATTAAAAGCAAACTACAAAGTTTATATAAACGATTAGTATTGTCTAGTTATCCTCGTGATATCAAAAAAATTACTTTCTGTTACCTGTCTGCATTAAATGATTCACTTTTACACTACCTGCAAAGGAAAATATTTAATAATTAACTACGATCAGGAAATAATCACTACGATACCAACGATTACTATTCCTGTATGTCCTTGCAAAAACATTACCAATGTAAATTCTTTACCAAAAAATGCTCACTCAAAGTTATCCCTGCATTTAACACAAATTAGCAACACAAACGCACATAAACCTCTCCCCACCTAATTGAAAATTGATTATGAATTGTTTTTAACGTCTTCAACCAATTCTGTCGCCAGCGCAAATATATTTGACCGGTATAAAATAAATATGTTTAAGAAGTATAGGGAATACATCCATGAGGAGGTACTAATTCTCCATTTAATTACGAATATTTCTTCTTCCATTTGGAACAAGTCGGGTCGTTGAACGGCTACTCGCTGAATCTTTGATGAAAAAAGCTGCCGTTAACAGATGATCCTGAAGCGTTGGTATGATGAACTGCTTCGTTGCTGTGATGCTGCTAATGTTATCGCAGCTCCTGAAACAAATTAACAGAAACAAAAACGCCTACTCCTACCTAAGAAAATAAAATCGGCTAAATAATTTCATACGCCAATTATGCCCCTAATCATTTATTTTTTAGACTCGTTTTTTACTTATATTATCGGGGAATACAGATACAATAAGATACGAATTCTAAATTTAATTACGAGTATTCTGTGGCAATTCGGAGCGTTGAACGGCTATTCGCTGAATCGTTGATGAAGAAAGCTGCCGTTAACAGATGATCCTGAAGCGTTGGTATGATGAACTGCTTCGTTGCTGTGATGCTGCTAATGTTATCGCATCTCCTGAAACAAATTAACAGAAACAAAAACGCCTACTCCTACCTAAGAAAATAAAATCGGCTAAATAATTTCATACGCCAATTATGCCCCTAATCATTTATTTTTTAGACTCGTTTTTTACTTATATTATCGGGGAATACAGATACAATAAGATACGAATTCTAAATTTAATTACGAGTATTCTGTGGCAATTCGGAGCGTTGAACGGCTATTCGCTGAATCGTTGATGAAGAAAGCTGCCGTTAACAGATGATCCTGAAGCGTTGGTATGATGAACTGCTTCGTTGCTGTGATGCTGCTAATGTTATCGCAGCTCCTGAAACAAATTAACAGAAACAAAAACGCCTACTCCTACCTAAGAAAATAAAATCGGCTAAATAATTTCATACGCCAATTATGCCCCTAATCATTTATTTTTAGACTCGTTTTTTACTTATATTATCGGGGAATACAGATACAATAAGATACGAATTCTAAATTTAATTACGAGTATTCTGTGGCAATCTGGTGCGTTGAACGGCTATTCGCTGAATCGTTGATGAAGAAAGCTGCAGTTAACAGATGATTTTGCCGTGCTGAAATGCTACAGAACTGATTACTTTTTTTTTTTTTTTTGTACTCCTGAAACAAATTCTTAATAAAAATGACAGCCCTCCCCCTTATCTACTACACATCGGTTATATCGTTTATGCCCCTATTGCGGTTTTCTTCTAGGCTAAGATTTTATATAAATGTACGTTATGATTAAATTCCTATTCGAATTCCGAATATTTCTTATTTAGTTTTTAACGACGTTCCTAGTAAATTACTTCTGCTGACCTTATGAACTAACCTATTAAAATTTCGTAATATTTTACTTTCATACATTAATAAAGCGAGACATAAAGTCCTTCCGGACTAACCGAAATTTTGTATTTGGTCGGGCTCATTTTCACTCTCACGTGCGCTCACAAAATCCCTCCTCATAATAAGGCCGAGAAATTACTGCCCATACCCGATTAATTTACTAAAATTCAATCGTGAAACTAATAATTTTTTTAAATTATTTTCCGTTCAATATTAATTAAATGTTTGTACGTACCTTCATCTGATTTCTTCTTTTTTCTACTTCTCTGCCGATGATGATATTACTTCCGCAATAAAGAGCCCTTAAAACGAACTAGAGAATAGTATCAGTTTTTCTTTTTATTTTATATATTTCTTTTTTGTAATCGATTTTAAAAATTCAAATATTTTCCGCTATACCAGGGAAATGATTAACTTTTTTATCTTACTTTGGAATTTTCTCACGAGTAATGAGTCATTTTTAATGTTTCAGGAAAATAAGAACAAAATTAAACTTAGAAGTATGGAAAATATTCAGCACAATTTTTAAAAAGAAATTTTGCGAGTAAAGAGTTAAATGAAAGACTAATTCTATTTTGTTGTATTACCTTGGATTTTTATGTAAACCAAGTAACGAATGTGCTTAAGGAATCTTCTTTTACATGAAACACTTCGTATTTATAAACAGAAATTTTCGATCGGGAAATTGTAAGAAATTGTAAAAAATTTTAAACGACAGATCGGGCTCTCTATATTGCACAAGTAATTCTGCAAATTGGAACCTGAAAACTATCACCAGCTTAAATTACGTAAACGAGTGTCATTCAAGCTTTTTTTTTTTTTTGCTGCAAGCGAACTGTTTTATAATTCACCAAAAATATTATAAGAACTTAATTTGAAATTTAGAAAGCAACAAGTGTGTACAATTAACTTCATTTCCACGCCCATCGGTGAGCTATATTTTATAAAAATCTTGAGTGACTCTCGTTACACAGTAGAACATCGAAAGCATGCATAAAGTGACAAAGATGGTTTTGGAGAAATCAAAAAGTTCCGAAAATTTGTATTTATGAAGTAAAATTTTAACGACAAATATGTAACAGTTTGTGAAATTTGGAGCAATAAGCGATAGAACACAATTTATAAAATAAAACTGTATCAAGTATGCAAAAATTATTCAGAAATATGTAAAAAAATCTTGAAACTAAAGCATAAAGATTAAATGTTGCTTTTGAATTTAAACATCTATGCATTTATAAATTGAGATGTACGTTTCGAATCTGATATAAATTTTTAGCTATAAAGCTCCTAAAAAAAAGAAATAAAGAAAACTTATTTTTCAAGATTTTAAATTTGTTAAGACTCGGAATTTATAATTTTAATTCAAGAAATTTGAAATTTCATGAATGTATTGGTAACTATCGATAAAATGGAAAAAATCGAACAATTGAAAGGCGATGTTCTACTGCCCCCGTACCCGACACCAATCATGCTAAGTAGTTGTGCAATCACTTACCGACGATGTCTGCTACATAATTACCTGCAATTGCCGCACGACCGCACAAGAAAATGCACTAGTAGCGAGATACGATGCGACGCGATATGAAACGTGAAGCACTTGAAACTTCGCCCTGTTGCATAGAAAGCTGAAAAATAAACTGTTAGTAACTACAGAGCACCGTCATGTCCGATCACAATTCCAATTTTAATCTCAATCTGTCGCGTCTTTTAATCATGAAATTATTGTCATACCGTCCTCCCCCTACCCAATAATCCGGTCAAATGCAATAAAAACAGTCCCCCTCCACTGCTTAGTTTACAGAAAAGCAGGTACAAAATCATACAGAATCGCTCTGCAGTGTGTTATGTGTATTTTATAACGTAAAAGTACATACCTGGAAAGCTGATGACTTACAAATGATACGGTGCGGTGCGATGCGATGCGATGCGATGGATGTTCGTTCAAATTATAGCTGAAAATTCATTTCACTAAAGTGCTCCACGTTTCATTGAGAATTTTCGAACGACCCAATAAATCACGAAAACGCACACGGAAACGAACGTCTAATTGCAGTAGATTCCGAGATTATATACCGAAAGTCCATTTCTTCATCGTCGAAACTGTGAAATTTACATTTCCGCACAATCGGACTTAGTATAGAATTCCGTAAGTACATCCCAATATCAATAAGCAACCTGTTGATATGAGAATAAAAGAACATTATTTTATTTTTTAGTTTCTTCTTTAGTTTTGACCCAACCACTCGATGTATTATGCCAGGGAATTAGATGCTGTGGCGATAGGAGATGGAGAGAATGAAGGATTGAAGTAAGGGAATTATTGATGGAGATGGGAGGAAAGGACAAAAGGAGAACTGTAAAGGGCCAGAAGGTGAAGAGCCAAGGTTTTCGAATACAAAAAGGAATGTTCGGCTAACAAAAGCCGAAAATTCAAAAGAAACTTGGTTTGCGTCGCGTTCAAAAGCAGAATCAGCGTAGAGGAGCGGAGGGGGCGATAAGGAGAAGGAAATAAAATGAAACGAACGCGTGAAGCGGGCAGAAGCGAATGATTAATTCTTAATCTAATGAAGAAGACAATAGTAGAACGACGATTAGTATTTCGAAAAATTTAATAAATCATAATGCGTTTCGCTCACTTTTTTTTCTGATCACATAAACAATTATGGATTTTAAAACATGATCAAAAAAATCGCATGAGCGTATCAAAATTAGCCTGAAAACCGCTGCAGTGACAATACCGGTGTGCAACGCAGCTGCCGCCATAGACAATGCATTATAAATAAAGTTTCTATTTTTATTAAAAAAACGATTATTTTTTTGCTACCCATAATATTTAATTTATATATATAAATATTTTTTGTAGAAAAAGAAAACAATGTTGTTAATAACAAATTACAAATATTAATTAGGCATTCAATTTATGTAGTATTCAGTTTGTTAGGGTAAGAAAGATGATTTTTTAAAGAGAGGATAATTTTAATTTTATTAATCATTCATACGCATGCAGTAGGGTTCTTTTTGCTTGTCTGTTTGCACATTTCACCATTTTATCGGGAGACTCCCCCTCCCTCTCATTCAAGATTAGTCACAGGACCCCTTTGGAAATATTTATAATAGTAAAGTAAAACCGACCTTCTAGAAAAATTTGTAGAAACCGTTTGACGTTATAACCACTGTTTTATAATTTCTATTGTAAGCAGGTTATCCTCCATTTGTGCTTCGACTTGGCTGCAAATAGGATGTTATTACAGTTGAATGCGATTAATGATTGACCATTTCCGATAGAGGATACAAAGGTTGACTTCAAATGCACCTGGAATCAAACGAAATAAACGCAGTATCCGTGTTCGAAATATCTGATAAAATATAAGCTAGCATGATGTTTTATAAAGTGCAAAGAAATCACAAATGCAGAAAGGTCACATTTAAGTTTCTTTAGTAATTTTGTACGCTGTGAAAAGATATCATCGGTTATTAAAACTGAAATGTAATGAAAAGTATAACTATGATTTACAATAACCGCTTTTAAGATGCTTATTATTTTACATTTTGGAACGAAATATGTCCATGGCTTTAATCAAAATGCAATTATTTAATGTAATGAAACTTTTTTCTTCGCTTGACTGTTCTACCAACTTTTCATATCAACAAATTTCAAAACACTTAGTTCGGGCATAATCTATATACTGATCGGAGATGTCTCGTTGCATAGATATGAACCACAACAAAACTTTAATAGGAAAGCAATTGTAGATTTTTAAAATGAATACAGAAACATTATAAATAAAATCGTAAGTACTAGAAGCGCTCCATGGAAGTTAGGTAAAAAATGCAATTTAAAGTATGTGATTTCGTAGATTTTATTAATAAATCTAAACCGGAGAAACGGATTATTTTTTTGAACAATAAGACCTTTTCGGTATAGTTATACTTCTAAAAAATATATGCCTGACCTCTATAAAAATTGTGTAAAAAATGTACATTAGGAACGAATTTTTTTTTTTAGTTTGCTGACCAAATGAACTGTAATCGTTGGGGCTAAAAAAAAATCAAAAAAAATCAAGTGATTGAGCAGCGTACCCCCCCCCCCCCCCACCCCACCCGCAAAAACAAGAGCAAAAAGAAGGAGTAATAATGAAAATCAGTTACTTAAACATAGACAAGTCTGGAACACAAGACAAATAATAGTATATAGAATACAAATAATTATTTACTTACAGGAAGACGAAAAAAAAATCTAAAGAATCATTTACAGTGGTTTTTAGATAGAAAAAAAAAAAAAAAAAAAATATATATATATATATATATGATTACCTCCTAATTACATACGATTAACGAAAATATTTTAAACATATGAAAGAGCTACAAGAAAATTCCATACGCAGTAATAAACGAATGGGATTGAACTGATCGAATTTAGAATATACATGAATCATGAGATAGTGGACCTAAAAGCGAGTAAAGTGTAACAACAATTGCGATGAAGAATGATGAACAACGCATATAAAGTAATGAAATATTCGATAAATGAATATTTCCTGCGAGAAAATAAGGCCAAACTACCGACTGTGAAATGCACGTACCAATCATCAGAAGTGTCGATGAAAATCATAAAAATGGATTGAAAAAAAGTAACACGAAATAGAAAGCAAATTATGATAGAACATTTTGGCATGAAAAATCAATGAAACCACTGGAATCGTAATATTTTTGAATTATTTTAAGTAAATCTCGAATTAAGTAACGATAATAAAGCATATTTCTAGAAACAGATTGAGCAGCTTATGAAGGAATGGAGCTAGAACGATTCCTTCGTGACAAATAGCCTATAAATGCAAAACATGCTCACAACTAATTCAATGGTTAGCAAGTACGCTGTTAACTAACAAAAAAAAAAGATAAAATAATCGAAAATATATATACCCGAAACTGATTGGAATTTTACATATAGATGATTTGTCGAAGTTCTGATGAAGAGACGTATATCTACGAGAGTAAATTTATTAATAAACAATAGAAAGTAAAGAAGAATTCTCTAAATATTTTGGGAATATGAAAAATCAGTAAAAGTATTATTCTTCTTCTTCGTCGATTGTCTTACGTATATCTGCGTTGGCGCTGAACTAACACTACTTTTAATTTTTCGTTAAATTTTTCGCCCCTCCGCTGATCGCACAAAGTCACCAACAGCGTTCAGTCCTGTTCATTGCCGCACATTCTTCAGCCAGGAAGTTCTTCTTCTTCCTCTCCCACGGCGTCCATCAATTTTCCCTTCAATTGTCAGCTTAATTGGTTCATATCTTTGACCTCTGATTAAATGTCTGAAATATCCAATTTTCATTTTCTTGATTGTCCGCGTCAAGTATCTTTTAACATCTGCCGGCTCCAATACCTTTTCGTTGGTCATGTTCTGTGTCCAAGGAATTCTCAGAGATCTTCTATGCAGCTACATTTCACACATTTCCAGTTTTTTTAACGTCTTTGATGTCACTGTTGCTGCCTCCACTTCTCATATAGCAGAATACTATAGACGTAACAGTGAACATATTAGAGAAACTATAATCATGAAAAGTAAATATAGAGCACCTAAAAAACGGAATTTATTATGGATAGAAACGAAATCATCAAAAGTAGAAGCGGCTGTTTTAGTAAAAATAGAATGTAATAACGATAGGACTGATGAATAAAATCGGTTTATCAAAAAATTGTGATTAACCGTAAGATTAAGATATTTCTAAAATTCAACTACATCGAGCGAAATGAACGGAAGATGGATTACTTTCATAACACTAAATAAGATGGGATTACCGGAAATAACTGAATTTAAAGAACTATAATGAATGATAGAACCGATAGCAAGACAAGCCAATTAAGAAAATTTTTGAAACGTGAGCGGAAACTTTCGGCTAATTACGGGCATCAATAAAATAGAACGTAGTATAAGAATTCGGGTAAATTATTTCAACTAACGCAGTCCCCGGAGAAACAGAGAACGAGCAAAAGATCAGCACAAATTCTATAACAGAATGAACGAAATCATAGAAGAATGATGCGAAATAAAATATAATAACTATCAAAAAATACGAACAACAAAAACAAGAAATATTCCTCCGAAAGATGGTTCGATGTCCGAAGAACACCATGAAATCTAATAATATTGGAAAATGAAAATAATAACTGGCAAACAGAGACGTAAAAACGTTAAAACGAAATCATCGAAAATATATTTGGAATTGAGTGAAATATAAACATATTGTAAATGAGGAATTGAAAAACATTTGTGATACCATTAATGTAAATAAGATCTGAATCCAAACTACAGTAGATTACAAGCCGTGAAAAATGTGAAGGCAACGACACATTATAATACAGAATCTCCGTAACAGGTTGAAGCTATTTAATCGAAAGTCTAAATTAAATGAAAATATAAACCTCCGATGAAAAAGCAAGGCAGACCGAAAAAGAGTAGTCAGTGAGGATAGTGGTCCATCGTATTTCTAGACATGTGTTGAAGTTAGGTCTCAGTTTTCTTGGATACGTAAATTTGAAACCATGAAATTAGTGAAAACTATCGAAGAAGTTTCATAGATGACTAAATTCACTAAATCTTAAGTACGTATTCCACACGAGTTTCATTATAACTAGATTGTAGAAAAGATAACAATAAAAAATTTCCATAATCATAGCAATTGATTACCGATTGCCGTTGAAGAAATGATTATTTACAGAATGAAGCACCGATGTATAGAATAATTAAAAAGAAGAAATTTGAAAGCGGTTATGGTCGTCATTTATCTCTGTCTTCACCGAAAAAAATACTCAACTACGGTGAATAGCAAGAACAAAAATTAAAAGCAAACTACAAAGTTTATATAAACGATTAGTATTGTCTAGTTATCCTCGTGATATCAAAAAAATTACTTTCTGTTACCTGTCTGCATTAAATGATTCACTTTTACACTACCTGCAAAGGAAAATATTTAATAATTAACTACGATCAGGAAATAATCACTACGATACCAACGATTACTATTCCTGTATGTCCTTGCAAAAACATTACCAATGTAAATTCTTTACCAAAAAATGCTCACTCAAAGTTATCCCTGCATTTAACACAAATTAGCAACACAAACGCACATAAACCTCTCCCCACCTAATTGAAAATTGATTATGAATTGTTTTTAACGTCTTCAACCAATTCTGTCGCCAGCGCAAATATATTTGACCGGTATAAAATAAATATGTTTAAGAAGTATAGGGAATACATCCATGAGGAGGTACTAATTCTCCATTTAATTACGAATATTTCTTCTTCCATTTGGAACAAGTCGGGTCGTTGAACGGCTACTCGCTGAATCTTTGATGAAAAAAGCTGCCGTTAACAGATGATCCTGAAGCGTTGGTATGATGAACTGCTTCGTTGCTGTGATGCTGCTAATGTTATCGCAGCTCCTGAAACAAATTAACAGAAACAAAAACTCCTACTCCTACCTAAGAAAATAAAATCGGCTAAATAATTTCATACGCCAATTATGCCCCTAATCATTTATTTTTAGACTCGTTTTTTACTTATATTATCGGGGAATACAGATACAATAAGATACGAATTCTAAATTTAATTACGAGTATTCTGTGGCAATCTGGTGCGTTGAACGGCTATTCGCTGAATCGTTGATGAAGAAAGCTGCAGTTAACAGATGATTTTGCCGTGCTGAAATGCTACAGAACTGATTACTTTTTTTTTTTTTTTGTACTCCTGAAACAAATTCTTAATAAAAATGACAGCCCTCCCCCTTATCTACTACACATCGGTTATATCGTTTATGCCCCTATTGCGGTTTTCTTCTAGGCTAAGATTTTATATAAATGTACGTTATGATTAAATTCCTATTCGAATTCCGAATATTTCTTATTTAGTTTTTAACGACGTTCCTAGTAAATTACTTCTGCTGACCTTATGAACTAACCTATTAAAATTTCGTAATATTTTACTTTCATACATTAATAAAGCGAGACATAAAGTCCTTCCGGACTAACCGAAATTTTGTATTTGGTCGGGCTCATTTTCACTCTCACGTGCGCTCACAAAATCCCTCCTCATAATAAGGCCGAGAAATTACTGCCCATACCCGATTAATTTACTAAAATTCAATCGTGAAACTAATAATTTTTTTAAATTATTTTCCGTTCAATATTAATTAAATGTTTGTACGTACCTTCATCTGATTTCTTCTTTTTTCTACTTCTCTGCCGATGATGATATTACTTCCGCAATAAAGAGCCCTTAAAACGAACTAGAGAATAGTATCAGTTTTTCTTTTTATTTTATATATTTCTTTTTTGTAATCGATTTTAAAAATTCAAATATTTTCCGCTATACCAGGGAAATGATTAACTTTTTTATCTTACTTTGGAATTTTCTCACGAGTAATGAGTCATTTTTAATGTTTCAGGAAAATAAGAACAAAATTAAACTTAGAAGTATGGAAAATATTCAGCACAATTTTTAAAAAGAAATTTTGCGAGTAAAGAGTTAAATGAAAGACTAATTCTATTTTGTTGTATTACCTTGGATTTTTATGTAAACCAAGTAACGAATGTGCTTAAGGAATCTTCTTTTACATGAAACACTTCGTATTTATAAACAGAAATTTTCGATCGGGAAATTGTAAGAAATTGTAAAAAATTTTAAACGACAGATCGGGCTCTCTATATTGCACAAGTAATTCTGCAAATTGGAACCTGAAAACTATCACCAGCTTAAATTACGTAAACGAGTGTCATTCAAGCTTTTTTTTTTTTTGCTGCAAGCGAACTGTTTTATAATTCACCAAAAATATTATAAGAACTTAATTTGAAATTTAGAAAGCAACAAGTGTGTACAATTAACTTCATTTCCACGCCCATCGGTGAGCTATATTTTATAAAAATCTTGAGTGACTCTCGTTACACAGTAGAACATCGAAAGCATGCATAAAGTGACAAAGATGGTTTTGGAGAAATCAAAAAGTTCCGAAAATTTGTATTTATGAAGTAAAATTTTAACGACAAATATGTAACAGTTTGTGAAATTTGGAGCAATAAGCGATAGAACACAATTTATAAAATAAAACTGTATCAAGTATGCAAAAATTATTCAGAAATATGTAAAAAAATCTTGAAACTAAAGCATAAAGATTAAATGTTGCTTTTGAATTTAAACATCTATGCATTTATAAATTGAGATGTACGTTTCGAATCTGATATAAATTTTTAGCTATAAAGCTCCTAAAAAAAAGAAATAAAGAAAACTTATTTTTCAAGATTTTAAATTTGTTAAGACTCGGAATTTATAATTTTAATTCAAGAAATTTGAAATTTCATGAATGTATTGGTAACTATCGATAAAATGGAAAAAATCGAACAATTGAAAGGCGATGTTCTACTGCCCCCGTACCCGACACCAATCATGCTAAGTAGTTGTGCAATCACTTACCGACGATGTCTGCTACATAATTACCTGCAATTGCCGCACGACCGCACAAGAAAATGCACTAGTAGCGAGATACGATGCGACGCGATATGAAACGTGAAGCACTTGAAACTTCGCCCTGTTGCATAGAAAGCTGAAAAATAAACTGTTAGTAACTACAGAGCACCGTCATGTCCGATCACAATTCCAATTTTAATCTCAATCTGTCGCGTCTTTTAATCATGAAATTATTGTCATACCGTCCTCCCCCTACCCAATAATCCGGTCAAATGCAATAAAAACAGTCCCCCTCCACTGCTTAGTTTACAGAAAAGCAGGTACAAAATCATACAGAATCGCTCTGCAGTGTGTTATGTGTATTTTATAACGTAAAAGTACATACCTGGAAAGCTGATGACTTACAAATGATACGGTGCGGTGCGATGCGATGCGATGCGATGGATGTTCGTTCAAATTATAGCTGAAAATTCATTTCACTAAAGTGCTCCACGTTTCATTGAGAATTTTCGAACGACCCAATAAATCACGAAAACGCACACGGAAACGAACGTCTAATTGCAGTAGATTCCGAGATTATATACCGAAAGTCCATTTCTTCATCGTCGAAACTGTGAAATTTACATTTCCGCACAATCGGACTTAGTATAGAATTCCGTAAGTACATCCCAATATCAATAAGCAACCTGTTGATATGAGAATAAAAGAACATTATTTTATTTTTTAGTTTCTTCTTTAGTTTTGACCCAACCACTCGATGTATTATGCCAGGGAATTAGATGCTGTGGCGATAGGAGATGGAGAGAATGAAGGATTGAAGTAAGGGAATTATTGATGGAGATGGGAGGAAAGGACAAAAGGAGAACTGTAAAGGGCCAGAAGGTGAAGAGCCAAGGTTTTCGAATACAAAAAGGAATGTTCGGCTAACAAAAGCCGAAAATTCAAAAGAAACTTGGTTTGCGTCGCGTTCAAAAGCAGAATCAGCGTAGAGGAGCGGAGGGGGCGATAAGGAGAAGGAAATAAAATGAAACGAACGCGTGAAGCGGGCAGAAGCGAATGATTAATTCTTAATCTAATGAAGAAGACAATAGTAGAACGACGATTAGTATTTCGAAAAATTTAATAAATCATAATGCGTTTCGCTCACTTTTTTTTCTGATCACATAAACAATTATGGATTTTAAAACATGATCAAAAAAATCGCATGAGCGTATCAAAATTAGCCTGAAAACCGCTGCAGTGACAATACCGGTGTGCAACGCAGCTGCCGCCATAGACAATGCATTATAAATAAAGTTTCTATTTTTATTAAAAAAACGATTATTTTTTTGCTACCCATAATATTTAATTTATATATATAAATATTTTTTGTAGAAAAAGAAAACAATGTTGTTAATAACAAATTACAAATATTAATTAGGCATTCAATTTATGTAGTATTCAGTTTGTTAGGGTAAGAAAGATGATTTTTTAAAGAGAGGATAATTTTAATTTTATTAATCATTCATACGCATGCAGTAGGGTTCTTTTTGCTTGTCTGTTTGCACATTTCACCATTTTATCGGGAGACTCCCCCTCCCTCTCATTCAAGATTAGTCACAGGACCCCTTTGGAAATATTTATAATAGTAAAGTAAAACCGACCTTCTAGAAAAATTTGTAGAAACCGTTTGACGTTATAACCACTGTTTTATAATTTCTATTGTAAGCAGGTTATCCTCCATTTGTGCTTCGACTTGGCTGCAAATAGGATGTTATTACAGTTGAATGCGATTAATGATTGACCATTTCCGATAGAGGATACAAAGGTTGACTTCAAATGCACCTGGAATCAAACGAAATAAACGCAGTATCCGTGTTCGAAATATCTGATAAAATATAAGCTAGCATGATGTTTTATAAAGTGCAAAGAAATCACAAATGCAGAAAGGTCACATTTAAGTTTCTTTAGTAATTTTGTACGCTGTGAAAAGATATCATCGGTTATTAAAACTGAAATGTAATGAAAAGTATAACTATGATTTACAATAACCGCTTTTAAGATGCTTATTATTTTACATTTTGGAACGAAATATGTCCATGGCTTTAATCAAAATGCAATTATTTAATGTAATGAAACTTTTTTCTTCGCTTGACTGTTCTACCAACTTTTCATATCAACAAATTTCAAAACACTTAGTTCGGGCATAATCTATATACTGATCGGAGATGTCTCGTTGCATAGATATGAACCACAACAAAACTTTAATAGGAAAGCAATTGTAGATTTTTAAAATGAATACAGAAACATTATAAATAAAATCGTAAGTACTAGAAGCGCTCCATGGAAGTTAGGTAAAAAATGCAATTTAAAGTATGTGATTTCGTAGATTTTATTAATAAATCTAAACCGGAGAAACGGATTATTTTTTTGAACAATAAGACCTTTTCGGTATAGTTATACTTCTAAAAAATATATGCCTGACCTCTATAAAAATTGTGTAAAAAATGTACATTAGGAACGAATTTTTTTTTTTAGTTTGCTGACCAAATGAACTGTAATCGTTGGGGCTAAAAAAAAATCAAAAAAAATCAAGTGATTGAGCAGCGTACCCCCCCCCCCCCACCCCACCCGCAAAAACAAGAGCAAAAAGAAGGAGTAATAATGAAAATCAGTTACTTAAACATAGACAAGTCTGGAACACAAGACAAATAATAGTATATAGAATACAAATAATTATTTACTTACAGGAAGACGAAAAAAAAATCTAAAGAATCATTTACAGTGGTTTTTAGATAGAAAAAAAAAAAAAAAAAAATATATATATATATATATATGATTACCTCCTAATTACATACGATTAACGAAAATATTTTAAACATATGAAAGAGCTACAAGAAAATTCCATACGCAGTAATAAACGAATGGGATTGAACTGATCGAATTTAGAATATACATGAATCATGAGATAGTGGACCTAAAAGCGAGTAAAGTGTAACAACAATTGCGATGAAGAATGATGAACAACGCATATAAAGTAATGAATTATTCGATAAATTAATATTTCCTGCGAGAAAATAATGCCAAACTGCCGACTGTGAAATGCACGTACCAATCATCAGAAGTGTCGATGAAAATCATAAAAATGGATTGAAAAAAAGTAACACGAAATAGAAAGCAAATTATGATAGAACATTTTGGCATGAAAAATCAATGAAACCACTGGAATCGTAATATTTTTGAATTATTTTAAGTAAATCTCGAATTAAGTAACGATAATAAAGCATATTTCTAGAAACAGATTGAGCAGCTTATGAAGGAATGGAGCTAGAACGATTCCTTCGTGACAAATAGCCTATAAATGCAAAACATGCTCACAACTAATTCAATGGTTAGCAAGTACGCTGTTAACTAACAAAAAAAAAAGATAAAATAATCGAAAATATATATACCCGAAACTGATTGGAATTTTACATATAGATGATTTGTCGAAGTTCTGATGAAGAGACGTATATCTACGAGAGTAAATTTATTAATAAACAATAGAAAGTAAAGAAGAATTCTCTAAATATTTTGGGAATATGAAAAATCAGTAAAAGTATTATTCTTCTTCTTCGTCGATTGTCTTACGTATATCTGCGTTGGCGCTGAACTAACACTACTTTTAATTTTTCGTTAAATTTTTCGCCCCTCCGCTGATCGCACAAAGTCACCAACAGCGTTCAGTCCTGTTCATTGCCGCACATTCTTCAGCCAGGAAGTTCTTCTTCTTCCTCTCCCACGGCGTCCATCAATTTTCCCTTCAATTGTCAGCTTAATTGGTTCATATCTTTGACCTCTGATTAAATGTCTGAAATATCCAATTTTCATTTTCTTGATTGTCCGCGTCAAGTATCTTTTAACATCTGCCGGCTCCAATACCTTTTCGTTGGTCATGTTCTGTGTCCAAGGAATTCTCAGAGATCTTCTATGCAGCTACATTTCACACATTTCCAGTTTTTTTAACGTCTTTGATGTCACTGTTGCTGCCTCCACTTCTCATATAGCAGAATACTATAGACGTAACAGTGAACATATTAGAGAAACTATAATCATGAAAAGTAAATATAGAGCACCTAAAAAACGGAATTTATTATGGATAGAAACGAAATCATCAAAAGTAGAAGCGGCTGTTTTAGTAAAAATAGAATGTAATAACGATAGGACTGATGAATAAAATCGGTTTATCAAAAAATTGTGATTAACCGTAAGATTAAGATATTTCTAAAATTCAACTACATCGAGCGAAATGAACGGAAGATGGATTACTTTCATAACACTAAATAAGATGGGATTACCGGAAATAACTGAATTTAAAGAACTATAATGAATGATAGAACCGATAGCAAGACAAGCCAATTAAGAAAATTTTTGAAACGTGAGCGGAAACTTTCGGCTAATTACGGGCATCAATAAAATAGAACGTAGTATAAGAAATCGGGTAAATTATTTCAACTAACGCAGTCCCCGGAGAAACAGAGAACGAGCAAAAGATCAGCACAAATTCTATAACAGAATGAACGAAATCATAGAAGAATGATGCGAAATAAAATATAATAACTATCAAAAAATACGAACAACAAAAACAAGAAATATTCCTCCGAAAGATGGTTCGATGTCCGAAGAACACCATGAAATCTAATAATATTGGAAAATGAAAATAATAACTGGCAAACAGAGACGTAAAAACGTTAAAACGAAATCATCGAAAATATATTTGGAATTGAGTGAAATATAAACATATTGTAAATGAGGAATTGAAAAACATTTGTGATACCATTAATGTAAATAAGATCTGAATCCAAACTACAGTAGATTACAAGCCGTGAAAAATGTGAAGGCAACGACACATTATAATACAGAATCTCCGTAACAGGTTGAAGCTATTTAATCGAAAGTCTAAATTAAATGAAAATATAAACCTCCGATGAAAAAGCAAGGCAGACCGAAAAAGAGTAGTCAGTGAGGATAGTGGTCCATCGTATTTCTAGACATGTGTTGAAGTTAGGTCTCAGTTTTCTTGGATACGTAAATTTGAAACCATGAAATTAGTGAAAACTATCGAAGAAGTTTCATAGATGACTAAATTCACTAAATCTTAAGTACGTATTCCACACGAGTTTCATTATAACTAGATTGTAGAAAAGATAACAATAAAAAATTTCCATAATCATAGCAATTGATTACCGATTGCCGTTGAAGAAATGATTATTTACAGAATGAAGCACCGATGTATAGAATAATTAAAAAGAAGAAATTTGAAAGCGGTTATGGTCGTCATTTATCTCTGTCTTCACCGAAAAAAATACTCAACTACGGTGAATAGCAAGAACAAAAATTAAAAGCAAACTACAAAGTTTATATAAACGATTAGTATTGTCTAGTTATCCTCGTGATATCAAAAAAATTACTTTCTGTTACCTGTCTGCATTAAATGATTCACTTTTACACTACCTGCAAAGGAAAATATTTAATAATTAACTACGATCAGGAAATAATCACTACGATACCAACGATTACTATTCCTGTATGTCCTTGCAAAAACATTACCAATGTAAATTCTTTACCAAAAAATGCTCACTCAAAGTTATCCCTGCATTTAACACAAATTAGCAACACAAACGCACATAAACCTCTCCCCACCTAATTGAAAATTGATTATGAATTGTTTTTAACGTCTTCAACCAATTCTGTCGCCAGCGCAAATATATTTGACCGGTATAAAATAAATATGTTTAAGAAGTATAGGGAATACATCCATGAGGAGGAACTAATTCTCCATTTAATTACGAATATTTCTTCTTCCATTTGGAACAAGTCGGGTCGTTGAACGGCTACTCGCTGAATCTTTGATGTAAAAAGCTGCCGTTAACAGATGATCCTGAAGCGTTGGTATGATGAACTGCTTCGTTGCTGTGATGCTGCTAATGTTATCGCAGCTCCTGAAACAAATTAACAGAAACAAAAACTCCTACTCCTACCTAAGAAAATAAAATCGGCTAAATAATTTCATACGCCAATTATGCCCCTAATCATTTATTTTTTAGACTCGTTTTTTACTTATATTATCGGGGAATACAGATACAATAAGATACGAATTCTAAATTTAATTACGAGTATTCTGTGGCAATTCGGAGCGTTGAACGGCTATTCGCTGAATCGTTGATGAAGAAAGCTGCCGTTAACAGATGATCCTGAAGCGTTGGTATGATGAACTGCTTCGTTGCTGTGATGCTGCTAATGTTATCGCAGCTCCTGAAACAAATTAACAGAAACAAAAACGCCTACTCCTACCTAAGAAAATAAAATCGGCTAAATAATTTCATACGCCAATTATGCCCCTAATCATTTATTTTTAGACTCGTTTTTTACTTATATTATCGGGGAATACAGATACAATAAGATACGAATTCTAAATTTAATTACGAGTATTCTGTGGCAATCTGGTGCGTTGAACGGCTATTCGCTGAATCGTTGATGAAGAAAGCTGCAGTTAACAGATGATTTTGCCGTGCTGAAATGCTACAGAACTGATTACTTTTTTTTTTTTTTTGTACTCCTGAAACAAATTCTTAATAAAAATGACAGCCCTCCCCCTTATCTACTACACATCGGTTATATCGTTTATGCCCCTATTGCGGTTTTCTTCTAGGCTAAGATTTTATATAAATGTACGTTATGATTAAATTCCTATTCGAATTCCGAATATTTCTTATTTAGTTTTTAACGACGTTCCTAGTAAATTACTTCTGCTGACCTTATGAACTAACCTATTAAAATTTCGTAATATTTTACTTTCATACATTAATAAAGCGAGACATAAAGTCCTTCCGGACTAACGAAATTTTGTATTTGGTCGGGCTCATTTTCACTCTCACGTGCGCTCACAAAATCCCTCCTCATAATAAGGCCGAGAAATTACTGCCCATACCCGATTAATTTACTAAAATTCAATCGTGAAACTAATAATTTTTTTAAATTATTTTCCGTTCAATATTAATTAAATGTTTGTACGTACCTTCATCTGATTTCTTCTTTTTTCTACTTCTCTGCCGATGATGATATTACTTCCGCAATAAAGAGCCCTTAAAACGAACTAGAGAATAGTATCAGTTTTTCTTTTTATTTTATATATTTCTTTTTTGTAATCGATTTTAAAAATTCAAATATTTTCCGCTATACCAGGGAAATGATTAACTTTTTTATCTTACTTTGGAATTTTCTCACGAGTAATGAGTCATTTTTAATGTTTCAGGAAAATAAGAACAAAATTAAACTTAGAAGTATGGAAAATATTCAGCACAATTTTTAAAAAGAAATTTTGCGAGTAAAGAGTTAAATGAAAGACTAATTCTATTTTGTTGTATTACCTTGGATTTTTATGTAAACCAAGTAACGAATGTGCTTAAGGAATCTTCTTTTACATGAAACACTTCGTATTTATAAACAGAAATTTTCGATCGGGAAATTGTAAGAAATTGTAAAAAATTTTAAACGACAGATCGGGCTCTCTATATTGCACAAGTAATTCTGCAAATTGGAACCTGAAAACTATCACCAGCTTAAATTACGTAAACGAGTGTCATTCAAGCTTTTTTTTTTTTTTGCTGCAAGCGAACTGTTTTATAATTCACCAAAAATATTATAAGAACTTAATTTGAAATTTAGAAAGCAACAAGTGTGTACAATTAACTTCATTTCCACGCCCATCGGTGAGCTATATTTTATAAAAATCTTGAGTGACTCTCGTTACACAGTAGAACATCGAAAGCATGCATAAAGTGACAAAGATGGTTTTGGAGAAATCAAAAAGTTCCGAAAATTTGTATTTATGAAGTAAAATTTTAACGACAAATATGTAACAGTTTGTGAAATTTGGAGCAATAAGCGATAGAACACAATTTATAAAATAAAACTGTATCAAATATGCAAAAATTATTCAGAAATATGTAAAAAAATCTTGAAACTAAAGCATAAAGATTAAATGTTGCTTTTGAATTTAAACATCTATGCATTTATAAATTGAGATGTACGTTTCGAATCTGATATAAATTTTTAGCTATAAAGCTCCTAAAAAAAAGAAATAAAGAAAACTTATTTTTCAAGATTTTAAATTTGTTAAGACTCGGAATTTATAATTTTAATTCAAGAAATTTGAAATTTCATGAATGTATTGGTAACTATCGATAAAATGGAAAAAATCGAACAATTGAAAGGCGATGTTCTACTGCCCCCGTACCCGACACCAATCATGCTAAGTAGTTGTGCAATCACTTACCGACGATGTCTGCTACATAATTACCTGCAATTGCCGCACGACCGCACAAGAAAATGCACTAGTAGCGAGATACGATGCGACGCGATATGAAACGTGAAGCACTTGAAACTTCGCCCTGTTGCATAGAAAGCTGAAAAATAAACTGTTAGTAACTACAGAGCACCGTCATGTCCGATCACAATTCCAATTTTAATCTCAATCTGTCGCGTCTTTTAATCATGAAATTATTGTCATACCGTCCTCCCCCTACCCAATAATCCGGTCAAATGCAATAAAAACAGTCCCCCTCCACTGCTTAGTTTACAGAAAAGCAGGTACAAAATCATACAGAATCGCTCTGCAGTGTGTTATGTGTATTTTATAACGTAAAAGTACATACCTGGAAAGCTGATGACTTACAAATGATACGGTGCGGTGCGATGCGATGCGATGCGATGGATGTTCGTTCAAATTATAGCTGAAAATTCATTTCACTAAAGTGCTCCACGTTTCATTGAGAATTTTCGAACGACCCAATAAATCACGAAAACGCACACGGAAACGAACGTCTAATTGCAGTAGATTCCGAGATTATATACCGAAAGTCCATTTCTTCATCGTCGAAACTGTGAAATTTACATTTCCGCACAATCGGACTTAGTATAGAATTCCGTAAGTACATCCCAATATCAATAAGCAACCTGTTGATATGAGAATAAAAGAACATTATTTTATTTTTTAGTTTCTTCTTTAGTTTTGACCCAACCACTCGATGTATTATGCCAGGGAATTAGATGCTGTGGCGATAGGAGATGGAGAGAATGAAGGATTGAAGTAAGGGAATTATTGATGGAGATGGGAGGAAAGGACAAAAGGAGAACTGTAAAGGGCCAGAAGGTGAAGAGCCAAGGTTTTCGAATACAAAAAGGAATGTTCGGCTAACAAAAGCCGAAAATTCAAAAGAAACTTGGTTTGCGTCGCGTTCAAAAGCAGAATCAGCGTAGAGGAGCGGAGGGGGCGATAAGGAGAAGGAAATAAAATGAAACGAACGCGTGAAGCGGGCAGAAGCGAATGATTAATTCTTAATCTAATGAAGAAGACAATAGTAGAACGACGATTAGTATTTCGAAAAATTTAATAAATCATAATGCGTTTCGCTCACTTTTTTTTCTGATCACATAAACAATTATGGATTTTAAAACATGATCAAAAAAATCGCATGAGCGTATCAAAATTAGCCTGAAAACCGCTGCAGTGACAATACCGGTGTGCAACGCAGCTGCC
Organism: Icerya purchasi; assembly: GCA_039619475.1. Taxonomy (NCBI): domain Eukaryota; kingdom Metazoa; phylum Arthropoda; class Insecta; order Hemiptera; family Monophlebidae; genus Icerya; species Icerya purchasi. The sequence goes on along the minus strand of CM077115.1, from coordinate 237,193,925 downwards.
GCCATAGACAATGCATTATAAATAAAGTTTCTATTTTTATTAAAAAAACGATTATTTTTTTGCTACCCATAATATTTAATTTATATATATAAATATTTTTTGTAGAAAAAGAAAACAATGTTGTTAATAACAAATTACAAATATTAATTAGGCATTCAATTTATGTAGTATTCAGTTTGTTAGGGTAAGAAAGATGATTTTTTAAAGAGAGGATAATTTTAATTTTATTAATCATTCATACGCATGCAGTAGGGTTCTTTTTGCTTGTCTGTTTGCACATTTCACCATTTTATCGGGAGACTCCCCCTCCCTCTCATTCAAGATTAGTCACAGGACCCCTTTGGAAATATTTATAATAGTAAAGTAAAACCGACCTTCTAGAAAAATTTTGTAGAAACCGTTTGACGTTATAACCACTGTTTTATAATTTCTATTGTAAGCAGGTTATCCTCCATTTGTGCTTCAACTTGGCTGCAAAGAGGATGTTATTACAGTTGAATGCGATTAATGATTGACCATTTCCGATAGAGGATACAAAGGTTGACTTCAAATGCACCTGGAATGCGTTGGTATTTCATCATATATATTTTTGCTGTAGAATACACTAAGAAAGAATTATATACAGATCTAGGTGCGACGGAGGAAATGGAAAAAATGTACACTGAATATCAGGGGTCTGAAAACAACGTTATATTCAATTTTTGAGAAAAAAATTTCAATTTGCTTTTCAAGATTTTTACGAACGTACTCCTACGATATAATATATTGAAATATTCTATGACGAAGTCGTATATTAGAATTTTACATATTCTCGAATCAACTACGATTTTAATTTGAAAATTTCATTTAATTTTAAAGCGAAAAAATTAAAACAAGTTTCGGTAAACACTATCAAAAATAAACCGAGCGAACTCTTAATATTTTCTTTGTTACACGATAGCATGTTAATTTTATTTAACTTGAAAATGCTAAAATGTAAATAATTTAAAAAAATGATAAGCTCGGTAAAGAATTTATATTGGCTGCATTTACGGCATAAAAGTCTATTTAAATTTCAATAGGAAGAATGAAATACATTTCTTTTGATTTAACAATAAGAGCATATTAAAAAATCTTAATTTTAAGAAGAAGCGGTTAAAATTTCATTCACGTATATTAAATAATCGCGTATATTGTAAATGCGGCTAAAAGCATTTTTATGAACTTTCTTCTTTTTACATTTTCAAATGTTCATTAAATCCTTTCATTAACATTTGTATTTTCTCTATAAGTTCATGTTATTAATCGGGAACATTGTAAATAAACATATTAAAAATGAAGAAATTTTTTAATCAACTTTTTTGTTGATATTTTTGCGTATATCACCAAAAATATCTTATTTAACATTGCGACAATTGAAACAATTGGAAATTTTACTATCACATATTGGTAAAAGTGTGTTGAAACTACAAAATATAATTACAGCTGAAAGTTAAATTAATTATTTAACTCTAAACAGAAAACAATATTCAAAAGATACGGCCCAAAACATACGATGAAGACATGTTTCTTTAAGTTAAATTATTTTAAAATTAAAATTAAAAATTATCCAAATTTCACAAATTCTTGTAATGAGTCTTCGCTGCACGATATTATATAACTTATACGTAAAATATATTACAAAATAATCTTGTTTAATCGAAATAGGGAGAAGAATATATCAATAATTAATTGCTACGTAATAAATTACAGACTTCTTTTCTTCGGAATCCTACCCAAAATAAAAGAACCGTCTTTAATGTTGTCTGGTATCACATCAATACTTATGTCCACGTCAAAATTGTCACAATTAGTTTCATCTTCATCTAGGATAGAAGTTAAACTCTCTTGAAAGCGTATATCCGATTCTTTATATTCTGAGTCATCACTTTCTCTTACAAACAACATCGCTCGTCTATTGTGCCTGTTGGGGCACCTTCATACGCGTAATTCCCCTCCTGGTTCTGTCGGAATGTACCCCATATTAACCTAATAAAATTGAATATAACCTTTTTTTCATATTAGTATGCAAACTGAATAAATTGATTATTAAAAACATTTCTTAAGGATATTTACTAGTTACTGAATTAATACCACATAGAAAAACTTAACACAACTAGTGTAAATATAACCACAAACATTGATGAAAAAATTACTTACCAAGCGCGAAAATGCGATGTCACCTATCACTTCATTCTCACTGATACAAATGGCGCGAAAATGCGATGTCGCCTGTCACTTCATTCTCATCGATACAAATGGCGCGAAACTACATTGACATCATGAGCGCACATGCAAAGGCACGTTCACACCACTTTTCGTTTGCGTTTTATAACTGCTGTACGAATGTGCTCCACTTACGAAGGATCCCGATCTTCCCCTATACTATAAAAAATTTATATAAATTACCTATGGATTTAATTAATATTTAATACTGTTTTCTATTAAAAGTATTAATGTTACGTTTTTATTCTGTTTTAAATGCAACTGTCGTCGATCTTTTGTCTTTTTATTTATTTTTTATTTTGCAATTTTAATTAAAAATAGTTCAATGAGAAATATATATATATATATAATCTGTTTTACTTGCTTACGGACATACTATTCGAATCGGATTACTAATAAAAATAAAAAAGAATTTTTCTAGTAATTTACTATTCAAATTCTAAACTACCATTTTAGCTACAATTTTATAGTTTCGTTTTATTTTTCACCTAAAAATAAAACAAAAACTGTAATAGTTATGTATTTTTAAAACATTTTTAAATTTCTAAAAAAGTCGCTGTTTGATTTTCTTTATGAAACAAGGTATTTCTCAAATTTACTGTCTACCGTATAAAATATTATGTAATTATACTCTCTCTGGATCCGCCCCTAATATAGTATATAAATAAACTACAGAAATAAGAAATTATTAATTACTTACTCTCGCACAAAAAGCTACGGAAAATGACAAATTAACACGAATTTAGCTGCATTTTAAGCGTAAAAATTTTATTTGATCTTGGCAATGTATAAACGAGGTAGGTATACAATTTTTTTATCATGCTCCGGATAAGAAAAAATTTATACTCTACTTTTCTGTGCTTTAAAAAATGTTTAATATCCGGAAACATTTTTAGAAATCATTGAAGCAATAAATATATTCTCATTCCTACATTACATTGAAAAATTACCTATAAAATACTGTTTTATAATTAAAACATAAATCACGTCGATAATATAGCAAGGTTTATATAAAAATGGTAATTAACCGAATTAAAAAAAGAAATTATAATACAATCAAATTAATAAACAACAAAATTAAATAAAGTTAAACAGTATTATTAACTAAATGAAATACGTAACTTACCTCCCCGTAACAGCTGGATCGTGGAAGTATCTGTATGAAATAACGTACACGCTTGTAAACACAAGAATAACACGGAAAACGGTAATATTAAGAATAATCTGTAATCGGGCGAAATAATCAAATTATAAACACTATAAAATTAAATATATTGGATGATTTTGCTAAAATCAGCGATTTGTAAAAACGTCCCATCCAGGTATTCAAAATGTTTAAAAGTGCAAAAAAAGTAAAGATGAATTCTCGTTTATTTCCAGAGTAAATTTTTTTTCCGAAATTTTTCGATATTTTAATAAAAAAAGGTTACACATAATATGTCTTTAAATTTTGTTTTTCGTTTGAGAGCAATTATAAAACTTTTCCCCCGAAGTTCATTTGTTGGTTGTATTTATTTCTATAAAAAATTTACATACTACGAAAAACAAGTCAAAGTCATGAAAATTAATTACTTAGATTTCGATTATATAAAATGGTCTCACATGATCTTACAAATACATATTTTGTATTTTGCATATATTATAAGTCGTATAATATCGTGCAGCGAAGACGCATTGCACAAGATTCGTAATTGTCAGCGTGTAAGAGGATGTCGAGAAATTTAACTTCAAAAAGCATAAATATAAAATCTATATATAAATATGCAAAGACAAAACAGCTCAGTACCTCTTTCACCTGTGTGTTTATTAACCGATTCTTTTTTTTTCTTCTTTTTTTTTTTTATTTAGTAGCTATTGACGATCTTTAGTGTTATCAGTAAAAAAAATTTGGAAACAGTTACTTTTTTTTTTTTTATTTAAATAAAAAATTAATACAAAAAATGAAAAAAGAAATCGCTGTAGCCAGTAAATCTGTTATTAAAATGTTTTAATTTTTCCTAACAATCATCATTATTGGGTTTTTTTTTACAGTGTACTAAATTTTAAAGTGTCATTTAATATCAATAAATGAGGGTTTTTAAATTGTGATTTGATTTAGTGTCATTGAATTTGATTTTTATTCGATTATAATGGTACTGAACTGTTTTGTAAGGTAAGTACATATGAAACTGTATGTTACCAGACATACAAACAACGAACGAATGTACATATAAGAGTAGAAAAGGAAAGTTTTGGAAATACGCAAATTTACATGTTTTCCTCAAACGGCGAACACTAGTACCCCAACATGATTGAACGAATTATTTATTTGTCTTCATCGTGCATTTTTAGACCGCGTCTTTTAAATATTTTATGTAATTTTGTTTGCAGCTAAAAAATTAATTCAATTTTCAGTTGTTACTACAGATATACCCAAATGGAAAAAAATTTGTATAAACGACGTGTACATGTTCGAAGACACACGAACATAGTACGGATCAATTGAAACAATAAGTAATGTAATTTTAAAATAATTAGCTGGCCGAATGAAATAATCTGAATTAAATTTCTATTTAAAAAACCTAAATAAAACAAAGTTACGTAACATTACAGAAACACTTAAAGAAATTAAAATTATTAACCAAATGAAAAAAAGATAGAAACTTACCTCACGTGCGGGCGGCTGATCGTACAAGAACACATTTTTTTGAATATACGGACGTAATACGCATCACTTGTTCAACGGCTCGAGTCAAAAACCGAATGAGAGCGCTGAAAATTTTTGATCATGAAGTTAACGTAATGGACAATGCGCTCGGAAGGGACTGATTCGGTAGTCACGGGTTTTTCGATCACGCGGCTACTACGAGTACGCTTTATATCGGAACATTTAACGACGTTAGTCATACAGGCTCAAAAGGCGAGTAGCAACGGCACCGTGCGGAATGAAAAAATATTGTCAGTTTTCGAACGCAGTACCTGGTTTTCCCAATTACGCATATCGTTTAACCGTCGCTAGCGAGCTACAAAAAAAGAATTGCAGAAGTCCCGTCCATCAGCTGTAATTCTGCTGATGCGATCGCTTAGTACACACACAAAAAATAGGCCGTTAAATAGGTAGAATTTTGTACTTTCCTACAAAACATTAGAAAAAAAAAGATTAAATGCGTATAAAATAATCGTTTTTTTTTGTTTTTTTTTTTATTTCTTTTTAATTCTTTTTAATTCTTTTTAACCCAGCCCAAGTGAAACTTTTAAAGTGTCAATGTGTAGTAGCCGGGATATTTTGCCCGGACAAAACACCACTGTTTAACTGACTATGCTGCTGTCGCTGACTTAATCGTTTTTTTTTTTTGTTTTTTTTAATAGAATTTTCGAAATACTTCCGAATGGTTAATATGACTCAAATAACCTTTTATTTTCGTTTTATTTTTGATAACCAAAAAAGGAACAAACAAAAACGATATATTAAATCGTTTCTTCCTTTTCCAACGATGCATTGAAGAATTAAAATTATTTTTATTCCAAAATTTAGGAAGAATTGGAAACTTCGAAGAAGCGCAGTTTCTCTGATGCACATCGTGTCATCTGGTCGATTGATTACCCGGCAAAATCACGAACCATAATAAAATACGCCAAAGTTCTCAACGCAGATGATTTAATAATTTTGAATAAAATTTATTATTTTATGCTCTTCCTCAAAATTTTACGCGGAATTAAAAATTTAGGGATTACTATCACCTGGTGAAATTACAACTGAAGCTTTTATTTCTAATGGACGTAATTGAGATTTTTTATTCTTTTTTACTACGTACATAGATATGTACATATGTATATCGATGTGATACTGATGTGTCGCCTATAATAGCGGAATTAAATTTTTACTTTTCTAATTTGGAAATTTAAAATATACATATAAAAAAACGTATCTATAATTGACTAATTTGTTACAAAAAGAATCGAAAGAGGTTACACCTACATATGTATATGTATGTGCCGATAACACTTTCAAATAAACACGGTTACAGATGGTTTCGATAAAACCGTTATTGAAATAATTAAATATTTTAACCGCGGTTTGAATTAACATCAAACTAAAACGGAAGAAACTTTTTACATCATTTAATTCAATTTTAAAATTCGACGTTTACAATTCGCTACGTTAATATTATTACATATATTGAATAAAAAATTAACGGTTATCGGAAAAAGGCCATAGGTGGATAAAAATGCTAAATTTGCCCTGCAGAGCTATCGGGATTGATATTACCAAGGAACATTCGTGACAGAAACTTCAGATCTTCCACCACCATAGTTTCTGGGGAATTCTCTTTTTGCTGAAATACAGTAAATTTTTTTTCCTCACAAGCACAAGTTGACCGGTTTTATTAATTTTTCAGTACGTATGTAGTAGACGCATGAGAGGAGCATCTTAGAAAAACTTAACAATCCATCCCATCATATTTCACCCTCACCATCGGCCATTGCGATAATGATGTAAATAAAGAACCTTGTACTAGCGATAGTTAGTTGTTAAATATATATTTTTGCGAATACATTTCAATATAACATGTATAAAGGAAACACAGGTGCAGAACGTAGGTTCAATCTTGAAACGCTTTATAATATGTACAAAGCATTTTACAGGTTGCACGGCGACATTCTCACGTAGACGGAGGTCGCGAAGCGAACGACATTCTAATGTCGGCGGACACCTGAATGGCTGTACAAAGCCTACTTTTACGGGAAAACATGAAAATGTCTCACTGTGTTGCAGACTTGTACGCAAGATGATTTTCTTTTACTTTGCATTTACTATTTATTTTATTTATTTTCGCGTTTATTTCTGTACTTGCATTTGATTTGCGGATGTTATTTTATATTTTCAAATTGTATATTGTATATTCCATGTAAATTTGTGTAATTAAGTTTTGTTTCCATTACTCGTATTTATGAAATTTTTTTAATAGTAATTGTAATGATTATAAATTAATTAATAAAAAAAAAAAAAAGAACTAAAAATGTATCCTTTCTTTAACTTTTTTAACTAATTTTTTTATTTTGCTATTGCTTGTTGCAGAAAATTTTGGCCAGTAAGATTAGACTAATACAGTCTAGGTAAAAAAAAAAAAAAGAAAAGAAAATGATGTAAATTGAAATAATAATAAAGAAAGTAATTTACGACTATGTAAAAAGGAGGTATTTTCGGTCTTAGTTATGTCAAAAAATAGCAATTAATAATAGAAACTACCGCTCTCTAGTAGCAGAATGATGGCGGACAGAAACAGTTAACAAGAACTGTGGCTTTTTGCGTCCGCTAAGTCCATTTAAGGGTAGTATGCAAAGGAGGCAGTCGAAAAAATAAAAGAAGTAATCTCTGCTTACACTTAAGGAAACTATCAAAAAGGAAAAGGTGAAAGAGTAATTCTTGCAGTCAGACTTATACTGAAATATATAAATGAGACCGAGTTAAGCAATTCAATTTGCAAAGAGCCGATTCCCGGTTTTTATAGTTGAGATAAGGAAAAGACGAAAAACAGAAAAATCATGACTAGACTTGTCAGCACAGTTCTGGTTTGTTCGAATTTAAAAATTTTGTCAAGAAAGAAAAGCAGGTAAATGATCATTAATGGAGGAGTTAAGCTTCTAAAAAGCTAATCGGAAAGGGAAACTGCGTTGAGGTCTGTTGGTCATTATTACCAGCGACTTTACCTAGTTTTCTAAATTGCGTTAAGAGAAAATCAGTAAGCAGGAGTTGATCTGAGTGGGATTAGAAATAACAATATTCCATTTTTGTTCCGAAACGCGATCGACTGCTATATTAAACACGTAAACCACTACTAGAAATAGAATAAAAGCCATTTGCACGCCGCAACCGATTTTTACTAATACTGCCCGAGAACTCTTCACTAACTGAACGTTCTGCTTAGGGTTTATTCTGGGAGCCTCCCGGAATTTGGTCATGAAAATTAAAATTTCCCGGCTCCCGGAAGAAATTTAAAATATACCAAATTTCATGTTGCTCGAAAATACCGATGCGCCCGGCCAAAATTTCTGGGAGCTGGGAAAATCACACGATTGCGTAAGATGCTATGCCCGAAATCCGCCGAAAAATAACAAATCAAATTTTTTGGTAGTTCGGTCAAAGATCTTTTAAATAAATTAAATGAAACGGACAAGGCTATGTTTTACAAAGAGGCGGACATTTTCTTTGAGAAATAGTATAATTTCGAAAATTCAGAGTACAGTAAATTGAGCATATTTTCAATGAAAAACTCCCGACTACATCATCGGATGGTTTGAGAGATTTGGCCATTGATTTCACTTTTGATGAAAATAAACTTTACGAAAATTTCTGCATTTTGAGGGAGGTTCGAGACAGCGCATTGTTAAATCAAATGAAAGAGTGGATTTTAAGTAGGCTAAATTTTTCTAGACATGTTGAAGAAAATAGTTTCATTCGTTTTGTCCGTGTACCTGTATCAAACGCCGCCTGCGAGCGTATTTTTAGTACGGTATTCGATATATGGACAAAGAAAAGATTTAAATAGGCTGAAATCCAAACATTTTTCAATTTTAAAATGGACTGCAAAGAATTTTTCAAATTCATCAGCTCCAGACCAGATATTTTGAAATCCGTACGTTCAAATGTAAAATATAAGTGTTCAGAATAAAATAAAATGTTATGAAAATCGACTTTTTTTCTTTTTTTTCCTCCCGGATTTAGGCAGCCACAAAGTGGCAACCCCAGTTGCACCTTGAAAATTGACTTAATTCCTTTTATTCTTCAAACGAGTTACCGGGTTTTTCGCTGTTTGGGTTGTGATTTTTTTTCCGGCAATATTTTGTATACGTATTTTACCGGCTCAGGGCCGCAACAATTTCTTAAAATAACGTTAAATTAATGCACCTAAACTGCCTTCGTGTCTTATAAGAAAACGCACATGTCTATCACATTTAATAAAGCTGCTCTTTTAACAACATATAACGAATAGAAAACCACATTCGTCACACTGATTAATTATCCCTCCGCTACAGTATCGGGCGCTATTTCGCAAAACAACATCGATTTCCCTTAAATCGAAGTTCTTGATGATTCGCTCACTGTTGTTATAGACTCAGACACAATCAGAACACAACAATATAGAATAATCTGTATCGTAAATTTTATTTGAGAAAAAATCGTGATTATTATTAGACGAAAGGAAGTTGTAAGTATCGGAGTCTTACGGAACAGACTCAGAAATAAGCACTTTACCAAGTTCACTTAAAGGATGAGTAGGCTTCATATGCGGAATCGAAGGAGATCTCGCTAGCGTTTCGATTTACGTGAAAAAGGGTAGCAATTTTGTATGTTAGAATTGTGTGAATAAGAGCGGGGAAATTATTAGTGACGGGCGATCATTAATTTCTTTAGCTTCTTTATAAGAGGCATTTTCATGAGCCGTCATTCTTTTTTATGATGTAATTGATTAAAATATACTCGGGACCAATGCGGAGTCAGCTACTAAGTGATCTGCATGACACGAGACATAAATGGCAGATACGGATTAGCTGGACAAAGACTAGTGCCGCGAGTACAGCACTTCTAAACTTTACTTCCACATATATTTTCCGGATGACCACATTGAAGATAGTTGTAACGTAACATCAGTCTGCCAATGCAACGTTCTACGTTAAATTTCATTTTATACGTAATCAGGAAAAACAGAACCTCGACATTTTGATTTCAGTCAACAGCAAAGGTATTTAATTGATCGGAAATTTTTTTTCCTAATACGCTTAATGCTGTTAATAGCACATGACGATTCCAATCCTTAAATAAAATCTAACGCTAATTAAATTATTCGTTATATTATTTTCCTTTAACCTAGGGGAAATAAAAAAAAAAAAAAAAGAAAAGAGAGTTGGTAGACAGTAGTTCTATTTGCAGAAGTAAGTTCTTTAGTTTTGTGGGTGTTATTAGATATTCGCTTATTTCTTCCGTATTCTAGTCAGCTTATTCAGAGTGTAATAGTAGGCATTTTTCTGGTCAGGTTATTTTTATCTTCGTTTATTTTTGCATGTTTGTTAAATATTTATTTACTTAATTTTAATTGAGCACCACATTCGGTTATGTTCGTATTTTTAAAACACCATTTGTTTTTGCGGCTAAAATCGTTTTATTTATTTTTTTTTTTTCTGGTTTGATGAAACCGGGTATAATATTTCAATTCTTCCATTTGGTTAATGTAATGCAGCTGAATACACTTATAGGAAAAATTAAATGAATAGCGATGGTTTATGTTGCCTTTTTTTTGTTATTTTCGTTACAACTATGCTGAGTTAGCGTCTATTCAATCACAGCGAAATAAGACGCTGCATATAATTAAACCGAAAGAATTCGTTACTGCAGTCGCTTTTTTTTTTGATTTAATGTTTAAGCGACACAATAGGTGAGATTTATGTCATGGTCACCAAAAAAAGGTAGGTATATCAAAATGTGTGAGAGCGATTATTTAAAAATTCCTCTCTTCGGTTTATTAACTACGCTTACATGTATCACTTTTACAGCTGCGACAGATATTTCTTTCAACCATTTATGATTTGTTTTCATAGAATAAACATTATCATTTAATACAAAACATCCAAATGAGTTCGTTTTATATTTCACCTCAAACTATAACTGAAATTTTGTAATTTCAATCTTTAGGCCGAAATTCGAAATTCGAAATTTTGTCCGAAATCAAAAGAACCAAATTCCGAACTGAATCCAAAACTTTGTTCAAAAATTAAATCTGTATATCAAAATGTTTTGAAAAAGGGCAAATAGAAAAATCATTTTTTTTTTTTGTGAGATAGTACTTCTTAATACTCTCTTACTCGTCCCTGACCTATGAACTCTGAGATAATATCGAACTCAGAAAAACCCACATGGAGATCACAAACATTATTATAAATGGCTGTTTCGATAGGTTTTTAAAAACCGCTTCGATAAATGTGAACTGTCTGCTAAGAAAAATTTTACTATACATACGTATATATATGCATAGTCTAGCCATAAATACTGATACTGCTTTAAACGAACGTACCGCGAAAAGGAAGCACGATGCAAATTCGGAAAAAGTTTATTTCAAAAGTACAAACAGTGCTCGTTAAAATCATGTCTCAGTTATTCAAAATGACCACCTTTATTAGCGACACGCGACGAAAAACGCTCCGGCCATTTCGCAATACATGTACGGATCGTCTCGAGAGGAATTCTCGCTGCTGCCTCAACAATGCTTCGCTTGAACGACTCCAAATTTCGGTGTGGTCTTCGACAGGCCATTTCCTCTAACCTATCCCACAGTTCGTAGTCCAGCGGATTTAAATCCGGGCTGCCGGACGGCCAATCACTAGCTGCTATGAAGCCGGGCACATTCTCTGCGAGCCACTTCTGTGTCGTTTGAGTTTTGTGTGCCGGTGCTGAATCTTGTTGAAATACCCAATCGATTCCGGCAAACAAAGTATCGTTCAGAGGCTTAACCACGAGTTCCAGAACTGTGTTTTGTGGTACACTCTGGCACCTGTCTTGACCCCTGTTTCGCAAAAATGGATGGGAGTTACCCCATACCACGATACGCCCCACCACACCATCACAGAAGTGGGGTGGTGACCTCGTTGAAAGCGTGGAAATTTGGTTTTAGCCTCAGCAGATGAACGGGCATAAATTCTATCATTTTGCTTGTTATATTTTTCCTCTACAGTAAAAATTTTCTCATCTGTAAAAAGGATCTTTTTGTACCCATTTTTGCCATACAAACCTTTCAACTTTTTCGCTCTTTCGTAACTTATCGCCTTTAATTTTTCGGTTAAAAGATGACCTGTACTTCTCTCATAGGCTCCCATATGTAAATCATCGGTGAGGATGCGCGATTTTCATCTCCTGAGCGATGATTTTTTGTTTCCGAAGAAGGCACCTGTTAATTCGCGACCGAACTGCTTCAACTACCTTTTTTGTTCTCACAACACGCGGCCGACTGGTTCGTGGGCGATCAACAACGTCTCCTGTGTCCATAGAACGTTGCAGTGTACGATAAACGAAACATTTCGTAACTTTGAGTCGTTTGAGCAGAGCGAGAATTTGAGACGCGCTATGCCCCGTCTTCATCAGTCCAATTATTGTAACGCGTACGTGATTATCTGTCCAATTCATCTTCGTTGCGTGTACTGAATAGACTACAGCGAAATTATTTGCTCTTCTACTGTGTTATGACGATGCGCTGACAGTGTTATCACTTTGTTCTGCCCAAAATTCCCCTCATGCAGCGGCAGTATCAGTATTTATGGCTAGACTATGTATATATATATTTTTTTTTTTATTTATTTTTTAATATAAAAAGTATTCTATTAAGAACGAAATTCATTTGACATTTAAAGAAAAACAAATAAAAATATGAATAAAAAAAAAACATTTGCTACACACATTTGAAACAAATTAGGTTGCTAGTTATTCGGCTTCATTTATTTTTTGTCCGGCTTTCCAACTCGGTGCAGTGACCCGTTTCTGGAAGTACGGCATGGGCGTCGCCAGCGGGAGGCAGGGAGGCAGGTGCCCCCCCTGGAGCCTTGAAACTTTTTAATCAACTAACCATGATGAGTGTTCATAGGCGCGTAATCATGAATAATTTGCCAGAAACTCACGAAAATTATGTTTTAATTAAGATTTTATTCTTGTTTAATAAAATATTAAGCCTTTACAACTTATAGATTTTATTTTTTCTATAACTCATGTCCTTTTTCTATCATCTTGCCCCCTCCCCCCCCTTGGCGGCTGGCGACGCCCTTGAAGTACGGTAGCCATTTCCAAAAACAGCTGTAGCCGAATCTTTATTATGTTTCAACATGACCTTATGAGCTTTGAAAAGATTTAGCTTTATTGTGCGCATCATACAACGGCACTGTATTTTTGCTAATAGTTTTATTGTTACTATTTCCCTTTCTTTTTTTTTTCCGACGTTAATAATGTACAGGTCCAATAAGCGCAGCCTGTGCACAGAACACGGCCAATTTTTTTTTGTATACAACATAAGAAAAATATATGTATAACTAGTATTTAATCAGTTTTAAGATAACGTAAAAGATGAATTTCTTTTGGAGTTAGAGTTGAGTCAGAAAATGAAGAAAAAGTACTTTTGTTGTAAGAATATATTTTATAGATTTACCCGTCAACAGAGTTCTGTTTTTGCAAACAATCTAATGAACGATCAGTCAGACATGTGCTGTTCAGATGCACGCAGTTCGGGATTAACCGATAAGTGCAGCATAAGAAACAGACTAGAAGACATTCTATCAAACAAGTCCTTAGCCATGACCGTAATATAAAATTTCAAAAAATTCACCAAACTAATATCTCGCATTTAAATTAATAAGCAAAATAATAGAAAACAATAAACAAAATACATTCCGGCAAAAAAAGAATGATTTTTCTTTTGAGCAGTTACTGCTCCATCGAATTTCGAGACGGATTTTAACTTTACTAATCAGTAGAACGGTTTATGTATTCATGAACTAATTTTATTGTTTTTAAGAATTATGCCACACTAATTATCAATTGTGCGTTATTCTATACATGCCGTATTAATAAATTATATAACACCTATTTGTTTCACAACAGCTAGTCCCGGTGAAATTATTTGTCACTTTATTTAAAAATACATATTCATAATTAATTTTGTGCTTCTTTGTAATGTTATATATTTTTAAAAAAAGATATAAATTTATGTTGTGGTAGTAACTAGAGGTAAAGTTATTTACCGGCGGAGCTGTTTAAATAATTCTTTTGCATATTATTTTTTTTTCTAATTGTTTCTGGATAAAGGTTCTCGGTTAATGAGGCCTCCTTAAAAAACAATCTATTAATTTTCACTGCAGTTTAAAAATGATTTCATTGCTAATTCTAATAGTTGTATTTTTTAAAATTCTACCATCCTTTTTTTGTTTTTAATTATTATTTTCTTTCACATATAAAAATTTTGAAACCATCCAATTAAGTTTTGGATTCCTCCAATCCACATTGTACAATAATTTTTTCATTGAATTGCAGAATTTTAACCATTTTTCCTATTATTTATTTCTTTACTGTTATCCGATAGTTTTGCTTACACTGCAATAAAAGATCTCTACTGTTTTTGACACCATATAACCACTGAGCTACCACTTATTCAGTTAACTTCTTTATATTAAACTGCTTCATTTTTTAACGTTTGTCCGACTCTACTAGCTTTATTTCAATTCTACTTTACCAGAGATGAATCCAGTGGGGGTTTCGGGGGGCAATGCCCCTCCAGAACTCTAAAATTGCCCCCCAGAGCTGAATACAAGCTGTTCAAGAATGCGGCAATTTCATAGGAAATAATAAAACTCTCTTTATTGGTTTTGTTTACATGCCGCCAAACCATTTTGAAATGGTTCAATTAGTGTCGTATATTTTTAAATTTTAAAATCACGAGTTTTAAATCCTTGACGAAATAATGAAACTTCATAAAATAACAATAAAAAAAAAAAATGATCTTTCAAAATTTGACTTTGACGTTTGCTCTTGTTATTCTATGAAAAAAAACTGATACGCTTTTATTGCAAATGAGCGAAAGATGTAAAATACTCGCGAACTGAAAAAATTATTCGCTGCAGTTGGTATTTTTTGTCAGCCTTAAAAGGAGAACTCTGACGTTTCACACCGATGATCCATTTATATCATTAGTACGCAATAAATCGTATTAAAGCGTTTCTCTCTTTTCGGTTTTCATTTATTCCTTTTGTTTTTAAAAGCAATATAATCTATAGGCAACTTCATTTCGGTCTATATTAATTTTTTCTTGTTTTATATTTCCAAGAAAAGTCCATTTTTAAAAATAGCTGAAACGCCACGGTGTATTCGTTTATTATAAAAAGATAATGAACCCATTAGAATGTTTTTGCAATATGATGTTCTTTAATGCTACAATTAAAATTGATAATTTTAAAACCTATTAAGAAAACATTATTGTTTATAATCGGGGTTATTTTAATTAGGAATTTATCGTTCACGCTTGCTTTTTTACTATTGTAAAGTACGCAATAAATCATGTTTTATATATTTGGTTTTATTCAGGAATATGCCAAAAAAATGTTCTCAGTAAAAATATAAAAAAAAAACTCTGCCCTCCTAGAAACAGATTCCTGAATTCATCACTGCTACTTTACTGACATGTGTTTTTAACCTGGATTCAATACTGTCGTTGTGTTAGAAGGTGTCGGAGTTAATTTTTGATAGTAGAATAACGTATTTTTACGATAAATTTTAATATTTACTACATACAGCGGAAAGCAGGAAAGTGGGGCTTGGATTCGTGTTTAATACTGCAATAGCATACTTAGGCTCCATTTGGAAAACTATGTCGAAATTTAACTCATTAAGCGGACAGAGGAGGAATTGTGTTAACTTTGGCGATGGAACAGTATACTTTCAGTAATTTTGAATACTTCCACTGAAATTTCGAAAACTCGTGCAGCAGGAACCGTGTTCCACTGACTTTGGCAGTTGCATCGCTCAGGCGGCGGATGTGCGTAGCAACGATCGTTCACTTTTGAAATCCTTTTTTCAAGCAGTAGTTAAACAAGAATTCTACAGCACTGTCAATCCCAGAAGTCCCTCATACGCGGATCACCTTCTTTTAGGCATGGATCGTTTAGGCGGTGCGAGCGAGCGTTTTTACTCAGACCTTTTTACGAATTACCTGCGGTGATTTTCAGGTATCATCCGCTGAATATTATCATTTGTGTTAGTGAGAATACTAGATTTATTTCTATATCACTATAAAACATCTATTTACTGGTATCAGAAATTCTGCGCAAAATATACCGTTCCTCGTTAATGATTAACTTTTACTCGTATTTAGTATATATAAATTTATTGACAAAATACACGTTTCATTTAATTTTATTAGATTATTAATTTACTATATAAATATTTTCAACTTGCTTTCGTTTGTTACCAATTTCTAAAAACGAGCTTATACAGAAATAAATTTGGTAACCCGTGTTTCTCACTAACACAAATGATAACGTTTAGTAGATAATACCTGAAAATCACCGCAGCTAATTCGTTAAAAGGTCTGAGTAAAAACCTTCGCTCGCTACTGCCTAAACGATCCACTCTTCAAAAAGTCTCCGCCAAAAAGATTCATATCTAAAAGATCTTTCCTAAAAGAGCTGACTCCCTCACATGTAACCGTTTTTAAAGATGGCTCCGGGAATGATGAAACTTTTTTTACGAACCTAAATTTTAACCGTTTTTGGGATTATTTTGTCTTTCTTCTAACGAATTAATGACTATCTGGCGTTCGACTGCTTTTGTTTCCTCTAATCGCCTCTTTTCAATTTAATTTATTATTTCTTATTTCCTCTTCAGCAGTGGCGTATTAGGGGGGGGGGGGATAACTGCCTCACCCCAGAACCACTGTGATATAAAAATAAATGTAGTGTCAGAATAAGTATCGGACAATTTTGTTTGTTTTTATGATTTCTTTTTATGAAAATATAATTTATTTTTTCTGTCATAAGTTGCATAATTCTAAAACATGTTTTCATAACATTATATATACATATATAAATATATAAATACACCTATTTGCCCCCCCCCCCCCATAACTATTTTCTGAATACGCCACTGCTCTTCAGATTGCCTTCTTTAACTGAATAAAGAAGTTGAATGTTTATTCTTTTCTGTCGAGCGTTTTGTTCTAAATTCCCGTCTGCTAAAACTCAATCTCCGTACTCCTTCTTGAACACCTTATATTTCGTCCTTTCCCTTTTCATTCATCATTCTAGCTATTAATTCCTTTACATTTTCAGCATCTGCTGAATAAAAATTTAACTAACGGTCTCTTCTCTTCCTTTTGTTACTGAAGGTCTCCGCTGGTGTGTAAAAAAAAGAAAAAGAAAAAACAAAACAAATACACTATTTTCTTTATACAATTTATTACGGAACATCGAATCGGAATAAAAATAATTTAGAAATAATCTCTATATTTTACAACTAGAAAATTGATAATGTTTTTGTGTGTATGTGTAAAATTAGTCTTATAAATTGCACGTTTTTATTAAGAAATTTTAGTTTACTATCGAAACCGAATACAACAAATATGAGCAAACTAACGATGTTTATGCAGGGCGAGTAATGACGTATAAACATTCATTTTTTTTCTTTTTTGTTTCTCTTCCTAAAATAGTAGAATAATTTTATTTAAAGATAGAAAATTTTTCAGTAAAAATTTAAAAAATTAGAGAAAATTTATTATCTTAATTGATAATTTTGTAAGTATTAAAAACTAATGATAATAATGATAATAAGTATTTATTCTACAGATAACGCGACAACTAAGTAAAAATTCGAAGCGCGGTAATTTAAATAATTATGACAATAATCTGAGTTTCATAATAAACGATAAATTAATAATTCGTTCGTTTCGAATAAGTTCGTGCGTAAAACGAATGTGTATGGAATTAAAATGAAACACCGCATAAAGGATCTGTACATAAAGAACGTTTATATCGAAATACAAAAAAAAAAAAAAAAAAAAAAAAAACATTTTGTACAGCTAATTTAAAAATAATTAAATTATAATATTTAAGTTTTACGTTTAAGCTTTTTTTGTAATGCGTAAAAAACTATAACTAAAAATTGTTTTTCGCGATGTGCGGAAAAACTTCAAATTAAATGCAATGACGAAAAGTTAAACTTGAAATGCAGTTCCTTTAAACATATGTATTTATTTTTCACAATGCCGTCAAAGCCATATTGTTAATTGACTAAAAACTGCCGCGATTGTTGCTTGACTGTAAAAACGATGCGCTCTACCGGTTTTGGAAAGAACAAGTTCACAGTTCGATTAATTCTTTGTAATGTAGCAGAATTTATACACAACTTTGGAGTTCAAAAAATATTCGAAATTTTGTCGTCGGGTTTTTGTACGAGAGTTAGTTTTTATGTAAAAATAGAAGACTCGGAGAAGAAATTAATATGCGTTGAAGCTACCGGCGAAAGTATAAATGTGCATTATAGCAAAAGATGCGTTCTATTGGAATGCAATGTTCATCAAGACAAATTGTGCACTATGCAAAAGTTCAGCAGGTAACCCCATCAGTGGTGCTTGTTAGTCATGGAAGATCGTTTACTGTTGCAGCTCGAAGTTATACTGCAATAGTGCAGCTCTTAAAATTATCCTTTGAAGATATTGCGTGAAAAATCAGTTGATAATGAAACTTGCTTTTTTGCTACTCGACTATTTGACATTCCAGTGTGAGTAAGTACGTTAAGATTTATATGTTGAATGGCGGAAATGTTTTCGTACATGTTCTTCACTCTTTCTTTGAGGCACTACGACAGACGAAGCGTGAGCATACAACTAATGTGGCCTTGCTCTAGAATTTACAGTTCGCGGGACGAAATCTGTCGGCGACTAAAAATGCTTTATTACGCATTTCCTTGTGAAATCTCAAACCAAAGCGTCGCTTAGTACTTTAAAATGTTCTATAAATGCGTGTACGTATCCTAAATGAAGAACTGGATTTTGGAAGAGGTTGGACTGCTGACAACTTTTTGGGAAAAAAATTCATTACGGGAGTAATGCCTGATTGTTGTTTCCGACACTTGACATTTGTAAGGTCGTAGTTTCGTAACAAACGTAAAGATATCGCGAAAATGCTGCAACTTTTTCAAAGGAACTGACTTTGAGAAAAACTGTTGAAAACAGCAAGAACACTGGTTAGTTACGCGAAGGAGGAGCTATAATAAGAAGTAAAAGAGACTTATATGATTTTTTATTATTTCTATTTAGTTTTTTTAGATAAATCGTTAATCATTAGTGTAAAAATTCTAGTGCGCTATAGAAAATTGAATTTGAAGTCATTAAAAGCCCCTGAAACTAGTACTGTTTTGGAAAGAAGACGACAGTTGCAATGCTTTCTGGATATGCGAACGCGCCCATATAAGTAGATAGACAAGGTTAAGCGAATGTTAATGTGAGCAGTATCAATTTTGTCCAACAGAGTCTGTTGCCTCGGTTTTTCGGGAAAAGATATTTTTAAAATGTTTAGACAAGGGGAGAGATTTTTCGTTATACGGTATAGGGCAGTTCAACAGCTGTTAATCGGTTGTATTAAAATTACAACATATTTATTTGTCCATTTTTAATAGAAGTTTGCAAGGTCCACTCCTCACGTCGCCTTTGCCCATTTTCTAAACTACTTATTACGTCATTTTCCATCTATCGCTATCCCGAACTTCAGTCATTACACTGTCAGCACCAACACGTAATCAATGAATTTAGAAATCACATACAAACGTTCAAATTTTAGTTATAAATTATTTACTGATTGGAAAAATAAATTTATTTTGTGTTTTTTTAGATTTAAAAAAAAAAAATCGTACCGATGTACTATTATATCATAATGCGACGAATAAACTACAACTATACAATCATGTACAAACAATAGAGATTACTCGTTGTGTAGAAACATTCGAAGGCGCTGATTTTGTAAAGTGTTTCCGGTAGTACACTGTTTCCATTACCTAATGTAAAAAATATGGAATATTACATCAAAACAGAAAATATAGAAAATAACATTTTACCAAAGTGTAATAACCGTTAATGTAATGATATTAAATATATATATATATATATATGTATATTTATATATGCAGAGTATTAGGTATAATAATAGTATTATTAATAATAATAATAATGTAGTTAATTGCGTACACCGAACCGTTTGATCATGTTATTTTTGGGTTTTTAGTAAAATTATATGGCATTAGAAAACGCAGGGGGATTTGCTGTTCAAAATATTCCTCGGGCGTTTTCATGGCGCCACAAATTAATTTTACTACATTTTTCCATCAAATTTATTTCTGTTAATTTACTGCACTTACAGTACGGTTAATAATCATTTTCATAAAAATTACGAATTAAATAAAATATGTAGATAAATCCATACCTGTTTGTTAATATTTATAAATGTGAAATAAATAAATATCTCAATAACAAACAAATTATAATTATATAAAATTTACTTTAATAATTTAAAATAAAGACCTCATTTTTGAAACGTATTCGGCCAAAGCTCATCCGAACAATACGGAGTGCACTAAATTAAAATTAAAAGCACATTCACATTTTTAGTTTTAACTGAGTGTACTCTGTATTGTTAGCTGATGATGGACTATAAAACGTTTCTTTAAATTGAGGTTTTAAATTTATTAAAGTGTAAATTATTTTATACTAATTTGTTATTGAGGTATTTATTTATTTTATATTTATACACAAAATATGGTTCCGTTAAACTTTGTATTACAAAGCTGCAGGTCAAATAGAAATAGCTGTTCCAATGTACCATTATGATTTCTGGTCTACAGGTAAGTACGAAATGAGCCTAATTTACGGGAAATATAACGAAATAAACAAATTTTCCACGTCACGGAAGGTGCCCAGTGAATCGTTTGAACAAGAGATAGTTTTAAAAATACGAGGCTGGTATTTGTTCGGTTATTACTTAATCTTTCGTAAAGTTAAATTAACGAGACAAGAACATTTATATATTAACGTTTAATTTACGATAGCGATCGCGTTCGCTTCGCCGAAAGTACAATATAAATTGTGTAGAAAATTTTAAGCCGGAAAAAGTCTAGTCAATTTCGAAATCACTAAAAGCTAACGGAACATTCAACTCCATAGTATCGGTCTGGAGAGGTCTCTGCAGATACAGTGTAGTAAGTGTATGTCTCTATTAAAACTGCTTTGATATGCGATTTGTAGTTATATTAGTCGTTGCGATAGCTTAGTTGCTAGAGCGTTTGACTTCTGTTACGGAGGTCACGGGTTCGATCCCGGGCGACGACAGAACTTATTACAAAGAATTAAATTAAAATATTCGCTAATAATCACGTGGAAGGCAATGGAAAACATGCATACACATGCGCGCGCTAGTTTAGTATACAGAGCAGAAGACCCACGCGGGATTGCACTTGTAGATCGATAAATCAAACGATTACCAATCAGTTCCGGGTGTGGTCTTGCGTGCGTACATTCGTACTGCATATAAACAATGGCCATGAGCGCAGCCTATTCTGTACAACTAGAATACACAAAATAGGCAGTCACGACGCTCGGAATCGAGCGATACGACTGAAAAGAAAAATGTATATGTACGAGTTATTCCCGAATAATATTGATACATATATAGCACCGTTTTAAACTGATTTAATGTAAAAACACTAAGTTTAATAGATAAATTATGAAAAAGAAAACGATAATCGCGGCGCATCGACATTACTTCCGGAATAGCTCTGAATAAGGTTCAAGATTGGGCTGTTAAACGAAAGTCAACAAATAAATTATTAAAAAAGTCGGTAAGAATGGGCAAATGCTTGCTAAATGTAACATAGGCTCATGGTCCTCACTTGCCATCTCACTTGGATAGTCCACGTATGTCATATTGCAGGCAAAAAAATGATTTCCAGCATTGAGGCATTGGACCGCATCTTCGGTAAGAAATCCAAGGTTATATTAAACTGCAAAAAGCTGTCGTATAAATTACGATCATAGGCCCTGGTTGAAGATACGGACTGGAATGTATCTTCGGTAAGCAATATCAATCGCGTGCAGCAACTGTGATCAAAAATTTTACGGAGCAGAATACTCCGTTTTACATGTCAAATTGAATTCATAAAGTCGATTTAAGTATTTTATATACTACTAAAGTTCAAAAAAAAATCTCGTGTACGACGACAACTCGAATACCACTAATATGAACCAAATAAGTCCTCCAGGATGTTCACATCGAACGTTTTGGAGAACCGATGGACACTTCTGCGACAGCACATATGTTTTCATACAGCTCCGATTATATCAGCGACAAACAAATAGAATGAGTTCTTCGCATTTGCGTGATCCTCAAGCGTTTTTTTTTTTTTTTTCCAGTTGTTATTATATTACGTCTACGACTATCTAAAAGTAAAAGGCTAGAAAAATCCAACGGATAGGCTACCACCAGATTGTTTTCAAAGCGTCACATAAGCCCCGCCAGGATTAGATTCAAGGAGGTGCATCTGCATCCACATTAGGGTGGTTCAAAACAATCGACTATTTTTTTTTTTTACTTCCGATACCGAAAAATTGGTTGCTATGCACCTCTAGAAAATTATCTCCAAATATGAGCTCTTAATATTAATAGGATGGTCTTTCTCTTCAAAGTTTTCTAGTTTTACTTCAGTCCCATTTGAAAAAATTCATATTTTGCCATTAATTGAACATGCAGCAAATCTCGACACATATTTTTGTATGAAATTGAACGCTCTACAAAAGAGGTTTCTTACACTTTTTCCACTAATCTAACTATTTAAAAGATATTAAAAGTCAAAGTTTGAAGAACTGAGGATTTTTTTTTTTTCTTAATTTTACAACTCGCTAACTAATAAAACTCGTAAAATGATCGATAGATTTTTTGTAGAGACCATTTTTGTAGATAAGTTAAAAAAAATAAACTTTTTGAGAAGAATTCGTCGGATATGCGCTGCTTTAAGAGTTGAACGCGAAAGCTATTTCGGAAACTATTATTCGCTTTCTACAAAATTGCAATTTTGATTTAAATAAACTCGTTGGTCAAGGATAAGATGGCTGTGCTGTAATGGCAAGTCACATAGGTGGTGTTAAAAAAATTATTAATGACAAATACCCTTCAGCTCTATTTTTCCACTATGCAAATCATACATATTGAATCTTGTCATCAATAATCTGAACGATGTCAGTGAAGTAAGAAATACTGCTGCGACTACAAAGGACGTCATCAATTTTTTTAGAGAGAGTACATTGCGGTGAAATAAAATTCCAAATATACCTCTCTTTTGTGAAACGCGTTGGACAACAAAGTACAAAAGTATCAGAAAATTTTCTGAAAACTTTCTAACTATTGCACGAGTTTTAGAAGAACTTTCACATGACGCACTGAACTCTTAAAAAAGGAAAACCAAAGCATATCAGCTATACACGACTACAACAACTCCAACATACACATTGTGATACTCCTAATAATTGATGCCCATTCTACTAAACTTGAACCCGTGTGCAACCAGAAGTAAATATGAATATAAAGGCGATACCCGACACGTAAATAAATTAACGGACGTGCTTCAGTTTCACCGCGATAATGCCTCCATGGAGTTTTCGGTTATTTTCGAGAAAGTTCGCGAATAATTGGATGTTGAATTTAAGCGTCTTTGAGTAGCGGCAAAACAGGCTCAGAGATCAAATCTACCATCTGAAAATGTAAACGAATTTTTCAGAATATCTATCTTCATCCCATATTTAGATTCTATCATTTCTTCTCTGAGAAATCGTTTTTCTTCAATACACAAAAAATCATTTTCACTTATGCAGCTCCACCCAGAAAATATCAGAAAATTAGACAAATCTTCATTTTTAGATGTAGCAGAAAATATACGAGAACCTTTATGGAGGTTTTCTACATAATTTTATTGCCGATGCTACCACGTGGTACGAAATATTGAAGACAAATGAAGCAAGTGATGCGGCTTTAAATGAATCCATTGTTGAATACGCAGATTTGATTGCTCGAGCCATCCCGTTTAATGCAGCGGTATGTGAGGCAATCAAAATTGGTTTAACTATTCCAGCAAAAAAATGTAGCATTGAACGTACATTTAGCACGTTAGGACGTGTCAAGACTTGAAATCAGTTAACGATGGGAGACGTAAAGCTAAGCGGCCTGTGCATGCTCAGAGTTCGCAGGAAAAGAATAGAGGAGGACACTGAATTTATCGACAAGATGATAAGCAAATTTGGACAGCAATCTGGATTTAACTTTTTATTCAAACGGTGACTTAATGAAAACAAATTCTTAATCTTTTTCTGTGTATTTTCTTTCCCGACAAGGGGGTGCGAGTGCACCCCCTTGCACCCTCCTCCCGGCGCCCATAAAGCGTCATGAACATACTCGTATTTATGCTTATTTTTCAGCTTTTACTATTTTAAGAGAACAGTTATTTAAAATATGTAATGCGGCTTGTAGTTTAAAAGTTTACTACCGTGTCTCTCGAAGAAGAGACCGTACTGTTATTATCGTTAACCTTTTTTTGTATTTGTTCATATTTTTGTTTCTAACTGTCGTCGATCAATGGAATCCGGTTGCTCTGAAGTTGCTCGCATTGCGTTCAATTGTTCGTCGAAGAGTGAGATTGTTTAATTTATTTCTATTATCCACTTTTATTTGTAGTTCTTTTGTTTTATTTTATTTCGTTCATTTTTATCGGCTTCATTTCTCGCTGTCTAATTTTTAAATTCCGCTATACTAATTTAAATTAACCCCGGGATTCGTCTGACGGAGGAAATTTCTAATTTATGGCGTTCCAGAAAAGTGTACGACCGAAATCAAATCAGCCGAGCGTATTTTCGATGTAGGAGAAAATACGGCTGATATTTAAGCGGTTATTAGGCAGAATATTCGAACTATAAGCCATTCTATACGTCAGGTATCTGTAATAATAAATTTAGAATGCAACCGCCAAAAAATGCGAATCAACAAATTCGTAGCCGTACCCAGAATTTGGAAGACCTTTAATTCTGCAGACAGAAATGAAGGTGACAGGGAGAATATAACAATATATACGAAAACTAACACTAACAACAGAGCTGTAGAGTACAAGAACATGTTAACTTTTGTTCTTTAGCCTCGGTGTGGGGAAAAAAACAAAAAGTTTCCTTCTAAACAGTTTGGGCTAATTCTGCGACTGAGTCCACTTTTTATAAAAACCATTAAGAAGAACTTATCGGTACCGTTCTCAGAAACTTTTGTCACCGAATAGAATAGAAAAAAAAGCAGAAGCGGCAGTCGATAGACATTGCACGGACAAAAACAAACGACCAGCAGCCAAAGTTAAGACAAAGTTTTTTTTCGCAAGTATCGAGAAACCATTGAAGCTGTTGCGTGGGCAAGAAGAGATGACTTTGGGGGCACGGAAACTGCCACCAGAGCCAGAAAAGAATTTCCAACTAACCGTGGAATACGGTTTACACAAGCTGTGCGTAACGAAACCTCTCTCTGGCTGGCACGTGTGGAGGAACAGCACGATCTCGTAGATTTACTGGAGTGCGTCTATCTGTCGGTAAATGTGAACTGGAGAGCCGTTGCAAGATGCCCTGGAAGCAAAAGTTCTCTTTTGATTTATTGAAAAACGCAGAAAATCACGAAACTGCGTTAACGAAATTTAACGAATTTGTTTCGTGAAGGAAAAAAGGTTATTAAAACAGTGGCTCGGA
Source organism: Icerya purchasi (assembly GCA_039619475.1). NCBI lineage: Eukaryota > Metazoa > Arthropoda > Insecta > Hemiptera > Monophlebidae > Icerya > Icerya purchasi. The sequence continues at coordinate 237,168,366 of CM077115.1, read as the reverse complement.
GAAAATACGCTGTTACTTGTTAGTAAAAAATTTTTTTTGCCTAAAATAATTGAACAAATCCGGCAAATACAAATGCATATTGTAAATACAAAAGCGATCAAATTCAGCCGCGGGCTGCTCAAAGTTAATGCCCATAAGGAATATATTAGCTGTATAAAGTCACTGAGCATGTTAGGGGAAAACTTTTTATAAATTTTTATCACACAAACCCGATTTAATATCCGGCCTGAATCAACTCGTTTTTCTGGGTGCAGTTTATTTGCGTTATAAGGCGATCAATTAAAAAAGGATACATATTTTTCCCCGTAAAACGCACTCTAACAATTTAAGGCATCTCTGATTAGCCAATCGTCGGTTTCGTAATTGACGAGAAATTATACGAGAGGGTCTGCAAATGAGTTATACAGTTCCTTCATAAATTTATGATATCCAGTATACTTCGAAATTAATAGTTTTTGTGCAAGTGGCATGCGTGGAAATTATAATACCTCAGCAGGGTAATGTGAGAATTAATCTTCCGTGTAAAAAAGCGGAGGAGTAACTGCGAATTTTTCGTTTAGTCGCTCCCCCCAGGAGGTATATATTTAATCTGAAATTGAATTGGGAACCAGAAAAATGTAGAAAAATAAAGGCGGCCTCGAGAGAGAGAGATCACTGACACCCACACTCTCATTAATGTCGTTCGTCTTAGCACATTATGAAAAGCTTACTTTCACAATTCACGATACCTGGTCAAGGGTCTACGAGACTTACTTCACGACTATCTTCACTGATTGTTGAATTTTTCAAGTAAATAAAAAAAAATAAACGGCCATATTTTCAACATTTAACCACGACAGGCCTACTTAATGACGAAATAATTTCCATTTTAAGTGCTGAAAATAAGCAATAACATTTGCTACAAAAATACCTGGTAAAGAGACACCCATTGCTGCGGTATTTCAGTGTGCGCAACTACATACGTTAAAAGTTTTAACTTCGTCGTCGTATAACTAAAATTAGATTTTCCGATTTGTAACTGGATATACTAACGATGTTCATGGATTATCTTGCGCAGGAATAATAAATGCCCGTCAGATTCATTGTTGTTCCTCTTCTTCGTGTCTGAATAAGTAGTTTGTCCAATAGGAAATGTTGAATAAAGCGAAAACCAGTGGGAAGATAATGCGAGACATGACGTCGATGCGCTTCGACCGCGTTGGAAACTTTGAAATCCACGACCGAAAACACAAGCACTTCTGGTTATGCTTCATGTGAACTTCGCAGTGGCGTACTTCGGTCGGAGCTCCAGCTCGGTTCACCAGAGGCTTCTGAAAAAGATTTCTCGAAATTAATTTATAGCAATCGCATCGTTTATCGGAAATAACAAAACACATTGCAACAAAATGAATTATTTTTCCCTAAGTATGACCAAGCTTCATCAATGCGAGTTTTTATGTTCTTTCGGTCCCCTAATCGTACCAGCGCCGTTGGGCTTATTGTGAACTTTTCGATGGTACCTTATCAAGAGAATATTACTGCTTTTCACAGATTTTTATTTTCATTTTCTTTTTTCTTCAAAATGCATAATATACTACCGCATTTCAGTTCAAAGGGTATTTTTAATTTTATTACACTGCAAAAAAAAAAAAAAAAATATATATATCCTGTCAAACATGCCTCTTGGAACTAAAAGGAAAAAAAGGGAAACAACATATGATGCATTGAAGAGGCGGCGATGTTCAGGTGGACGGAAAAGAAAAGAACAACAATTTGCCTTCACCATGAGATACAGAAAAGCAAAAATAGAATTAACGAAGAGAAGAAAGAATATAATTAGCGGGGGAAAGGAGAAATTTGATAAAACAAATTACATAAATATAGGAATTTAAGGAAAAGGAAGTAAAGATTTTTAAGCAATATACAATGCTACTACGGACATGCTGAAGCCATCGTGTATAATGATCGAATATTTTATGGCCACTATGTATTTAACGAAAAATAACGGAGAATAATAAAAAGTAAGTAAATAAACAGAATGGCCAATTGATAATGAGGCCCATTCGCATTTTTTCAATTTGCAAACAAAACATGTCGTATCCAAGAATTAGTATTTTTAATACTGATATATACCCATATACATATATAGGTATATATTTTTTTTTTTTTTTTTTTAAAAAACTTAATTTATAACTCTTTTGGGAAATATCGATTTTAATTGCATGTCGGGTGTTACTTTTGGCCTTTTTTTTTTGAACTATTTAAGTTATTAATTGAATGTCTGGTATTTCGTAAAAAGTCGCGTATTAAACTGGTTGCTACTATTTAATTATTACATTTATAATTAAAATAATTATTCTTGACTGCGCGAGTAACATGGAAATAAAGATGAACTGTTCTGTAAAATTATCTTGGCCGAGTTGTTAGAACGATCGGTTTATACTACAAAGCAAGATTTTACCGAAGTTTGTCTAGAACGAGTAGAAATGCTGAAATAAATAAACGCTAATAGTCACTTGGAAAGCATCGGTAAATATGCACATCGTCATAATTTAAGTGCAAGCATTGAGCATATATTTGGGCTGAGCTTGAATGACGATTAAAAATTAAGCGGTATCAATCCGTTTTAGGTGTAGTCCTTCATACACATTCTTATCGAGGCCGTGTCCGCCGGGGTTTTTGGGGGGTTAACCCCCCCCCCATGAGAACTGAAATAGTTATTATAAATACACAAAAATCTGAAAAAAATCACAAATTTAAAATAAACATTGATGATTTTTAGGGTGTTCTTACCTACTTTGAAAAGAAAAAAGAAAAAATATGCTCCATATTTTTAGGTACTTCATTAATATTTTATGCAAAAAATTTTTTGTTACGAGTATAATTAATAACATATGTAATTTTTATTAATGTTCATATACGGGGTAATTCATTTATGTAAATTATTAATACATATAAATCAAAATGATGGAAATTATTAATAGTACGAATATTAGTGAAAAATGTATTATAAAATAAATATGCAAAGAAAATTTTCAAACCCCACCCCCCTTTCCAAAATTCCGGGTACGGGCCTGATTCTTATTGCATTAATATTATCTCGAGGGTGATATATCTGCATAATAAAGATGTACGGATGATAGGTAGTTACCATTCATAGTTTAGAAGATGAAAAAAAAAAACATGTAGTATGTGTGCATAAATACTTTGAAAATAATAATTACTTTCCAATTATTGTGTTCCATTAATTCATGCAACACTTTACGTCGCTGACAATATACTATAGTTAACCTAAAATGTGTTTCGGAATTTTTCGACTGCTATAAAAAGGACGTTTCATTTTTCGCATTTCTACAAAATCTTTAAATATATATTATTCGTTAGAATTTTTTTGGGATCAAAAAGTTATCGAGACCCCAATGCAATATGTTTTCTGAGCATAGTGCTGCCATCTTTTGATAATTTGTAACACTAGCACACTAGGACTTGCGTTCACGGTTTAACAGATGACGCTGCACTTTCATATATGCAATGGTTAACAGTCCGGATTAATCTGTTAAGCGTTTAAAGGCAGTTCATTTATTTCTCACTTCTATACCCTCAACCGCCTTTCTATTTATGCTCGGTATTTCGATACTTTAACATTAAATATTTGTTGCAAGAATTTTCTTGATTTCGTAGCATATCACTGGGAAAGAATTGGCACGTTTCTTCAGGATTGGTATTGACTGTACATGTACGGTCAAGTGCATACATACACACACACACACACACACACACACACATATATATATATATATATATATATATTGGAGCTCCCCATCAATCAGTGATTATACACAGAAATACTTTCATTTATTTGCATTGTGTAGCGGATGATTTTAGTTTAGCCGTCAACGTAGCTTGTAATGTTACAGATTTACATATTTTGGGTATTTTGGTAAAATTTCGAAAATGGATAATGAAAGTAGAAAATATCAACTGTGAAGTTCATGTATTGCACAAGGTAGGCTGAAAGTTAAGAAGCAGTTTCTACATTTCCCGAACCGTAAGCAAACGGCAATTGAAACCTTTGAAGAACTGAAAACCGTTCACTGCCGTACATTGGCGCACTCAAGGGGGGTGCCACGGGGCCATTGCTCCCCCCAAAAAATCTTTGAAATCTTAATTTCGTTTTGTAATGTTTTGTTTTACTTTTTTTTTTTTTAAAAAAAACATACACATTTACTTTTTGCTTATATTACAAATATAATGTTACGTTTCTATTGTTATTACTACTTTTTTTTTAAATAAAATTCGTCAGTTTTGTAATTTAAAAAAAAATAATATTCGTTAATTTTATATATATATTTTTTTTAATTTTAATTTACAGACCACGGAAATAGATAGGTACTTAGTCGAGGTACCGAGTTACCACACCCTTACTCATCTTCTAAATTCTAGCCCCGACCAAAAAAAATTCCTGAGTGCGCCTTTGCTGCCGTACATCTTTTACTATAGCTCTTTAATTATTATCTGCAAATTCAGCAGCAGATTTCGGATTTTCCGCTGCATTACGGAGTCTAAATATAGTACCGTTTTATCGCTCAGTAAAGAATTACAAGCTGAAAATCAAGATCTTCCAATGAAACCAGCAGTCGATGTTGCAAATGAATTCAAACATATGCAATGAGATGCGGACAACAAATTTCATGTAATGTTTTAAAATCAAGCTAGCGCGATGTTACTACGATATAAAAATACTACAATCGAAAAAATAGGTGTAACATAAAAAAGGGAGTGGTAAAAACGTTTTTTAAAATGGCATTTTATACTCTCCTTTTATTGGCGCATATCTAGGTCACCTTCAAAATCATTTTATTAATCATAAATCATTTTTTAAGAATTTTAGTATTTTGTTTTTAAAATGTAGCCCCCTTTTTTGAAGAAAATAAAGTTCGATTTTAGTAATTTTTGTAAGAAAAACTAAATTATTGTACAGAAGTAGGGCTGCTTTCGGAAATCAAAACTCCGGGAAACCAAGATGGGTCTTCAAAATGTACTTGCTGCATCGAAGACTAGTGAAATGTAATTTTTTAAATTTTATTTAACGTACGCAAATAGTGTGACAGTTACTGCAGGTGATTAATATCAATATTAAATTATGAATAATGACGGCTTTAGCAACTGTAACAGCGGAACAGACATTTTCTGCATTGAAAAGATTGAAGTGTTATAACTTTGTAATAGAGTGGGAACACGTTAACAGACTTAGGCCATTAAACATACATAATGAAGTAATACTGAAAACGTAATTATAAGCGAATTTTTCAATAAACGACGAAAATCAAATTAAAATTCTTCGATGAAGACGTGAAATTTATATAACTTTTTCGCAATAAATGAGTATTTCCCTTAAGAAATAAACACGCGCATAAACTACGTTTAAGTAAGAAAAAATTTAAAATCTATGGTGTGTGATGCGGTAAAATAATTGCGAAGTAATACTTCAATTTAAAAAAGTTATAAATCTTATAAAGTTAAAAAAATCTGATTTCAAAAAGCAAGTGTCCAATCATTCCCCCTAGAAATCAATAAGAAATGCAATCGGATGTAATTAAGTTGTAATTGCGGAAAAATAAAATCTAACGTAATAAATTGTCATGATCTCCTTCCCCTTATTTAGTAAAAAAAAAATCGGGTGTCACATCATTACTCCATCTGAAACCTTTTACGTATATCAAAGAAACAACGCTGCTCCCTCATGACGTATGCAATCGCAATAGGTATAATGTTACCTTGGTTTGAAAATTCAATTGCATCTTACTAATCGTTTAAGATAATAAAAATGTATGAATTGATTTTGTGCAAAATATATAATGTATGATTCTTTTTTTTTTTTTTTTACTGTGATGCTTATACAACATATTATTGTTTTAAAATAATGCTAGCGACATGTACACCCACGTCATTTTTGAACCTTCCAGATAATATTAAAAATCATAATGTAAAGCCGTATTTATACTAAAATAAACTTATTTCATATAATTAAAGTGTACCGAGCACGCTTACTACTGCCTGTGTAAATGATTGCGAATTAAAAAAGGCGAATAATCGTACTTCGGTTGGTGGCATGTATTCATTTTTGTGTTCTCAGTGTGGTTTACAAGCTTCAAACGAAGAGGTAGAGAAATTTGTATTTTACGATATTATTTCACACTAAGTGTAAAGCAATGAAAACATGCGAGGAAGTAAATCAGGATAATGGCGTAAATAAACTAAGTTTTATCAGTTTTTTGAATCTACGATAAAGTCTGGAATGGCCACTTGAGGAATGTCTGAGACAGGAAAATTGTGAAGGAGTGGACCATATTGAGCCAAGCTGAGCGAGCTAGCTAGTCCGCTGCATCGTTGCCTTCGATACCAGAGCGACCAGGAACCCATAAAAAAGTCAATAAAGATAGAACGTGTTGAATGATAGTTGGAAATAGAAGCATAAATAGAAAGAATAATAGCACATTAGCGGAGTGTGAAGGAGGCGAAGGGATAGCTTTTAGGATGGATTTGGAGTTGGAAATAATGAGGAATTTGCCGATCCTCTTGTAGAGGAAATAAAGAAGACAGTGCGGAAAATAAGATTGCCTCAGCTGAAAAGATCAAGCAGAAAGTAGGGAGTTTGGAAGATTCCGCGTGAGTAAGTGAAACGATTTTATTAGCTTGACATACGCGAATGATCTTCATTAATTATTTTAAAAATGTTTTTTTTATATTTTTTTTTGTAAAATAAATTTATGCTACCTTTTTTTTTTTTTTTTTTTGAAGGCTTTGGATTTACTAACTAAACTATTTAAAGCAATAACTATGGTTTTTTTCATGACCTTCGTTTTATAACAAAAAAAAATGAAACATATTATTAAAGGAAAATCATAACCACATTAAGAAATCTTGGTGTAAAACTTTTCTAAACTGCCGACCCAATTTCGCTGATTCACTGTACTACCGTTTCTGTACCACTTTTTGTTTATCACAGATTTTTCTGAACGGTTTATTTCGTTTAGAGTGCTTATATCAACTGAATAGGCTAGTTTTTGTCTAATTTTGTAATTTTGAAAGTTACGGATGAACATTATGTCAACAAAATTTATTTCGCTAAGATGAAATAGCGCTCTAGCATAGTAAGTGTCGCAGAATTTTTTTTTTTTTTTTTTGTCAGCTACGAATGACAAGAAGGAAGAACGCAGGACAAAAGGAAACTGAGGACACTAAGAAAGTTATTCGGGGAAGATGGAGACAGCCAGAACTAATATGGAGAGATAGCAAAGGAGTCAAAAAAGATCGGTAGTAGAACCTGTGAAATTAGCAGTCCGAAGGGAAATAAATGTGTAGACGAAAAAATATAAGGGATACCTTAAAGGAAAGGAAAGCACTCATGTCTTGTTAGCCGTTATACCTGATTATAATATATTATATCTATTTAAACTAAATGGTCGCAGCAATATTGTAGCAGTATTGTAAAAATACTATATGAAATATTTATTGTCATTCTCCTTTAACCTGGTTAATCTCTGCTGCTCGAGATTACTATGACAGATTTCTTTTTTTTTTCGATTTGCTTTCGCCATGTATATTATATATATATATATATATATATATATATGTGTGTGTGGGTGTGTGCACGTGTGTGTGTGTGTGTGTGTGTGTTTGTACACGCATGTATCTATATATATTATTTATTTATTTATATACGTATATTTGTTAAGAATTGATCAAATGGTAAAAATAAACAACTTATTTGTAGGCTTTTACCATAGCATAGGTGTTTCCGTCTTCCAGTGCGGCAGCTCTTTCGGCTTCGTATTGACGTTTCTGAATTTGCAGTTTTTCCCTGTGCGTGTCCGATCTGGAAGCGTAATTGACTAAAGCGAATTCTAGTAATGCGCCGAAGACGAACGTCAAACAAACGCCAGTCCATACGTCGATAGCTTTCGTATAGGACACAGGTGGTAACGATGCGTTAATTCCGGAAGTTTGAGTAGCCATGGTTAGCAGTGTTGTGACACCTAGAGATACTCTGGCTGGAACGGCACTCTGGTCTAACCAGAACGATACCCAAGAAACGATTACCAGCATACAACAGGGAATGTAGATTTGTATCAGGTAGTAACTGAATTCTCGTTTGAACAACAAGTCTACTTTTAAACAGCTGTATTCGCCTGAAATCGCAAAGAAAAATCAATTAAATTAGCTTCTTTTTATCGCTTTTTTTCTTTCTTTCTTTCTTTCTTTCTTTTTTTTTTCATTCTTCTTTCTCGTTCGTATTTTTATTAAAAATTTTCACTTGGAGTGCAATTTCTTTCTAGAGCTAAAATTTTTGAAATGCGAAAATTCTACAATAACAATTATGAAAATGATTCATCTCGTTAATTTTTAACGCCGGTTTCGAATATTCAGTTAAAGACGTTGCTGATGTTTCATTCAAAAATGATTTCGAAAACTGCAGTACAGGCTGCACACATCTGTACTACCTACAAGTACATTACGCTGAACGATATTGCCTAATTTAAAAATGGCTGGCGACGCGTTACACGATTGCCACCCTTTTCGAGTATTGTAATTTGGCCTGTCATTCATTAAAAATATGAATAATTGTTATAAGAGAGTTGACTGAAAGCAGTGGCGAAAAATCACGTTGGTACGGTAGCGGTCATCAGCACATATTTTTTCATTGTGACTGCAAGGGCGTCGGCAGCCGATGAGCCGGGAGGGGCAAGATGAAAATTTATTAAGTTTTAAAGGCCTATTAATTTTATTAAACAAGAATAAAATCTTAATTAAAACACATCATTTTCTTCGTGGGTTTCTGGCAAATTGTTCTATACTACTTTATTATAAAAGTCTTCGAAATTGTCCATTCATGGCCAACTGATTAAAAAGTTTCGAGGCTCCAGGGGGGAGGGCATACAATTTCATGTTTACCGTTTTCTGAAAAGTTGCATTTAATAATTATTTACGGCGCGGTAAAAATAATAATTAGTAGTTACCGATATTTTCTAAACTTCGTTTATTCTGAGATGTTTTTTTTTTTTTTTTTGGATTTTTTTGATTTTTTTTTGTGTTTCTATTTTAACGGGTAAAATTTAATACAGTCAAAAGTGCAATGTGCGCAGCTAAACACGAAGGTACTTAGCATGTTATCATTAAATCGCGATCACCGCTAGATTCTGACCGTGAATTTTGTTACCGCGCGCATTTAACTCTACCGAGATGATTTCGACGACGTACACATAATAAAACAACAAACGATTCACCGATCAGTTTGAAGTCTAATCTCGCTTTCTGATTTGCGTACCACGGTGGCGACGAGAACTGGAACTTGGAACTGTACATAAGAATGTGTATAGGGGATCAGCGAAACTGATACAGCGAAGTACCGATTATCCGAAATAATCGGCGATTGACAATTTCGGAAAAACGATTTTTTCGGATAATCGATAATCGTTATAGAAGCATTACACATGTATTTATAGAAACATTATACGTATATTTAACATATAAAAGAAAAACATTGAAAATTACGAAATTTAATGAACTACAGTAATGTAATATGTTGTAATGAAAAATAAAAACTCGAATGTCGTATCATGTAGACCTATGGTACGTATATGTAATTACGTACGTACACATATTAAAAATCTTAAATACCTTAAATATGTATTAAAAATAATTAAAATACGTTAAAACATCCATTTCGGATAATCGGTACTTCACTGTATTTATATATTAATGGCTGTGACATTATCGCGACGGGTATTGTAAAAGTAAATCACTGAAATCTGTAACGTTTTCGTGTCACGCTTATGAAATACATTTTTTTTCAAAGAATGACATAGTCAATTAAAATCGATTGTACTGGTATAGAAGACCAGCATCTAGATTGAAGAATCTAGAGTTCGTATATACTATATATATTTTAAAGATCACGTTATTCTCATGCTGCCGGTAATTGGAAAATTTTGTAGCGTTTTTGTGCGTTATTTAGAAATAATCCTGTTATAGGCTACGAAAGTTGGTAGGAAGTATTAATTGAATAAGAAAGTTTGCAAAAGTAAAGCTCTTCGCACAATTAGTTTAAAAATGTTACTAAACGAAAAAAAAAAAAAAATAACGTAATTAATTAAAACCGGATATTATCATCTTGGAGTCTAAGAGGTGTCCTTGTGATAATATCAACTCACAGAGACATACATATATATGTATATATATATTGTTTTAAAATAATTATGACGTGTTAATATCGATTTTGTTTTTACACGTGTAGCGGAGCATTATCACTGAGTTGCTGGCTAATTAAAGATGAAAGTAGAATTAAGATATTTAATAGGTACGATTTTTATGCAGCGCTAATGGAATCTGCGATTCACATAGGGAGCGAATCGCCGATAAATTGTATCATTTAATATATATTCTAAAAGTAAACTTGCACGAAATCGTCAATGACACAGACCTGTGTTGGTTTTGCTGTTGCAGTAGTCGGTACGATATTTTTCTAACGTAAATCGCGGCAAGTGAAGATTCTTCACTACTTGCACCGGATCACCTTCTTTCCATAGAAATACCAGATCGGCCGTCGTCCAGCCATCTTAAAGAAAAATTTAAACATTACACCATTGTCTATAATTAGCGTTATATGTTATCGTGTAGAAATTATTAATATTGGGCTCGTTTAAAAAGTCATAATAAACATTGACTTCATTTAAGTTTTATGTGTCACTTGGAAAAAAGAACTCTTTACTTGATGAATAAAATTGATTCTCATTAGTGATTTATCGTTACGTTCAAACATCGTCCATTCGCTAATAATGCACGGCCTATCAATATTACGCAGGCCCAACCGTAAAACACATTCATGATTTGTGATTTTTTATAAGAGGAAATTTTAATAAATTTCTGATCCATTGATAAAGCTTAATAGCTGATAGTAAGTTGGCGGAACTTTGACTTTTTTGCAGCAATTTGTCCTCCGGCATGTGCGTCGCAACTTGCGTAGTTTCATTTGATGAAATTAAATAAACAGTGAGAACTTCAACGAAAGAGCTGCTAGCTTCCAAATTTTGGAAAAAAACTATTAATGACTTTATAAATAGCGAATATTAATCGTTGAGGACGATTTTTCATTTATTTTCAAATCGACTAACTCTTTGAATTTCACGACGTTTGCCCGAAAATGCGGGTCCACTTTTTCTGACACGAGTCCGATTTCAAAAACGACAGATAAAGAATTTTTTCAAAAGTCTATCGAACGTAATTGCCATTTTAATTAACTGGCCAGACCTCGAATTCGTTATTAAATCCGTACGAATATTAAAAGTTCTACACGCTAATAATTTGGTCCGTTGAAATTACGAGTATTTATTTTGCAGTAATTTTAGCTATTCTGCCGGGAGATCTTTTCAGAGTATTTTTCATGATTTATTTAATGATGAGAAAAACGTGCGTTTTAAAAGCTTCCTTAAACTTCAGCAGCGAGAGTAAATTTTAGAAGAATTCGGCCCCCTTACGAATCTGAGTTATGCTTTGGTAATAATTGTGCTCGACAGTTACCCCTACTAAGTGTGTCCCTATTACACTGCGGCATTTAATGTACTTTTTTATTTTCGCCGGGGCTTCTTTAAGTATTCCTTTTGATATTTCACGTAGTTTATGGTTAATATTATTATTGTTTATTTATTTATTTGTTTTTTATAAAACTACAAACAATGACAGTAAACTACGTAGAGTGGCTTTGTATTGGGAAATCGCGTATGAGGTATACTCTTCGGGTTCGCCTAATTCCGAGTCTTGTCGTAAAAAATTGTATCAAATGCTTCATCAGTGCGTATAGTGTCTATTAAACAGAGTCGACCTCTTACAATGATTTCCATTTCATTTCCGAATAATTTTGATGTTATTATTTAATTTCTCTTCAGCAAAAAGCTCCGGTTTCTAGATTTAATATAATCTCAACGTTATAACTTTGTTCTTTGTAACGATTATAAAAATATAAACCGTATCAGAAAGTCGGAACTGCCTTAGAGCTAATAGTAATTGTGTTACCTTTCTTTAGGCAAACCATTCGGCGAAATGGTAATCAGGCGCAGTAATCAAAGCGCATAATCACTTCAATGGCGATAGCGATTGCGGAAACACGGGGGGCTTCTTGGAGTTCTAGATCGAAAAAGTGTGACATAATGACAGTATAGCCTGCTGATGGAAATCTTCTTAATAAAATTAAATAAAGAGAATAAGTAACAAACATTTAAAGCGAGTATAGAGATGATGCTTGAAACGCCTTCGGCAGTTTCTCATCTCCGGCTGGAAGAGGGAAGAAAGGGAGCGAAATACTACTAAAAGTGGATCTGCGCTGTTTGAATCTGAACGAAGTTCAGCTTATCAGGTTAATCTAAAGCTCGCAAGGATAGTGTGGTATTTTTACAATTTTCATGATTAATTCTGCTCTAGAATTTCTGTATACAAATGCGAATCTATTTCTCTAAAGTACATGATAAAACACAGGCGGATTATGATGCTATTTGAATTGCTTCGGGGCATTACCTCATGTTACTTTTTCGATTACCGCTGAAGTTTTATTATTAGCACGTGGCGTTCGGGTTTAATCAGTTGAGAAGAATTTTCGGAATTCTAGCGAGAATATTAAATAAAAATGTATTCTGCAACTTGTACACAATGGTATAAGGAAAAAATTAGTGCCGCTAAATTTTGCAATTTATTATTAACGTGTTCGAACACATTTTTACAGCCGGTGCGAATAAATGCGTGTAGATCTTTTCCATTTGTGCACTTTTATCGACCGTCATTCTAGTCATAACGCTGAGAACGCGTACAAATTCTCCGATAACGAATCGTGATGGTGTCACGTTATGCAGGTATAGTTTACCTAAAGTCCTATTTACAATTTCGGACCTGTTTATTTTCCGCCACCACTAGCATATAATGTCTATATCTATTAGTTTGAAAGTGCGCACGTTGAATTCTTCGATTGTCTCTGGCCATACCACCGAATTACATTTATTATTGGTATAAAATGTTTGCCCTTAGAAAAAGAATAAATGAAATCCGCTTAATGATAGTAAGACAGCAGACGATATCTACAATGAGTGGTACCAAAATACCATAGCAAACATTGCCGATCGTGCATTGTTAGGCGATGATAACAATCCAATTATTTCTAATAACAAAGACTGCTGCGCGAACTTACAATAGTCAAAACAAATCAGATGACAATAATCCTAGATAAAATTTGGTCGCGTCTTTCTTTTCAAAACGATAAAAGATACGCAACAAAAAAATTCTTCCTCTACTTGGTAGATACTTAAGTAGGCACCGGTAGAAAGGGAGGCGGCGAAATATCTATCCGCTTTCTAAGGAACTTGTCCAAAAAAAAAGATAAATATATTCGCACGGAATACCGAATTAGCCGCAGATATATTATCATAGATAAAAATGCGAAACAACAGAACCGCGACGACCCCTTTACGAAATTACGGTACACGGAATAGCGAATAGTAAAGTTTATGAATATCGGAAAAATAAATATTTCATTTGATGTATTACGGCGCGGAGCGGTTCCAAGTTAGGAAGTCGAACTTAAAAGACCAGCGGCGGATCCAAAGAAACATTTCGGCCAGGGAAATTATATAATTACGTAATATTTTATAAGACGGTAGATTTGAGAAATACTTAGTGTTTTATGAAGAAAATCAAACAGCGACTATCTCTTTAAACATTTAAAAATGTTTTAAAAATACACAACTATTATAGTTTCATTTAAATTTTGTTCTATTTCAGGTAACAGATAAAACGAAATTATGAAATTATACCTAAAAAAAATTGTAGTTTAAAATTTGAATAGGAAATTACTAGAAAGAATAGAACGATAGTATTTTTATTATTATTCTCTGTACTAATTTTTTATTGAACTATTTTTATTTACATTGCAAAATAAAAACTAAATAAGAAAGGCAAAAGATCGACGACAGTTGCTTTTAAAATATAATAATAACATTAATAGTTTTACTAGAAAATAGTATTAAATATTAGTTATAATTAAATCCATTTTTATTCTTCTTGAGCAGTTTCGCTATCGAAGGTTAGCGTTTACATCTTTCACCACTTTGATCCATGTTTTCCGGTCTCGTGCCAGATTAACAGCTATCCATTTTTGGATGTTGGAAATCCATGACGTCCTTCTGTAGCCAACACCACGAACACCTTCTACTGCACACCCTTCAGTATTGTTTGTAGTAACTTTCGGCCCCCGCATCAGGTGACCCGGATAATTAATTTTCCTTAATTTTATTAATCTGATTAGTTCACGGTCCTTATCCATCCGTTTCGTAACTTCTTTATTTGTAATTTTTGCTGCCCACGGTATTGCAAGTAATTGTCTATACAGCCGTGTCTCGAATGCTTCTAATCGTTTTATTTGTTCTGCCTTTAATGCCCAGGTTTCTAACTTCATAGTATAAACTAAGTTTCTCTGTTATAACAGATTTTTTCATCGAGCTTTTGGTTCCATTGGAGGGCGTCTCCTATCCCGCCCCACCGTAGATGTTAACGTCAATGGCGGATCCACAGAGAGGAAAATATGAAACATCCCCGCCGCCAAAAAACCAAAGCCTCTATAAAAAAATCTGTTATAATAGAGAAATTTAATTTATGCTATAAACGATTTTTTACCTACGGATTTAATTATAACTAATATTTAATACTATTTTCTAGTAAAACTATTAATGTTATTATTATATTTTAAACGCAACTGTCGTTGATCTCTTGCCGTTTTTATTTGTTTTTAATTTTTATTTTATAATCTTAATTAAAAATAGTTCAATGAGAAATATATATATTTAAACTTTCTCACGAACAAATAATTCGGATCGGATTACTAACAAAAATAAAAAAGAACTAGTAAAGTCTAATAAAAATACTATCTTCCTTACTATTTCTAAACTGCCATATTTAGGGTAAAGGTAAAACAAAAGTTAAATTAAAAATTGTAATAATTATGTATTTTTAAAACATTTTTAAATTTCTATAGAGGTGTCGCTATTTGATTTTCTTTGTGAAACAAGGGGGTATTTCTCAAATATACTGCCTACTGTAGAAGATTTTACGTAATTATATAATCCCCCCCCCCCCAATGCCCTTCTGGATCCGTCCCCGGGTAACGTAGAGAACATAGAAGGCCACAGAATACCGTTCTACCTGAACAATACCAACGTAGAACTTCATACGTATCGAATAAAGTCGGAACGTGCATTTCGAACTGTCATTCAACATTTGCACTAAAAAAAAATAGTTCAATCCTAAATCCTACTTACTAATAATGTTGACCACGAGAGGTACAAAATGTGATTAATATCAGGCGCTAGATTTTTCTTTTGCATACTTGAAGCCCAAACACATCAATAAAAACAGATTTTTAAATTACGAATAATAAAAATAAAAATACCTAACGAAAAAAAAATCCCGACGCTAAAATCTACGGATTTTCAGCAATACACGCATACCCAAACCATAAATAGAAACATAGAAGCATAAACTTACGTAAAGTAGGACACCAGCCCTTTATACATATTGCTTCCACAATGAAGTGTATTACACCGAAGTAATATATCGGAACAACAGTGCTGCCAACCACAAATGAATAGAAACAGAAGATGATTTCGAAGTAATACAAAATTAAAGATTCGCTTAGAGAAACGGCGAATCAGCGGTCGCAACTAATTAACACCGTCATCTAGTCTTTGTTTTAGTCGGTAAAACTGTGAATGACAACATATAGAACAACACCAATGATGGGCTAACATTACGATTACAAGAGCTTGTATATAGGTATCGCTGTTATATTAGAAACAAATTTCAGTGGCAAAAGTTATTTTGTAGAATAGTGTGATTCCTTTATATATTACGCCGATCATATCAGCGGTCGTGCTCAGGGGGTCAGTAATAATCGTGAAACATTTGCAAAACAAACTTTAAAGTACACAGCGGTAATTGTAAATCACCGCGTATCTGCCTATTGTCCACTAGATAGCGGATCAACAAAAAATATATGAGTGTGAGAAAATCTTTCGCGGTTCTGTGAAGGTGACTCTGTACAGACACCGCTCGAGGATCTCACTTGATCACTGTCAAAGGCAGGAAGCTAATGAGAATGCGCTATCAGTTTTACTTCACTGGAAATCCGACATATTGGTCAGCGGATAATAATACAGTAGTAGATGATGATGTAATTACCTAATTGATTTTTTCGTTACTAAGGGGGAATCAGTCCCAATTAACCTATGTGGAGGAGATGAAGAATTATGATAAAATTTATCTTCCGATCGTATCTTAACTACTTTCAAACGGTACAGCAACATGTAAAATAAAAGGGAACTACATGTCACAAACAAGCATACAGATGAGGAAAAGTTTAGAGATGACTGAATTAGAAAAACTAGTCTTACATACGGGACTGCAGACGAGAACATACAAACTAACTTAATTAAAGTCATACGAAAAACAGCAAAAGTAGTGATATGATCGTAACTCACGAAAATTTCCATCATCTCGAGGTTTTATCTAATTCGGGAGAGCAGAACTGGAAGATCGTGGCACTTATCACTTAGCCCAAAAGATAAAAGAAAATTTAATGACAGCAGACAATTAAACCGGATAATTAAAGTAAAAGTGAAAAGAAAAATCTTATAGAAACTGAAATTTTTGTTTGTAGAATTGTGTATGGCAACGCCGATTCATAGGGGAGACTTCTTGTCTGTATTCCATTACTCAGCGATGGAACCAGAGGAGATGCCGCTGACACAAGATGAAGAAAATGCCAAATTCTTCACGAGAATCTGAATTTAGCCACACGTACAGACCATCGCACGCTGGTCAATTAAGCGGATTAAACGTGTAACGGAACGAGATGTGAAAACACGAATGCGAAAAGAGCATCAGCTATTGATGAAAAATCACATTCAGTGTACATTAAAGTAACTTTCAAGGAAAGCGATTATGTGTATTTAAGATACGATAATTTAGAGATACACGCGAAGATTAGGATATTATATTCAAAACAGGCCAGTGTGGGGCAGCGAGATAAGACGACCTTTTTTATACTTCCTGTATACCCCAAATATTCCGAGACCTTTACGGCCATGTTTGCCGATTAATATTGCCTAACGGCCGAAGCAACGAAAAACCTACAAGATACACTAAACGGAGCCACCAAATGAACGATGTGAAAAATAAAATAAAATTTTTATTCTTGTAATGTAATGAAAGTGTTAATATTTTACAATAAATGTATGTTTTTTCCTACCCCCATATCGTCTAGTAGTTCTAACCGTTCCGTTCAATTTGTCCGTTCAACAGTCATATATTTTTTGAAAATAATATAAACAGTGAAGATTAAAAAAATACATTGTGACCATTTTAATATAATTTTTTTCTAATTTTTTTTTATTTAAAAAATTTACAATACTTATTTACTTACGAGAAGAAAAAAAACAACTCGCAATTTCTAACAATTAATGAATTATAATTTTAAAAAAAAGGGAATTTTTTTCGAATAACTGTGTAAGGAAGAAGTCATTACATAATAATACATTTAGTTGCATTTTTAGGACTCCTCGTACACATGTAATGTGTACAAGGAATCCTAATAGGATGGTTTAGAAACGACAAAAATATTCAATTACGAGTAAAATATGCAATAGTTCACGAACCAGGGATGAATTCAGTGGGAGTTTCGGGCGGGGCACTGCCCCCCCCCAGAACTTAATACAAGCTGTTTAAGAATGTGGCAATTTCATAGGAAATAAAATTCTTTTTATTGGCTTTGTTTACAGTTGTGCCAAAAGTTGCTGCTAAAACTTTTTGGAGTGGCTCAATTAGTGGTATATTTTTAAATTTCAACTTTACGAGATTTATTTTTGACGAAAAAATGAAACTTCATAAAATAACAATAAAAAAAAAAAAATGATCTTTTAAAATTTCACTTTGACGTTTGTTAGTTATTCTATGAAAAAAAACTGATATGCTTTTATTGCAAATGTGTCAAAGATGTAAAATACTAACGAGCCGAAAAAAATATTAGCGACAGTCAGTATTTTTTATCAGCATAACGGGAACTCTCACGGTTCACGTCGATCCATTTATCCATTAATACGCAATAAATTGTATTAAAACGTTTCTCTTTTCGGTTTTCATTTATTCTCTTTGAATTAAAGTGAATCGTTGTCTTCTCGTGTTCGCGTTATTTCAAATCAGGTAGTATTAACATAGTGATAAGAACATCGCATTACGATGAACCGCCCGCCGCCCGCAAACGGGAAGCCGGCCGGCAAGCCGAAAGCGCCGTCTAAACCCGACGTGAACAACAGCGCAACCGGTAGTAAGTCCTCACCACACACAACAGGTAAGTCGCACACACACACACAGAATACACCAACACACGACACCAGCCTTATCAGCAACTCCGATAAGAACCAGCCTAACGTTTTTTTTTTTTTTTTTTTTTTTTTTTATATATACAAATTACAACTGGCCAGAAGGCCATCCAGCAATTGGACTGTAACGCGAAAATAACTTGTTAGGGGTTAGCATCTAGCGATGGACCCCACTGAAATTTTAGTAACATAAAACTAGGCCAGATCAAACGGTCGACTACGTTTTAACCTTCGAACATCAAGACTATTATCAAGAAGATTGATCGCCAAAACGTTTGTGTGAGACTCCAAGCGGCCTATGTATCGCTTAGCAGCTCGCTTGATCTCGTCTTTCACATATGGGATATTTAAGTCTTGATGTAGAGTGTGGTTAGATACGTACCAGGGCGGTGAGACTATCAGCCTTATAGCCTTGTTCTGGAACCGTTGTATCTTGTTTATGTGTGTATCCTTTGCACAACCCCACAACATTAAACCGTATGTCCAAACGGGCTTTATAATTATTTTGTACACTAAGAATTTATTTTCCAATGATAAACTAGAGTACCTGCCAAGAAGCCAATTTAATTCTTGCAATCTTATATCTAGATGTTTTCTTTTTTGTGTAATATGCTTTTGCCATGTTAATTTGCGGTCCAAATGAATGCCTAAGTATTTTACATCTTTATCCTGGTTGATAACCACCCCATTTATTTCTAACGGCTGATACGTAAAATTTCGCAACGTGAAATCTACTTGCGTACATTTACTTTCGTTTACTCTAATACGCCAACGACTCAGCCAGTTTTCCACTTCCGATAAAGTTTTTTTCAATTTATTCGAAGTTTCACTATTGTCTTTACCGGTAGCTAATAGTGCTGTATCGTCTGCAAACGTAGCCGTTATCACGCTATTATCAACTGGAAAATCGGCAGAGTAGATTAAGTAAAGCACCGGGCCCAAGACACTTCCTTGTGGCACGCCAGTAGATACAGGATAGATTTCAGAATATTGATTTAGAATTTTAACCTGGCATGTGCGATCTTCAAGGTAGGATTTTAAAAGAAGGTACAAAGGATGCGGCACTATTTTTTTAAGTTTATAAAGCAGACCATGATGCCATACCTTATCAAAGGCTTGTTTGACATCTAGGAACACACCCGTGCATATTTGCTTAGTTTCAAGACTTTCTTGAATAGTATGCACAATTCGGTGTACCTGTTCAATGGTCGAATGTCTTTTTCTGAATCCAAATTGATGTTCAGGAACAATATGTTCCGCATTTAAAATAGGATTCAACCGCTTTAAAATTATTTTTTTTCAAGGAGTTTTGAAAGGATCGGGAGCACAGCCTAACGTACAGATGATTTATCTTCCGCGATCAACTCGCGCTGCCAACCGTCCACTGCTCTTAATGTAGACAGCCCAGCGGCGACCGCGTTAAACGACAAAACCCAAAACAACGTCTCCGATACAACTCTTCCGACTGCGCCAAGTGTACCAGTATCTTTCTCTGAAAAATTAAAAACCGCAAAGAAAATAACCCCGCTAACCGATTTCAATTACCCAACAGAGGAACAGGGTATAATATTCCCATACATTCCGACGAGCACCAATCGTGATTACTTCTTAGCATTAAAAGATCTAGTTGGCGGACCAGCTAACATAATAGCAGGCTCGAGAATTAGTAGAGATCGAGTTGCAATATTTTTAAAATCGAAATCCAACGTTGAAATGCTGTTTGAACATGGAGGAAGAATTAAAATAAGCTCACAAGTAATCACTGCACGACGTTTAAAAACCCCATCTAACAAACTAATTATGTCAAACGTCTCTCCCACTATCCCGAACCAGCTTATACTTTCACATCTTGCCTCAGTTTTTTCACTGAAATTAATCACTCCTATAGCCATCCTTCGAGTCAACCCAAACGACGCTGAATTCGGACATATTGTCAGCTGGCGCAGACAAGTCTACATCGAGCAGGTTAATTGTTCCAACATTCCTGACTCCTTTATACTAACCCACAATGAACATGAACACCGAATATTCCTCCACTTAGACGACCACTCATGCCGCAGCTGCATAAATAAAAAAGGGAAAACTAATCAACCAATTACATCGCCTACCCCCCTCCTCCCACAGCATATAGACATTGACAGAGCAATGGAAGCCGACCAAGTAATTCCAAATGCGAAACGCCCCCATCCAACAACACCAGATTCTCTGCCCGGCGACCCTATATTATCTGCAACATCACAACCTGCACATCACAACCTGCAATAAAGAAAATTAATATCCCGTTACCTGGAAGATGACAACAACCAAACAGTACAACTAGAACAAATAAATAGCCCACCAATCCAATCAGAGTTCAAAAATATTTCGAAACCACAGCCAGAAGGGAAGAACGTTTTACAGCAACAGGCCCAACAGAAAACCGAATTCAAAATACCACCAGACATGCAGCACATCACTGAGCCGGTTAAGCAGAAGTCAAAACAGAAAAAAGTCACTAACATCGACGAAGCAGTTGAGAAAATCAAACCGATGTTTGACAATGACCAATCTAACTTCATCATCAACCTTGACGATTTCAAAATATTCTTGAGTAACATTGCTTCCAAACCTGACTACATAACCTATGCACACAATTTCACACAGGATAAAGATGGACTGTTTCACCTAATTGCAGCCGCCAAACCATCTCTGAAGAGCACAAGTTTAAAAAATAGATGTACTCGCATACTGAAAAGTCTGAGCAGCCTATCCACAGATGGTAATACGTCAGAGGAAAGCTCTACCCACTAACACACGAATACTATGACAAACTTGACATCAAACATCGACTAGCAACACTCACAGACTTCACAAGACAACACAGAAACACCCAACATGGCGAGTAATAATATAATTATGCAGTGGAACTGCAGAGGTTTTATTAATCATCAAGCCGAACTAGAACACCTATTAGCCGCATATTCTCCATTAGTAGCCTGCTTGGAGGAGACGCATTTACAGCCTAGAGACAAGCCAAGAATAAAACACTATAGTCTATTCCGATGCGATAATATCGGAGGCAACCGAGTAAACGGAGGAGTAGCAACTCTAGTGCACACGTCGATCACGGCTGTATCGGTCAGAATGAATACACCCCTTCAGATGGTAGCGATATCTGTTCTCTTACACAATCTATCGAGGTCCACACTAACGATCTGCAACTGCTACTTTCCCCCCAACCATATGGTACACTCGGCAGACCTTCAAAATGCCATATCTCAACTAGTAAGCCCAATGGTCATACTTGGAGACTTTAACGCTCACTCCCCACTATGGGGAGCGACGTCCACCAACAGACATGGATCAATTATTACAAACATACTAACGGAGCACGATTTGTGCATTCTCCCCCCCACTTAACCATACACATTTTAACCTCTCCCATAACATTTTCTCAACAATAGACTTGGCATTAGTATCCCCATTACTGCTCCCGAAACTTAAATCATCTGTCCATGACGACCTTTGCTCCAGCGATCATTTCCCTGTATTTCTGCATTTCACAGGATATCATCCATCACCACCAATCCCAAGATCCCCAAGATTCTCATTTCACAAGGCAGACTGGACGGCATACACAGCCGGAATTAAAATCCCAGCTCCTAGTGAGTCCCTATCAGACAATTTAAAGATATTTCTTAATACTATACTAGATGCTGCCTACTTATCGATACCCACCTCCCACAATTTTCGAGCTAAGAAAGTACCATGGTGGAGCAAAGAGATCCACATTGCAATCCAACAGCGTAAACGAGCACTCAGAAAGTATAAATCGTCTCGGTCGCTATCTGACTTAGTAGCCTTCAAGAAGTGCCGAGCCCTTGCCAGAGCTCTCATTCGCGACAAAAAGCAAGAGTGCTGGTCACAGTTTATTTCATCCATCTCCTCATCAACGTCAAACAGGACCATATGGAATAAAATAAAATCCATCAATGGAATTAGCACTGTCCCAAAACGCGTCCTTCTCAACATCAATGGCAGTCTAATAACGGATGAAGCTAACGTTGTCAAAGCGTTTGCCAATCACTTCACCGCAGCATCGTCATCAGAAAAGTATCCCCCCGCTTTCCGTAGCATGAAATACCATGCAGAACAACAGCCAGTGCACTTTCCACCCGAATCCAATGAATCATACAATAGTAATTTTACCATCTCAGAACTAAATTTCCAGCTCAACCACCATACATCCAACACTGCTCCTGGCCCCGACGGCATCCACCCATACATGCTTAAGTACCTCCCAATTTCCGGAAAACATTTTCTCCTACACATATACAATCAAATCTGGAATTCTGGAAACATCCCCGCGCAATGGAAGTCGGCAAATATAATCCCAATACTAAAGGAAAACAAAGACCCTTCCCTTCCCGAAAGTTACCGTCCTATCTCGTTATTGAGTGTCATTTCCAAAACGCTGGAGAAGATGGTTAATAGGCGTCTCCTGTTTTTTCTCGAACAGAAAAGTCTTCTTTCTCCTAACCAAGCCGGCGGGCGAGAGGCAAGATCAACAGTCAGCCAACTACTTAGCCTGCAAAGGCAGATACTGTCGGCGTTTCAGCGTCAACAGCACCTCTATGCAGTATTTTTCGATTTAGAGAAAGCTTTTGATCGCCTGTGGCGTCATGGCCTACTACTAAAACTGCGAACGGCGGGAATCGTCGGAAAAATGGGTAAATACCTACACAGCTTCTTAGACAATAGAACGATCCAAGTTACGACTGGTTCGTCAACGTCTGAACTGATGCTGTTGGAAAATGCTGTACCACAAGGCTCTGCTTTAAGTGCAACCTTGTTCATATACTACGTTAACGACTTAACTGACTGTCTTGCCGCCCCTGTAACGTCCCGGCTCTATGTGGACGACCTAAACATCTCCCTATCATCCAACCATCCTATAAACGCTCAAAATATCCTCCAAAAATCCATTGAAAATTTACAAAAGTGGTCCAATGATAACGGTCTGACCTTTTCCTTAACAAAAACAATATGTGTTGATTTCCACAGGGGACGCCAAAACCCACTTCCCAGCGTATTCCTGAGTCTAAATGGTTTTCCTATCCCAAACCGTCCATCAGTTAAGTTTCTAGGCTTAATATTTGATAAAAAACTCTCCTGGCGCGATCACATACGTGAGCTCAAAGCTAAATGTCTAAAATCCTTGTCCATCCTAAAACATCTGTCGAATTACAAATACAACATAAATCCAAAACTACTCCTTACAATATATAGATCAATCATCCTTTCGCGAATCAATTACGGGTGCCAGGTATACTCCTCAGCCGCCAATAGTGTGCTAAGATCCTTAGATCCTGTACATTTTGCGGCCCTCCGGTCTATTCTTTCCACTCATCCCTCTACTCCTGTTGTAAGTTTGTGTGCACTGGCAGGTTGTCCCCCACTATCCTATTATAGGAAATATTACAACTTTAAAGAACTGAGCTCCCTCCTTAGTAATACTAAGACCACGTCATTCGAGCCGGCCACCATATCCCCTAATGGGAGTTTTGGGAACGATCCAGTGCCTGAACTTTTTTCAGTTATGGATCATTTCCAAATCCCCTCAATCCCAAGAGCTTTACCAGATTTCGCAATAACTGTACCTCCCTGGAGTCAGCCGATCACAAATATAAACATATCTCTCACAAAATTCAATAAAGCACAATATCCCCCAAACGTAGTACAAATAGTAAAAAACACCATAGCGAGCTACACCGATCATGTATGCCTCTACACAGATGGAGCGAAGGCAAAAGGTTATCAGTCACCGGCGGCATGCTCCTTCGAAGTATCAAAAACAGCAGAGTCAGTCAGACTGCATGATTGCTGCACAGCACTGGACGCTGAAATATATGCGATTGTTTACTGCATTCAACACTATACTGATACTAACCCCCAGTCCCAAAAGGCCCTACTTATAACTGACTCCTTAAATTCCCTTCAACTTATTTCAGAAATAAAACCCAAAAACCCCCTGATAAGAAAAGTCCACTACCTACTATACAGACTATCCCACCTAAACTCTGAAATATCCTTCCTATGGGTGCCGGCCCATGTAGGAGTCTCAGGTAATGAGCGCGTCAATCGAGCAGCTCAGGCGACACTATTCTCACCAATGCCACGTAATCCCCCTCTTCCCCCCACAATGGCCCATTTATTTATGCACCAAACTGGAGAAGAATGGCAGCAGGAATGGAAATCCGCAAGTACATTCCTCCGAAGCATAAAATCAACCACAGAACCCTGGTGGCCCATAGACGAAATTTCTCGCAGAGATTTTTCTGTCTTGAATCGCCTCCGAACAGGTCACACAACCCTTTCGCACGGGTATATCTTCACGGGACAAGCACCCCCAAATGTCTGCTTCTTCTGTGGTCAACCAAGCGCCCCGTCTACATCTCACCTCCTTCTCGAATGTTTCTCTTTTGCGGCACCAAGATCCACCTATTTCACTACCACCTCTATCTCTAAGATCTTATCGAACGTTCCGTCTGCGGTCGCAGCTATGTTGGCTTTCGTGCGTAGCAGCGGCCTATACCATAGAGTTTAACCTTCCTAAGTAGGCTCCATGTGCTGTAATAGCCTCAGTAGTTAAACACAGCGCGTGGAAATCCTCACTATTATTTTATTAAAAAAAAAAAAAAAAAAAAATTATTTTTTTTGTTTTTTAAAGCAATATAATCCATGGACAACTTCATTTCGGTCTTTATTAATTTTTTCTTGTTTTTTATTTCCAAGAAAAGTCTATTTAAAACAGCTGAAACACCACGGCGTATTCGTTTATTATAGAAAGATAATGAACCCGTTAGAATGTTTTTATAATATGATGTTCTTTAATGCTAAAATTAGAATTAATCATTTTAAAACTAATTGAGAAAATATTGTTTGTTTATAGTCGGTTATTTTACTTCGAAATTTATCGTTCGCACTTGTTTTTTCATTATTTTAAATTACGTAATAATAAATCATGTTTTACATATTTGGTTTTATTCAGGAATATGCCAAAAAAATTTTCTCAGTAAAAATATAAAAAAAACTCTGCCCCCAAAAAACATAAATTGTCCCCCCCAACCAAAAAAAAAACAGATTTTTTCCCCCCAGGCATGTGATATATCGATGGAAACAACGTATTTTTCGGGAACGAAACCGTATTTCATTTCCTTATCGAAACTTTTAAAGTTATCAAAAAGTCTGAAAAAAAGCACGAATCACGTTTCCCTCTTCCTTTGTGGCGGCGCGAAAAATCGGATTTCTTCTTTTTTAGAATTTAGTAGGAATTATTATACTTATCTTTAACTTTCATACGAAATCCTCAGCGCATGAAATATCATGCTCAACTGAACTTGTTATAATTTAGCAACTGAAGCACCGTTCGAACAGAAAATTATTTTTTTTATTTAGAGAAAGTAAAGAACAAAATTTTTCTCGAATGACGAATATAGAAACAAAAAAAAAAGGAGTTGCTAAATTACTAAAAGCGCCTTCGAAATGTGCATTTTTTTGTGAAAATATTTCTTCTTCACACTTAGTCACGGGTTTATCGATTATTAAAAAATTGCAAGTCGCTTTTTCGTTGCAAAATTTTTAAAATGATTTCGAATTTTGTTCCATTGTAAAACCGAAGAATACTTTCGCTGAAGCGTAATTTCGTCATTACGGTCGACGTAATCGTTAAAAACTTTCCAATTAGTACGAAAATCGACAGCATAAATAACAAGAATAAAAACCTTTCGTGTCTGCATTATTTATATAGTATGTTGTTGTTTCTCCGGATGGGGGTCTTTTAAATAATACAACCGTGCAGGCAGCATACGTGTATATAGAGTGAATGGCAAAAAGTCTCGCTTAATAAATTCGCATAAATTTCACCGAAAAGGGAGGATGCAGGCGATTTCACGGAACACTGACGAGGCTCTATCCTGCTTTACATCAACCGTGAAGATATATTTTCTTTCAACGCAGTTCGCAGTATAAAAAGCGAAATCGGAAAGCGTTATGATAACAGCCCCAAGTATCGGGGAATGTTCATCCAGCAGCTGCCGATGTACATATACTGCGCATATTCGCTTCTTTTTTTTTTTCGCTTTTTATTCGGTCCTCGGCATTCGTATCGAAAAACGCAAAAACAAAATATAATGCAAGGTATTACAACATTTTTATAAATGTGCTTTCGAAAGATACTTATTTGCTAGTTATCGTATGCGGAATTTATATTTTTACTTACAGCTGGCCATACGAAGCGAACAGACTTGTTTATCCAACGGATACAGTTTCAGATTCATCGGACAAGAGAGCGTTAACGTAATCCTGAAACAAGACGATATATGTAAATTTTCAACAGGTGAGAATCCGATATCATGTGCACATAATAAATGTATATTAATACGAACTGGTAGCTCCGGGCTGGCTATAGAACGTGTATTTCAAGAATTCGTTTCGTTGTTAGGAGGGCCTCCTTTAATACTAAAATTTCTCCTATTACTAAAGGATATATAATTTATATATATATATATATGCATAGAATCGAAAGCGCCGACGCAAATGAGCAATCCAGTGTCTATAAATAGAAGAAGAATAAAGGAAATTACACGTACAATCGCATTTAAGACATTCACTGTCGTTAACGTTTTTAATACTCGATTCTGTAGCACCGCTTGTCTGCTTGAGTAAAAATTTAAAAGCTGTTTTAATTCCGAAGAAGAAGTCTCTTTTTCAAGAAAGATCAAATCGTCGTAACTCCTGATGTCTTACCTCGAAACTAGCGCACACTAAATCACTTACGAATGGAATATCGTGATTATCTTTACATGAAAATACTCGTTCTTCAACTGAAAATCAAATCTTATTAGTGTTTGAAGTTTGCATGGCAGCAGCTAATGGCGTCCGACACACGCGTACACAAGCCAATAGGCATCTCACAGAATTTGCCTCGGCCTAATTTAAGTATCGGCTTAAATTATGTAGTTTCTATGTTGACAATTAAGCACCGAAACATTGAATTTGTTAGAAGACGGCAGACATTAATCATTATGCGCCCTTAATGATGGAACGGCAGAAAACTCCACTGTCGAAAATTTAAAAACCGATTAGTAAAGTAAATGAGTAAATGAGAAGAGAGCATGAAAACAAAATTTTTTATCCTTAAAGAATAATAAGCGTTTCTCATATATTCTTACAGTCAACCTTCGTTATGCTTATTTTTATAGACGAGATTCTAAATGGATTATCACAATAGGTTTGCTTGATTAATAAAAACAAGATGGCTCGCAGTAAATAAAATGATTGTAATTATCGTCCAGTTTAATTTTAGCACGATGCAGTAAATTCTTTTGTGCAACTCAGTAATTGTTCAATGATTAAAACGTTCGCATTGTAAGCACGCAGAAATTGTTCAATGATTAAAACGTTCGCATTGTAAGCACGCCGAAATTGTTCAATGATTAAAACGTTCGCATTGTAAGCACGCCGAAATTGTTCAATGATTAAAACGAATGTTGAAATTATTTGGTGAATCCGATTCGGTTTTTAGACAAATAATATATTTGCCAAAAGAAAAGTATAAAAAAGAATGCCAAACAGATGTACTTGATATATATATTATATTGTTATAATGAGATTTAGAGTAAAATCCGAATCTCGGTACAATTTTTCACGCAATTGACCCGCTAATTCAACCGGTGTAAATCATACCTGCGCGATGGCATTCCTGGTGGCCATTGGTAAGAAGCTTCATACCATAATAAAGCTTCTTACTGTATCACTGATGAGAAGTAACTTAACATTGGACACGGCCAAGCATGGTTCAAACAATACTAGGCAATTCGAAAATATCTTTAAACATCACGTCAAGTATGAAGCGCACATTTTAATTAAACAACCCAGCGACTTCCGTATTTTTCTCCATCAAGCATAAATTACACAAAAATACGAGAATACTTCTGAGATTTTGGTGTTTAATGAAACACATTCTTTAAAGGAATAACACACAATTGTCTACTATCCGATTTTTACAGGGAGATTTGTACTAAACATAGAGGAATATCCGAAAACCTAGAGGTATATTCAAAAACATAGAAGAATATCCAAAAACATAGAGGAATATCCACTGTCAGATGTAGGTCCGATTTTTTTTCCATCAAAGAAAACGTTTATCCATTTTATTAATGCGAAGACTATAATTTTAGAAGCGGGTGATTGTTGATGCGCCTGCGGCATTTAGACTGAACGGGATGATATGATAGAATTGCATCAGATATCGAAACGACTATGAAAAATGTAACGCTCTCTCGAATGTAAATAAAACACTCGGCGAAAAATGAAATCGTTACACAATCTCGAAAAAGTATTTTCTAAACACAATCACAATTGTACAAACTTTTAATTAAATTTTATCACAAGATACATATTGAAAATTAAAAATATTTACATAAACACCGATATGTTTCGGGTAATTAAAAATATTCATATATAACACCATGATTATGTAATCATGGTGTTATATATATGAATATTTGTAATTGCATATTTTCTGATAAAGTTTAATTAAAAGTTTGTACAATTTTGCACAATCATCTGAAAAAGTCATGAATAATCAAACATCTAAAAACAACATTTTGTAGTAGAGTTAAAAGTTTATACGCAGTTTCTATAGCATTTTTTCCGGTATTGTAAATTTTGATTTTTATCGCCGGACTTTTTTATTCGCCAATACGTTTATACCCTACCGTTCGAGATTAGAAAAAAAAAGCGATGCTCCTCCTATATTCTAGGCTGCTTTGTATATAATAAATTTTTTTGTCATTTATCGCGTTACGAATTTCGTTACTCTACGATGATACTCTGGTCGAAACTCGACCTAGTGAGCATCGTTAAATGTGGATTTAATACACCGGCGATATGTGGGATGAAAAGCAAAAAAATTCTGTAATGCAAAAATAAGTGCAAGTGTTAATCGCTTAGTAATTTAAGACGAAGTGTGTGTGTGTGTGTCTAGTTTTCGATTTAAGTGGAATGGTTGGAGTATTCGCTTTCAGTTAAAAAAACTTCTTGGTTTCGTAAGCAAAATGATTTTTTGAAAAGCGAGCGCTCGGAAAACACGATAATAAATATGTATGTATGTTTTAACGATAGCGGTTAAAGTGTGCTCTAATTTTTATACGCTTTTTTCGGAAATCGTAAAATAGACGCTGTCACAAATCCTGTTTAAAGGAGAATAAAAGTTTGCCGCTTTTTTATACTTTTTTTAATTTTTTTAGTCTAGTTTTAAAGAAACACTGAAAAAAAAATACAGACGAAACAACGCCATTTTCCATAAACACAAACACCGCATTAAGACAAGCGGTAATTTCATATGAAAACTAAAAAAGCTGCCCAAGTTTCTTTCTTGGCGATTAATAATTTTTAAAGTAAGTTCTCGAAAAGCGTAATTGAACTGCAAACGAAAAAATGTGGTTCGTTCATTACCATGTTAATTTTTTCGCCCGCCAGCCTAATAGCTTAATACCGACATTTTTAATAATTATCTTTCGTCTTTCTCTTTTTGATCTCGTTCATTCTAATCTTGTTCTTACCTTTTTTTTTTTCTCTTCTTTCTGGCAATGAATTTTGTTCCCCAGCCATCTCGGGGGGACTTTTTGAATCTATTTTTCTTATTTCGTTGATCCAAATCATAGGTGACAAAACCAGCGTTGGAAAACATTACGAACAATATTTTTGCGCCTGATTTGCGGTGCATATTTAATGGTTTTTTTTTTTTGTTTTTCTTTTGAATAAGGCAAATTAAGATACTATCGCTATTAAATAATACGATTTGTTATCAAAAACACGTTTATTATTAAAATTATTATTTTTCGAAACATTTCTCAGTATGCTACTTCGCTTAGATACACCGTATGCGTACGTTTTCTTTTCATCGATTAAAGCAATGCAAGAACTCAGTGCATTTGCTTCGATTAACATTCCTTGATGGATTCAAAATCGGTTTGAACATCGATTTCACTTTCGGAAAAGAAAAAAAACGTCACATGGAGCTTAATATTCGGTTGAATATGATAACCTAATAACATGTAGCAGCAATCTGTTCAATGCACAAGATCCAAGATATTTGTTTTGCCAAATAACCGAGTTTTTTCTCTTAAAAGTTTTCTCTAAACGTAAATAACATTTCTAAATAGTCTGTTTGGACTTTCAGTAGCAATTCTGTCTTTATTATAATATTAATTCCCAAAAAAAATTCTTAACATTGCTCCAAATTTTGTTTTCGATATTCTCGTTTTTTTTTTTTTTTTAATTATGGGCGGTGTCGCGCAAAATTTCCGAATGTATTGAATGGCTAATCTACATTTCGTCACATGTGACGACGACCCACCACTCTTCAGTAAGTCGTTAACTGTGGAGCAGAGCATATTTGAATCGGAGAAAACTTCCGGGCCATCATCCAAAATTTTTCAGTACCGATTTCGCGCAAACTCAGACATGTTCGTGTATACAACATTTCCGACGAAGATCCTTTACCAATAGCGTATAATATGCGATTTTTGCTCTATCGTGTTCTAATGTTCGAATTCGATTAATTTTTCCAGTTTCTGATGTGATTGGTCAGCTTGGTCTTTGATTATCTTCGATTTTTGTTTGCCTTCCGGAAATCCTTTTGTGCTGTTACGCACACGGGTGATAATGAATCGTTGCCCTACGCATCATATCAACCTATTAAAAAACATTCGATCGGTATTTTTCCGAAACTTCAAATCAATCAGCTGTTCTCAGTTTTTCCGTATAGTCCCCCCCCCCCCCCTCGGGAAACACGCTCTATCTCAGCAGTAAATACACGTGCAGCGCGACCTCAATGTTTTTTTTATTTTTTTTATTTAATTTTTTTCTTTTCTTTTTGAGGGCTTTAAAAGCAAATTCCATGTCACTTTTGATTATTAAGCTGGATATTCCGTTTCCATTCACACCTTTCCGAAATGAGCGAGGACCAACGAG
Source organism: Icerya purchasi (assembly GCA_039619475.1). Classification (NCBI taxonomy): domain Eukaryota; kingdom Metazoa; phylum Arthropoda; class Insecta; order Hemiptera; family Monophlebidae; genus Icerya; species Icerya purchasi. The sequence continues at coordinate 237,136,894 of CM077115.1, read as the reverse complement.
CGCGGATTTTTAATAAGTGCAAAAAAAATATTTCAAAATAAAACTATATTATTAGTTTTTAGAATTATCAGTAATCAGTAATGAAATAAGGGGCATCGTATTAATTTTTACGGGGATACTATACGAGTAGACATAGTTTAAAATGGATTTCGTTCTAATAAGGGATTTCTCAATTTAGGTGAGTAACATTTTTGTAGCTATCATATTATCTTGTTCACGTGAACTAGGTTTAAGTCCAGTTGCCGTGTACTTCTTCTTCTTCTCGTGCCACCCGATTCGGGTATTGCTTAATCATCATGTATGGATTGGATTATCTGCTGGAATTTTTTTTTTTTTTTTTTTTTTTATTTTTTAAGTGTCGTGTACAGCTGCCGGGGCTATTACGACACTATGGCAATCGGAGAGTTAAATGGTTCGAAATAGGTTAGTTGTATGAAGAAACCGAATAGTGTCTGCAATGTTCAAAGGCGAGTTGGCCAAAGACGACTGCAAAGACGCTATCCGGTGCTGGGCGCGCTGGAGCGCGAAGGATGGGCACTCTAGGAGCAGGTGTTTTACTGTAGGAGAGGGGGGAAGGGAGCAAAAGGGGCATTCGAAAGGGGGCTCGCAATTAAGTAGGAGATGATCATGAGTCAGCGAAATATGACCAATGCGGAGTCTTGCCATAGCCACAAAGTGGGTTCTGGGGAGGTCAGAAGGAGGGAACCAAGGGTCAGTTCCGTGTTTTATCTCTCTTAGAAAGCAGGATAGTCTAGTGAGTCAATCTTGCTTCCATTGGGATTGCACAAGAATTTTTATAGATTTTACTATGTCGGTGGGAAGAGGAGGGGAACAGGGCATGGGGCACGACAGTGTTGACTTAGCAGCGATGTCAGCTAAGTAATTACCCCTAAGTCCGGTGTGGCTTGGCACCCATAAGAAAGTAATTTGGTGGGAGGATGATCTTAATTTTAGGATTAGGGATTGTATAGAGTTGGTTATGTAATTCGATGGGGATTGTTGGGGAAGGGACTCCAAAGCTGCTAGTGAATCAGATACAATCAAAATGCGGCTGTTGGGTGGAGGGGATTTAACTGTGGATTCGAGGGCTAGGAAAATGGCATAAAGTTCGGCATCGAGAACGGAACAGTGGTCATGGAGGCGGGCGGACGACGAAACTAGGTTAGAGTGAAAGGAACAAGCAGTAGGAGACGATTCGGAAACAGGGCATGATTTCGCGCCGTCAGTGAAGTAGGCTTGGTGATTTGAATATTTTTTAAGGGTTGCGAAGATTCTGGTGCAGAGGAGGGAGGAGGAGATTTTTCCCCTGGAGAAATGTACAAGGGAATAATCGATTTTAGCTGGTAGGGTAGCCCAGGGTGGAAGAGGAGGTGGCGTATTGAGGTTTTTGAAGTGTTGGAGGTCGATGTTGGAGTCTAATAGGATTTTTGTTAGACGAAGGAGCGCGCCATTAGGAGGTGTGGGGTAAGGATCACAAAGTCCAAGAAGGAAGACTCTTAAAGAATCGCGGAAGGAGTGTAAGGATCTTTGAAAGTGTAAGGGTGGAGAACCCAATAAGTATTGGAGGCTGTGCGTGGGGGACATATAGTGCGCACCTAGTATTAATCGAAGAGAAGAATTTTGTAGTGGGTTCAACATTTTGAGAAGGGATGGGAAGGCGGTAGAATACAATGAGCATCCGTAGGAGAGACGGCTGAGGATAAGGGATTGGAAAAGTGTTAACAGAAGCTTGGGGGGAGAGTTATGGTTTTTGTGGGATAGATATTTTAATGTAGTGATATATTTGCTGCACTTCTTTTTAAGAGATTGCAGGTGAGGCCGCCAGGATAATTTGCTATCGAAAATGATCCCGAGGAAAGTTGTTGTACTGGAGTATGTGAGAAGAGAATTATCTAAAAAAAGAGTTGGAGGAGAAGTAATTTTATTTTTCCTATTAAAGTCAATACATTTAGTTTTAGATGGAGAGAAGGAGAGCCCATTCAGGCTAGACCATTCTTCTAGGTTTTTTAACACATTTTGCAAGGTGTGTTGGGCATAGGAAGGATTCGATGTTGTTAGGGAAATGTTCAAGTCATCAACAAAAAGGCGGGCAATTACCGGAGGGGGGATGTGATCCACGATGTCGTTGATATATAAGTTGAAAAGGGTCACGCTTAGGGCCGAGCCCTGAGGGAGTCCGTTTTCTGGGAATTGCGGACATGAAAGGGAATTAATTATTCTTACCCGGATAGATCTGTCATGGAGAAAATATTTTAAGTACGCAAACATGTTCCCTGTTACATTGTTCTTGATAATCTTCTGGAGTAATCCCAGGCGCCAGACCCGATCATACGCCTTCTCTATGTCAAAGAAAATTGAGTAGGTATGCTCTCTGTTAGCGAAAGCTGCTCTGACTTCGTTGTGCAAACTGGATAAATGCTCTAGCGTCGATCCTTTTTTCCGTCTGCCAGACTGGCACGAGGAGAGGAGTCCACGGGTTTCTAAGACCCACGACAGTCTTCTGTTGATCACTTTTTCCAAAGTTTTAGCCAGTACTGAAATCAAAGAAATTGGCCTGTAGCTTGAGAGGAGGGTGGGATCTTTGCCGCGTTTGAGGATAGGGACTATGATAGCTTCTTTCCAGGATAGCGGTATGGAGCCTTGAGCCCAGATTTGGTTATAGATTGCTAGGAGATATGAAAGGGCAGGTGGTGGTAAGTGCTTTAACATCAATGAATGAATTCCGTCGGCACCAGGGGCTGAGTTTTTAGAGTGGAATTTTATCTGATAATTAAGCTCGCTTAATGTAATAGGGCTGCTGTATCCATCCGTGTTATTAGTATTAAAAGTTATCGCAGTTTTTTCTTCGTTAGATTTGTGCGTCAGAAAATTTTGTGAGTAAACCGAGGACGACGATTCGTGGCTGAAGTGTGTGGCAAACACATTTGCCACCACAGAAGGTTCAATTATTGGATTATTGTTAATTATGATAGGGGGAATTGGTGGGATGGTAGGGGTGCCGCTTATTAATTTAATTTTACGCCAAATTGTTCGGTTGCATGTGCTCTGTGTTATGGTAGAGATAAAGGCTGTCCATGCCTCCTGTTTCTTTTGGCGGATTTCATCTCGTGCAGCAGCACGGGCTTTCCTGAAAGCAATGAGATCAGAGGGTAGGTGGGTGGATTTGTATCTTCGGAGGGCTTTTTTCCTTGCGGTGATTGCTAAGCGAACTTCGATGCACCACCAAGGAACGTAGCGTGGAAGTGAAAAGGGTCGGGATTTGGGGATAGATAAATTGGCAGCAGAAGTTAATTTTCCTGTGAAAATTGTTATATTTTCTTGCACCGAGGGAGAAGGAAGAGGCATGGTTTCAAGAAAGGAAGTGAAAATACCCCAGTTTGCTTTTTGAAGATTGAATTTTGGGGGTGGCGGATGAGCGGGTTACATTAGTGTTGGGAGTAAAAGTTATGAGGATGGGAAAATGGTCGCTAGTAAAGGTGTCTGGAAGAACAGTGGATTCAACTTTAGGATAGAATGAGGGAGATATAAGAGCAAGATCAATAGTCGAGAATGAACCGGAGGAAGCATCGAGGTGAGTGGGTGTAGGTGGTTTGAGCAGCAGGAGCGAGCTATTTAATATGAATTTAGAGAGGACGTTTCCTCTTGAATTATGGGTATTGGATCCCCAATGGGGAGAATGGCTGTTAAAATCCCCAAAAAACATAGCAGGATTGGGTACGCTGGTGCAGAAAGTGCTAAACTGGGGGGTGGATATGGACATATCGGGAGGAATATACATACTCACAATCGAAATAAGTGATCGCGATAGGGACGGAAGGTATACGGATACGGCCGTTGACTGAAAGACGCCTGGTGCTGTTAGGGGGCTGTGATGTATGGAATTGTGAACTAATATTGCAGTGCCTCCGCTGGCTTTGGTTGCAAGGGGATAGGGATTGCGGTATATATGATAGGATTTAATATAGGGGTGGTGGGATTTTTTGAGGAAAGTTTCCTGCAGGCATATAATAGCTGGGGAATATTGGGTGATCAGAAGTTTTAATTCGGCGAGACGGGGAAAGAAACCTCTGCAGTTCCACTGAATAATTAAAGAATTACAACAATTCATTCGGTGCCCACTAGTCGCTTATACATTGAATAGGAAGAAGGAGAAGAAGAGGGAGAAAACTTAAATTAATATAACAGTGCTTAAACATAAACGAACGGTATACACAATGTAATTGACGCTTGACGTGTTTAGTGCTGTCGTGCGAATTACGGCCTTAGCTGTTGGACTGTTGCTGTTTTGTGACCTTATTGACGAGTTTTGTGAATCTTGTTTTTATTTGGGGATCTTTGATGTGTGGTTTGCAGAAGTTGATAATGGTAATCAGATGGTTAGGATCTGTGGCGAATTTGTTGAAAGTAGGCAGCGGGTTCTTGGAATTTAGTGCTGCTTCTATGAAGGATATGAATTGCTCATGGGTCAATAAGAAACGCGGAGAGGCACGTTCGTAAAGTTCTTTGATCGGAAGGAGCGCTGTTCGGATAATACTAATTGGCTGCTGCTGGATGGCTTTATAATCCTTACTCACATCCACCGGCTGAGCTGCGTTATCTTTATTCAGAATGGATTCATCGGTACCACTGTTCGTAGGAGGATTTGCAAGAACGTGCTCGCTTTCCGTTGCCGCTGCGCCAGCTGATGCGGGAAAATCTGGTTCGACACTTTTTGCTTTCTTGGGGGGAAAATCTGGTTCGATACTTTTCGCTTTCTTGAAAATCGGCGGAGTTGATGTTGGAGATAGAGGTGCGTTGGAGTCTTGTGCTGCGGAGTGGGTAATAGAGACGCTTTGTGCAGGTCGCTTAGCAGCAGAAGGTGGCTCTATTGACGTCTCTGTTGTGTTTAGCCCTCGGTGTATGATGTCCGTCAGATAAAATAGGGTTGGGGGGATCCGGTGATTGGTGGGAAGAGGATGATAGAGCAGCTGGTGTGGGATCGGAATTGGATGTGTTACATTGTGGACAAGTGTGGTTTGGAAGCTGTAGGAAAATACGATATTCTCTGTCCTTAAACGAAATAACGAAACTTTCTGGGAGGTCCGTGCACACAGTATCCTGTACGTATAGCTGTCTTCTCCAACTAATGACGTGCGAAAATTCTTCGTCTGCGGGACTCGCTCGGAGCAAGGATATTGCTGAGACGATTTTCAGTCGGAGGCTGTTTGTTAAATACGTGCGAATGATTTCGTTCGGGATTGTCGGGGAGACATTCGAAAGGAGCAGTTTTTGCGAAGGACTTTTGAGTCTTATTGCCTTGATCTGTCGGTTGTTCAGCAAGATGGTTCCGTCAGTTTGCATGAAATTGTCCGTTACACTCTCGGAAGATAGGAATATCATGATGCGGTTTAAACTGATTTTCGATGCGGCGATGATATTCCGCGCGCCACCGACTTTTTGCTTTAGCGCCTGTAGGTAGTCTTTTAATTCGGTTTGCGGCAAAGCGGGAAATATTATTCCCTGTTCATCGGTGGGATGCTGAAAGTTTGAAATGGGAGAGATCGGTGATTTTAGTTTCTGCGCGAAAGAAACGTTTTGTATTCGGGGATTATTACGAGGGGTTGGCGTGTTATCAGATTGATTTCGAATATTGTTAGCGGACGCGATGTTATTCAGCGACGTGTTAGTGTTAATAAGATTAGTAACGGTCTTACTTATCGGAAGCGATAAATCAGTCCTGGCGGGCGTGCTGATGCTGCAGGTGTTGTTGTTGGTAGCGGAGACAGAAATGTTGGCCGCAGGCGTTGGTTGCGGGGAAGAGGGGATCATGGCTGATCACGCCTCGTACTTCGATGATTTCGATCTTTTGCTATTCTGACTAGATCTTATGTTTTCTTAATTCCGGTCCATTTTTTTATATTATCTATCCAAGCGGTCTTTCTTCTTCCCGGATTTCTTCTTCCTTCTATCATGCCCACTATTATTGTCTGTAGTAATTTGTATTTTTCACCACCTCTCATGAAGTGTCCAAAAAATTTTATCTTCCTTCTTTTTACTATAGTCATTAATATTCGGTCAGTTCCCATTAGTTCCAGTACTTTCTCATTTTTTAACTTTTTGGTCCACGCCAAGTCCAAATAACAAGAATTATGAAACATTATTATGCGGTGGTTAAGGGTCGAGAGGTCGAGTTACTTATATATGTATATATAGATAAGAACGCAACCTCGTCAGTCGGGTCCTTGTTTCGAGAGCCACTTGATAAGAACTCAGATTTTCGACAAAATAACCAAAACGGGAGCCAGTGACACACGAAGTAATCGGATAGCTCTGCTCGTAGGCTTTGTAAAGAAATTATTGTACAAAAAAAAAAAAAAACATTCGGGACGGAAAGAAAACTAACTCGCTGCGCTATAGAGCAGTCATGGCTCTTCTCGCGCGATGCCACGGTGGCATCGAACCACGTGTCCGGTTAGAATAAACTTTTTATCAGAAAACCGCGTATATTTTCGAATTTGCACAAATTTTTACAAAAAACACGATACGAACTTATTGACGACGACTAGATGAAATCCAAAAAAAAAAAAAACGAATTTTAACAAAATTGCAGTTTATATAGCTCTCCAAAACGCGGCATGGTTTGATGGAAAAACTACGTGTTACACGAAAAAACGGCGACAAGAATACGTTTCAACGGCCACTACGACTAGAACAATGTGTAACTTGACTATCACTCTACCGAATAATCGAATAATCGAAGAACAATTAATAGAAACGATAACGGTAATACTTATATCAATGTTTCTTGAACATCTTCCGAATGGTACCGCGTTAGTTGCTCTGCCTGACTTTCACCGGATTTCATAAAATTTTCCTCGGCTCGATGCTGCTTGACATAGCTCTTGCGCGACGCGCACTAACCTCGGGCCCATGTAGTTACCCCCGCTAGCGATTGCAACTAACAACACACCGGCACACAGTCTCAACCCCGACACCACTGTCCGTTCAACTGCGTACGGGAATCTGGGTTTTAGCCGATAAGAATCCCCGATACCTAAAACCTGCGGTAACGCCGACTAAAACCAGCGTGTTCGATAGGTATCACGATTTAATGATTTTTACCAGAGAAAATATTTTATAATTCGAACACCACTTAAAAGATTGCCCTTCAGGTACCGAATCTGTCTTAATATATAATATGTAATATGTATACATAAATATATTACCCTGATCAAAAAGTTATGGAAATTTGTTCAGAAAATTAAAAATACCGGTTTATTTACCAACATTGACTTTGTCCCCTTCAAAGTACTATCGGTTGTACTCGGTTTTCTATATAGCTATCAGAGCCGTCTTCGTTTTTTCTATTATTTCCTGTCGGCTGCTGAAACGCGTTCCCCGGAGCGGTTTCTTGAGTTGATCGAACAGGAGAAGTCGCAGGGAGCTAAATCAGGCAAATTCGGTAGTATTCGTTCTATTCTTTGACAAAAAATCACGAATAGCGACGATATTGGGCGACGGTGCATTATCAACGGCAAAATCCAGGAATTGTTTTCCCACAAATCCAGCATTTTTTGGCGGATTGCTTCACGAAAACGTCTCATAACGCCTAAATAATAATCCTTGTTGACTGTCTGATGTTCTGGTAAGAATTCATGGTGCAGAACGCCGTTGTAATCAACGAAAACTGTAAGCACCGCCTTCCTTTTTCGACTGAAAACGACTTGGTTTTTTCGGTCTGGGTTCATTTAGCGTACCCCATTCACTCGCTTGATGTCTGGATTACATGTCATACTCATACACTCACACCTCGTCTCCAGTAATGATGCGTCTGATGAATGTTGGGTCGGATTTGGACTGGGAAATCATGTCTTTAGCGATGTTTTTTGCATGAAATTCAGATCTTTCGGTACCAGCTTTGCAGCAACACGTCTCAAGCCTAAATCGTTAACTAAAATGTCTTGGACGGATCCATAAGCGATATTTATGTCCTCTGCCAGCTCTCTAATGGTCAACTTTCGATTTTCGCCCAACATTTCTTTGATTATATCGATGTTCTTTTCAGTTTTTGATATCGACGGCCTACCACTGCGTTTGCCATCTTCAACCAACTCACGACCATTTCTGAAGTGTTCATGTCATACGTGAACATTTGTTTTTGATAGAGTATCATTGCCGAGAAACACTTCTCTAACATTTTCAAAGTTTTGGTTCTGTTCAATCCGTTCTTAACACAAAATTTAATGCAAACTCGTCGATACAAAGTTAATTGCATTTTTAAAATCGCAAAAAAATCGAAAACACGCACAATACAGTTATGTATTCAAAATGGCGTAACTTTTACAGATGTCGAGCTGTGACACTGAAATTTGGCGGGAATATTAATGACAGTGTAGCAACTTAACAAAAAAAGAAACAAATTAAATTGGATGACTGGTAACGCCACACGGTCATATTTGCTTTTGCTTTCCAGGAATAATTGTTGGTATGTGTGGCTGTTGGTAACCGATCTATAGTTATGTGTTAGTTCTATATTCACGGGGATCTTTTGAGTTAGTCAAGGTGATAACGGATGTTGAGCCCTTTAATAAGTTAGTATCAGCTCGGTTTTTAATGTGTTTAGGTGTGTTCATGCAGTCTGATTTTTAGTGGTTTTGGTGGTCTGGGATAGCTTTCGTACACGTTGTTTGCTGTTTTTAATATGAACTGCATATTTAATTAGTTTAAAATAAATATTATTTTTTGTATTACACATACCTAATACTGTATAAAACCGATCCGTACGGGAATATTCTGATGTAAACGTTCGGCATTATTATGGTGTGAAAATGTCCTTCCTTTTCGTTTGAAAAAAATAAATCCGGCATCCAAACACGATTTGCCTCAGTTAAAGTTAAATACTTTATCTGACCTGAAAGTCAAATTTCGCATCTTTTATATTCTATATCACTTTTAACAATGTAGCAGATCACTAAAGAAGATACGATTAAACAACGTTCTACGCGTCAAAAAATTACAAAAGAATAAAAAACATATACAGATCAACCATGCTAGATGATAGATTATCGCCATTATCAAAATTAATGATCGAAACAGATTCTGTCCGTTCAATAAATTTTAACGATATTATCCAAGAATTTGTAAAAAAAATAAAAAACAAGAAAAAAATCATTGTTTAAAATTATATACTTACGTATACATATATATATATATATATATATATATATATTCTTTTTTCTTTTTTTTTTCGGCAAAGAAAATTCTACCCATTGTCTGTATGATATTTAGTTTTGTTTACATTAATAATTATATGTTAATTCGTGAATTCAAAATAACATAATTAAATTAAATTACAGAAAATTTAGTTATTCTATAAACTGATAATTTTGTCACTTCCGAAAAGAGCCCTTAATATTTCCGTAGCCCCTGGCCTTCTTCTTCTTCATCCGCCGTCTCCGTCTCGAAGGTTGGCGATCCACAATTGGAATTTATTTCTATCAACAGCTGTTCGGAAAAGTTCTAATGAGGAACAGTTGAACCAGTTGTTAAGATTATCCATCCATGAAATTTGACGTCTACCTCTCGATCTCTTCCCGGCCACAATTTTACCCTCAAGTAGTATTTTTAGATATGATTTGATCCTCTTAAAATATGTCCCAAGTATTGTAGTTTCCGTTTTTTGATGGTTCGTAGTAGTTCAAGGTTCTTTCCCAGTCTATTAAGTATTTCAATATTCTTTACTTTTTGTGTCCATGGTACTTTCAGGGTACGTCGGTAGCAGTACATCTCAAAAGCGCTGATTTTTTTTTCTAAAGTTGAGTCTAGTGTCCAGCACTCACAACCATACAGTAGGATGGAGAAAACGTAGCATCTCAGGAGTCTGATTCTGAGTTCCAGTTTCAGTTCTTGACGCGTGAATAGGTTCTTCATTCTTATTAGCGCTCCTCTCGCCTGCTCAATCCTGCTACGTATCTCAGGTTTGGAAGTGCAATTTTCTTCAAATATACTTCCCAGATATTTGATGCGTGGAACCTGTTCAATTTTTTCACCGTTTATTTTGATTGAGCATTTAATGGCCTATCATATACTTAATCCGGGCCGGTATGTATACATACATATATATATATAATATAATATATATAATATAATATAATATATATATATATAGGTGTGTGTGTATATATTTCCTGCTTTTTTACCAAAGCCGTGGGCATTAAGTCTTCACATTTGGCTAATCATTTTCCCGATTACAGTATACTCGCTCTAAATTTGACATTTAAAAATAGTCTTTTAACAGTCAGTATCTTTTATGTCCTTTAACGATAGGTTACATTTTAATTTCTCTCGGAGTCTGCGCTGCAATAATGTATTTGCAATGGGTGAAAAGATTTGTTCAATTATTAAAAAAATATTTAACAACCTATTGTTTTTTAAAGTAGAGAGGGCTTGCCATGCTCATTAAAAGCTTTACCAGTATATATATATATATCTATATATGTATATATATATATCTATATATGTATATATATATATCTATATATGTATATATATATATCTATATATGTATATATATATATCTATATATGTATATATATATACTATCATTTACATCATCATTATTTGGGGTTCTTTCATATTTGACAAGTTCCCAACGGCTAAATCTCTTTAACATTTAATTTTTTGCTCCTTCTTTTTCGCTAACAACAATCTTTCTCCTGTATTACCCTTTTACCAGTCCCCAACCGGAACTATTTAAGTATACCGTCTGCTCGCCCACCTTTCCTTTTACTTGGAAGATATTCTTTCAGTATTTTTTCCACTTCTCTGTAGCCTACAATTCTAAAGTATGCTACAAACTAGTGATAAGTACGTCCGGAAGAATCCGAATCAACGGATCCGTATCTCACAGCAGCGGGGTTGATGATGTAACTCCGACTACAACAAGCCAAGAACTTTTCCGAATTCTTAGCCGATTGCGAGTGAGACGTGTCGCGTTCTCTGCACGGCTATTTGTGATAGCGGGCTTGGCACCGCTAGCAAGTTGTCAATTCTATTCGACACATACTGAACATCACTGGCCCAGCGCATATAATGACTGTGTGGGGGTTTTGTACGTATCTGGCTTGACTGAGCGGGAGAGCTTCAGAAATGTTTACTTAATCAGTCGCACTAACAGAAGTTCTTATTTTTATGTTCACTCGTAAAATCGATATGCGTTACCTTTAAAATCGTCAAATTTCAGTCGTTCATCCATCCATTGTTCGCGAAACGTCAACTGAACGCTGTATTCCTGAAAGGTAAAATTGTCCTATTAATTTAGAGGCTTACATTGTAGAATTCGATTTCACCTGTATTTAATGAAAATTGTACCGATCATGCGCCGTTTCTATTACTATCGTAATAATAATAATACTATACTCAGTTCCGATTATGATATTTAACCGTCAATTTATGGTAAACAAAAAAATTAATATAATTTTCCTGAGATTTTTTTTCCTGCGTTTTATTACACGCGATAAAAAATTCGTCATTTGTAATTTTGTCGTTTACTTTTAAGGAAAAACCGGCGCATTTAACTTTTTTTTTTACATAATGGAAAGTTCGGAACTGCAATTTTTTCTTCATTAACCAGCACGTAGAGTGCGTTACATCAATAATAAATACACGTATATATGTTTTACTGTTCATTTTTAATTTTCCTATTTTAGCCGGTTTGCTGGAAGTAAAATAGCGGGGACAAATGAAATTTATAAATCAGTCGGATACGCGTGTTTATGCGATTAAAAACTCAACTTTTAAAACTTTGAACTACTTGACACACTTTTTTTTTTTAATATGTGGTATACACACATACAGACCATTGTTTTTTCTCAACTTTGTTTTTAGTTTTAAGAAGAGAGAATAAATCATACATAATTAATTATCGAGTCAATAATTAAAGCTCTGCTTTTGGATTACCTTATCGCGGCTTAAAAATATATTATCAGATACCGAGGATTACAATCGTTAATTAAAACGCCGGTTTTCCCTCTGCTACTATATAGGAAAAAACGAAATTAACAAATTTGCCAATACAAAGAAAACAGGCCAGCGAACTTTTCTATCTTTTTCTAACACGACGGTACGATTAAAAATACCTTTTCATTCTGCAGACAGCGAAACTGTACCCCTCAATTTTAACGAAGCCAAAAATTTTGATTTGTTAAAATTTTTTCGTTTAAATCAAACTGAATAATTCTGTTTGTACGTGTAGGGTCTTTTTGTAAACGTTAGCGGGAATGCCTTCGAACCGTTTCAATAATCATTAAACGATGATCTGTTTAATTCTTTCTAGTGGCAAGTTAAAGAATTCGAAATTTGACGATTATATTGTTAGAGAACCGGGCTTGGTAAATGTGAACGGCGATTTTTATGTCGTGTTAAGTATTAACAAGTTCTCTCTGCTAACTTTCTTTGATCGATAAATATGTGTTCCGCTGTTTTTTCAGAACGAGAAAACTGAAAACAGGAAATTAACTTGTACCGTATATATGTATATGTATAAATAAAAGCCAACTTACTATTCTCCGAGCCGTAGCTGTGTTAATAAAGTTACGAGAAATAAGCTGAAATCAGACTGATTAAGGTAACAGAATATTTTACGTAAATTCCGTTTAAATAATTTCAAAAAAAAAACTTTCTACGATTTAAATGTGTGTTATTTAAAAAGCGAAACTATAACAATTACTACCACGCAAAACACTTAGATATAAAATACATGCACGAATGGGGGGGGGGAGTACTCTGGAAGGATAACTAGAAGCAAATAACTATCAGCCAAGCGGAAGCGGACATTAATAACTTAAATGCGTGGTGTTTTAAAGTATAAGTGGTATACATATACAACGATTCGTAAGAAATATTATTACCGGCGTTCGGAACCTTCTCTATAACCAGCCACGCATGCTCGCGCAAAAACATTCCTGTACACTGTACAAATTCCGAACATTTCTTTCGCTTTTCCTCTTATACGACATATAATATTAATATTAATATAATATAATATAATATAATACAATATAATATAATAAAGGAAATATTTATTTACTAATTTCTGAAGAAATATTAAACCTACCTAGAAGTGCCGAACTTAGTGTCGAATGAGAACGCAACCACTATTCTTAACACGGCGTCTAATAAATTCGATGAAAACGAAAAAAAAACATAATAATCTAGTCTAAATTACAGAAATGTTTTGAATAATTACTAATTATTTTTACATCAGTACGCTTAAAGAAATTATAAATTATACACGATTCAAACAGATCAATGCACTTTTTCGATAAGCCTCCTCCTCCTCCACCACCACCACCGCGCGGAAATAAAATTAAACAGAACACACATTTCTTGAACTTTTTTTTCCTTTTTGTTAACAGTTTATTACTCTATTATTTTTCAAACTGTCTGCTCTCACTAGTCAACAACATATAATTAACTCGATAACGAAACATCATACACGTTCGTGTAAGCTGTGTTTAACAAAATCGTTTTTCGAATATTTCAAACCACCCGATGAGTAAATGATACAAATTTTTTGACCGGACTTTTTAAACGGATCATTTCTTTATCTTAATTTCTAAATATTTAACATTTTCTAAATAAACATTATGTGTGTGCGTATATATTTGTTTGGGCGCATGCGCTTTTTTTAAATCACCATCGTGTGTAATCAAATCCATAAATCACTTCCAACTTTTTTTATGGCATTGCATACTGCCGCTTTTATTTTTCGCTGATTTTTTCCCCATCCGCATTATCATCTGCTTTTGTTAATCCGCCATTACCCTATTCCTCACGACCAAAACTACTTTTATGTGTTCTCTTGTAACAATTTTTGGGTTTCTCACTTGCTGCAGTTTATATCCTTCGTTAGTATTGTTACGATATTTCCGATCAGTTTATGTTTTATTTTGTTATATAATTTTACTGCATGTGTAGCGCCCGATTTTCCAACCGCCATTTATCGCTGACTGGCTGGGACAGCGGAGGTCGATACCCTTTTTTGCCTATTCGTTCCTTGCCGTTCCTAGATATCTGGAATCACGCGTTTGTCTGTTTTGTCGACCATACTTTTTTATTGCACACTACTCTTAGTATTCGTTGTTCGCGTCATTAAGTCGTTCGCTTCGTTAATGTTCGTTCAACATCGAGCTACGAATAAAACTTTTAACATGTTAACTTATTAATTTCAAAATAATCGTATTAAATCCTCAACATGGTCCTCCGGGCCGGATACATTACGTCCGCTTGTTTTCTCATAGTCAATTATATTATTCGTTCGCCTCCATTCGTAACGGAACACTTCAACTGGTTCCATCGTTAACATGTCGGAAAACAAATGGAAACGCGGTACTCTGAAACTCAACCTCGCTAGGTTAAAAGATCAAATGGCTGATATCAACTCGAAACAACCTCTCAACATCGAAAGTCTGAGTAAATTAGAAGCTATCTTTGAACGCTTATTATCGGGATTTGAAATCCAAATTCGAGATTCAAACTAATGACACACCATGAATGCGCTCGATGAAAATGCTGGTAATTTTATACGATCAAAACGGAAAACTACATAAAGGAAGTCCGTGAAATCAGCGATGTTGCATTTCGTTACGAAGCAGTGATTAAAAATTATCATCAGAAATTGCCGAGGGAAGATCAGCGTCAATCACTTATTCCATCGAATCCTGAACCTTAACACGTCTTGTCGTAACTCATCAACTCAACCGAAGTTGGCATGAATATATCGCGTTATCTTCGTTCAATGGCAATATTTCGAAAGAATTGAATTCATAAAAACTATGAACTTTTTACAACGTGCTAAAACTTTATTACCTTACGCGAGCATTAATCGTCAATGTTAAGGACTATATTCGTGATTTAACAACTTGATGCTGTGCTTACTGGGAAGCTTGCGGTCACACATCTGCTTTCTCGCTTTGACAATAAACGCGCGGTGTTCAAGGCTCTTCTTTTCCGTGTTCTATACAATTTAGAGCCGATTAAAGACACAAGTCAAATTCGAAGCCGTTTTTTAGATAAATAATTCGCGACCTTAAAGATTCAGATGAAATTATCGATGAGACGTTTTCGAAATTTGTATGTCCAGTAAACTTGATCCCGAAACTTCGCGGGATTGGAAAAATTCCGCGACACCGATTCGTACCCAAACTTCGACGAATTCGGTCTTTCAATATTGACGATCTTCCTTATAGTGACGTAGATATATTGTGACGTCGGCGCTGAATATGTCGAATTTATTTTAGAACATCAAGGATACTTTTTCGAGGGTATCTGTTTACGGAACGCTCAATTCGGTTATGTAATCTTAGGCTCGTAAAAATTGCTCGCTACAAAATCGTATTGCGGACTTTCGAAAGTAGACATCGACGTTCAACTCGAACGTTTTATTCGAAATTGAGGATTCCGGTGAGGAGTCGTCATCCAAGAACGCGGAAATTTTATTCGAACATAAAATGATTGAGCAACATTCTGAAACAACTTATGAATAGTTTCCAACCTCGTTTATCAATTAGAGTACTAATTAAATGGTCCGTTTCATGAGACTAAGTCGATGTTAGTCAAATCGGAAAGGAAACGGTCGCCTATTATTCGAGCCGCGTATCGTGATTTTATGTTAATATATGAAGAACTGGGTCATATGAGAAAACGTTCCAACTTTGAAATTGTCGCTAACTTCGTTAGTAAGCTCAGCGGTATGACGAAATACCGCGTCGTCTTTAATGCATCTTTGCTATCGATGAGTCTGCTACTTCATTAAATGATCACCTCTTAATTAGCGTCCAACGCTACAACCTGAGTTGTTCGATGTGATAATTAAATTTCGCTCTCATCGCGTTGTCGCCTTTTTGTGCAGATATTGAGATGATGTATCGAAAAATCCCGATTCACCCAGATGACGGAAAGTATCAACGTGTCGTTTGAAGATTTGATGAACTTAATACGGTGACATATATGGTATCGGTCCTGCGTCGTATCTCGCAACCAAATATCTTCGAATTATCATTCGTTCGATTGAAACTTCGCATCTGAACGCTGCTGACGCGATTCACTCGAACTTCCATATGGATGATCTTATGACCGAAGCTGATTCCGCCGAGGGAGCTCTACAATTACAACAGCCGCTCAGAAAATATCAAAGTAACTCGGGATGAATTTTTAAATCATATTAATCCGGTCGCTAATTGAAACATTAACCGCTACGATTGTTACGATCTGAATCCTTTGTTTTTGTATTAGGATTAATGTGGCGCCCGCAGTCAGTCCGATGTTTTTAATGTATCTATAAAATTAGCTCCGTTACCTAGTCCCAATCATTAAACGCGCAATGTTATCCGATATTTCTCGTATTTTCGATGTTCTCAATATGTTATCCCCGATCACAATTGAGCCAAAATTTTAATGCAAGACTTATATGGTGTGAAGGGCTCAATTGTAATGATCCTATTAGTCGCGAACTCGAAAGCGAATTTTTGTCTTACGGTAAAAATTTAGAATCGTTACCGAATTATTTTATTCGCCGCTGTTATCGTTTTTTAAGTTAATTTCTCGCCAACTAATCGGTCGTTTTTGCGATGGCTCACCTGAAGTCTATCGTGCCGTTGTATTTATGCGTGTTGTTAATGACCAGATTAATATAACAATTTCGTTGGTCTGCGCTAAGACTCGAGTAGCACCAATGAAAGCGTTAACTATTCCTCGTTTAGAATTGCAGCCGATACTTATTTAATCGCAACTTTTATTAGTTCGTGTGTCGCATAACTTAAAAATCGAACCCTGTAATATTTTCGTGTTAAATAAATGTAGTAAATTATTTACCCTTAATGTACTCATATTTTTAGATTATAACAATTTAATTTGTGTTGGCGCTGGTCGCATATCTGCTTTTAATTTTCGATTTTTTGTTTATATTATTATCGGTTTACAACTTATTCGCCTATGTAAAAAATTTTCACTCTCCTCGTGTGTTCTTTCATGAACCCTATTTGGTGCAGGGGGGGGGGAGTTATGATATTTTCGATTAGTTTATATTTTATTTCGTTATATATTTTTACTGCGTGTATTTTCCAACCGCCATTTATCGCTGACCGGCTTGGACAGCGGAGGTCGATACCCTTTTTTGCCTATTCGTTCCTTGCCGTTCCTAGGTATCTGGAATCACGCGTTTGTCTGTTTTGCCGACCATAATTTTTTATTGCTCACTACTCTCAGTATTCGTTGTTCGCGTCATTAAGTCGTTCGCGTCATTAAGTCGTTCGCGTCATTAAGTGTTCGTTCAATATCGAGCTACGAATAAAACTTTTAACAACTTCTTTCAAAATAATCATTAAATCCTCAACAAGTATATTTCGAAAATAAAACCTTCTTTTTGCTTAAACCTTTAAAGCTTTCACAGTGATTAACAATCATTTTAAATAATTTTCAAGGCGCTGTTTAGAATGTTTATTTTTGATATTTCGCATAAGTTGCACTGATTAGCATCGGGAAATAACCTGAAAAATAAATATTTTAACACAGCGACTCCGAAAGTGATTTAAAATTACTTCTTTTTACTTATTAACCGCAACGGTTTACATTGCAATGATTAATATTAGATGGGACTGGCTGATCGCGACATGCCTGATGTCTTTTTTCTTTTTATAGATTTTTTTTTTTTTTTTTTTTTTTTTAGTTATATTTACCATGAAAGTTTGTTTGGCCTTAATCAGACCTGTTTTTTCGCTACTAATTTTATAATAATAATTAATCGTGTAATCAGTAATTCGCCGTATATCAGGCAAATATTTATTAATTTAATTTGATCGGTATTATTATTATTATTATTATTATTATTGTTGTTCATTATTATTATTATTGTTGTTGTTCATTATTTACGCAGTTTTTGTTGATGTTAAGAGAGTACGGTTGCTTGTTTAAATTTTCACATCTCATAAATATAAATTAAGCTAATCCTACTTCTCTTTAACCGTGATTGTCGTAATTAATCTTACGTGTACATACGGTTTATTACATTTTTAACCGAATTTTTAATTTTCATTTATTATTGCTTACATTTTATTTTCAATTTGCAAAACTAAAAAACTGTATAGGTGTTTAAGTTGCTATTTTTTTACGAAATTTACCTTCATGAAGTAAACGTTGAAATGGACAAAGAGCGCATAAAAACATTAACTTCTTAGTACAAATTTCCCAATATTTAAATGGAAACAGAAGAAAAATAAATAAAAAGAAAAGGGAAAAGTGTATTTTTTTTTTGAATAAATCTAAAAAGTGCTTTCTTTATATAAAACTCAGGGAAGTTAACTCGAACGAACGGAAAACTTTCAATATTTGAAATTAAGAAGAGAAAAAAACTGAAAGAAAAAAGTACCTAATGGTTTTGTAGACTGATTAGCCTGATCAAATAGTTGAAAAAGAAAAAATTCCTCCACAATCTCATATTTAGACAAAGTTAGTTTTTTAAGGTGTCGCAATGAAACCTTTTATTTTTCGATAATTTAGGTAAGATTCCACTTTGAAATAGTAATTTCTAGCAATAATCCCGCATTAGTTACGCATTTCCAATTATAGTTAAATGTTTAAATTTCCTTTTTTTCGTTTTATAATTTAATTCAATTTTAAAAATTTTTCACAGACATACAAAACTGAATTATAGTTTAGGTAATGAAAACTGATAGTTGCAAATTAAATTTCACGCGTAAACATACAATAAGGCGTGAAAATCGAAAGCGTAAACGGCGACGCGCGTACGTTATTGCTGAACGTCTAATTAGGTATTTCGCTCAGTACCTAGTGCAGGTAAACCGATCGAAACAAATCGTCAAAAGATGTTCGACTTCAAATGGTATCTTTTGTTTTAGCAAAATTACCTATAGTAGTAGAACAGGGCAGCGACAAAATTCATGTTCCCGCGTTCGATGTTCGTGTTAGGCTGGTCTCTTAAATGAGTGTCAACACTGATCTTCTCTAGATGTATCTACTATTCATATCAAAAATCATGAGAGAAACATGCATTAACTATAATGTTAACCCTGATAATCATCAGTATTTCGTAGAATAAATAATTTTCCACCTCGAAAGCGGGCATTTCTTTAACAAACGAATTCGTTTTTATAAGTTTTTTCAAAAACAAATAATATTTTCTAATATATTTTCATTTTCTATTTATTACCTCGATTATTCTCGATTATCTCGTCAACTATTTCGTAGTACACTTGACCGCGATGAATAAGAAAATAACTCTCTCTGACGTTTGATTAATTGCTTTTTTTTTGTTTTTTTTTTTTTTTTGGAATGGATAAAAAAGATAGAATAAGAGATATATTCGTGCTTCATTGCATACGGAGCTGAGAAGATGGCTAGCGAAAGAACATCGGAAAGACATTGTAAGGAGCAGGAAGACCCCGAAGAGTTTTAAGAGTTAAGCAGAGAGTAAATCGCGCTTAAGGAATAGACTGGAACACTCGGGTAATACATAATCTAATAGGAATTTTCAGGATGCAATGGTGCAATAGAGAGGTGTTATCAAGGAAATACGATTTCGAGGAAGAGGCTGCGTGAGGAACGAAGGCGAGATAGTCTAGTATCTGCTGATCGATGCAGAGCAGGGAGGTTGCACGAGAAACAGAAATTAAAGAAAAAGCATAAACAGAGTGCTGCTATAAGATGGCACGATTTAGATGGGAGAATATACGCTGGAATCTCGCTAATAAAGCGCCCATTAAGAATATCCCGGAACAAGGTGAATTTGCCTAGTAGATGTTGAAAAGGACAGGTCACGGAGACCGAATACGAAGGAATCAGCGGAAGGAGAAAGCGGTTAGTTCTCATGTATCTTTCTTGTTACAAATGGAACCACTAAAAGTCCTACGTCAATATTGACGTCATTATTGTTAAAGCTGAAAATATTTTATTTGCATCATCGTTATTATCGGTAAAACTTCAAATTTTACTTTTAAATACCATGCAACTTCATATGAGATACGATAAATTTTCTATTATTAAAAGTTTGTCCCGCATTCGTCACATTTATATTTCATGCAAATCAATAATTCGCTATGACGGTTATGACAATGCCATCTTAAATTGCTTTTGTTAAAATTAAAACAAAACTCGCACGTAAACACTTTACAAAAAACCGTAACAATGCAGAAAGAAATATAACAGTCGAGAATAAACTGGCGACTTAGTAAATAGCATAATTCGATCATGCATGCAGTCCAGTCGTGGTGATGTGCGACTTCTTCTAGTGGTTCTATTTGTAAAAGGGAGAATTGCTCGGTTAGTTCAGTTCTAATTACGGTTGTTCTGCACGGAAACGATTAAAATCGTTTCATCGTTCCGTGTTGGCTTCTTTAATTGGAACGAAAAAATATATTTATTGGTCAGTTTTATTCGACTTTGAAATTTTAACCACTTGTTCAGTCAGCAGGGTTAATTTTCTTCACATCCGGTATATAGTTGATGTGTATTATGTCGTAGGTGTAACGGGGGAAAAAATTCTACCTAAAATGTCATCTACTAAAATGATTATACTGCCTTATATGTTCAGAAAGCAGTTTTGTACATAAAATGTGACTGGTACGGAAAAAAAAAAAAAAATTGATCAACCATACAAATTGGAGCCAACTTGTTTTTTGATGATATTGCCGATTATTATTATTTCTCGTCATTGTTTTATATTTATAAACGCGGGCTTTCGTTTAAAATGGATTTAATGAATAAGATTAAATTTAAATGAAAACATTATAAAGTACTCGAGAAACAAACAAACATAGTCGTTCCCTTTTCATTATACCTGTAACGCTTCGCCATTAGTTCCATATCAGATTCGCAGTTCCCCGAGCTCCCGTGAGACAATTAATTCGTGGCTCACTCCCAACTTTATAGTGAACATTTTACTTCACAAAATGAACGCAACAAATCCGCTCATTTGATTTAATACGGTTAACCGATTTAAGATTGATTAAGTGTGACATATTCTACAAAGAAAATCAACTTGAAACGGCTACAATTCCTTTTTTTTTTTTTTTTTTTTTTTATTTTAATAGTATACAGATAGCATGGCCATCATTCCGTAACAGTGTGATTTTCCTTCGACCGAGGGAATTAATTTATTGCTAATGCGACGCGAGAGAGGGGTCGATTTATGGTTCCCGTTTTGATTATGTTTCGTCTTTTTATTAAAAATAAAACACAGATCCGAACTACTGGGCTGGTCATTACGACAAATAAAAGAAGGCATTTCAAATATGTCACATTATTATGCCCCTAACGTAAGCCGGCTACTGTGGCATAATTGGTTAGGCAATGGTGTGCTGCAGCAAATTGAAACTTTGAAAAATTTCACTTGCGTTGGATTAATGTCCGTAGTTGATGCGGTTAAGAAAAAAACAAAAAAAAAAACAAAACAAAAAAAAAACCCTCTAACGTATATCTTATAACACCCCGCAATGGTATTTGGAATACATATTTAGCATTGAAAAGTACCCTAATAATGTTCCAGTATTTGCGCCGAACAAAATGTTTCAGTGTTGTTTTTTTGTGCTTTTTCTTTCCTTTTAATTTTCAGTCAGATTAGTTCATCAAAAATTTCATTTGTAAACACATGAGTATTGTTTTTGTGACCTTCGATTATTTTGAATTGTTCCAATATGCATGCTTAGGGAGATGTGTTGATCTATCGTAAAAATATCGAAATGTAACGGGTCAAAGATTTTTTTGACCGACAACGGTGGTTAAATTTCAGATTAGAACTATTAAAACAGTTGAAAATTTTTGAAACCCTATTTTAAAATTAAAACTTAAACCTTCTGTTAACGAACGAAGCGATCGAATTTTTTTAATTGACACGAACTTTAAAGCGTATTTATTTCACGACAAAAACAAGGAAAAAAAATATCGATCAAATAAGGGATTACATTATTTACGATTTCTAAAGGAGAAATCCGGCCGTAATATATTTCTGCATGATTGCAGAGGTCTTACAAATTTAACGGAATACCCTACTTGTAGTTAATTCCACTAGGGTTTCGAGAAAACTATTATCGAGTAGTTTGATTTTGAATGTTCGGTACAACATTTTATACCGGGAATTTATAGTTGGTGGCACTTTTCAAAATACCAAAATCCGCCCTCGGAAATATTAACGATTAAACTTGCCTATTTTATTTCTTTCATTACGCCAGTTAACAAGAACACTATTATCACCAACTGGGAAAACCAAAAAAAAAATAAGAAAACATAATAATAATAATAATAACAATAATAATAATAATAATAATAATAATAATACCGCCAGGGAAAAGGGACTATCGTGGTCTTCGTAAAAAAGTAGCGCACTTAGGTTTTCAATTTGATCGAGTGACGGAATAAGCGATGAACCTGATTTTATTTTACTCAATTTTCTGTAAGATTAAAATATAATTTTGCCGCCGTTATTCTAGTTGCTCGTTTTTAAGAATTTCGTCATTGTCATAATTATCGCATTCCAGTGGAATGCATAATTTGAACATCCGCACTGTCGTTATAATAATAGCATTACCAATGAAAGGTCTGCCTTAATTTTCGGACATTTTTATCGAATATTTTTAACTACTTTTTGACGTGAATATGTCTTATGGTTGGCGGTCGTTTCGTGAAATGTGTACGTCATGCAAAAATACGTATGTGATATAAAAGGGTGATCCTTATTTATATTTACATCATAGTGTAAACATTTTATTCAATTGTCAGCAGTTCCAGTTCATAAATTATTACTAAAACGAAATAGCCATATACTAGTACGTACCATTTGAAAGACATATCCATGTCGTAAAGCACTTTTGTGTAAAAGGTACACGGAGGTGCTGGTATTTAATAAAATAGATTTTTGTTACGTTTTTTCTTTTTTTTTTTTTTACTTCAATTTACATTTGCACGGTACCACGCAACAGTCTACTTAAAGTGACGGTAAAAATAAATCAAAACTGAAAAAGCCAGTAGCGTACCCAAGGAGAGGACGTAGTGGGTATTAGAATCTCTCATTATGATTGGCGAATAAATTTGCAACATCATTGAAACACGCATTATTAATTTTCTAAAGATTTATTACGATCAAATTAATGTTCTATATTTAAAATATTTAAAATATTTAAAATATTTAAGATATTCAAAATATTTAAAATATTTAAAATATTTAAAATATTTAAGATATTTAAGCTATTTAAGATATTTAAAATATTTAAAATATTCAAGATATTTAAGATATTTAAGATATTTAAAATATTTAAGATATTTAAAATTTAGTCATAATAAATTAAAACTATTTAAATACAGGGGCAATATTATTTGTAATAATTTTTGAATGAAATTTTATCATCAGAGATATTAAATATAATTATTGACATTACCATTACTTGTATCGCAGTTGTGTTCTCATAATTCCACATACACGTCGTGGTGTGATGAGTATTTTCATATTTTGTCGTTACCACTAAAAGACCTGTCCATTATTGTCGATCCCGGGTACGCTTCTGGAAAGAATTCAACTTAACACTTTATCATTTGCGAAACGCTATTATTTTTCGATGTATTAGAGGTCTTATAAACATAAAAAGCATCGGAAGCGTCAATGCATTCAGAACAAAGAAAATCGGTTGTGCACGATAAGAACGTTCCATTTTTCATCGAGGATGTAGATGAAGAGAAAAAAGTACAAAAAGAAAATATCATTACGCGCAAACGAAAACAGGAGTAACTCGAGAGATGGTATGAGAGTTAATAATAATAAATAAATAAATAAATAAATAAATAAATAAATAATGGTGTTAGTAATAACAATATTTAAAAATGTATACAAAAAATAAATAAAAAAAGAAATAAAGAAAGATATAAAACACTTTCAGGCAAACTATAAACGCGTAATGCACTCGCAGCACTCACCATTTTATAGTCATCAATCCTGCTGATCGATCGTAGATAGATGTTCACGTAAACAATGCAGGGCGCCGATTCTGTGTTTGGCCGAGAAAATATTCACGAGATAATAAGCGAGCAAAAGAGAACAAATAAAACAGAAATTATTACACACAAGTATTTGGAAAATAGTTCGAGGCAGCTTTTTTAGAATATACGTCCGGCCGTGTAGCTACCGTAACACAATCACGCCCTTTACTCTACGTCGCCGACAACTGCTATGAAATATTTTTATACACTTATTTTTTATGTTATTTTTGTCGCAGATATATTCATTGATTCGAAGTTTAATGAAAAACTTAAAATTAATTGTTTCCTTTTTTCCCTTAAAACTAACTGCCAGGGAATAAATCAACGAAACACCGTATCACCTGTACATCTTACTTTATTTTTCATTATTTCATTGAAAATAATTGACCGCGATATCGGTTTTTTCCCATTCGGACATATATACTATATCTATTATTCAGATCACAGTCGGGCGTACCGGCGCATTAGAAGCCAGACTAAAGATGAATTAGACTGCTTGAAACTTTACTTGAACCTTTCAAAACTTAAAACGCGTTTTTCTCGAAACTACTTTTTTCAACGCGGTTGACATGAATCTCAAGTTCTAATAAATCGATTTACTTAAAATTGGGTATGAATCTTCTTTATATATCCCTCTATAGCCCCTACCAGAATAAAGTCAAAATTTGGAATTTTACTATTTTTAAAAAATTTAAAAAATTCAAAAAACAGGTAAAAAATCGCCTCTTTTTTTTTGAAACAGTCGCCATTTTACGAGAAATTTTTTTTTTTCTTCTTTGAGGTAGGGACTATAACCACATACGTACTAATTAAGAAAGCAAACACTTTTTTTTATACCTCTTCAATTCATCAGCCTGTAACTTTGTGAATTTTGATTTTTTTTTTTTTTTTTTTCTGATAATTTTTTTGTGTATTCTAAAAGCACGAATAAATAAATGGTACAAAAATGGATAGAAAAAATATTTATTGTTTTTTTTTTATTGAACTTGAAGAAACCTCCTAAATTCGTGCCTCTAGACTAGAAATACCCCTTTAATATTGCGAAAAAACATAATTTTTTATTGTGAATTGAAATTAATTATTAATGTCCACCTCTTCATTCTTAGGTTAGTATTGTGAACGAATTTAAATTAAATTAAGGCTTTTTAGCGCATCTTACATATAAAGAGCATCGGTTTTTAGCTTTTTTTAGTCTTGAAGGGGAAATGTGGGATTATAATCATTTTCCGCGTTAAACTAGAACTATACTTAATTTCGTTGCATGTTCACTCTTTCCATGAATTCAACAATACAATACAGCAATCTAAATCCATTTTTCAACTCACTTTCGCACGTCCGAATGATTTGAAATTTTTACTAATTGTCAGAACCTGACGGCAAAGCGATACTGTGCAGAAAAAAAGCATCTACATCCACGAATAAATTTAAAAAATGTATATATTTTGAAATGGAATTATTTTTATTTCCCGCGAAAACACGGCGGTTTAATAGAAGCGTCCTTAGCCAGACTTATTATGTTTCCTGCCACAATGTGGCCGCTAAGCAACGGGTCTGTAGCCGGGCTTTTTCTCTGAGCCGTTGCATCATAGCGGGAAACATAATGAGATCGGCTAAGGATCAGTTGCTGTAGGTGCTTTTTGCCTGCATCATAATATTGCATTGTCATCGCGTTCTGGCAATTAGTAAAAATTTCAAATCATTCGGACATCGGGAAGTGGGCGAAAGATGGATTCCAAAAATTCCATTACAAACACACAGAGGTAGGTGTGAAGCTATTTTAAAGCATATAATAACACCGGTTGTCCTGGTCTCTGAAATCGTATTACAATACTCAAAGATAAACTTATAATGTGTTTTCAAGGAAAAACACAGTTGATGTAAAACTTTTAATTTGTCTCCCTCTGTGGCTGCGACCCTTTATGTAACATTATTATCACATATTTTCTTCACATACGATTATTTGTTCGCATTTTGCATAAAATTTTTGAGATTTTTTAGTTAAATTTTGTTTATTTCTATTTATTATACTTTTTTAAATTTTATTATTGCAGTGTAAAATGTCACCGCCGTTTTTCCGTGTTTGTTTTTGACTTTTTCTTAAAGTATACTTTGTGTTTTAATACAAACATATATATATATATACATATAAATTGTTTCATTTGTTTTAATTTTTCTTAAATGAAATGAGAGAAAGAATGAATTTTGACCAGCGTTGGTGTGGAATATATCGCCAAAGATGGTTTTGACGAATTTAATATATCGCAACGCAGTGATTTGGATTTGGAAATTCTGAATGATGAAATGCGTCCCAATGATGCACAAAATTGGTATATAGTGAAAAAAATGATCACACACTTTCAGGAATATCACCTGCGAGAAAGACGTTTTATGAATTCACGTACCTCGCTGAGTAATTCTGGTAGCGCCCGAGCTTCAATAGACACGTGGAAATTATTTTTTAATCGAACAAGTTTCACGAAGGTAAATGGATTTAGAAAAACAACGATCAATTCGCTAAAGTAAAAAAGTTCCAGTCATCTGCACGGGTTATTTACAGCTCCGCTAAGTAGGAAATTAGCGAGTATAGTAGACATGAATTAATGAGGTTTTACCTATTTTTTAAAATTCGGTTGCGCTAAATCTTATTTTATAAATCTATCGGTGGATAATTAATATACCGTCTTATTAAATTAATAAAATTAATATCTTCCGATTACTATACTCTTTCGTAATTCAAAATTAAATGGGAACAACAAAAAAAGGTAAAAATAAAAAAACTTTGAATTTCAATACAAACGTTGTATCATTTCAGCATGTAGTTAAAAAATCGAATAGATCTTTTTTCTACTCATTGATACTAAACCAACTATTACAAGAGATATTTAAAAATTCTCACGGAAACTTTTGTGAAGAGATTGAAACTTTAGCCACCGGCTAGCCATCATTAATAGAGTTATACACAGCTCTATTACCAAACCAAAGAAATTAGCAATTTTGATGTTACTCTCACATTACGTATAAAGATATATTTTATAAAACTTAACGAATTCTGACGATTTCAATTAAAATTTTGCAGTCGGTTCGATAATTTTTGTGTTTATTGCAAAAAAAAAAGCAATAAAACGTGTCCCGATTTAAACAACAGAGTATTTGTTTCAAATATAATTATATACGCGTGAAAAAATGAATGAGTATAATTAGAATCTTGCAAAACATTTGATTTATATATGTATGTGCATATAATTCTCTAACATATCGCACTAAATAATTATATTCATGCGTACACGCACACACACACACACACACACACACACACATACACAGTTAGATGTAAATTAGTTACAATTTGTATTTAATTTTACAGTTTTACTGGTTTTTTCTTAATTTTAATGTTTGTTGCTTTTAAAAAATAAAATTTAAAATTAATTTTTGAAAATATGGTTTAAAAATTTTACAAATAACTTGCTAAATTAACGGTTACACATGCTGAACAGTAAGGTGATTTAGGTTAGTAACACGAAAAATTCGAAAGCAGATCGCTTGCTTCTCGGATTCAAGATGTGTATGCTCACTGAAGGTTATCGCGTTGACGAACACAGTGCACACTTTAAGGTATAAGAAGTTTATGTTATTTTATTGAATTCAAAGAATGGACGTATCACGGAATATTTGTTTACTTCCCGCATCGAATGCACATGACTTAATTTACTTGCATCACATCATTAAAAAAAAGAAACAAAAAAAAAACGAAATAATAATAAACGATACTTAATAAAAAAAAAAAAAAGAATATTTTGGTCATCATAGGAAGATTAAATGCGAAGGTACAATATTATATAAAGGTGCGTAAAAGCTATCTGGCTACTAATCTAAATTAAAAATAATTTTTGTTCGTTATTTAATGTGGTGCATATAAGTAATGCTTCCAATCTGCAATTTAAAATATCTAAATTTTATCGTAAAAAAAAATAAATAAACAATAATTTTTTTGTCTCTATAAGAGGTGTTAAATGCCGGAGGAGCGATGTTAAGGATGGATAAAAGCTCGATAATTGCTAATCTAAATTAAAAATAATTTCTGTTAGTTAATAAATAATATTTTTCGCTCTGCTACTTATATTTTAATTAATTGAAATAGCGAAATATTCGTTTCTTCCAAAGTCGTACTTCTTCTTTAATAATACTAAGTTTACATATAGATTATGAATGTGAAATAACAATTATGGTTAATAATAATTATCAAGCACACCGGCAATTTTATTATTTATTATTTTTTTTTTTTTTGGGGGGGGGGGTACTTTATAAACGTGAGAATTTTATAATATGAGCAAAAATTGTATATAGATTTCTTTTTAGAAATAGCTCTGACGACTTTGACTACATTTCGCGTACTGCCGGTTGAAGAAAACATTATCACACTTATTGTTTCTCATATATATCAGTAAGAAATTTTTCAAAATTAATTTGTTTAAATATTTGCTCAAGTCACGTAATCGATAACTGTGCGCAATAACGTCAACTGGAATTTTATTTTAAAAAAAAGTAATAGTTTTTTATAAGAGAAACATTAAGAACGCAAAATTTTCCGGTATTAGAGGAACCAGGGTAAGATGAGGACACGAGGTAAGATGGATAAGCATTTATCTCAGTATTAAAATATATTTTATTATCTAACGAACATTCCTACTGTTATTTTGTGTAATGTATAATGATTGAAACATACGGCTGATGTATGCCACTGCAAGGGGTAATGTTTATTACTTTTTTAAACGTATTTTTTCGATTTATTTATAATTTTTTAGATATTTTGGAAAGCGACGGGGTAGCAGGTCATGATTATTTTAAACTGTCGTGTGTTATACGTACGTAATAAGTATTCGACTGTATATTATGTATATATTTTACAATTTTTTCTAAATGTTAAATATTTCGGAATAAGATGATAGTCTCCTTTATCTTCTCCTGTCGATAAAAGTACATCTTATTGAGAACGTACGATACAAGAGCATTAACAGAGAAAACTGACGTTATGAAAGAATAGATCATGCTTAGAAGACGCAAACGGAAAAATGTCTCTGTGTGAGAAAAAAACAATTTAATGCTTCAAAAAGTACTTTAGAAAGTTATCTTAGTTAATACAATGTGGTGTTAAAAATAGCCGTTAATGTTAAAATTGAATACTTAGCTTGCGGTGTATTGAATGCAAGATGCACAATCGCTCTAAAATTACATGCGTCACCATTATGCATCAGATTTTTTTGATTAAATTGCTTGTGTTTCATCTTTAATGTAATCTACTCTTATTATATGTTTCGGTTTAAAAATTTTATTATCGGCTAAAAAAAATGTATAAATTTGAATACGAAGAGCTATATACATTATTTTGTGTAGTATTTTCATATCTGTGCTGAATTTTTGTTGTTTTCTTACACTTTCGCGTTTACGTAAGAGTTTAATTTCTATATTAAATTTTCGTATTTAATTCTAAAATAATTTTCTGGTTCATGTTTCCTCCTTTTTTTTAAGAATAAAAGAATATATTATGTGTTTCCTAGTTTTTATTAAAATCATGGGAAAGATATTAAATCCTTAAATTTTTTTTAGTTAAAATTAATTTTTAAAAACTTCTAATTGAAAACATTTTTTTTTTGGGGGGGGGGGGGGGGGACTTACGGAAAAAACTCTCTAGTTTCAGTGAAGTTTAGGTTGTGAGCAATTCAAGTGCTCTTCATTTTATTAGTTCCATTCCAGATCTGGACATACCTTTGTGTTTTTTAAATGTTACATTTTGCCTTAAAAAAATGTCATCTTGCTTGGCACCGGGGGAAGTCGAAATTTTTCTATTTTTTTGTTTTTTCTTTTTTAAATTTGAAATTTCCCTCTGTTATTAAAAAAGTAGAATCCATTGTAGCGTGTGCTGTAGTCTGCCTTAGTTATCGACGCTGCTGCAAATATAAATTTGTTTTAAAAATATTTCTTAGTTATATAGGTAGAAAGAAAGTTTAAAATTTAGCGACCTATCTAGTTTTTGCTGCACTGCATATACATGTATCTACCAGAAGAATATAAAAAATTACCGGGTATTTGTTTTGTTCGTCAGCATAAACACAATGTATATTAGCAATTTTTAATTTTTTTTAAAAATTACTTTAATTAAAACGAAAATCGGTGTTAAAATAACTATTCCGTCGAAATGTTAGCTCCATACGTTTACTGCAAACGCACTACGATATTAAATTTTTTAACACACCTTTTCTTTTTCGAAGTTATTATGATAGAATTAAGAGATTGTTTTGAAACGCTTTTGAATGGTGTGTCCCACGTTCAACTATACACATAGATATATTAAAAGATTTTGGATTTTGATTACTGTCCTCAGGTAATTATAACCGTTGAATGGCATAATGAAATGGAAGCCGTGGGGAGGTGAAAAGTCACCGGGAGTGCTTTCCAAGATACGGCGATGAAATCGATAACGACGAACAGGAGATGGGATAATGCGCATTTTCGAGACCAGCTGAAATACTGGGAATGAAAAGAATCGTTGTCCAGTATCCTGAAAGATGGAAGCTGCACAGTTTTACTATTATTGGAGGAAGATGTTTTAACTGGTCCAGGCACAGTCCAATGGTTTTTTGTAAGTTATGTTTCGGTATCTGCATTTCAACGGGCTACGTTGCTATTAAGACGTTTATCATTTTGTAGCGCTTTCACGCAAGTCCTCATTTCATCTAATTGGCTGCAATTCTCGATTGCATTCTGTCTTAATTATGTTTTTCTACACCTGAGGCTATGTAGATTTTTATCAGCTGCCAGTTCCTCCTTCACCGTGTGTTCGGGGTTGAATGGTTAATTTTCTATCGGATTTTTGTTCTTTTCTTTTTTGATAATTTTAAAATACGCGAGGAAACTGTTTCAGAGTCTAGCTTGTTCATTGTATTTCTGACTGTAAATTGGGCGTCGAAGTTTAACGCCGTTTCATGAGTCCATGTTTACAATTTATTTCTGTGTTCACTTATTATTAATTATTATATATTATACTTATTATTAATCTAATCTAAAACTAACAATAAGTACTGCAAAAATTTTTACATCTTACATGGGCTACATTTATGTGTAATTTTCAACATTTAAATAGAACAGACTGATTTCTTACGTTTTATATCATAAGAAATCAGTCTGTTTTATTTAAATGTTGAAAATTACACATAAATGTAGCCCATGTAAGATGTAAAAATTTTTGTAGTACTTATTATTAGTTTTAGATTAGATTAATAATAAGTATATATAATAATTAATAACAAGTGAATACAGAAATAAATTGTAAACATGGACTACAAAATGATGCATACATTTTAACAATATAAAGCACAATGAAGTAGTTCATGTACACACACGTTCGCTACTCGCGCTATGGAGCGCATTTGCGATTAAGAAAATGTCACATAATTGTAAGTATATATGTTCAAATTTTTCAATATATTCAATATATTTAACTTTCATGGTACATCGATGATTGTATTTAAATATAGTGTTTCAAAAAATTTCATAGATCTGTATACAGGCCAGAAATTTTTCTTTGGATCTCTCTTTTTTTTTTTTTATCTAGTTTCAAAAGTGTCGTGATTTCAGCCTTTTTATATTGCACTGTTGGATTTTTTTTTTGTTTCTGAAAGGCTATCGAAGAGTAAAACTAACCATTTTGAGGAATTTCAGCAAGTGTTGTAATTTTTTCAAGATTGTAGACGTGTTTGTTAAAGTTTCGAGCCGAATTGTAAAATTACGAAATGTAAGTTTAACTCCTAAAGGGCTAATATTAATGTTAATGGAGTAATTTTGAACTTTCACCATTAAACGGCGTGCAAATTTTTAGATAAGATAAAAACGTGTTCCAGATAATGTACAAAGGTTCCTTTCAATAATAAACACATCTGGGGCAAAAGTTCGAGTAATATTTTATCAATGAGCGGATGATGTTAAAAGCATAACACATTAGAGTTAAGAAAACTATATGCATTTGTTTCACGAGTGCGAAAACAGTAGATGATAATATTTAACTGATGAGATCGCCCAAAAACTAAATATTACTTACTTTCCTTATACGCACGGTAAAGAAGCAGTTTAGATGAAAATGGATTTTTCTGGATTAATGTAAAAAAGTTCAAGTCATTAAAAATCGTCGCGATAATTTGGGATAGAAACGTGAAATAATAATTTTTTAAGAAGCTAGTCAAGAGACGATTTTCTGAAATTTTCATTATTAATCGAGCTTTTTATTTTTACAACGCAAAAAACCATTAAAAGTAATGCAGAGTGATCCTATATTCTTGCACTTTGCAACAATTCGGCGTAATTTTTTTCGTTTCTTACTGCTTCTTCAATCAAAAGATTACTTTTTCGGAACATTTTTCCTCTTTCTTCTGTCTCATTCGCTGCTTCTCTTTCACTCTACCTCTGTCTGTCCATCTGCCACCTCTCCACCCTTTCACATTCGAGTATATATATATATGTGCGAGCGTGCGCGCGTGTGTTTATAGGTGAACTAATATGGAGGTCCAAGAGGCATGTCCTTTTGTGAGTCGCAAAGGAACCATGTATATATATCTAATATCTTTAAACGAGCAATTCTTGTATATATGTATATATATATATATATATATTTTTGCTATCTCAAAAACGGCTCTAACGATTTGGATGAAATTTTCACACTAGGTGTATTTTGGGTCAAGAAATTGATCTGGCAAGTTCAAATCCATGGAAAAATTCGATTTCGCGAGTTTTTTATGATTTTTAATATTTTTAGTATGATACAAATCAGGGTTGGTGGCGCGATCTATCGGCTTATGCTACGATAGTGTCTTTTAGTACGGGTCGGTGGCGCGATCTATCGGCTTATGCTACGATAGTGTCTTTTAGTATGGGTCGGTGGCGTCAATACTGGTAGTACAAAGCAATAAAAAATATGGTAGGCAAAACATGCGAGCGGGTAATTCCAGATACCTGGAAACGGCGAGGAACGAATAGACAAAAAAAAGGCATCGGTCTTGGCTTTCAGCCGATCAGCGGGCGGTCACATAATGGCGGTTCGAAAATCATGCGCTACACATGCAATAAAAATATGTATATAGGAGTATATAACAAAAAACAGAAACATCCTAACAAACAGTCCATTTCTTTTTTTTTTTTTCTGTGTTAATTTTATATTTAAATAAGAAAAAAAAAACGCTTTTTAATAGCTACTAAACAAAAAAAGAAAATCGGTTAATAAACAAACGAGGACTTTACCTCTTTATATGTATATATTAAATGTTTTGCGTATTTATACTCGTATATTTGTTTGTGAATATGAATTACTGAGAATATGTTGTGCACATTTTAGAAACCCCCTTATGTGCAGTGTACCCTTATTATATTTTGCAATGATTTAGTCGGAAATTTTTTCAAATTGGTTGTAAAACAGCTGATAACAGGTAAAATTACAAGATGCTTTTTATTTGTTTTTATAACGAATAAACCGATAGATAAAGCTGACGACGATCCTACAGGCCTAAAATTTAATTTTTCTAATAAAAAAGGTATAAAAATATATTCATAGTAGTCATTGAAAACATTTTCCAATCATTCGCAAAGTGAATTGGAAGGACCTCTACATTATTGTTGCGTTCAGTATTGAAAAGCGAACTATGGAAAGAGGCTTTAAATTCATAAATTAGTTTTATAAATATTTTATGTTTTGTGAATATGTATAAGATTAAAATAAAGTTTAAAAGTTACAAAAAAAAATTCCGAGCAAAGCTCGGTCGCCCAGGTACTATATATATATATATATATATACATATATTAATTTAAAAAATAATAATTTATTTATAATAGGACAGTTAAATTTTACTTTGAAATAAATAACTTACGCTTAATGAAAAATAAGTAACTAAAGTAAATAAAAAAACATAATAAAATTAAATAAAATCATTATAACCATCTATGATTAGTCGGGAGATCGTTTTAACCTCATACATAAATCCTTCCAAACTACAACCTCTTAATGAAAAGTAAATTTTTAAAAAGTTGATTCGCTATTTGAATCAATTGTTAAGCAGGTGCAAAATGATTTTCTCGTTTCACCATCGCATCAAAAATCAATGTGTTTGAGATAAATTTGGGGCATCCAAGTAGCGAGGTCTTCAACTGCACGTAAAATGGTTACTTTTTACACCGGCCATTTTCAATAAATGAATTTTTCAACAGTTAACATTTAATTTCAGTTGTTACATAATCGTTGCGATTTATCGAATTGGCTTAATTCAACGAGTCTTTTAGTCTGAACGTGATATTGTACTTCTGAATAGAATGGTAGCTGACCAGGAATGTCACACATTTTTTTATGTGATTCTATGTGTACATGGGAAATGTTGAATGTATAATAATTTATTATGAAATGAAGCAACACGCATTCAATTAGGTGAGTAGCATTTTATTTTATACGCAACCAAATATTTTTTTATGTATTGCAATATTATATATATATATATATCATTACCATTTTAACTTAGCTTAAGACAACTTTGACCCCTTTGTTGATTCGACCGATATTTAAATTTCGTAAAATTTTAACGTACAGCTTGCCGATAATTTGATTGTAGAATGTTGTTTATTTCTTCATATTACTTCGATTAATTTTGTTTGCGTTTTTTTTTGTTAGGTACATTCATAATGTATGGTTTTAATTACGAGTAAATGCGGTGTTTGTATTGGTGATAAATAATTTTAACGTTTATATTATTGTTTTGATTTTTGTTGGCCGATGGTTTATGTGGCAGTTGCCCTAGTAATGCTAGGATATTATTCGTAAAATTAGTAGCCAATTTACACGGGCATTACGGACGTTTTTACACACTTACGAGTGTGTTTGCGCCTAATTTTGTCAGCTGTTTTTTTTATGCTTTTGGATATAGTTTCTAAAAATATTTTTTAGCTCTCGCTTCGTCTGTTTAACCTCCATTCATGCTGTACCTGTATCTACATTGTTATTATTTTTTTTTTTTTACGTTCCTTCATGTGTTCAAGATACTAGTCGGTGTTATTTTTTAAATTTTTAAATTCTAACTTTTATTTCATTTTTTATTTATAATATCTGAATGTTGACTTATATTCTGATTTATTAAAGAAATTACATTTAAATTTTAAAAAATCACGTGAGCGTGAAAAGACGTGGCTGATTTTAACTCTATCGTTCGAGATAATTCCCATCTGTAATGACCGTTTGTGCTTAGGGATTATGTTTTGTCATTTATTTCTATCGGTCTCCGGCGAGACAAATCTTTTTCAGTTTTCTTCGACACACTTTAGTATACGTCAAAAGGTTTTTCTTAGAAGAGTGCGGTGTAATAATTGTTTGGAAAATTTACAACGTCGAAAATGCTATTATTAAGTATTGAGAGGACCACACTTTTTTCACTCACTCTGTAAAATTTAAACAAGTGTAATGTACTGTTCCGCCTATTCTTCCTAAAAATACGGGAGATGATTAAATTCTATTTCGGATAAACTGCGTCTCGGCGATTATTTAATAATGCAAATTGCCCTAGATAATTATGAAAATTCACAGTTTAGTAACGATTTTTATTATTCAAAATTATGGGAAAACGAAAAATAAATAAATGGTTCGTCGTTAGAGAGGGTTTTTGTTGATAAATTGGAGCGCAAAAGTTCTAAAAGGGCGAGGAGAAGGGATTTTTTTTTTCTTTTTTTTATTTAGTCAAGTCGGTCGTTATCTACCGCGCCTTGTCGAATTGTTTGCATTCCAGAAATATCCGATAATTCCAGTCGCCATAAAGTAATTTTTATACTGGAAAATATTTTAACAAGTTAGCGCGTAAGCCGCCATGACAAAGATCGGTGCTGAACCGTCGAAGGCGGATAATAAATTTGCCCTGATCATTAGGGCGGCGTCTTAGCCGACGGTCGACTGCGTTGCGCGCAGGTAGAAGCCGAATTCTTTTTCACTTGTAATCACAAACTTTTTTTTTGTTGCTATTTTTTTGTATGCCAGTCTTATTGTTTCATTTGCTCAGCGAGACGCGTAACTTTTACCTTTTTAATTTTTAGCGTTCTAATTTTAGGACTCTAATTTCATCAAAGGATAGTAAAATAGGACCAAACAGCTCCCGTCCTAGTTAATATTCTCCAGCTTAAATCGCTACCGTTTAAAATTAAGCGAGAATGGACGGGAGGTTTTGTATTTCAACACTACAATGTTGCACGGAGCGGTGAAATTATGAAATTATTATCGCAAGTAATGAATGAGGGGAATGTAAAAATAACAATCATTTCCGAATGTAAATAGGGTCTCGAAGAGTGTCTCAATGTTGACTAGAGAAACTTGCGTCAATTTTTAAACGCTCTTCGAGGCATCACTTACTACTTATTTCGATTCGGAATCGAATAGTTGTGTTACTCGCTTGTCTTCTCTCAACATTTTCATTCCGAAGATCGATACTTTTTGACGCGAATCAAAATAAAAAATACCACTGGTTGATGGGAGCGTATGATAGAAAAAAATTGTTGACAAAGTATAGCGCTGTTCAGTCGCTATCGAGACGGATGTGTGTCAAAAGAAATAAAACAGCAGCAATGGAGACTAGCTCGATATCTCTACTTCGAAGATTAGTTCATTCGTCGAAACAATGATCGCATGTACGATTTAAAGCAATGCGCACTGTGAAACCGAAATTGCGTTCAATTGATTTTTGTGGCACCATCATGTCATGGAGATATTAATTACGTTACTTAATAATTTAATATGCCAAACGTTAATCGGGTTATTATTACTTCACAAATAAAACTACTCGCCAAATGGATATAAATTTATGTAACTTTTTTCGACCGATAATTTCATTAATCATAAATTTATCGAAATCAATACAATTGGGCTAGCGATGTTAATTTTTTATGCACCAAAATGCTGAAAATTTCATTATTATAATTGCGCATATCCAGGCAATTTTAATTTTCTATAACTTACCAAATCAGCCACTTTAAAATGATTACAATAATATATATAATAACAAAAAATTACCACAGTTTTATTTTTTTATTTTTTTCTCCGATTGTATTTTATTCTCCTTAGTGTAATATGATTTTATATAAAAGAATTTAAAACAATATAGGAAACAATTTAAGATCATTTACAAATATGGCTACGTTACAATTTCAAAACACATTATATTTCTAGGTAAAATTCTTTTTAGTGATTTTGTACAAAACAATTAAATAACAGATTTGCTAAATTTGTCTATCTTAACCAACTATTTCAGTTTCTAAATTCTTTTAATTTATTAAAGTTGTTATAATTTTGCTAATCCTTGTTAATTTCTGTTTATTTTCCTTTTTTTCCTTTCTTTCAACTTTCATAATTTTGTAATTTCTTGCCGTGTCTCTAGCCTAAGTTGCTGTGTACGACACGTAAAATAAATAAATAAATAAATAAATAAATAAATAAATAAATAAATAAATAAATAAATAAATAAATAAATAAATAAATAAAAAAAAAGGTGTTTTTCTTTTTCTTTTTCTTTTTTTTTTTGGGCTTGTGCAGCTCTGTGTGCAATTGTATAATGAGTGAGTTCCATTCCAACATGTTTCTGTCTTAAAGAAGTATCAGGCGGGAAATTAGAATTCTCCATTGATATATATATACATATATATATATATGTATATGTATACATATTAAATTATAATATGATCAAAAATTGTATATATGTGTTTGTAATATATGTATATATATATATATATATGTATGTTGGGTACTGCTTTAACGATGAAATTCATGAATTAGGGCTTTTAGAGTCGATAAATCGATAGGTTAAGAGGTCTTATGTTTGAAAAAATTTTATGGAGGGAACAACTGTAAACGGGAGGCGCCTAGCGTTTGTTTTAATAATCACATTGTGGTTATTTTTAGAGTTTATTAAAAAGTAGGCAATACGCTTATCTACACTATAATAGTCTCAGAATGCATTCTAGCAGTAACTGAAAATGGATAATTATTTACGCTTTTTCTCACTGCTATTTCAAAATCAGATAATACGCAATACCGCTGTGTGTATACTATACTTATTCAATTGCATTCTGCGTTGAGTTTTTCATAATTTATTTTCATCACCTTATTTATGAATTATTGCTCCTTTTTTTTTTATCCTATCCGCAACTCGCTTTATACAATTTCTATAATTTGTATCGAATAAAAAAACTCTGGAACTTTGTAACGAAATAGAATTTATTCGCGACATGTACATGGCGCGATTTCGAAATATTACGCAAACTGAGATACACTTCCGAAATCGAAAAATAGAATAATTAGTTACTTCAACATTACGCGTGTATTACTGTTCTCATTTTTAAAGTTTTTCCGGAACTAGTGAATACTTTGATTGTTCTGCAAGTCCGGAACAGAGCCAAGCACAGCTCGGTCACCAAGTATTTATAAGATCGAGTTTTTATTTGCCTGGTAGTGTTACACTGTTGTTAAAATATTGAACTCGGACTAGTGTCTACATGTTGTTTTGTGGGAACTTACTCAACAGCCGGCAGTTAAAAAACCGATTTCTCCCGTTCACGGTATGCTGTCGTCAACAAACGAAAGGGATGATGTCATAAGTTTAACACCCAAAAAATTTTTTTTTGGAATTTCTTTTCTCTATGAATAAAATCGTCTGCGCTACAAGCTGGCAAATGTTGCGATCAAAAGTAAATTCGAAAAAGAACGCAATATCGTTATTCTTCTTAAACGGATAATTTAGCGGAATTTCGTTGTTGATTATTCGATGGAAACGTGGCCAGGACGTCTGCGGTTATCCACGTGCAACTTGGAGAATGTAATAAGGATGAATTAGAAAATTGGGTTCGGTTCGCGAACGGACAACGTACCGCAGTAAACAAGGCGGTGTAATAATGGGAAAGCGGGCTTTTCTTCGCGATTAATTAATTCGTCGAAAGAAGAAATTTCGACCGAAAACCCTAGGGCGTCATTGTTGTAAATGTACGAAACAAAATTAACATAGAAATTAACTTTTAATAGGTGGCTGCTGCTGCTACTATTACCACAAAGAAATGTTCTACTCGCTTTGCGGATATATAGATTTTTTTCTCTTTATTATCGTTGTTAAAAGCTTCTGAACTTTTAACGATAAACGATGCTGGACGGGTGAAGTTGCGGGTCGGGATGGGGATATGTTTTACAAGAATAGTAATTCAATTAAATAGCGACGTTGCTTCGTTTTGTTCGTCATTGTACAGCTCCAGCAGCCAGTTAATAGAGTGGGCGTGCTTAAAAGAACAAAAGTTTTCAGATAACGCGATGACATTGTTTTCCAAACATCTGCCCCCGTTGCTTTCTCTCCTCTGCAGCTCACATCCTTATCCCCATTCTACCTTCTTCTTTTCCTCTTCAAAAAACGCTTTATTTGACAGGAATTCTGGCAAGAAGCGCGAATTCGTGGTATTTCAGCATGTAATATGGAAAAGCATTCTTGCTCGAATCATATGTTATAGAACCACTTCGGTATCTGGAAAAAGTACTTATTGTCGTCAAAAAAAGGAAGACAAAAAAACAAACCATATATATATATATATATATGGAAAGAAAATTAATTTAAAAGCGAAGGAAATACGCCAGGTATATGATAAAAAAGAATTAGTTGGACTATTGGTTCCACACTGCGTACAATTATTATAGAAGGTTTCGCGTTGCGGGAATACCAAGTACGAACCATCTTCTATCGAGAAAAACGTCGTGAAATTATTTTATAGGATCTTAAATTATGAGCATTTAAACAATAACATTTTAACTACACAAAAACGAACTAAAATATGACTCTGCATTTCAAAATTACGAAGAACTAACTCCGTATTATTTGTCTCTGAAAATTGTACCATCCTATTGCTTCATAGTCTGGTTTCTATACAAAAAACAAAAGGGAATCTAAAAAAAAAAAAAAAAAAGGTAATGATGTTTTAACAGTTTTACTTTTAGCTTTGTTATATTCGATCAGATAAAAAGTCCACAGCCAGTTCTACGATAGTTAGAGATTTGATTTTGTTTTTTTTTAACTGATCTATTTCCGTCAGAGAAAACAGGAAAATTCAAATTTGAACGTTTAATGAAAAATATGAGTTGTAAGGCAAAAAAATTGTGAAAGCTTTGGATTCTTCCTGAATATCTGCAGACATTCAGAATTATGTATAAACATCATTAATCTATTTTAAATACCTCTATGCGTAGAGATACATTCAGATATAAATTCTTTACCTAGCCGATAGGTCTTGTTCAGCTCTTCGTTTAGTCTTTTTTTTGAAATGTATATATCGTTATTTTGAATTACAGTGGTTTCTTTCGTCAAGCTAAAACGCTTGTCGACGACCTAATTAATATTTAAACATTATTATAATTTAACTTATACATATTACTTCGTGTAATATCTACATCTTTATAACTGTAATCTATTTTCTTCTATTTGGTAATCTATGCATTTCTTTACTTATTGTTGCGCAATCTCTTATTTTGTGTTTATTATTTAACATTTCCTTCTTTTTGAAATCAATCCTTTATTTTCCTTTTCCTTTCCCTTGATTTTTTCCGTCCCTATTATTTCTTTAGGTATATTTAACACATCTGAGTTGTGACATATTTGTCCGTTTGTTGCTCTATTCTTGTTCTCGCTAACGGTAGTTGGTACGTACATTTTTTCCTCGACTTTTATTCTGTTTATATTTTTTCCTCCAATTCCCTGTTGTTTCCCATATCTTTACGTATAAAAGTGTACATTCCTCTTACGCTCTTTACGTCTTCTTTTTTAATTTTTTCACTTTCAGTTGCTCCCCCTTAAGGATTTGCTATTAATTTCAAGCATTTTATTCGCAGTTTATTAATTTTCTCCAAGTATACTTTTCTCATCATTATGCCTGAATTTCATATTTGATCTTCGAATATACTAGCGCATACGTAATAAACCATTTTTAATGTTCTACACATTGTATATTTCTTCAATGTGTGCATAAAACTGGTAATATTACCCTAATTTTCTTTTTGCAGTATGTTCCATATGTACGTCCCATCTTAAATGTTGGTCCATCATTACCCCCAAAAATATTTATACCGAGTTACTCTAACTTTTGGTAGTTTTCCATTTCACACTTGTTTCTTTCTCCCGTTGAGTGTACACATTCATTTAAGTGCATTATTATATTTGGACAATACGAATTGTACTTTTTTTTTTTTTGTTCGTAATACCATTAATATTTTTAACATTAACTCTTAGATTTTTCTCAGGTGCCCATTTACTTATTGTCATTAAATCTTTCTGTAATTTTATTTCTACCTCTTTAATATCTTTATGTGATGTGACTATTGATATATGCGAACGAGACTATATCAATTTAATTCCCTATGTAATAGACCATTTGTATATATAATGAATAGTATTGGTGCCAGGTTGTTACGGCACTGCTACATATTTATCTGCTCTTTGACACTTTGCACATTTAGTACATTTACACTTGTTTTCCTTTGATTTTGAATAATTTCGAAACCATTTTTTTCAACTACTCGTTATTTCTATTTTCTTCGATGTATATTTATTAGTGTATTTTATGAACAAACTGTTTCAAAAGCTCCAGTAAGATCAAAAAGGTAATACCTTCTTTCCCTTTTCAAAGTTGCCTCTTATTTTTTCCTCCGTAAGCTCACCGATTGCTGTCGATATGGATCTTCCCTTTTAAAAACCGTATATTGTGTTTTGTCAATTTGCCTATTTTCTTGTAAGTACTTCTCGATAAATTATTTGTTACATATATTTTTCTAATATTCTTTTGCAATCTCACATTACCTACAGCAACTGGTGTATAATTTTCATGTTCACTATGTTTACCGTTTTTATATATTGGTCTCGTTTTCGATATTTCTAATCCATTCGGTATTTTTCCTTCCTTTAATATTTTATTGATGATGAGCTTTGTGATTTCCTTTACGATATATATATATATATATATATTTTTACTGTTTTCATATCTTTTATTCTTATTACGTCGATTTCGGTGGCCTTTGTATTTCTTCCTTCAGATGCTCAATTATTTTCCTCACTTGTTCAACGTTTGCTCTCTGGGTATGTACATATTTACTTTTAATTCATTCTCTTCGCTTTTTTTTTTTTTTCTAATGGCACTTTATTACATTTGTGTTCTAGTTTGTTTATGCCATTTTTAAATTTTTTGCTGAATTCATTTGCGGTTTCATTTATTTTTTAGGCCCCTTGCCAAACCATTTGTTGATAGTCTCATCCACTCTTAGGTTCTTTCCTTTTCCTACAATCTTGTTTATATTTAATCATATTTTTTTTCTCTCATATACCCCTGGGCTATTTTAAAACTTTTTCCGACACAAACATGTCCTTTTACCGTTTTACATCTGCATTCATTTGGTTTCTAAATTGTTTTTGTATTTTTTTCTTAATTCAATGTTTCGATTACTTTTTCTCACCTTTTTTTGTACAATTTATCTCTCTCCACATACTTGTTTCTTTTCCATCTCAACTTTTATTTCCTGACTCGTTTTGCATTTGTCGTTTTTTTATTCCTTTGCTTTCTTCATCTGTTCGTATGTAACTACTTTTTCTGGTAATCAATTAGAGTGCAGGTATTTTTATATTACACCAGTGTTAACGATCGCAATAATATGCCAATTAAAATTTTTAAAACACAAAATGTATAATAAAAAAAAAAAAAAAACAAAAAAAAACCATCTTGATGACAACGAGTTACGCTCTAAAACAGTCGATGTTTTTTAAATAACTCTTTTTTCTTATATTTCGTGTTTTTAAAAATTTCGATTGTCATATTATTGTGATTATAAAGTAAATATATATTTGTGACTTGTATACAATTTTAACTATCATAGCAGGTACCTCTCGGTGTGGATATGTGAAGTATTCGTTCATTCTCGAATTAGTTATCAGCTTTGAGACAGTTTTGAGAACGCGCAATTTAAAGGTTTTGCCGTTTTAATCGACGTGTTTAATTTTAAATAAGGCTAATATGAAATTATCACGAGCATTCGTACAGTAGGAATGTTACACAACACTTGGAATGACTAGAACGAAGAAAACGATATTCATTACCTAGGCACGTTCTAAATTAAATTTCGGATTTTATAAAACGTTGCGTTACGAAAATTTTGGGCTCAGCCCTAAGCATGTATAAATACGTCACTGCCTATATTCCTGAAGGTTAAGTGTTAAGCATTCAGAATCCAGATATATAAAAAAAAAAGTAGGCGCGGAAGTATTCCAGCGAAACTCACGGTAACGATATCAATTAATAGT
This sequence comes from Icerya purchasi, assembly GCA_039619475.1. Taxonomy (NCBI): domain Eukaryota; kingdom Metazoa; phylum Arthropoda; class Insecta; order Hemiptera; family Monophlebidae; genus Icerya; species Icerya purchasi. The sequence continues at coordinate 237,093,503 of CM077115.1, read as the reverse complement.
TTGAACTAATGTGTATAGATGTCGCGCTAGTTCAGAAAGCAACGAGAATTCAATCGAAACCGAGTAACGTTAAATTCCGTTCATTTATATCATTATTAATATTCTGTTTGTGTAATTTCAAAATTTCACATTTTCCTTCTTTTTTTTGTTTTTTCTTCTCATTATGAAGATATGGTTTATAAGTCTGAGATAAATTATTTTTTTTCCGCAAAAATAACGCGATTCGTCAAGAACGCCCTAAACTGAATATTTCGCAAGCAGCAATCGGGCGAGTTGTTTGTCTCAGCGTCGCTGAAAAAAGGAATAAACAAACGAAACTGAATGTGGATGAACTTTTAGTTCTCAATTAAAAATGGGCTTAAGACGGCACTCTGAAGTTTAACTTAAGAAATGAACCGCACCGTGGTTGTAGATATTTTGTGCGCTCGCCTGTTCCATATAAATGGCATATCGCAACGTCTTTCCCGGAATCTATCCACTCTTACAGGCTAACCCCGGCTATAGAGTATACATATCATTTACCGACGAACGTACAACTTCATCAAACATCCACTATCATTAATCATCAAACCACTAACACTCATACTAGCCTTGTCACACCGTAAGCTTCGGTAAAATATTACGTCCCTCTGCTCGATATTATGTCAGTTTATCTTATCCTAACTTTCCAGTATATTATATTTTTGAACGTGTTATATTTGTATTTTTCCGCACACGTATCATTAGGTAGTACCATTCAATCTTCAAAAATTTCCGACCCATCATTAGCGAATTAACTTGTAATTTCTCGATTTTATTCGTATTAATCGAATTATACTAGCATAAGTGCAATGCGGTTGCCATTTTTTTAGAACAGGTTTTTACGCGTAACATTTGTACCTTTTTTTGTTTTTTCTTCTCATTTTTGATCGCAACACTTAAAGTCAAATAACTTTTTTCCACCACAAATCAGAAAAAAAAGAAAAAAAATGAAAGAAGAGTTGCACATTATAAGTTAACTGGAAACAAAGCTTTTCCGTATACTACACGAGAACAGTGATAGAACTGGAAAAAATAACATTCTCCGCATCTCTAAAAGCCGCCCTTCCCTTCGTTGCCTGACTGAATGATGATATAATTAAGACATATCTCGCAGACTCTGAAGAAAGTCTTTCATCAGTAAGGCCGCGAATGACGCGCCACGTGCTCTTCTTAAAACGGCTGATACGATTAAAATTAATTATTTTTAATTTCCGGAACAAAATTAATAAAAACCGTGTATCAACTCCAACTCTATCATTGAAAGAAACTACATGCAGTTGTCGTGGCTGGATACTTTTGACAACACGTTTTACAAGGTAAATCTGCGTGAATATTTTTCTCCTACGTAGAATTGCAGCGGCGTTTTATTTTCAGAAAGCACTTCTTGAACGTTACCTACTGAAACAAATTTAGTCCTTCATGTCCTTACACTGGGAGCCAATGAAACGGGTTCTTTCGTTGCAATTCCGTATGTCACTCAAGGTGTGTACCCGTCTCCAATTCAGCACGTTTCTCTTTGCCTTTTTTATTTTTTCTTTGGGTTCTTAACCCTGGACTACTGCTCGGTAAACTTGAAGTGCCCGGATTTCTCGGATGATCCAAACCAACCACGAATCAATTTCCGGCGAGCATTACGTATTTTTACTTTTTCTATACAAACTCGCGTAAATACAGTGATTTTTTTTTCGTCGATGCGCAGACGCGAGATACTTCGCAGAGGACGTTCACCAAAATTTCCGGGGTGATACAAAAAAACAAAAAAAAAACAACGCTAGTAGGTTTTTTACCGAACTCATGCATTTTGTTTTATTCACTAATTAACCGGGAAAATTCCGCACATTCTACCCTCTACTGCGAAACGAATAAATCACATGAAACAAGCAAAATGGCTTAAATCGACGGCAACAAAAAAAAACGGATAATGACACACGGCGTGCGCGGATTTGAACGATAACCACATAACACAGTTAATTCCAAGTATCAAGGAAAGAATGGAAAACAAAGAACGAACCTCTAACTACTACCTGACACAGTATCTTACAGGACACGGTAATTTTGCTTCTTATTTTAAAAAATTCAAGATAATAAGCAACAGTTTATGTAGAGAATGCAAAGAAGATGAAAATACACCCTATTACACATTCAAAATATGCCAACAATTTAAGGATATAAGAAGAAACTACAACATAAAAGAAGAAGATCTTATGAATTGTTTCAAAGTAGAAAGAACCTATCTCAAGGTCAGCAGCTTTGTAAGAGAAATACTGAAGGAGAAAAATTAAATACGAGTATATTAATCTTAAGATATACTGTTAATGTCGAAAAAAAAAAAAAAAAAAATAGATATTTAAAATTGATCATACATTCTAATTTATATATTGTGCAATTTATATTAAGCGAAATTCAGTTGATCTTAGAACGAGAAGTGTTTTTTCAAAAGTTCTGGGATAACTGCAATGTAAAATGTTAACCATATTATATGAATAAACTTGCCCTACCAGTTACATCTGAAATGGGGACCCATAAAAAAAAAAAAAAAATACCGGCAACCGATATATTGTCCGAGCAAATCACCAGGTAAAAATAAAGATGAATTAATTAATACGAAAAGCTATCGGCAGATAAACCGATCGAATGCTCGCACAGACACTCGCTACAATATCTTATTATAATTCTCACGGCTTATGCTACCGGCAGTAGCAACGCCGCAGACGCTGCTACACACACCGAGACATCTACACAGCGCACAACATTATACGTGCCGGAACTCCGGTGAAAAATCGGAATTTCCATTTTCAGCCGTATAGACGTTCAGAATCGTATTCTCCGATGACTACGATGATACCGAAAGATCGGAAATTAAATTATTTTGTCTGAAGAATAATTTCTAGTTCGACATCTGCGCGAGATAGTGCCATAAATACCGAATCCGCATCAATGCTTGTATGTATACTAAACAAAAATGCACAAAGTCACGAGACACGACTCTTAATATAAGATAGTATATGAGTAGTCATGAAAAGCTGCGGAGTCGACGATGGTGATATAGACACACAGCTGTATTTGAAAGACGGTAACAAATGACATTTCTGAGGAACAAAAAGGTTTTAAAAAAAGTGACGAGAGAACAACTACATATTTAACATACGACAAATAATTGAAAAATTTAGAGAATATAATAGTTTATATCGCATTCATCAATTAAAGCTTTTGATTATGTAGAATGGGACAAATTGTGGGAGTGTCTAAGAACCCTTGGAGCACCTAAGCATCCTTCGTTCTTGATTGCTAATTTTTTTATAACGGCAATAGTACATTAGTAAATATAGGTAATGGTATACTATCAAGACCGTTTAATATAAAATGTGGAATAAGGCGAGGATATGTATCTTGTCTCCTCTGCTATTTAATGTTTATGGTGAACTTGTTATGAGAAAACGTTTTAAGTGGTTTTGATGAAGGATTTCCTATAGGCGGAATGAAAATTTCAGACTTAAGCCTAACATCTATGATATAATTAAACTACAGAATGTGAGTAGTAATTTCGGACTACAAATAAATGCTAAAAAAACACGCATTATGATAATTGACAGAGAAACTGAAAGCTATACATTAATGGATTGCAAATAGTTAATGAATTAGTATATCTTTGGGGTTTTTAATATCAAATGACGATTATTGCAGAAATGAAATTAAGCGAAAGATAAATGTGAGTCGCGCGGTAGTGTATAAACTGCATTAAATATGGAAAGATCCGCTGGTATCGAAGGGTACTAAGATTCGAATTATAAAAGCGCTGGTTTTTTCACCTATGGCTACGAAACATGGAATCTTCGAAAGGAAGAAGAAAAAAGAATACAAGTTTTTGAATAATCGTGTTCGCAGGGAGTCCTAAGAATATCCTGGACAGAAAAGATAATGAATCAGATTCGACGAGTAAATAAATTAAAAAAAAAAATCGAAATTTTTGGAAATGAGTGTCAGCTGATTAATCCATATTGTTCTCCACCTTTTTACTCCTGATGTCATAAATTGCAAAGTTTCGCTTCCTGTTTTGATTTCTCTACTGGACGCCTCGAGTGGTCTAGCAGGACAGAAACCTCATGTACGACTTGATTGACCGTATACGAAATATTATAATTCACGTCTCGCTCTTAAAAGCATTCAAGTTACTTTTAGTCTCGACACCAAAAATCCGTAAGTTGTCTTTAACGCAAACACTTTAGCTTTTTATCACTCGTTTAGATATTTAATATGATGCTTCCAACGGCATTATAGAGTTAATTGCTTAAGTCAAATATAGACTATATTGGCCGTCGCGGTCGTCTAGTCGCACGAACGCTCGATTATTAAGATAGGTAGGCACGGGCCCTAGCGACGGCAAAAAAGTATAGATTGGTGCCAGACCAGAAAAAGAAAAAAAAAAAAATACATATAATATATCGATTTTTTAATTTTAATTTTCCGTGTAATTCATATAGATCATGTTTTAACTGTATCTGATCGGTAGATATCAAAATAATGTCGTAAAGATTAATTGAGAGAATTTTTCTTCAATTGCTAGTAGGATTTTGAATTCTCGGATTTTAACTTTGTCCGCAATTTTCATACCGTTTCGAATTTATTATTATTTTATAATTCCCAACCCGTTTTTAATTAGTAGCTAGGACATTGCTGATTAAACGGGAATAAAACATTAGAAGAGAATATAATCAGAAGTTAGACCGACAAGATCGAAAAATTTATACATATCTTACTGCTCGGAAATTATTTCCTGGAAAAACCGTAATATCTTCCGCTGTCTTGATTAGATCGGATTATTCGGATTTTCTTTGGAAAGAGAAATTATTTTTTGGAGAAAACTAAAGATACCTTTGTTTGAAATGTCACTAGTAGTCACATACACACACACACATACACACAGAGTGCATAGCAACGACTAGAGTCGCAAACAGCAGACATTATAACGAGCAGGTGCTTTTTTCGGTATGAAGTCTGATGAGTTTTCTTCTTTTGTCCGTTTCGTGTCAAATTTTAAACTAGCGTAACCTTTATTCATCGAGGGAAAATCAAATAAATTACTTTCGCGCTTCGGCTGAGTTTTTTTGGAAAGAACATTTGAGACTTTCTGAGTTGTTCTCGTTTCTGTGAGTTTTTTTTCGCTCAATTACGAGAATTGTATATTTTGCCTGTTTTTTTGTTCTACCTTCTAGTCGTCTCGCACGGGTTTTTACTTTTTCTTCTCATTTATACTTTTTCTATTCTTCTTCGCTTTAGTTCATTCGGCGACCCTGTGTGTGTGTGTCTTCGTTCTCTATCATTTTCTCATTACTTCCATACATCTCACCTGCTCTCTTTTTACTCCAGCAACCGATGGTTTTTTTTCTTTTTTCTTTTGACGCTGTCTAATGTTGAAAAATAACTCTCTACTATTTTTCGTCCTTTTAACCTTCTTAGAAATAAAGAACAAGCACTGTTTTTTATTACCGGTCGCCCATTCGGAATATAATTGATAAACACTCCTTCTTCGAATACTACACTTCCAACCCCGGTCATTCGGCTTACCGCGAGAGTTAATTTGTTCGCCGCCGTCGCTTAAACTGGTCGTAATTTCTACATTTTTGTTTAATCCTTCAGATTTTTCGTGCTTTTTTTTTTTTTTTTCCCCTAAACCAGATTAAATTTTTCATTTTCTCAAGTGAAATTACGTCATCAAATTTGCTAAAAGCCGGAAAATAAATCTTTCATGACGACGACTGTGCAAATTGAACGTCTACGAGTATAAAGATTTTTCGCGTTACTGCGGAGGAGGGAAACCGAGGAAACAGGGAAGCATCCTTTTTTTCCCTTCTTTTGTGGCTCGACCGAACGAAATGCTACCCTTTTTTTTTTTTTAATTCGGCTTGTGAGAAATTTACCTTTTAATTCGAATTCGGCTAAGAGCCTTTTTACAGATTGCCCGTAATTGCACTCGTTTTCCAGATTAAATGAAACATTTACTGCAAACAGAGAACGCTTTTAAACAATGATTTTGTCTTGCCGGGCGGACCTGTATGATACTGTATATCATAATCTACGATATTGACATATTTCGACTAATATACTCGTAATACGCTACCGAATTACACATTAATCGGTTAATAAAAATATTGGAAAATGTAAATCTCTGTCAGATTAAAACCGTGTGTATACACACTTAACTTTATTCATCTCTGCCAAAATTTCTTTTCACATTAAACATATTTCTGTATTAGTACATATGTAAATCAAACCAAAGTAAAACACACATAAATTATTATCATATAATATTGTTATTTATAAAAACAACACCGATAAATAAATTATTATAATAAAATAACCAACTTCAATAACAAACAAAATATAAGGGTAAAAATAATTTATAACAATAAATTAAATAAATACCTTATTTAGCAACGTTTTCGGGTATAATCAGCTAAAACTAACTTAATCAAAACTCAAAACATACTGGAAAGAATATAAGGAAACATGTGGGTATAAAAGTCAATAGTGTGAAATTACCAATACTCTATACAAAATATAAAATATAAAATAAAACAGAACAACCTAAAATTAAACTTTTTATTTTGTATTGAGTATTGGTAATTTCACACTATTGACTTTTATACCTTCTATGTTTGTTCCACCTATGCATTTATTATATATACACATGTTTCCTTATATTCTTTCCAGTATGTTTTGAGTTTTGATTAAGTTTTTTTTTTTTATTTTATTTAACAGCAGTACTTATTGCCTTTCGGCTATGACCATTTGATTAAGTTAGTTTTAGCTGATTATACCCGAAAACGTTGCTAAATAAGGTATTTATTTAATTTATTGTTATAAATTATTTTTACCCTTATATTTTGTTTGTTATTGAAGTTGGTTATTTTATTATAATAATTTATAGTAAACAGGTGTATGTATTCACCTACATTTAAATAAATTATTTCCCTATTTGTACATTCCAGTTGTATTGAGTGTGTCCATGGCAGTTGTTACATGTAAGGTTAGTACGTACACGCAAGACCATACTCGGAGTTGATTGTGTAATCGTTCGATTTTTATTGATACAAATGCTGTATCTTACAAGTATGTCTGTCTATACGCTTAGTAGCGTGCATTGTGCCTGTTTGCCACATTGCTTTCCACGTCACTGTTAGCGATGATCAATTACTTGTAATAATTTCAGTCCCCTAAGACGTAGGGGTCAAGTGCAACTAAGCTATCTCGACAATACGGGTTTTCCAGTCACACAATGTCTGACAATGTTTTTTTTTTTTTTTTTTTTTTTTTGGCCTGAACAATATATATAGTTCATTTGGTCAGCAGGCTAACGTTCAAATCATACTGAATTCACGGAAACAAAACAAAATAAAAAATAAAAAAAAAAAAATGTAAGAAAACATTTTCTTGTTTTTATCTAACAGATACGCACATGTCGGCAAATTTCCTTATATAAATTATTTCGAGCGCAGGCGGTCGTCTTCAGCTTGGAGAGCCATCGAAAAAAAAGCGAACATGCGTCTGCATAATAGGCGAGTCGTGTGCCGCCCATCACGTACTGGATATAAAAGGAAACCAGTAGCGCTGATAGGCTTTCTATTGCTCGCGAGAAAATAGATAAACCAGAACAGCGGAATGCAAATTACTTCATTAAATTCGTGGCGGCGATCGGTTAAACAAATGACACAGGCTATAATTCTGTCGAAAGGTCGAAGAGGACTTTTTAAATTCCGGCAATGTCGCTGCGGTATTCGAACACGCAGACACTCGCGCTCTCCCCCTATTGTAAAATAATAGTTTAGCTTACGTCATGAGAACAATAAAATTTAACGGCGCAATGTACACATCCGTGCATACATGCAACGATAGAATTCGCCTCTGAAACAAAAATTGTTTTTCTCGGCTTGTTTCAAACGGAAAAAAGCCATAAATTGAACGAGTAGGCTGGAAACGGAAAATAATAAACTAGCCTGTGGTAAATGGGAGAATTTTCCGATAGTATATGGACACAATTAAATGAAAATGTGACTTTTATTCCCGAACGAACTAAAAAGGGTCATACGAACGAACAGCGTGGCGAAAGGTTTAGAAATGTGATAAGGCTAGTCTCTAGATCTTGCGTTGAAATCGGAAATTAAATTCGCTGCCGGCCACACCTCTGCCATACAATTCCTGTGTCTCTCTGGATTTGTAGATTATTCGGAAAAGTTACGAGTTCAATTAAAGTGCTCGAAGGTGGAGGAAATGAAACGGATAAACTTTTACAGCTGGCCCGTAACCGCTGAGCTACGTTCAGCAACGTGAGAGACTTTTTTTCTTTCGACTAGCTCTCAATACGAAACGCGACGACGTTTTCCTTAAAAGAACTATCGATTTTATCTTTGATGTAGGCCTTTCATTCTAACGGAGATCTGAAGAGAACAGCGCTGTTCTTTTCTCACCGGCGCTTCCAGATGACTTTCCTTTGCTAATTACATCTGCATTTAGTAGAAGAATTACTAACGAAGGATAATGAATCCATCACCGTAATAATTATTAATAATAAAGAAAGATTGGAGGGAAAGTGGATTAAGAATTTACGAGACTTAAACTGGATATCAGTGTAGTAGTTAAGGTCTAGAAGATAACCTTTATTTCCCTATTACGAGCAATTATTTGCGAGCGCAGAGAACATTAATCGGAGATTTTTCTGCATTTCTAAATAATGATTAAACTTATAAAACTATTCATTGTGAGTACTGATCGTCTTTTCTACGGAGGCTATAACGATCTTTGTGTACTAGACTTAGATTTAATTTAGTACAAAGAACGTTCAAAAACGATTCGCATTGATCCCCGTTCACTGCGTCCGGCTACCATTGCGCATTGCAAACTGATTACATTATCGATAACATTTTCCGGGAGCTACAACGTTTCAGTGTCAAACCGCTTAACGTAATTCAACAGCGCAGTCTAAATTTTTTGAATAAAAAGTTGTCAAAACATGCGAAACGGCACCACTAAATCGTGCAGAGGACAAAAATTTCGAGCATTTGAAGACAGCCAAAAATAGTCGATTTTTTGGCCTGAAAGAAAAACCGGCGTGTTCCTGCAATAAAAAGTTTTTAGAAAATGACGGTGATGTACAGTGTATTTTGCAAAACATCCACTATTACTGTGCTCCCATTTTTCTAATGTTTTTGCGATAAAATAAAACAGAAAGTACAAGAGATCGAAATAAAAGACAGCACTCTTTCTCAACACGAAACAATAAAATTAACCGTAAAAACTTGGAGAACCAACACGACAACTTACAGGAGATTAAAACAATAAATTACAGCATCTTTGAAGAAGAATTAAAAAAAAAACCGATCTAATTGACGAATTGAAATCAATCAAAAAATCATTGAATACAGAAGAGATAAAAAAAAAAGTAGAAACAGTACTAATTAAAATAGATAAAATCAGAGAAAAAAGTATGGTTAAAAAATTAAATTAACACTACAAACACATAATGGAATAATAAACTAGAAATATACAAGTAGGTAATAAAAAATCTGACAAGAATTAAATATATTAATACAAAAAGGGAAAAGATTTAATAAAATTAAACATAATAACTGAAACAATCACACCGATTAGGAAAGATTACAAAAGGAAAATCGACAACAAGAGAATAGAAATGTGGAAAAAACTTGTAAACAATTCTGCAGTATGGGGTAAGCCCTACAAAGTAATAATGAACAAATTAACGAAATTTAATTTCCCCCCGTTGAAAAATGACCAGAGTCAAACGGTAACAGAAGAAAAAGAAAAGTATGAACTGATATGAGAAAAACTATTCCCACCGGTAAACGATACAATACCAGATTATCATAAAATCCATCGAACTATATGAAATCAATCACATAATCAAGAATTTAAACAATAGAAAAGCAAACGGACCGGATGGGACATAAAATAAAATGATAAAAATAATTCATGAAAATAACCTAGACATTTTACTCACTATTTATAATAAATATCTGGAACTTAATTATTTATTTATTTATTTATTATATTTACAAGTCGCTTTTGGACTACAAGGTCATTAGCGACTACGGTTTTACAGATAATTATAAAATTTTATATTGAATATTTGAAAATGAGCGAAACAAAAAAAAATCAAAAAATTAGCTGAAGGCTGGGGAAGTTAGATCAGTTGGAATACAGAGATGTCTTTGAGGAAGGCTACGATTTTTTTACACTTCTCGGCGTCCGAAAACATCTCTGGAAGGCCGTTGGTAATACCCGCTTGTTGTCTGGCCTGCTGGTAGTGATTACACTCGATCAAAAGATGCCTCACCGATATAGGCACGTTGCAGCCTCGACACAGGTTGGGCGGTTTTTTAGATATGAGGAACGAATGGGTCAAGTTTGTGTGTCCAATGCGGATACGAGTTAGGACACACTGCTCGTGTCTACTGAGAGTTGGCATGTTTTCGTAGGTATCTTTTCTAAACTCGTGGAGTTTGCTCGGCGTTTGGAGCCAAAGGGTGTTCCAGTAGTTTTTGACTGTGTTGCTTATCGCCATTTTAGCTTCATGAGGTGTCATAAGTACTCCAGGCGGGCAATCTTGTGTCGGAACTTAATTATTTCCCTTATTTCTGGTAAACTGCTAAATAAACCAGGAAAAGATCCGACTATGCCAAATTCATACAGACCTATTGCTCTCTTGCCTAATTTAGGAAAAGTCTACGAGAAAATAATACGACTTAAATTAGAAGAACAGGTAACAAGAAAAATGATACACAGAAATCAGTTCGGCTATATAAAAAAGAAATCCACGGAAAATGTAATAGACACCTGTATTAAAAAAAGTAGAAACTAACAAAATATACACAATAAAATGAAAATGACACTACTGATCAGTTTTGATATAAGTTGAGCTTTTGATGCAATTAAATGGTTCTCCATATTAAACTGCCTTAAAGAAAACAATATTCATGATAACTCGCTAAACATAATTAAAAGTTTTCTATTAACCAGAGAAATAAGATTCTATAATAATGAAGAATTAATATATCGAAAAACACTAAATGCAGGACTACCACAGGGGTCAGCATTATCCCCAACTATTTTCAACATTGCGATGGTCAAGGTACATAATATATGTGACCTTAACGGGAATAATATGGAATTTATAAGCTATGCAGATGATCTATTAATAGTGAGGATTCAGGATGTCAAAAATATCAAACCAATTAACGAAGTCATCAAGGCAATAAATAACGCTTTGAAAGAATTAGGGCTAAAAATAAATCCTGAGAAAACAAACAGCATTTTAGTAACAAGGAAATAACAAAAAAAAATATATAAAAGAAGACATAGAGGAAGGGAACTGAAACTGGAAGATTCAAACATACTTTCAAATGAGGAAATGAAGTATCTGGGCATCATATTAGATGAAAACCTAAATTTTATTAGTCATATCAATTACATAGCAGGAAAAATCAAAAAAGTTTACAGCAAAATAACTGCTCTATACAACGATACCTTTAGCATCAAATCTACAGACAGAAAAATTATATACTCGGCGCTATTTAGGTCCATAATAGAATATGGTAGCACAATCTACTACCCCAAAATGAAAAAAGATTAGAAAAGAGCAACGGAAAATGTTATTGGGAATTGTATCTGCATATAGAACAGTTACACAGCAACCAATGTAATTGCAGGAATACTACCTATTGGCCTACAGATACAGAAAAGTAATGAAATTAAAGCAACAAAATCATCAAGCATTACCGAAAAACAAAAAAAAAGAAAATATAAAAGAAATAAAAATTAAATATAACAATCTCTGGCAAGAGGAGTATAACGCTGAAAAAACAGGACTTTAAACTAATTCGAAATATCGAAGAAAGATTTAAAAATAAGATACTAAAACCTAATTTCTACCTCAGTCAATTTTTAACAGGACATGGAAATTTTGGAGAATACCTCAAAAAATATAAAATAACAGAAAAAAACATATGTAAAAAAGACATAATAGACACTCCGGATCATACCTTTTTAATCTGTCCAAACTTCAGTCAAATCAGGATAAAACATAAAAAATCAATGAGAAATGGTTTACCAACTGGAAAAACACAAAAACAACGGTGGAATATGTAAATGAAATAATGAAAAACAAAGATAAATATATTTAAATAACAAGGTATTAACGTTAAAAGAATTTCATTAAGTTCACCCTGTGTTATTAGCTGATCATAAGCTTTGCTGGAAAATGTTTCTAAGGTAAGTTTTTTAAATTGATTAAAGTGTAAATTAATACTTCGTTTTGTTTGTTATTAAGGGGAATTTATTTATTCTATATTTATAAATTTTAATAGACAGATTATGAATTTATCAATATTTAAATTAAAATAGTATGCATACCACCGCTGTTTGGAATAGCGCGTACAATATACAGTTGACTGAAATGCTCAAGTGTGCAGCCCTTAAAGGTAGTAGCGGTGAACTTTGAGTTCATCCTGTGTAACGTAAATGCTAGAGTATTAAATAGATTACTACTAATCGAATACTATTTTGATACTAATTCATTTCGTCTATTAATTAATTTGTCGCATCATAAGTAATGTTTTCCTATCGCGTTATAATAATCGGTTACTTCTAGTGGGTTTCATATTTTAATCGTATCGAGCAAAATAAATTCTGCCCCCTCCCCCATTAACTTAACTCTGATTAATTATTCAACATAAGATCAATATTTTCCTAGTTCGCAAAACCAAATATCTTTTTTTTTTTTTTTAACCCCCCTTTTGGGCATGTCAATAAAGGATCTTCGCCCAGAAACAACACGAGGGAGAAGGATCAGTTAGGTGTAGAGTCGGTGTCAAATATTGATAAGATAAAAGAACTGAGGATAGGAACAACGGAGATCGACGTTTATAAGATATACGAGGCACAATAAAGAGTAGGGAGTTTGAGTGATAACAGATAGGAGTACAAAGAAGTGCGTCCGTTCACGAGGGATGGATATTCAAAGAAGATATGGTCAGGATCACAGACGGCTTCGTCGTTAGGATGGAGAGGATAATTAAGGGGAAGTGCAAGACGAAAATGAAAACGTGAGGAAGGAAGAAGAGTATGATTCAGACGTAAACGGATAACGGGGGCAATAACGGAGCGGCGAAGCGAAGTAAAATCGTAAAATCAAGGCCGCGTGTTAAGATTAGGTTGGATGGAAAAATAAAAGGAAGGTTGATTGGAAAAGGAAGAAACGTAAAAATCTGACCAAAATCTAACATGAAACTTTTTACACAATGGGAGTAAATTAGAAACGGGAATTTTAGAGAAAAAAAAGCGTGAGGATACAGCAATCTGGGCCAAGGAATCTGCCATTTCATAAATATCATTTATAGTAAGGTGCAAGGAAAACTTAATGGCAAGAAAGGAAAAGGTCGATCAAGGAAGACGATTATTGGACAAATGATGGAAATGGCTGGTTGCAGCAAGTATTCAGATACGATGAAGATAGCAATGTTAAAATTCGCACTGACAAGGCTAAGGCTTTAGAATAAAGAAGAAGAGTAAGGTGCAGTATTTTTATTTTTTTCTGTTTCTGTTATTGTTCTTTGCCATTATTTTGTTTTTCGAGACTTTATTTAAAAAAAATTTTTTTTAAATTTAATTACACAAATTATCACAATTTAAATAAAAAATATTTAATAATAAATTTAATAATAAATTTAATATTTATTATAAACTGCTATCCCTGAACGAGGGCCTTCCCCCGCATATTTAAATCGATCGCGATCTACCCTTTTAAAATATCTATTTCTAAACATTATAACCCTACTGTTCGTCTTGCTTTCGCCGCCTCCCTTTTATCTTATTTTATAAATCATCCGATTCGTTATTTCTGAAATTTTCATTATTCACCTTTGATACCATCTGTATAAATTATCGTTGGCGGCCACGTTTGTTTTCAGTATTTCTCTATCATGAAGAAATTGGATTTTTTAATTTTCGGCATCAACCGCTGTGTGAAGGCTAATGAGAGGATAAATGACCGGATAAATAAATTACCGAGTAGAATTGCAAATTTCACTGATAGAAGCAATTTTCGACAATAAATTTACCCTCGCAGCCAACATAAAATTTCAAACATACCAAACTGTACAAAAACAGTTTGAATCATTCCCCCTCTATACCGGTAGTGCATGGTTCCGAAAATGGAATGTGCTTCTGCCACCGCCTTATAGTACCTTTTTACGTAATAAATAAGATTACAAAGGAATATTTCTCGATACGACCATTTTTGAAAGAATTATGTGAAAAACGACAACTAATTTTCAACCCGTCAGCAGTACGCTCGGATTCTGAAATGGCGGCAAATGTGAAATTTTTCGGATGTCGCTTTTATCCAAGTCAATTTTTTGGTGCCGATATTTACGTAAAAATTTTTCAACGCTGCATAAAGAAGTAATTTCAGCACGGGGAAATGGCTAAAATATTATTTTGTTCTAGTCTCTCTTTTTCCGTTCGAGGTTGAGGGCGGATTTTGCAAATTCATATCCTCCCCTCTCAACAAAGAAAGGTGTAGTCATTTTTTCGATTACACACTGAAAAGTTATATCGATATTCAATTTCCTTCTTCAATTTCGGCTAAACGGGGCTGTCTTTCCAGCCGCATATAACAAACGGAGCCGAATCTTTCAGCATTATACAATTCCCAGTTCTATAATTTCCGTCTACCAATATGGTAAGAGGTTGCCGAGCAGGTGGTCGAGAATTTACGTACATACACGAGAAACTATCAATCCGAAATCAGTTGCAGGCGTACTATGTGCGAAAAGCTATATTACATATTCCTTTGAATTTAGAGTTACCTTATTTACATTTTTATACCGGTTTTTATTAAATAAAATGTGTTTTTATAAATATATTGCCTCATTTTTCCTCTCCCGCGTTGTGATTTTGGACTATTCATCTGAAAAGAGTGTGTAAAGATAAGAAGAATAAACATGTGGCCCTTATTGATATTACAGCTGTGAACAACGAAAACATTCAAAATAGATAGTCTATGAAAATTAATAAATACATGGGGAATTAGGTTAAAAGACTTTGGGCTATGAATAGGGTCAGGATAATACCATTCGTCGTATCAACAATGGCGGTTGTACCAGTAATATTAAGAAAAAGTGCTGTCGAATTACATCTAAACTATGGAAAACTAGTAGCCGATATTCAGAAATCAGTCATTATTGATTCCACTCATATATGCAGAATGTTTAAAGAAACGTAATGTACTTCTCCCTGGTTCATGCCCGAGAAGCTACAACTTAAGCCTGCGAAAAGCGGAGAAGAGGACAGTAATAATAATAATAATAATAATAATAATAATATTAATATTAATAATAAAACTGTAAACAATCGCACGCCACCGCCTCCACCGCCGTCGACCGTTTCTCCATCGTTTGTAATATTCTTTTTAATTATTTTTTCCAAGTTCGTAAATGTACACAAATTTAAATGGAAAGGATATTCTCGAAAACATTACTAACATATAATACCTATATTCTCTTTAAATATCTGAAATGTTTCATTACTTTTATTTTATTAAATAACCGGCAGGCAGGAAATGAACACTTAGATTTGTGTAACTTTGTAAAATCAGTGTTTTGTTTCGTATTAAGGTATAGTCGAATAGTTAAGGTGTTTAGCTGTCAAGACTAAGGTGATCAGACTTGTCTCATTCCAAACTATTAGCATCACCATTTTTTTTTTTGTCATTTCCGCATCCCCGGGAATGCACAGTGCTGATTTCGCTTTCAGGAGCAGTGTTATAAAATTATTAACGGAACATCGATATCTCGAATGAAACTACGAATCCCGCACAAATAACACGAGAAAATTGAATCTAAAAAGGAGAGAGTATTCTTCACTGTATCTCAGCTTCGGATAAATTCTATCGAGCGATTGTTATGGATGCGCTGGAAATAGTACGAACGTGTACGATCTGACTATAAATGCCAGGCGTCGGATCAATAACGCCCTGACGACGAAATTGATTCACTAGTAGTCAACTTGTGTACAGCGAATGAACCACAGCAATATGTAACATATTTCAAACGGAAGAAGAAATATAAAATAACAATAGCAACGTATCGCTAGTACAGCTCCCAGATATTGTCAGACGCACAGACATAAGAGTTGATAAGATCATCAAATGGTTCGGTTGGAAATTCAATAAACCGTCTAATATTATAATTTTGTTTAAGTCTTAATATTTGCAGCTTTTAACAGTTCCCCATGATTTGCGGCAAATTCGAAATTCCAAGCTTGATGGCGTGAATTATATCAGATTATCCGAGAGCGGAATAATACAACTGCTAGAATACGCATTAATCGCAAAAATTACGAGCCTGCACAGTGTACTGAAGTAATGAAAAACAATAAAGCCTCGTGGATCTAAAAAATAATTGAACATCCGCTTGAGATTTAATTTGAAAAGACTATAAGATCCCGGTGAATAGTGAATATTTATAAAAAAGCGGAAAAAAAATGCGGGAGATCGCCTATTCGACTTCCGGGGGTTTTAACTGCTGATATCTAGAGCGGGAAAAATTTGATCGAAAATATTCAACAATTGATTCACTCCGATTTTTCGCGATAACACCGGAATCTGCTGGGCAACAAAGGTAATTGGTATAATTTTGTTTGTTTTTTTTTCTCTTTAATATAGC
The DNA here is from genome assembly GCA_039619475.1 of Icerya purchasi. Lineage (NCBI taxonomy): Eukaryota > Metazoa > Arthropoda > Insecta > Hemiptera > Monophlebidae > Icerya > Icerya purchasi. The sequence continues at coordinate 237,076,746 of CM077115.1, read as the reverse complement.
TAATTAGGATGCTAATTGATCGTTGTAAATTTTGAAAATCATCGGTAACAATTAGAATTCTTTACTCGTCGGCGAAATGAAGGTGCATAATAGAAGTATAGCTCAACAGATATGCTCTATTAATTGTACACATAAGATATACTATAATAATAATTATTAATTGTAAGTCTCGGCCACTGCAAACTTTCTTATATATGTATATTTATAACTAAAAAAATTCCTCCGGATTTGGATATGTATTGAGTTCCCTTCCGTTCAATTCAACGAGCGAAACATTTTTTAACAAAATGAAAATAGGTCTCGATGCCCAACGTATAGAGTTTGCCACGTCTAGGGAAAGCCGCTTACAGAAATATTATCAGACCACACGGGAAACTGTCAAAATATATTACAATTCTTAAAAATTTCCAATACATATCATTCAGTTTATTGCGTTTTTAAGTTTTTGTAAAAATTTGTAAATGAAATTGTAATAATATTTCGTCGTAAAGAACCGCGCTTGGTCGAGCGACGAAAAATAGACAAATTTAAAAAAGAAATAGCCTTCATTAAAAATCAAAAAGTGCAAAAAATATCCCGACATGTTTTGAATTTTTTTTTTTTTTTTTTCGATTTTTAATAAAGACTTTTTTGTGTCCAGTGTTTTATAATTTTTAAACCATCATTTAAAGAATCACCCCAGAAGATATATGTTATAATAATGTTAAAATTAATTATTTACTATTTCATATTACGCATTATCATCGTTTTTTTTTTTGTTTTTTACATTTCGTCGAACTTAACTGAAATGCATTCTATTTATAAGCAATTTATATTTCTAAAGAAGTATCGGTTGCGACGAAACTGGATGCGGAATTCACGCTAGAGAACAAAGTACTCGGAAAGAATAATAAACGGCGATATCGATTACGAACGTCGGCAATCAATTAGGCGCTTTTTTTCGCTTTTCCAATCAAACTAGTTTTAGCAAGAGCGGCTTTTATTTATCGCTCCGGTAGATGATTTCTAATCTCGGCCGCGCGAGGCGATATTCTTCATTACTCGTCGGCACCTAATTCATCGGATCCACCCGGCGCGTTTCTTCCAGAACAGTAAGTGGCTCGCGACAATTATTCACGATCATTTGGAAGCAATTTCCGAGATTAAAGTGTAAATTCCTTTCGGAAGAAAGAAAGCTGCCTCCGAGCTATGTGGCTGACGAAGCGGAAGAGTGGAGGGTATGTCAGAAAAGAGAAAAATCAAGAACTAAGGAGGTGAATTAGAAAAAGAAAGGCAGCTCCCGTTATATCGCAACTTTGCGGTAGCCTCTGAACAGAAGCAGCCGCTTACGCAGCCGCCGGATTATTCAAGGTACTTGAGCCGGCCGTATAGTTGTCCATTTGCCGCAAAATGCCCTTACTGGAATCTCGCAAATGGAGCGCGGGCGAAGACGGTCGGGCTTTTGTTGAACTTTTCGCTTATTCGAGTGTGCGTGCGTGTATGTGTGTGTGTATTGGTGATGCGATTGTGCGAGCGGCCGTTCGATGTTGCACGTTACGAGACGGGCAAGGGACAGGTAGCGAATCGGCAAATTGTGCCAACGGAAGCCTATTCATTATTACGCGAAAGGTGACGCTGTTAACTGTACGACGCACCGTGCTGATTTCTTTCATTTGCTCCCTACAGCGCCAACAACTTACTTCGATAAACAAGAAAAGTCTCGTTCGCTGTTATTGCGAAAGTAATTAAAACTTTCTTCGTCAGTTTTCTCTTTACTTTGCGATAAATAATCATGGTCGCTCGGATTAACTTTGCCTGTCGACCAACTAGCTAACCCCGAGCCTGGCCGAATTTGAAACCTTCAATGAGACAATGATTCTTATTATTCGCCGCCTAGTATCGCCGATTGACAACGCGCTTTTCTAACTACCGACACAGCGAGAACTATTATCGAAATACCGAACTGTCAAAACAAAAAAATTCGAATGGATCTGAAAAATTGTTGGTGCACAGCTGAACCTCTGCAGACCTACGAGTCTGCACTAAAACAAAACTATTAGAGACGTAACAAATTGCAGGAGGTGGGGGGTGGGGGGGGATTAAAAATGCAAGCAGCATTTAGATAAACGAACAATTTTTCGTGTGATCTTTTGCGCGCACTTCCGTAAATCAGACGCGTCAAAAAGAAAAATAACGAAAGCTACTGTGGACATTTTTAAAATGCCGGCTATTCTATGCGACTTCTTGTGCGGAGAGAAAAAAGCTGGTAGTAATTCCTTTTTTGCAAATTATTCGCCTAATGTTTCAGAATGAAAAATTTAAAAACTAATCAACATCCCTTGTTTCCATTTTAAATTTCTCTCTTACTGGTTATATCTTATCTAAATGTTCATGTCGAGCGTTGTGTATTTCCATCTGTCGGAACTCGAGCACCCTATTTCTTATTATTCTATCCTTCCTCTCACCTTCCGCCATTGCAGTTATTGTTTATACCATCAATATTTGACCAGATCGAAATTTAACTGACGGCTCTTTCCCGTTCCAAATTATTTCCATCATTACCTAAAATTGTTACGCCTCTGCAATATCTTCAATTAATACTTGAGCGTACGTTCCCCCTCTTCTCTTTGCCGGGATCGCATCTATTGCAATTTTCTCAGAACCTTTCACTCGTTAAATGATACATTCCTTGATCTTTGTAATCCTTATTTTCGCAATGACTCCGTTCTCCGACTTTTATAAACTTTATCGTACTATGACATCGACCCGTGATACTTAAAATGTATTAATACGTCACTTGCCTCCTTGGAAAACTCTCCAGCAGTTATGAACTTTTCTCTTGATTAATACTTTCGGTCAAACTATTTCTCCTATTTTTTCCACTCTACAGAATTGTTACGAAATTACGCAAATAATCACATCTACCATGCTGATGAAGCAAAGCATTCCCGCCAAATTATGAATCTTCTCAGTAAAAACCGCATTTTTTCTCTTTTTCGTGAACCAACACATCGTGTTTCTTTGCGATCATTAATAGCACTCCTGACTTTATAAAGCGATTAAATAGATCTGAGATTGCTGTATTCAAACTTCGCAGAGTTTCCTAAAATTGATCTTTCTAAATAAGCCGCAGCAGAGATGGATCTTTCTGTAAAGATGTCTAAGAAGAGTTACAGATGCGCATAGTAAACCTAATATAGTACAGAATAAGAATCACAAGATTTATATTTATTGTTATTTTTGAAAATTACGTTCGTAATTTGACTGTGCAAGTTCTGATTATGAACAGTTCAAATAGGTTATTGCAATTTCAATTATTATTTTTGCCTTTGCCATACCAAAAAATAACCGATATTCGAAATGAATAAAACGATTCTCTTATTAATCTCTCGTTTAAACCACCTATTTTGTTCTTCTTCTTATAGCAAATGATGAATTAGTCGGCATAAAATAACGGCTACGAAATAACGAGTACATAAATTCTAATAGACCCAATATGAAGAGTATTGAAAACTAAAAACAGATGTTTTAACCTGTTTTTTTTTGGAGATTGTTCTAAAAAGCAAAAATCTTAACCAGATTTATGAAATAATGTTATGTTTATGATATCAAAAGCCCGTCTAATATTGAAAAATAAATAATGCTATTAGAAATGCTTCGCTTAGGATGAAAGAATAAATGTAAAATTTACCGTAGCGGTACCATATAAAATATGTGTTGTACCCGAGGGGGATTCAAAACTGGAAATACAATTAATAAAGCAGCTGTGATCACTGTATGCGTATTTCTTTTTTTTCTTTTTTTACGTTTGAGTTCGTATGCTGAAGACATTAGTTTCATTAGTTTCATTGGTTTCATTGGTTTCATTGGTTTCATTGGTTTCATTGGTTTCATTGGTTTCATTGGTTTCATTGGTTTCATTGGTCTCATTGGTTTCATTGGTTTCGGGAAACTGGAAAAGAGAAATTCAAAATTATCGAATTACATTTAAAAATAATTAGGAATTGATGAAATGAAATTAAAATAGAAACACAACTGAAAATGAAACAAAGGGTAAGAGAATCTGATACTATCGGCAGTGTGAAAAATCGAATTGTGGATTCAAAAAATGGATATTCGAAGAAATGATAAGACATTCGAGACAAAATTCGATCAGAATCTGCAGGATATTAGGCAAAAACAAAATCATCGAAAACTCGAAATTGAAAGCAACCGAAATGAAATGTGAAGTGAACGAAGCGGGAAATAATGAAACGACGCTGACTGCGGAGAAAATGATGTCAAGAGCAGCTAGATATTGGTTGATTGGAAAATAAAAAAAGAAGGGCGGTTGGAATAAGGGAAAGAGGCGATAGGGGAAAAATGGCTACGTTTACAATAGCTTACGATACGGTTTGTTGAAAAATCCATCTTCGGTATTTACGCTGTGTACATGATTTCACAGTAGCGGTCCCGTCGTATCTTCCGGACAACAACTTTGGTCAACTTTCTTGTTGCAGGTGTAGTTCACTTGAAACGTACGATTTCGTTCTCATAGAGCACATATTTAATTCGCGAACCTATATAGTGAGAGTGTTCAGATTCTGGCTATGGCAGTTTTTAAAAGCGACATCCGAGATTAAAAGTAGTCTTTTTGCTATTTAAGTGCTAGGTATTAATTTTTTTCGATAATTCTTCAAAAAAAGGGTTGTGAATGATTGTTGCTGAAACCAAATTGAAGCGGATAATGTGTCGGCGAAGGGTGTTTCAGAGAACTTTTAAGAGATCGGGCTATATGAAGAAGCCATCATATAATATTTTACTCAAGTTTTGAAAGCGCCACGGTCATGTCGTACGCGTAAATATACATACCTTTAATTTGAAGCAAATGTTTATTAATTATGGATATTCAGCGATAAAAGGAAAATCACTTTGAAAACGGTGAATATACGATTTCAATGGTATTCTTGTAGAAGTTAAGGTTTAGCAGCCATCCCTATATTAAGAGTAAGATCCGGCAAGTAAAAGGGAAAAAGGAAACGAGATTTGAGGAGAAACGAAGAAACTTGAAATAAAAACAATACAGGAAAAGTTCGAGCTTTGCCGATTTTCTGGTGATAACAATTGTCACAATAATCGCAACGCGAATGTAAACGAAGTGCGATCATATAACTACTTTGGCCACTCAAAAAACATTCACTTTTGCGCTCTATAATGATTAATTTTTGTAACGTTTTCGAGGAATTTATGAAATTTTTGGAATATTTGTAAAAGCTTCATTTTGATTTAACAAAGTAGCACCATAAGTCTGAGTAAAGTTATATATAACTCGGTTATTTTGGCCTCGCAAAGGGCTGTGCCCCTTGACGACCCCTCTTGCTTGCTTACATTTCTGTCTCTTTCTCTTCTATACTTAGTATAAAATGATCATAATTTACAACGTAATTCTAAATCGGCCCATTGAGTTATGCGTGAACAAATAAAAAACAAAAAAAACATACGTGATGAACGTTTTTTTTCGTTACATACAATTATGACATGTTTTCGTTACATTAAATTGGGACATTTTTTTAGTTACAAAATCTAATGGGGGCCGGCTTAATAATTACGTTGTAATTAATATATATCTGTGCAATAGCGAAGAATTTGCCACATTTATACGAGATACGCGCGTTTCGGTTCGAAAACGACAAATGTAGAAAAGTTTGAAGCGTCAAAATATAACAAATGTTACATAAAATTAGGAATTTTTTTTTAATGGGGGCCGGCCTAAGATATATTTTTCATCTACACATGCATCGCTGAAAATTTTATAGTTATTTAAAAGCAGTGCTTAACATATTCATTAATATTGAGGGATACAGTATGTATAAATAGCAGATAGAGGAGACGCTTCCAGATCACGGCGATACAGCTAAATTTTGCCTCAAAGACGGATGCTGCCAAGGCCACCTCAGAGACTACTTTATCCCCAACCGCTTGCTCCTTTGAAGCCTGCGATGTGATTTGAAGCATTTGACTGAATAACAGTTGTTCGAGACTGGAGGCTGAAATATATGGAATATTTTATTTCTGTAGAGCCTACATTACTGAATGCCCTGTTGGTATCTGATTCATCCGCGGCACTATCGACAATCTCTAATCCTCTCGCCGAATATCCTTTAGTAATTCAAATCCAGCAGGTATTTTATGAACTCATTAAGAGAGAGTGCTTTATTTCCTTTTTATGGACGCCCGGCCATGATTTCTGGAAATGAACGCGTCGATACGTCCGCCCTAGCAGCATTATACTGCTCCTTGCCTAATAACAGCCTTCCCCGACATTATCTAGCAAACGTAATTTTTAATATCATCATGTCCTCGTATTCTCTTGTCCGACTTCCTTAAGACTAATCAAACCCTCAACTGAACCATGGTGGCCAGGAAAAAGCATTTCCCGTAGAGATTTCTGTGCCCTTAGCCGCTTACGCACAGGCCACACAGCCTTGTCGCATAACTTTATTTTGCAAAGAACCCCTCACCTCCTATGAATTGTCCTTTCTGTTGCCAAAAAGTCGCTCCCTCAACTCCCCACATACTGTGTGACCGGTCCAGCATTCTCGCCCCATCGCTCCCTTTTATAAATAACAAAGCAGTCACTAACACATACGTAAGAATTCCCCCAATGCAATTTCATCTGTGACACACAGTGTCAGAATTAGTAGAATAAGTAGCTATCTATAAGAACAAACTGCGCATCCTCGCACTGTAATAGCCACATCAGTTAAATACGGTACAGGGTGTTGTGTCTACAAAAAAAAAAAAAAAATGCATTCAAAAACAATAACGTAGGCGCACGCACACAGCAAAGATCAGGATTTTTTAATTTTGTCCGATGATGTGAAAAAAATGTCTCAGCAGGACACTTTGCTTGTTAAATGTGTGTCTCGTTTAGCGTAGATTATCGAGCACGGCCTGGACGATTTTTTTTGCAATGTTAAAAGATTTGTTTCGATCAGTCGGTCCGAAATGTGAGGCTGTTGTGGCGCTGGAAACAGTATCGTTGTAGGATAAATCATCAACAAACACTCGGAACCAGGATCGTATTTCGAGTTTCCGTCATAAATTTCGGATATCCTCAAAGGATTCTCGTTTGAATATCCGTCCGCTCTTTATTTTCGTTGGCTGTACGCTGTGATGGATTTGATAAATTGAGTGTGGTACAGCTGCTGCTGTGTTATTTTTTATCGTGAAACTTTTTGACGCACAAGTGCCCTTTTCGGCTTCTAAATCGCTGGAGGGATATTTGTACCGGATGCACTGCGAGCGGAATAATTTAAAATCGCTTAGGAGAACCCGAATTCGACATTATCAAGGCGCCCTTTTCACATTCATTTTCGTGCTTGTTAACAGCGAACGCGAAGGAGGAAAGAAAAAAAGAGGCGAAAAAATCTTCCGTTCGTTAACAAGCGGAAAAAGTTAAATAGGAAGAAAAAAGAAAAACACATTTTTTTTTTTTTTTTAAATTGTACGCGGGAAACTATTTCGAAAACGGCTAATTTTTATTACGAATTTAAAGCTTCCATTTGAGTCGAAAAGTAATTGTAAATCTCGCAACTCCAGCAGCTAGCTAATTTCTCTGTTGCTTGCGCCCAGGTGCACAAACGATTCACTACGTCCCATTAATAATTTAAATTTGATTAATTTCGCTTCGTCCATTAGTTTCAAATGTAAAAGTACTTTAGTCTTTTCTGTTTTTTTTTTATTTTTTTCTAGTTGCAAAGTAATCCTAGCCCTAAAAGGAAAACAAATAATGATAGAAAAAAGTCCAGCTTTCAGTGCGTGTTTTTCCAGCTTTACCATTTATCGCGGCGGTACTAGCACTTCTCTTTGAAGCAACGATTTTGAGAATACCTATCGAAATCGGTAGCGTTATTTTAAATCTAAATTTTCTTTTTAACAACTTTTTTTTTTCCTCGAGTATTTTTTTGAACATTATATTCCTCTAAATATACTGATCTACGGATTACAAGACGGGCAAGCTTTTACTCGGAAAAATTTATTCAAAATTTAAATCCAGAAAAAAATTCTCAGCGCATGTTCGTTTTCGGAAATCGGTTAATGTAAAAGTCGGTAAACTGTCGAATAAACTTTTTTCGATAACGCAACGTTTTCAAGCGAATTCAGCATGATACTTTTAACTAAAAAAAATTGTCCCGGAAACGTAAAAAATCGGTGCGAACGAGGATCAATTCTGCTCAGCTGAAAGTTGTTCGATATACAAGAAATAACCGGAAACAATCGATGGAAATTGGAAAATTCTTTCACTGGAGCTAGATGAGCATCCAAAAAAATTGTTTAAACCTAGCTGGTACATATATGCCAATCGACAGAAAAATCAGAAAATACCGTCCTGCACATTTCACTATTCAGTTCTTATGATCAATAACCGAACTACTAACAGTGTTTAGTATAACATACGAGGTGTGTTATCTAAAATTGTACCCAACTGAAAAGCGTACGATACATAGCGGAAACTTTTATACCGCTTAAGCATCATTACTACTACTTGTTTGTTCCTGTGCAATGGTGGTAGCGTTCATGGCGATCGCAACGGAAATTAATGCGAAATCACGACTGAAACTGTTAATATTGATTTGCTCTATCGTCACACAAGTGCAGTCCGCACGTTTATTGTACGTAGTGGCTCGCTCTTACATTTTCGATTATGTAACGATTTTTTACAATCGACACTAATTAGAAAATACCTTCTCAGACGTTTTTCCTGACCGAGTAGTTCTGGCAAACAATAGGAGATTAACAAAGCGCGGTTGGTGTGCAGCATATTTAAAATTGATTACGCCCGGCAAAAAAGAGAGGAGAAGAATATGATCAACTATAGTTTTAAACTTTGCATTGCTCCGGTTAAGCTACTTACCAATTCGTTTGGAAGTAATCGATAATAAAAATCGTCCCCAAACCTCATAAACTCGCTCTCACTTGTACACGTCTTTTAGACATCTCCCGCTAATGGGTAAAGTTTTTTTAGAAAAATATTACTCAATCGTATACATCCTATCTTAGAGGAGAGTGGGATGATTCCACTTTGCCAGTTTGGTTTCAGGAAAATACATTGCCCTGTGTATCATAGGGTTGTTCGACTATATAACTGCTGTCTGCTTGAGAATAAAATGTATTGCTCTGCAGCGCTCTTGGACGTGTCTCAGGCATTTGATCGGGTGCGGCACCCGGACATTTTATATAAGTTAAAAGATGTCTTACCGTAACAATATTTTTCCATATTATTAGATCATATCTTGCCGAGAGGTATTTCAGCGTTAAAGAAGGTAATACTTACTCTTCTATTTATCCGGTCTTATCCGGGGTTCCTCAGGGAAGTATTCTTAGGCCGATGTTGTTTACATCATTCATGATGTGCTGCCCCTAACAGAGAACGCTGTGCACCTTTGCTGATGATACATGAGTAATTGCTTCTGATTCCGAAGTGACTAGAGCAACAAATTACTTGCAGCAGCAACTTATACCCGTTTTTAGATTATACCCGTTTTTAGAATCATGGTTGACAGACTGGAGGATAAGAGTCAATGAAGGGAAAAACAGCCTTATCACATTTACATTACGGAGAGGCATAGTTTATCTAAATGGGAATCTTATCCTGAAGGTAAGTAATGTAAGATACTTAGGCTTGTACCTAGATAAACGCCTTACGTGGGGTCGATCAAAATTGGCGAAATAAGAAGGCGATATGGATTGCTTTCGCGGTTGATGGATATTCCATATCCAGATTATCATTAGATAACAAAATATTAATATACAATAGCTTAATTAAGCCGATCTGGACATACGGGAGTGTCGAACTTTGAGGAATTGCTAAAAAATCACATATACGTCGCATTCAAGCGGTTGAGTCTAAGATAAGATAGTCGGTGCACCACCGTGGTTTGTATCGAATACATCGATAAGAAAAGATTTCCGGATTCTTTCTGTTACTGAAATAATAAAATCGAGATACAAGAACTTCTTTGACAGGCCGGTGGCTAATACGTAGCGGATCAAAATATACCTGATCCGTCAACACGTCGATTGAAAAGGCTGCGGGGTCACGTGATGTTTTGAACAATCGGTGAATTTATTTAGATCTGATGCAGCAAGGAAACTGGGGTCAGTGAACTGACCAGTCGTATTGAATTATTTGCTTCTTGCTATTTTGCCTGGGTCAGTTCTACTGATTGCAATTATTTACAGATTGTAGAAAGAACAAAAAAAAAGAAAAAAATTCATTTTAACGTGCCTCACAGTACTCAATTTAAATAAATTTAGATTTACAGACTTTTTAAATAATTCAGAATCCTTCCACTTTATCCGGGATGTATAAAGTTAACCCCTTACGATATCGTCTGAACAGAAATATTTGAAATACCCCAGTAAAATATTCATAATACACGGATAAGTTTTATTTCAAAGTTAAACGTTATCATCCCGTAAAAAAGAATTCCTGAAGCAGTCCATATAAGCAATTCTACCGGTTTAACAAAAAGTTACAGCAATTCTTCACAAATCCGGGATTATAATGGCAAAATGGCTCCATACGGAATAGATTTTCAAGAATCAATATGTGGCGCACAAACGGAGGGGAGCCATGGCAAATTTTTAAGAGAAAGCCATTCAGGTTTAAAATATAGCGATTCCGCTTTGGCAAATACCGTTCACTGACGGATCAGTAGATATATTTCGGAATAAATTCAACGTTGTCTTTTATCATGCAAACGGTAATCGGTCCCAAACATTTTGCTTGCAGTATGCTGGTTCGTGACTTACTACAGAAATGTATTGCGATACTTCGATGTTTGGCTTATTTAAAAAAAAAAAAATATGAATTTTGATTGTTAAAGCTGTATAATCATGGAATGTTTAATAAGGAAATATGCATACATGCAGCAAGTAGGGGGGGTAGCCAACATTTCATTATTGAAGTAAGTTCCTTTCCACTGCGGAATTAAAGGAAATGAGGTAGTGGCCGATGAAAGTAGTCGAAAAGCAACTGACAGAATTATTAACGTTAAAATTGAACTGGAGGGATTTTGTCACCGTGACACTAGAAATCACATATACGTAGAATGGAACAGTATACATATTACAAGTCAGTAACGTCATTTCCAAAAATAGCGTAGTTTAAAGGAACACAACTCGATAGGGATCATAAAAAAGCTACAATGGTAAGACTGCTGATATTGTCCGGTAGCGGAACATCTGATTAAAATATAAATGTAGTAACAGAGAAAACACTTGTCCCAAGTGTGGATTGAAAGCATCAATGGACCATATGGTCTGGCAGTGCGATTATGAGATGGTAGATTTAACTAGGAGAAAGAGATATCGAGGGAATGGAATACTCTAAAATTGTTTCGAACCTCCGTTCCTATTTATGTGGATTATTGTATAAATTCATGAAAAACAAATACAGATGTGTAACATTAATCTAAACGATTAGACTGGCCGCAGGAAATCGGCTCATTAAAAAAAAAAAAAAAGCAACGAAGCAGATAACTTTTAACTTTCGAAGAGAGAAAAAGGATAAAAACAAGTTCCGCGATTTGTAATTGGGTATTTTAAACTTAGTGATTGAATATTATTGTTCTATTTGCAGGATTTTTTGTGAAGACAGGATAGATTTAAACAACTTATGAGAATATTTTTCCTCAAAAATATGTTCTAAAATGTAAAAAAAAAAAAAAAAAAATACGTAACCCGTTGATATTCATCCGGTCTGTAAAATATTTAATATTCATCACAAACGCAATAATAAATCAGATTGAATGTAAATAAACAAGATAGGACGATAGAGATTTTCCACGCGTTTTAGACGACAAGATAGCAGCGATGAAACATTCATCCGGAATGTACTAGTTAAAATTATAATATTTGAGGTAAAAAAATACTGCAGTTTGCGCAAAAGATTCATGAATATAGAGCTTTTTCAGATAAACTTTAAATTTAAGAAAAATATCGGGAGGAAGTTCATTTTTCTTTTTCTTTATTTGTTTGATAGTAAAATGTAAAAATTACGTATGTGTTACATAATATGCGAAGCAAAGGATTATAGGGCTCACGAAGATTAGTCGCATATATTTTAATTAATTATTTGCATTCAATATATTATTTTTTTTTTCGTAAATAAAGCACAATTTCTTATAAATACGTGTATGTGACAAAAACAAGACAAAAAAAAAAAAAAGAAGTATACTAATGTTGTACAACCGCATTGAAAGATTAAGTAACAGAATAATTTATGATTATGAGAGAAAAAAAGTAATCGCGAATAATTAATTATAATAAATATCCGTGAAGGAGAATTTTTTTCTTTTAAACTTCAATTTTTTCCGGGCGGATTAATATACTTTAATTCTCTAAAGTTTTCCCCATAAGTAAATATTCCTCCTGTTTCTAAACTTTACAAAGTTTCTATGTCGAACAGCGTAGTATCTCGAACGTCGATGTCGTTCGCACTTTATGTTTTTTCAGTTTTATTAATTGGAAAGATTAAAACACTGAAAATCCTCGAGTAATCGGGCTATTTCCATTGAAACGTAATTGATATATTCTTATAAGTAGAACTAGTGTAGTTTCCAATGAAGCCCATTATTAAACCACCTTTCGTCGACATATTTGATCGCGTGGATCATAATTTTTGTTCTGGACGAAAATTTTCATTTGTCAAACTTTTTCCTTAACCTGTTAATTAGATTATTCAGACTAAACTGGTGTTGAAAAAAAAAAAAAAAAAAAAAAACAAAAAAATTAAAACTGGTTCACGCAGCAATTTGTACGTTTTTAAGAATAATTTATGAATAACACCGGATGATTGCAATTTTTTTAAGCGTCACTGTTTGTTGTAAATGGTATTATTAAAAAATCTTCCGAATATATTTAATACTAGCGATCATTGTTTCAAAGTTTAGTACGCATAAACCAGCATAGATTTTTACAAATATTACCACCACCCAGTCATTTCGAAACATTTTTTTTGAAAAAATTATAAACCCAGTTTTGAATTCCAAAACGCGCAAATATTTTCGCAGTAGCCGGTAACTAAAAGGCTAATTTAAAAATAAAGAAACTATTCGAAATTACCGAAATATCTAGTGCGGATAGAAGAACATTTCGGTCATTTTAACTATACAATACTATATGACATCAACAATGCACCGAAACGCAGTAATAATACACTACCGCATTTAATTTCAAGTCAAGAAGCTGAGTGATTTTTTTCGTAAAATCTACACTGATTATTACAATGTCTTCGTTCCTTCTCCTAGTAGCGCCCAAATTACCATTTATAAAAATTGTAATTTTTAAACATGAACGAGAATAACAAAACACCAAACGTAAAAGGATACCGATATTTCAAAAGTGCTATTTAATGAAGAAAAAAAGAAAAATAAATGTATTCGGGTTTTCACGTTGCCTGAAAGTCGACACGCCGAATCCAACGTAAGAATCTACTACTAAATTTAAAAAAAAAAAAAAAAATTTATTTGCGTCGATTAGGCTTTATACTTTTTGAATTGAAATAAAAGTTACACCCGTTCTTCGAGTCCAAAAATAGTTCTTAGGAAATTCCGGTTCCTGTTGAAGTTCTTCTCTCGTCCTAGAACACTTTCAATGTTATTTTTATACGGAGCGGCTGATGTAAAAATATGGTGTAATGTTTAATTTGTAACGTTTTTCTACTGAAAAACTAGTAAATCTGCATCCGGTTTAATCTGTAAACTTTTATACGCGTTTTTATATTGCCGCATAATGGTGCGTTAATCGTTTAAAATCGCGATAGTATCGTATTCGGTCGATTGACCAATCTCGTTTCTTATCATCTGTTCGAATTCTGATAAAGCAATGGGCTAAAGGACAATAATAGCTAACAGAAATAATTGTAACCGGAGAGATTGAAAGAAAAAAAGCATAACACTGATAATACTATTAAATTACTTATTAAATACGAGACTGTTCGTTTTGAAAGCAATTAAACTTATTGTTAAAGATTGAAAAAAAGAGTATTATCGGCGTATCATTTTAGCTAACAAAGTCGGTAACGTAGCGCATGTCCGTAAAAGAAATTAAAGTTGGCGAACGCAAACTAAATCCATATTCTGGCTAAAAATGGCTTGTTAATTAAAGTCGGGCCATTAAAAAAAAAAAACAACAAAAAAACTCCATATTCGAGAAATAAATTCTACTAAACTCCAATCATAACGAAACTGTAATAGAAAATTACTTAAAAGATATTTTAAAGCTATAACTCGTCGTTCCCCACATTTTAATATTACCCGTCCTACCGTGAAATAAAGAATTCGGTCACATTATAACACCAGACACTACCTGACTCCCTCCTAATCTACAACGACAAGACACCATAGAGAATGTTTATTTGCTATGTTTTAGATGACACAAAAACTGAGGACATGCGGTGACGACGGTGTCCCTTAAATACAGAGTCATGAGGCAAAATTATTTTTTCGAAAGAGAAACTTCCTAGTCTGATAAATCGTACATCACCATACAAACGACTCTTATATTAATATTCTAGCGCACAATAGAAAAGCAGAACATTTTGCACGGTGAAATAGAACAAAATTTTCCTTTTCCACTTAATGGTAACTTGCAATTAAATACGCAAAAAAGGCGGACAGCACCTTCAAATTCGCTCAACTTCCTCAGGCCATTACAGTTCAAATGTCGCATTATACCAGAAAACAAAAGAATAATTCTACTAAATCGGATAACAGAAGACGGGCTGCAAAAGACGAGGCCATCGGGAAAGGAAATATTTTAAAATGACACTAAACAGAGGAAAATAAGTGCGACTAATACGCTAACACCGACAAATTTAATCTTGCACATGGGGATATATGTGAAAAAGGATAAAATAGCGTCCGCGAACTTACAGGTGGTATTCCCAGTTTAATCGAAATTTCGCCTCGCTTGCGTCAGAACACTCGGGGCTAGCAATTGCAATCAAAAGAAAAAATCATGGAACACTTAATTGAAATTGTAATGACTCACTAGACTTTATGAAATTAATTACAGATTAAAAGTTACTTTTTCTGTACATCTGAGAGATTGCCTTGAAATTAGATCAACATCTGAAACTATAGTATTATAAAGTTTTCGAATCTAATCCAGTATTTGGCGGTTGCGCGCATCGAGATACTAGTCTTTTAGTGCGGACATTAACAATTTCAGGAAATAATTTTACTATCGGATATTCAATGTCAAAATTCGTAATCTGTACGGAATGACGTAATTCCGCAAGTAAGAAAATAAAACTAGAAGACATACGAAAAAACTGGTTCACCTTGTACCATCACCGTTCGTGTAAACGAGACGCTCCCAAATTATACTACCCCGGTTAGTAAAATGACGTAAGAAAATTCCACGGTGGTCAAAAGTGTCGGAGTCGCAAAAATCGGAAGAAAGGCTTTATCAAACTTAAGAGCGATCTAGAAAATTTAATAAACTTTAGACAGCTAAAGCTAGACGGGCGTTAAAACGTGCAAAAAAGGAATTCATGGAACACTATAGTAAATATAAATACAAAATAATTACCGATCGACCTTCGGTAATAAGTGAATTAGTTCAGTTTTTGTTTTTGCTTCTAGCGATACTAATTTTCAACAAAATTAACACGAATACAAAACTTCGACTAATAAATAACGGATTTCAATTCGAATAATTTGTAATCCTACAGTCAGCTATTTTCTAGAGAAGAACTCATGAGAGATATTCACCAAGCAAAAACCACACTTCTAGGCCATTGATGGTATTACATGCAGTTTCAGAATCATTTACATTAATGGGCTATGTACGGACCACGAATACCCGCTAATTTGGAAACGAACAGAAATCGCACTTATAATAGAGGTTAATACAAAAGTCCTCATTATGTTCCGATTAACAGCAGTATCATGGTACTGGAGAGGATCGTTAACAGTAGGCTAAAATGTGTGCTAGAAACGAAAAACCTTATTTCTCCTTATTCTCCTAATCAAGGTGGTTTCTGAAGAGCACGATTCACAATAGATCGATAACAGAATCTATACAGGAAACATTTTCTAGAAAACTTCATCCAATTACTTAATTTTACAACCTAAATAAAGCGCGCGTCTGATCGCACCGCAAAATATGAGATATTGGACAATTTCTATAAGTGGAAGTTTCACGAACTACTCTTCATCAAAAATTTTCTTACTGACCACCAATGTCGGGTAAAAATTGGAAATTCATGCTCCAAAATGATATGCCTGGAAAATGAAATTCCCGCAAGGTTCGGTATTGCGACCGACCTTATTTAAGCAAAAATGACTTCACAGACATTGTCCGAGAACTATTAGGAACAAACACTCTTGTAGACTAAGAAACGTGGATTTAAGTTCTCCGCAGAAAAAACTGTAAGATTCCACGCTATAACCGTTCTATAAAAGTTCCCCCCCCCCCCCCCCCAAAAAAAAAAACAAAACAATTTTCATTAGTAACAGTAAAGTTAACAAAATACTTCGGATTTATGTTAGAAAATAAATCGTTACGAAAACAGCGTATATCTTACGTAAAAAAAGAAAAAAAATCATGCACTAAAAAGCTTAACATTATTAAAAAGTTGTTATCGTATACAATGTAAGGAGGCCCCATCTCGTCGCTACTCTAAGTTTACTAAGCTCAGATTCGGTCGAAGTAGTGCGATTATACAGACTCGTTATATTTATCAGTTGCAGAGGCACTTCTTTCATCACTAGACGGCATTCAGCTATTCGTATAGCGATCGGGGCTTTTCGTATCCCAATTTCTTTTCTGAATTACTTCCGCATCTGAGACAAAGTTACCGCATTTTTATCCTCTTTCTACATGTAATTTCCGCTCCAAATTTACACACGCTACACAACAGGTCTTACGGGCCGACTAAAATTCCTTCTCCTTCTAATTTATATGCCTCCTCTCTTCGGTATATATTAAATTCCTTAAACCGCGTTCAACTACAAATCCATTTCGACAGTTACGGTCGAAGAGCTTACATATACAGATTGCGTCTCATGCCTTGCCAGCACGGGCCTCTGGATTCCCAATAATAGCGATTTGTTTACATTATGTAAGATACTTTCATTTAGAAAGTCTCCCCATTTTTATTACACCGACGCCTCGAAATCAAAGAACTATACCGAATGTACTGTTATAGAAAATTCCAACAAATTGTCCAGTAACATTTTC
The DNA here is from genome assembly GCA_039619475.1 of Icerya purchasi. Taxonomy (NCBI): domain Eukaryota; kingdom Metazoa; phylum Arthropoda; class Insecta; order Hemiptera; family Monophlebidae; genus Icerya; species Icerya purchasi. Next base: position 237,059,532 of record CM077115.1, on the reverse strand, counting down.
AACAGATCTGCGAAACTATATGGAATAAAATTGGCAATTGAGTGGCAGTTACTTCGAACAATTATTTGTATAGATTCGCTTGCGGCCTCTACAAAACATGCAAAAAAGTTCAACGCTTCCGGTTGCTGAATATATTTACATCCAGCTACTATGTTATTCTCGCTGGTCGTGTTTTTTCTTTGGTTACCTAGGGATATCGCCGACAATAGCTTAGCGGATACAGCGATAAAAGAAGTTGTTAGGAGACGTCCTGCATAGAATATAAATACCCCTTTTAAAGATATGAAAAGCTGGATAAATGGTCTCTTGATGGTAACACGACTGCATGAACCTATCACAAGAACCTGCGCCCACCATTACATCATTAAAAAACATATAAGAGCGTCGAATTACCAACCGTACGGACATAAAGATCAGGTCGTTCAGTGTCCGCTTAGGATACACTACCCAGACACAGAAGCACTTGATAAACTTATGTATGCGCATTGTTTTGTGTGCAACGTGAACATGACTGTAAAACATCTAGTACAATGTCCTTCATACTTCAACAAAAATTAAATATTCATCAAAATATGCTATCCTTCAGGATAATCCAATTTAATTCTCCGATCTCTTCCCTCAGAACTACCGCTTTTCTCCCGTTAATATAATTTAAGTTTTAGTTATACACGCGCACTTCTAGCCTAGTTGCTGCACATAATGTCTAAGAAAAATTTTGTGTAAACTTTTTTTTATCCCACCTATGAGATGTTTATTTCGTTTTGTGGAAAATGACATGATCAGTTAATACCAACTCTTCCATAAAAATTATAGTAGACCGTCGTCATTTGGAGGTCCAGCGGCATTCCCACAACGTCGTTCAAAAGATCGAGTACGTATAAATATATGTATGTATATATTTGAAGAAAATAATTGTATTTGTTTATAAAACTAAATATCATAAACAAAATAAAAAAAAAATAGTTGCCCGGAAATTTTCACATATTTTTCCTTGCTATGAAGCTATTATGTTGAATAAAAAAAAAAAAAAAAAAAAAAAAGGTAGTTGGATAGATACAAATTCTTTGCTAAGAAATTTAATTTGAATTTCAATTTTTTCCGTTTAGTGTACGATATTTTGTAAATACATTTTGAAAAAACGTTATTCGATAATTTCGTTACGTAAACAAATAATAAAATTTTATATCTGCTAATAGATGTTCTTTAAATATTTTTTTCGGCAATTATTTAAAATTACTATAGATATTATTATTATTATTATTATTATTATTACTATTAGTCATTGCTATCATTATTTATTATCATTGTTATATTTAAAACAAAACTATGTTCGTTTGAAAACGGTTCCATTAAAAATAGCTTAAACTTCATGTAGAAGTAAAAAAGTTATTTCATACATTAAGTAACGGATCACAAATTAGCAAAAAAAAAAAAAAAAAAAGAAATAAAAAACAACTAATAAATTAAAATTATACTTATCTGAAAGTATAAAGCTAAAAATAAAAGTTGCTATAAGAACTTATTGGTTTATTCCGAAAATTCGGAAAAACTACCTATTTTAAAAATACAAAAAAAAAAGAGAGAGAGCAGAACATTAAGTAATAAAAGTAAATAACGATTGATGAGAAAAAGCCATTAAAAGTATGCGAATCATAAAAGTCAGCTTCAACCAAAAATAAATATACCAATTTCTTTTTTTGCTAAAAAACTAATATCGCGAAATTAACTTTTAAAAGTGTTTTTGCAGTAACGTTTAGTTACACTTTCATCGTTAATATTAGCGAATAAAAAAAAGTCGAATGAAAAATACGTTTTTATTATAAAGAAAATTCGGCGTAACCAATTAATACTAAAGGGGTGTGAAGTATTACAGCAGATACCAAAATCAACTATGTATTTTATCAAATAATAAAGATATTTATAAACACCGTTTTTGCTTTTTTTTTTTAAGAAAGCAATCAAGTTAATATGTTACAGATCGATGTTGATAAGTGGAAGAAAAGAAGATGGAAACCTCTACTTAAATAAAAAGTCCCGGGCTATATTAAAAGTCGAACGAGTGGTATACTTGCAGTAATCCATGCAGCAGACATGTTTGGATATCATGAGTCTGTTGCTAATTTGGGTAAAAAAATTTTCAAAGAAGGGTCTCAATTTACAAACGTTATTATATCGTAAGCACTGTATATCGCACCCAAGATTTCAGTTAAATGGTAACCATTTTGTTCCTTTTTGCAGCGAAGAATGTGAAATGCAGAATACGTTTTCGGGAAATTGATTATTATCCACTAAAGTACAATGCTCTCCACTGCAGCGAGAAGGGAAAAACGACACTTAACGCTCAGATTGGCGACTAGGCGAGGACTTTTTTTTGTAACTTATTTCACTTATATTTCACAGCGATTTTTTATTAGGAATTTTTAAAGTTTAAATATTTACCCGCGTTTAATGTTATTTATGTTTCTTTATTTAATTTTTTATTCGTTTTAATTAATATTATTGCTTATTTGCTTAAACGTACGGAAAAATTAAAGTTGTTAGGGCTTATGAATTTTTGATATAATAATGAAAAGGTAACATTACTTTGAGTATTTCGTGTCGGTAGAGGGAAAAAAATATTACAATTTACAAAAACTTAAATGTCGAATAGAGAGACACATTGCATTTATTACTTTAACATATATTTAAAGAAAAAAAATTCAACACGACTTTATGAAATAAAAAATAATTCAATTGTAAACGCAATGGAACAACCGGCCTGAAGCAGAATTTTAGAAAACTGTCTACATTCGTTCTGTTTCCGAGGATACCTTTGTGTCGGGTTACAGGAAAAAACATTTTTGGAAATATCAGGTATATGAATCTTACCGAAATCAATGACAAGGTTTTTGGGTGACAATTCACGTTTCCTCATTCTGGACTTTGCTGTAAGGAACCGTCCTAACTTTATATTGATAACTTTAATACTAGTCAGCTATCGTGGCATAATTGATGAGGCATTGGTATTTCGTTCAGGTAACATCTGGTCCCCGCTGTTGCACACATTCCTCTTGCACTGAATAAGTTTTTCATAGTTGACAGCTCCCTCACAAAAAAACAAAAAAAAAAAACCCTAATACTATCTTAACCTTCAAAAAAAAAAACAAAAACATTCTATAAATTCAATTCTAATCTAAAAGAAATAATTCCGTCTTTTTCCTACAAAATAATTTATTTCGCTTTTTTCTGGGACATACTTAAGGTATATTCTCAATTTTTAAAAAACGTCGACACATGAGCTCCCTTTCAGCATAAAGTTTCTAGGAATGATTTTATAAACTCGCTCGGAATCCATACGCAGTCGAATTAATGACTTGATGCTTCGAACCTGAATTCGCATTTAAGTTTCGTCAAAAATACACATTCTTATTTCTTGCAGCCACATCGGTACATTTTTTATCCGCTCAAAAAATAAATTACGAATACTCGTATGTATTCATCTGCTGTAAAATCCTCGTTAAAATCTCTTAACAATATATTTCTTTGGCACCTGCGCCTTAATAATTCGGGATGATCATTTCCTGTAACTCTTGATTTTTTCCCCTTATCCACATAGTTTTTCTCACAGCCACTATTAGACACTACTCTCTAGCTACTTTCTATATCGGTATTTACTTTAAAATAGACGTATGTGACGTTCGCCAAGAAAACTATGGTGGCGCGAAAACTATTTTTTGAGAAAAACGCGTTTAAGTTTGCGCGAAGTAATGCTATCATAATACACTACTGTATCGCGCATGCCCACATATAACGTGCTGCCAACTCAATAGAGGGCATCGTTGCCAAATTTTAGCCTAGTTAAATAAGTATTTGGTCGCTCAAACGTTGATTGCTACGAATCTTTTGAAGTGTTGTTAATCGATCTAGCTGTAAAACATTCAATGTTACTGCGAATGCAAGCAAAATCGAATGGTTAATGCATAAAATTTCAAGATTTTCATCAACAATTACCACAGATGCATTTCATTTCTCAAATTTTAATTTTATCACATTAAAATAATTTTCGTTATTGTTTTCATAATAGGTATTACAAAATACTAGCGCTTCCAGTTTTACAAAAAAAACTGAAATCACCTGCAAAAAATTTGTCGACTCGGAAAAGGAAAAAATTCACCTATAAGTATAGCGAAATACCAGCAAACAATTTACCCCTCTGATCACGCCTAGTAGTTTATAATTAGAAAGAAAGTGACACCTATAGCAACAATATTGCTTTCTTATGTACCGATCCGAAAAAAACGCAATAGCTCCTAATCCTGAACAACCTACAATGAGAAAAAAAAGGAAAAAACTGAAACTCTAACGAAGAAAAAAAAACCAAAGTCCCGAAAAATAGAAAAGACCATTGTTTAAAAAACACCCGGAGCAAATGAAAAATCATTTAATGCAAAAAAAAAAAAATACTAATAACCAGGGAAAAAATAGTTTTACGATTTATTTTGAAATTTTTAATGGTTTTTTTTTCATTTTTTTCTAATTTTCTTTAGTCAATCTTGTACATTTTAAGACACTAAATTAAAGTTTGCGAAAAAAAAACTATTAAATCTTATTCTACACATGCCTCCAAGTATCAGAATTGGTGTTTAACTTAAAACCTACATTTTTTCACAGCACCACAGGTCCTTTTTCTCGGCGAACGTCACATAATATAGTATAAAGACTATATCTAACTGGTACTACAAATGTTTGCGCAGCCATCGAAAACATCATGGCCTATATTGGTAACACTGTTCACTATAAAGGATACAAAGTAGCTGAGACCTTCAGCCGATCACAAATGGATGGCACGTGCTTTCCGATATTCACGGCACCATCTACATCGCTCGACTGAACACTCTAAAACTGATTGATGTAACTCTATTTTATTTTGTGGTACATACGAAACCCATAACTGTTAATTCGCACATAACGCACTCCTAGTAACCATACCTCGGAAGTCCGTATTCAGTAACGATAAACAAATAACACACTCTATTGCAACTTTTTGAAAGAAATTCCTTTACGTTTTCCCCCATGTCGGACTTTGCTGGCTCTGTTTCAATACTTATCTGTAAACAGTTGCCACTTGGACTACGACGCTGCATGAAATCTTATAGTAGTTTCCTTGCTAAACTTAACTCTAAGATTGTAAAACACGATCTCCTAGCTCATGAGAACACTCTCCGAATAGCCTTTCTCCTACCTTTTGACCGTTTCTCTACTATTCCATTCTGTATACTCACTCTCTCACGCGTCGCTGGATTTTCTAATATTTGGTGCATGGGCGTGTGATATCTCATCATAAAAGACACCAAGCAGAGTGTTGCAAATCGCTGTGTGTGCGATCAGTACAGATGGTGGCCCATTCATTCATCTAATTTTTCTGTAATAATTTCCGCTTATTAAATACGACATTCGGAAATGTTACGAATGAATAAACAAGGCGTTTTCGGGCACTTAAAAATATGTCGAGAATGTTTAAATGGAGCTTGACAAGCCGACGCAAAGTACGGAGCAAGTTTGCTGTTTGATATATTTTCCTGGAAGGAAACAGAGTGACACAACGGAATAGACAAGATGAACGTGAGTTGACAGCGGTTCACGTTGTTTTTCTCATACAGCGTCGTCACTTATAATAAAATCCTTATCCGCTAGTTTGCATTAATAGCAAAATCGGGATATTAAATTTAAATCTTTTGTTTCGGAATGTTTTTAAAGATTTTGATTTTTGTTAGGGAATTAAGGATAGTCGGAGAGGTGAAAAAGTGGCCACTTTTTATTTTGCCGCTTGTATAAATTTTTGTAATTTTAAATACCACACCGATAATTTACACTATGTTTAAAGTGTATCTCATAAAAATTTCAAAACAATTAATTCTGAACCCTGTTTGTTTGCTGAATTGTTGCCCTTTTTTTTTTTTTTTTTTAAAGTAGCGTTTTGTGATGACCATCCATAGTGGATTGTCTAAAATCAGTGAAACAAGGAAATTTGTTAGTTGAATAATTTATCTATCGCTTAATCGAAAAGTTGTTCCTTCTCTTTTTTTTTTAAATTAAATAAAATGGCTGTCCCCGCATGTATGTATATACATATATGTATATATCAATTTTAAGGGAAATTATTATTTTATATAAAAAATAATTATAATCAAAAAAAAAAAAACAAAAATCATTTATTAACAAATAAAATTTTACGATTAAATACTAGTTTTTTATATTGTGTGTAAATTTTAGGCAGATTTGTCGAGTGATTTTTGAAATAAATTAGCGATCGTCTTTGAAAATGTAGTTTTAAGTAAAACGCATTTTAGGTGTCACGTTCAATTAATATATGCAAATACTATTTATCAAACTACTTACGCAGAGTCATCCATGGACGACATAAGAGACCTTCTGTGGAAGCTTCCAATTTGTCAATTTGTTGCTGTCTACCTTGCGTGCTCTTTCTTCCTGAGAGAGTATTTTCGTCAGTTTTACACAAAGCTTGTCGATTTATTCAATTGGCAATAAGTAAGGACGATGATTCACCTTCATTAAATACACAAGCAGCAATATAAACTCTAATTTCCACGATAGTCGAGTTACTACCACTATTTGGAGTTTTCAGGGTTAATTTTCTAAATAGGTTGATCGAACCTTTCGTTGTTACCTTGACAGCAATAAATTATGTGCGGTGGGAGGTCTGTTACCATGAATGAAGATGGTTCTACGTGATTTGAAAAGTTATCCTTGCGTTTAAATGTGTTTCTCTTAAAAAAGTACACTTTCAGAGAGATAGACGGTCATTATTGTATTTCAAAAATTCCGTAACGAGTTTAAATTAAAATTTATGCAGCTCTTATAAGCATAAAAAAAACTAGTGTTTGATCGAAAAATCCTTTTTTTATGGATACTTTTTTTTTTTTTTTTTTTTTTTTTGTATGCAGTAAAAGTTTATGAATTTATTTTCAGAACCCACCATTTTGTTAATTTTGAAAAGAAAAAAGAACTTTAAACAGCCACTAGGTAAATTATTAAATTAATTTTCACCGACTTTAAAATAAGAAATGGACTAAAAGCACTATTTGCAAAGATAAAATATGGATAAATTCGTTGCACCATAGCGAAGTTTAACATTTAGAACATAGTTCAACACAACTAATTTTTTTCGGTTGAATGGTAGTAATAAATAGAAACTGCATAAGAAATTTCGTACAATTTAATGTTGCAGTGAAATAGATTCTAATACAACAGGTTTTTTTTTTTTTGTTTTTCTTTTTGGCCTGGCATCGATACTACTCTTAATTAGTTACTACTACGCACGACATTAAACTTCAAGTATGCACATAAACGCCTAATTGAACTGGTTATTTACTCTACCTACCAATTTAAATATCTCTGAGAGATTGAATCAATTTGAAATTTTCATGGAATACCTTTGAAATACGAGAAAGTATAAACAAATAAAAAAGAACGGACTTTTCAAAAAATCTGTTTTAACCCCCCCCCCCCCCCAAACTCGAATAAATCGTATTTCATAGTTTGTCCGATTTCAACGATTAATTTAAGTGTATTTAAATTACACGTACGAATGCGTAACAAACGGGGATGACTAAGCGAAAATGTAACGCGGTAATAAGTACGTGTGATAACCACTGAAGGATTACTGTTGTTCGCATTAACCGTCGCGTTAAACGTCAGTCTCAGACTGTGACAGCCTTTGCCAAGTATTGAGCGTGACAGGCAAAAAGAAAAGTTGGTACACGTTAAAGTGAAAGCAGGAAGAATGACTAAATCTGGTAACGAGAAAGAAGAGGGGAATAAGTAATATGGTTAAGGGGCGTAGCTGAAGCAAAAAGTGGGATAAGGGGTAATAAAAATAGAAAAAATAAATGATCAGAAAATGGGAGCGAATGATATGAAAATGAAAGTAACCTAGTAGGATGACTTTGTGTTATCGTGGTTTATATTAGTTTCATGTAAAATTGAATAGTGTCCACGGGGGGTTCGTTACATAATTCACTGCACAAAGAATATCTCAACTTCAATTATTTCACTTCTTACGAATATATTTTCCGATACAAAGTTTAAGAAATAGCTTTTTTCGTTCATGAAAAAAATATCAATAATGATACTGATGGCGGAACATCTTATATTTAAAGGAGAAGAAAAATTATTGATTTAGTCTTAACCCCTAAATAGTTGAAAATTTGTTCTATTTATTTTTTTATTTTATTTTTTTTCGGGCGCGCCAGTGGCTATAATCCGACAAGAAGATAAATTAAGTTACAGAGTTATATAGTTAGGCGATCGGAAATAAAAAACGTAAAAAAAATTGTAACAAAGGAATAACCGATATGGAAATGGCAAAGAAAGGAGGAATCATTATAAGGAGCAGGAACAGGGCCAACAGCTGGGTATACAGAGAGGAACGTTCCACAGAGAGAGCCGAGCGTTCAAAAAGAAAATGTAATTAAAATTACATATCGGAGGATGGTCGGTAGTAAGGAGAATAGAGAAATGGCGATAAAACAATAAGAGAGGATCAAAGGCTGATTAATTTTGAGTCTAATTAAAGAAATTATAACAGAACGGTAACATATTGAAACCAAGAACAGCATTGGGAATCGGATGTATACATAGGTAATAAGAACAACGATTAGAGAACAGGAAAGGAAAAATGTCCGACTAAAGCTAGAAAGTCCTTGCATCGGAATGAATATATTTCGTTTACTTTAACATATGCGTTAGAATTAAAATAAATCGTGAACGTTTTTAAATATTAATGTTTAAAATTCATCGATTTTAGCGAATAGTGGTGATTTTCTTAGCAGTAAATACAATCACGGTACTTCCTAACAATATACCACATATTGTACACAAATTAAAATCAAACTAGCGCGTTTTGCAAAATTACTAGTTTGATAAATATCGCAATGTACTTTATATATATGTATATATATATATATATATATATATATATATATATATATATATATATATATATATATGTATATATATATATATATATATACGTTATTAAAAATGGAACAAAGCGAGAACTGATATTATGGAACGAATTGAAAATAATCTCCGAGGAAAGTCTAAGCATTAAAATTCCCGGTTGTTCATGACGTCATTTTCGATTTTATTGTTTAACGTAAAAGTTTCGATGAAAATCTGCTATGTGAAAAGGAAATTCAAATGAAATATTTAAAAATAACACACACACACAAAAACATTCTGCCATATAAAACAAGTAATTATAAAGGAATTTCTTTACAAGTTCTTGTATTTCTATACTGGTACACCGGTGCGCATGTAATTAATTTATCTCATTATCATTAAAAACGTTTTCAATTGTAATGGAATAATTTCGGACATAAATTTTTTTTTTTTTGTTTTATTAATCTGTCTCTATTATATCCGAATAGTTTACTCTGAATGTTGTTTAGGTGCGTAAAATTGAAACAGACTTCGCGAGTTTAATTAACGTAATCGGTTTACTCGTGGAAATATCTATACAAATTATACTCGTATCGGCCTGTATAGTTAATGTGGCTAAGAACTTATAATACACGAACTCGATAAAATTGAGAAAGTACGGATGAATTCGAAAACGAGCTGGATTTGAAGGGTGTGTAATTGGTTTAAAAAAGATAAAACGTAGAAATGAGGTTTTATGCGCCTACCATATCCGGAGAAATTACTTGATTCACAAAGGAAAAGAGGATGAAGACGATGACGAAATAGATTTTATGGTCAATAAAATCTTTGCGAAAAATATATATACGAGAATTGAAGGGCACCGCTGATTCAACATCGTATTTAACGCTACAAATAACCCTAATGAGCCCTCTATATAAAAATCATTCCTGTGCGGATAAGCGCCAACAGCGGTACATGAAGATGAAAAGGTCGAGCAGTTTACGATGAAGCCCGGCAACACAAACGTTAAAAAAGAAAATATCTAAAATTCCCGGTGTATGTACATAGTTTGAATGAACGATTTCAATGCTGAAATTAACCGGAAGAATAAAATGTGTAGAAGTGTAATAGAACAAGAAGTGAATGCAGATCGAAGCTGATTGAGTTCTTTAATGAAAATAAAACGCCTGTACCCTATGAATGTCTAATATTTAAGGAGGAAATAGGCGAAATATGAACTTGGTCGACAAATCGAGAAGCAGAAAGTGTCCCAATGATTTCATAACTTGTGTGACGGATTCGGCCGCCATGACTTTCGATATTTATCACGCTGTACCGAATTAAAAAATGATAATGATTACTTCTTTTCCAAATTCTAAATTCCTCATTTCTCCGCATTTTGACAGTTTCTCAGGCCTCCGATTTCTATTTCTCCGGTTTCTTCGGGCAGCGTGCAAACTGAGCATACTCCGACCGTAATGCTAGATCGACAAATTTCGTGGGAATTGCCAATGTGCACGGCGCCAATTTGGCGATCCGTGCATATGTGTGTGTTAATTATACGAGGGTGGTTCGTCCGATGTTTGTCTGATCTGGCGTTGTGTGCGTCGGAGATGCGATTCGAGCTACGTCGAGGCGTGAGAAGTTTTTCTTAGAACCCGAAAAAACCGACGCAGGGTACCCGCCGTTCCACCGATTTTCAGAATGTTCTAGAAAAATCGGTGGCGCATTCATTTTTTTATATATATATATTTTTTTATTATTAGGCAAAATGGCCGTGCAATAAGATCGTGGTCGAATTCTCTGTGAATTCGGGCCGATCAGTTCTCGCTTGCTGCTCGTCGCAGGCAGATCTCGCTGCTTTGGCCCGTGGGCACATTCGTTTTTTTTGTATTTTTCACAGCTACGCGCCGTTAAGGCAATTTTCTTACTATAATTTGAGTTCTCGCTTGCTGCTCGTCGCAGACAGATCTCGACTGCTTTGGCCCGTGGGCACTTTCGTTTTTTCACAGCTACGCGCCGTTCGAGGCAAAATTTATATCTTTTTCCACTGCTTTGGCCGCTTAAGGCAAAATTTATATCGGTTCGTTTTAAATCAAATATAACTCAGTTTACACATCTTACCAAAAGATTTGTTGTGTTTTTTTTCTTTTTTTCTATTTTTCGCTATAAGGACACGTTTTCGTGACATCTCCGCCGCGGAGACCTTTTCTTTTTCGTGTAAACCTTAGGAAAGCCTAAAGCTCTTTCCGAACGAGCTAACGGTTACGTTACACCTGAAGTAACGTTGGCGCCCGGAACTTCTATTTCTTTTTATTTTATTTTCATATTTTTTTTTTATTCATCATCGGAAGCTGGTCAGTTACAAATGTCGCCTAAGAACAGGGACTAGTGAAGAGAGTTAATTCTTAACAAATGGCGTCCGGAACAGGGACAAAAATTTAAGTTCAAAGAACGAATTAGTCACAAATGTCGCCCAGGAACAGGGAAATAACGAATCAGTCACAAATGGCCCGAACGAACAGGGACTCGATAGTATATGGATAGATACGTTACCTGATACGAAAAAGGAGGCAGCGGTTTCATCGGAGAAGGATCTGCCAAGCGGAAACAGATAAGATTTTATATTATTTTAATTCTCTCCTCGGCCTGCTATAGCTTAAATACGTTTTATTTTCTCGTGGTTCACTCAGTCAAAATTTTAAAAAAATTTATTTTTTATTTTTCTGTTTTTCTCGCGTTAAGAATTATTCAAAATATTTTTTTTTAACGAACCGGAGTTTCGAAATTATTTTATTTTATTCAAATTTTAAATATTTAATTTCTGACAGTTAGGCCCGAATTTTCCTATTTTTTATTTTAATTACCCTGCGTAAAAATGGAGAACGAGGATTTAGCCAGAGTGGTGGTGACCAGGGGAAATTATTGTGAAATGGATGAAAGTGAAGAGGACATGCAGAATGAAATATCGGATCGTATATCTGAGGCTAGTTCAGAGGTAAATTCGGAAGAGACGTGTCGTGCCCCGGTGAACCCGGAGACATCCCTAACTCCATCGGCTATTGAAGAACTAAAGAAATTCATGCAAAGTCTAGCGAAAGAAAATAATAATAATTTAAAAGAAGAAATGAAAGAAAATAATAAAAAAAATACGGAAGATAATAACAAAAATTTTAACAATTTAAAAGAAGAAATGAAAGAAAATAATAAAAATTTAAAAGAAGAGATGAGAGAAAATAATAAAAATTTAAAAGACGAAATAAATAATAAATTCGAAGAACACAATAAAAATTTCAATAACTTCGAGGAAAAAATTAATAATTTCGAAGAAAAATTAAATACAATTAACGCAAATATTAACGAAAAATTGGATTACAATATAAAACAAATTAATAACAAACTAGAGGAAAATAACGAAAATATAAACGCAAAACTTGAAGAAAATAATACCAAGATAAATAATAAATTGGAAGAATTGAATAAACACAATTCCTCATTAATTAATAAATTCGATCTTTTAGAAAATAAATTAGATGTAGAACTTGAAAAACCTAAAGTCGAAGTCGAAGAAGAACTCAATAAAATACCTGAAAATAAAATTTATGAAAATAATCAAGATCTTAAAAATGTCAGGGATGAATCTGCGGTCTCTGGTGAGCCGACGCAAAGTGAAAAGGTAGAGAATGAGTTAGTTGAGCACATCACTATGTCTGAGGAGGATGAGGAGAAACGAGTGGAAAGTGACGAGGAACAGGGGCTTAATGACAATATAAATGATCTTAAAAATAGTTACGATAATGATGTTAATGATAATAATGACGATAAAAATAGGGAAGACAAAGATGTCGAAAGCAATAATACAAATAATAATAATAATGCTTGTAGGGTCTATAATAATGATAATGATAATTTGAATAGTAATGATAATGGCAATATTAGCGATCAGACTAATATAAATAATCAAGACGATCGCGATGATCCGGTTAAAATAAATTTTACAAATAATATTAGAGATTTAAAAGTCAGCAAGAAAATACGTCACAAGAAAAAAGAAGCAAATAAAGCTAAAATTGGAAAAATTAAATACCAAATCGGAAGATCTATAAATAAGAATAATAAACCTAACAATAAACGCAAAACTAAGAAAACCAAGTACAAATTTAACTATTTGAAGTCCGGATACATAAAAGGTTCAAAGGTAAGTAATAATTCTCGTCGGTTGGGACTTTGCTCCCGTTACCATCTCCGGTTGTGGAAGTATCGGCGTAAATAATTAATAATTAAATCAGCTAGCCAAATTCTTCAGAAAACGACGTCAAGAAATTTAATTAAAAAACATTAATATACATTAATAATAAAATAAATTTAGTCAAAACTCGTCTGGGACGTGAGGTACTTTTGATTTTTAATTTTGAGATGAGTATAGATATGACGTGAGGTGAGGAATGTCTAGTATGAGGATTTGTTCTGTTGTGTTTTGTTTTAGAAAGGCTTAGTATGAGGATTTGGTTTGTTTTGCTTTGGTGTGCTATGTTTTGTTTTGTTTTGCTTTGGTGTGCTACGTTCTGTTCTGTTTTGTTTTGGTGTGCTATGTTTTGTTCTGTTTTGCTTTGGTGTGCTACGTTCTGTTCTGTTTTGTTTTGGTGTGCTATGTTCTGTTCTGTTTTGTTTTGGTGTGCTATGTTCTGTTCTGTTTTGCTTTGGTGTGCTATGTTCTGTTCTGTTTTGCTTTGGTTTGCTATGTTCTGTTCTGTTTTGCTTTGGTTTGCTATGTTCTGTTCTGTTCTGTTTTGCTTGGTTGGATTTTATATTTTGGTGCGCTTTTTCAAAGGTTTTGTTGCGATGTTTTGCCGACCTGGAGTGCTCTGAGATCTGTGTTTATTTTGGATGTAAGGATTAGTTGTGAGTTCGCTGCCGATTGCCCGGAGAGCTTTGTTTATGTTTACATTTGGTGTTGATAAGGCAGAAGGTATACGATGCGCGAGAAAGAGCTCGACTTATGTGTGTACTCGCTCAAAATCTTATTTCAAAATTATTTTATTTTCACTTTTTTTTATATTTTCATCTGGGCGAAATGCTTCGGATTTCGGTTTTTGCAGTTTTTTCCGTTTAAAAAACTTGTTTTGTTTTTGTTTACCTCTACATTAATACTTACCACTCTGGTCTATAACCTCTCGCGTTTATGTGAGGTGTAGATGAGGATATATTATACTTCCGATTTACGAAATTATGCATTATTATGTTCACGTCATGTTGTGTTTTTTTTATTTTTATTTTTCTTATGTATTTTGTTTAGGGTAATCCCTTATTTCTTTTATTTTTTTACATATTTGATCCAACTTAGTATGCTGGATTTATTTTTTTTGACCATATTTTGGTTTTGGTCGCCTACATTTACATTTTTTGTTTAGGGAAACTATTGCGATATTTTTTTTAGTTCTCTTGGTTCTCGCAATAACCTTTTATTTTATATATTTTATTTTTTTTGTTTGTTTTGTCGGTCGCCGTTACTTTGTGGGCGTCGTCGTGGCTTCTTGGCTTCGTGGTTATGTAACTCTTAATTTTTCTTCTTTTTCTTTCCTTACTCTCTTTCTCTCTCCTTCCGATTGACTCTATCATCCGCAGATTTCTCCTTTTGCCACTTTGGTCGAATTTTCTAGTTGTTGGTAGACGTTAAGTCTGGAGTGACCATACTAGGATTAGTTACTCATGGCGAGGTGTTATCAAATCTTTGTGTTCCACTTAATTTTTCCTAGGAATCCTTTATCATTTCCTTTTCTACAAGCATCGATTTTGTTTTCTTCTTTTATTCCCTTTTTCATTTTTTCCTTCTTTCCTTCCTTACTTTTCTTCAATTTCCATCCTTAGCGACACACGATGGGTCCGGTCGAGTAGAAAATAGATACCTGGTACTCTAGCGGGATCTGTATTTTTTTATATTTTTTTATTCCCCTTCCGACGTGCGAGTTTTTCGGTGTAATGGACGACAGCATAAAACGTATGCGGCCACGACATTGGATTTAAGCCTCGATAAAACACGCGGAAAAGATTTTGGCTTTGCCAAAAACAAATAATACAACTTCGGTATAGCCAATTGTGCTACCGAGAATAATAAGCATCACGACGCTACGCCCGCCAAGGGTGCCGGGAAGTATGGTAACTTGTTAAAGTCACTCGGCTGAGATTTCTGTCTGTGATCGCGATCTAACAATGATAAATTTTGTTTTTTTTTCAGTGTTGTTCATATCCTACTAATTTGGTATCGATTGCTGTTTCTTTATCTTGCATTTTTCCTTTCACTGTTTGAATAATTTCTCTCCTTCCGAGTTTAATAATTTTTTTATAATAACAACATGTGACGCCGGACAATATATTGAATTTCGGTGTCGTGCCGGTGGTCGCTATTCTCCTCTTTTTCATATTCCTTTTCGATTCTCGGTTTACGTTTTATTATCCTGGAGTCAAGTGTGCGCGGTGGTGTTCCACAGAGTCGACGATCACGAGCGAACCTCTTATATTTTATTGTTTTTATTTGTCGTTTATAATCGGCATTCTTGCTATTTTTTGTTTACTATTTTTTTCTACACGGGTTGCGATCCAGTTTCGGATCGATATTATTATCATTGGTATTTTTATTTTTATCTCTATATTTCGTTTATGGTATCATTCGATGCTATCATTGTAGGATAGTTTATGACCAATTGAGTCATGTTTTTTTTAACATGTGTCTATTTATTTTATAGATATGCTTGTAATTTTTTAAAATTTCTTCGTCATTTCAAATGTTATTATTCGACATCTGGTCGATGTATTTTACGCGCCTTAAACATTTTACATTTTTTGTTATTTTTTGATACGATCATTTAATATAAACTCCGTTTATATTGCCACTGGGACAGTGTGTGAGTGTAATTGTGCGATTCTCCGGGCTTACGCACACGTGTTTGTAAGTTCCGGAGGTCGGAGTGTGAGTGAATAGCGTGTACACCAGGCCCTTTCGAATTAAACGTAAAATTACGATTTCTTAAATTTTTCTAAATTTTTTTTATTTTTTTTATTTTTTCTATATTTCCCCGCGAGTTTCAATGGTCTGGTTAAGTGTAATTCCAGTCGTCTATTTCTTTTTTTTTTGTAATCCTGTTGAGTGTTCCTGTTCTATTCTTCATACTCCTGTCATGTTCGGTGACAAGCGCCGTAGAAGGCTTGTAAGGCAGCTCCGGAGCCTAAGGAATCCGAAGACCGGTGTGATGCCCGGTTCACAGTTGGCTCCCCAACCAAGAGGGATGTTCGTCGTCAGTTCAGATGTGCTGAGTAGGGGGCCCCACCGTTTTTTTTGGAGGGTTCCTCTAGGTAAGCCAAGTTCATGTCCCTCGAGCGGTCCGATCGGTCATGAAGTTATGCAGAAGGTTGGAATATGTTGGATGTTCGTGACGCCGAGGGGACATTCATTGCGTCCCATGAAATAAGATGGTGATCGCACTCAGGGGGTGTCTATAACGGGGGTCCCAGTCAAGTCCACCATTAGGTTGGGTAGGCCAGGTAGGAGGGAAAAGATCCGTGTGGGGCGTCGCTGTGGTGCACTGCCGGAAAGATGCCGGGTGGCCCAGTTCGCACGTTCCCGCGGGCGTCGCTGAGGTGCACTGCCGGAAAGATACCGGGTGGCCCAGTTCGTACGTTCCCGCCGGCGTCGCTGTGGTGCACTGCCGGAAAGATGCCGGGTGGCCCAGTTCGTACGTTCCCGCGCCATGTTCTTATCAGGGGGTGTCGTTGGGGGTTTAAATTTCCACTGCATAGGCCAATGGGGGGTTTTTGTACGTTGTGCGTGACTGAGTGCCACTTTTCGGGCTATGTGCCAATTTTTATTTGTTGTTTTATTTTGAGTAGCGTCACTTTTTGGGCAATGTGCCAATGTTTTTGTTATTTGATTTCGAGTAGCGCTGCTTTTCGGGCCATGGGCCAAATTTTTATATGTCGTTTTTGCTTCAAGTGGCTCAGTCGCGTGTATTTTGTGTCAGGGGGTGTCTGGGAATTTTTTTTAATTTTTTTTATTACTTGTCCAAATGGAGTACCGGTCTTGTCTGCCGGGCTTCCCTCTCTTTGTTAGGAAAACTATTTTTTTTGTGTTCCTCAGTTATTCCCATATTCCTCAGAGGCTATGAAATCGTGGGAAACAATTTCTTTTGTTTTTCTTAAATTTTTTCCAACCCCTATCTTAATTTTTTTTCAACCCTTATATATTTTGTTTTCAACACTAAATTTTTTTACTACCCTTATATCAATTTTTTATTCGAAATTTTTTTATCAAAATTTTTTTGTTTATCTCTCTTGATTGGATTTTGTCTCAGTGGTATAACCATAATTTAATAATGTGTAACGTGCGGTGTATATGAGTGGGTTAGATGGTGGAGATCTGTTCGGGACTCCGTAGCTCGGCAATGGGTGGTCCGAATTTTGTCGCTCTTGGGGCACCTGAGTTCTCATCCAAAACTTCTGTTTTGGATGAAAATAAGGGTGGGGCAGTGTGACGGATTCGGCCGCCATGACTTTCGATATTTATCACGCTGTACCGAATTAAAAAATGATAATGATTACTTCTTTTCCAAATTCTAAATTCCTCATTTCTCCGCATTTTGACAGTTTCTCAGGCCTCCGATTTCTATTTCTCCGGTTTCTTCGGGCAGCGTGCAAACTGAGCATACTCCGACCGTAATGCTAGATCGACAAATTTCGTGGGAATTGCCAATGTGCACGGCGCCAATTTGGCGATCCGTGCATATGTGTGTGTTAATTATACGAGGGTGGTTCGTCCGATGTTTGTCTGATCTGGCGTTGTGTGCGTCGGAGATGCGATTCGAGCTACGTCGAGGCGTGAGAAGTTTTTCTTAGAACCCGAAAAAACCGACGCAGGGTACCCGCCGTTCCACCGATTTTCAGAATGTTCTAGAAAAATCGGTGGCGCATTCATTTTTTTATATATATATATTTTTTTATTATTAGGCAAAATGGCCGTGCAATAAGATCGTGGTCGAATTCTCTGTGAATTCGGGCCGATCAGTTCTCGCTTGCTGCTCGTCGCAGGCAGATCTCGCTGCTTTGGCCCGTGGGCACATTCGTTTTTTTTGTATTTTTCACAGCTACGCGCCGTTAAGGCAATTTTCTTACTATAATTTGAGTTCTCGCTTGCTGCTCGTCGCAGACAGATCTCGACTGCTTTGGCCCGTGGGCACTTTCGTTTTTTCACAGCTACGCGCCGTTCGAGGCAAAATTTATATCTTTTTCCACTGCTTTGGCCGCTTAAGGCAAAATTTATATCGGTTCGTTTTAAATCAAATATAACTCAGTTTACACATCTTACCAAAAGATTTGTTGTGTTTTTTTTCTTTTTTTCTATTTTTCGCTATAAGGACACGTTTTCGTGACATCTCCGCCGCGGAGACCTTTTCTTTTTCGTGTAAACCTTAGGAAAGCCTAAAGCTCTTTCCGAACGAGCTAACGGTTACGTTACACCTGAAGTAACGTTGGCGCCCGGAACTTCTATTTCTTTTTATTTTATTTTCATATTTTTTTTTTATTCATCATCGGAAGCTGGTCAGTTACAAATGTCGCCTAAGAACAGGGACTAGTGAAGAGAGTTAATTCTTAACAAATGGCGTCCGGAACAGGGACAAAAATTTAAGTTCAAAGAACGAATTAGTCACAAATGTCGCCCAGGAACAGGGAAATAACGAATCAGTCACACTTGCGATGAAAAATCAATATAATAACTAACGACAGTGAAGATTACAAAAACATATCATAAAACTAGATACAAAACTATCGAGAAATTTAAAAATAAATAAGGAAACAGCTTCAAGAATACCCTTACAGAATTCGAAGAATAATAAAAACATCCGTGAAAGAATAATAACAGATGAATTAAGAAATATTCGGAACACATCATGATTAATGAGTTCCGTAAAAAATGGAAACAGAATTAAAAAATTATCAAAATAAATAAAACATAAGGTACAGGAGAATACTAAACAGAATTCTATAAATGAGACTAATCAGAGCTTATATAGTGTATATAGGAGAAAAAAAAGAAAGTAATTTAAATATGTAGAAATAGGTAAAACTATTCGAAGAAACGTAAAAAACTATAGAATGAAGCGGTATCATAAATTAATATCGAAGAACATCTAGGAAGAGAATAAAAACGCAAAAGTTCTAACTGAAAATGAAAATATACGTTCCCGAAAATGATAGGAACCGAGTGATTTATAACAGAAATAAACTATTAAAGACTGACGAAAAGTTCTATGCAAATCATTTTATAAGTCACAGGTAATGCCGAAATAAATCGGGATAGAAATATAATTAGTCAGGTCAGAAGAAATAACAGCGGAAGAAGTGAAAGAAGCTTTGAGGCAATGCAAGAATAGTAAGGTTGCAAGAAACGATGGAATCACCAATGGCATG
This sequence comes from Icerya purchasi, assembly GCA_039619475.1. Taxonomy (NCBI): domain Eukaryota; kingdom Metazoa; phylum Arthropoda; class Insecta; order Hemiptera; family Monophlebidae; genus Icerya; species Icerya purchasi. The sequence continues at coordinate 237,040,149 of CM077115.1, read as the reverse complement.
GTGACATGTGCGGATAGAGAACTTCTAACTAGGTTACTGTATACCAAATGTACATGACCAGTTATGTTTCGATAAAGTGTAGAAACTTACATGGTATATTTTGAAGACAGCATTTAAAATGATAATTTTAAACTGTTTACAGAAGTATTAACTAGAAGACGGATTATTAAATTGGGGATACACATCAACCATCTGAACAGGCCGGTCTTCGAAAAAGTTTTCACAAACATCACAATGAAGGTACTCACTAAAAAGGTGAACAAATGTAATATTGCGCTAAACTATTGTTCACTATGAGTGTAACTTGGTAAAATTCCAGAAGTCCTAAGAAATTTTTTTAGAATTAGACTATGGTAAAATAGTCGTCGGTAGCATCACTGATTAAGCTACAGCGGTGTAACACGACGATACCGAATCAGGCTACCTCAAGCGAGAAAAAGGTGAAGATATAGTTTACCTGTTTCAACACTTTATACCCTGGAGATGAAGGATACATTCATTTATCCAGGACGTTAACGTAAGGCGATTGACCAACTTAAGTAGACGAAGTGATTTTCATAATAATTAATGAACGAACCAGAAAAAGTTATAATAAAACAAACTTTAATAACAAACAATATTTGTTTGTTATTAAAGTTTGTTTTATTATACAGTTTTAACAAACAGATATGCGCATTCACCTACAGAAGAAGTTACCTTAAATTGAACATCTCGAAGACAAAAGTAAAGAACCACGATTAAAAAACCTAATTAAAGTCGACACAACTGCGAGATAGAGAATGCACCCTGGAATTACCCTGGTCAAGAAATAAGGCGGCCGTTACATTGGTTCAGAATTCGTACGAAAAATTGGTCGTACGAAATCATGCAAATTCGTAGAAAATTTTCATACGAATAAAGTGCGGTGTTGTTTGTACGAACAGTGAATTTATAGAAAGCAGGTATTTTTTCTCTTTCTTGGGATCGTCAGTAAAGAAGGCAGTAGTAGAGTTACATTGCCCGTTTTTTTTTTTTTTTTTTTATAATTTGTTCGGCAATTTTGTAAAATGAAACCATTTATCTATTATGTGTGAAATCTGATATTCTTTCTTCAACTCGACTGATTATTTTTTCATATTTCAGAATAAACAAACGCTGAAAACGGGGACACTGTGATATAAACTTTGTACGAATTCTGATGAAAAAAACAAAATATACATATATTGATCGCATATAACTGGTCGTACGAACTTAAATGATTTCGTAAGAAAAAAATGCAAGCAATGTAACCAGGCGCGTAACTCTGTACACGTTTGTTTGTTTCTGACCAAGAATTCATACGATCTCGTACGACTAATTTTTTGTACGAATTCTGATCCAATGCGGCCTAAGACTGACTGGAGAAAACCGATAATGTGAAATAAGAAGAAGCGCAGATTGTTTTAGGGAACTGTTGGTAAACTAAGACACATAATCTGTGTAATGTAAAGATACGATCATTAGACAAAGAGTGAAGGTAATAAACCAATATGTACATCACACCTCCTGTAATGTTGCTCGCTACAGAAACCCGGACCTTGTACAAAGAGAAATATAGTAACCCGACGCGTCACATACATAAAAAAAAAACAACATTCTTTGGATATCACTGAACGATCGGATGACAAATAAAAATGAAGGTGCTTAGCCAGATTATTGGGAATGATCAAGAGAATCGTAAATTACATCAATGCGGCGGACTGTACCAATGAAAATAAAGAAAAAAAGGAAAATCATCGGCAAGATGAACAAGCACGATATTAAGATAAAAAAACAACTATGGACCGGAGTAAGATGTACGTTTGGAAATTGGCTATAAACTAGTAAAGAGAGGAAGATGAATATAATAGTCTAAAGCGGATTATATTATATATATACGGAGTATTCATGGAAAAGAACAAGTTTATAAATGATTTTATCTTGTAATGCAAACTGACGAATGTCACTTCGGAAATTAAAATTATTTTAAATCCGAAGTAAATGGCGCAATAATAGAAACAGGAAAGCTATTGAAAACTTTTTCGGCCCGACATCTAAATCACGTAGATACTTTCAACGTAGATGAGCTTTCAACTGAAACTAACTTTCTTATTTTAAACGTACAAGATGAAAAACAAAACCAAAGACGTACATTAATCGAAACAAAAAAACAAAACAAAAAAAAAAATCAACTCCATATAAACCACAATGCTACACAATCAACTATAAATCTGAGTAAGGCAACCAACAACTTTCGACCGTCTCATGGTGTTTGAAATGTGTAATAGTCCCATATAACACGAACTTTGCGACGTTGTGGACAAGCAGGAATTTTAAGACTGTTTTATGCTGGTATTTTGAACTCGTTAAGTTATTTCATTTAAGTTGCGCTTGCCCGATTGGCTGCACATAACTGGGATTCTCGGCTACTAACATGAATTTTCTCTGCAAATACTAACTATAGCGATTCATCTATCCTTACCCTTTTTTTTTTGTTTTAAATCTTCAATTTTTTTATCACTCGATTCAGCTTTACCCACCATCTCGACCATCATCACTTTCCACATTTCCGTCGCTCTTTCATTTCCGTCATCTGTCGGCTTCGCTTTAATCATAACTTCTTTTCTTTCTTTTCCACTTTTTTCTTATTTCCTGTACATTTTGTGTCCTTTCCGTGCAGATGATTATTTTTTTCTTTCCGTCAAGCACTAAAAACTTTTACGGTCAGCCCTTAAGACTTCCTCTCCTTCTCCCCTGTATATCTTTCGTTCTTGATTGTTTTCTGCCTTTCCTCGATTTGTTATTAAAATCTAATTTTTTCCCCACTTATGATTTTCGAATTGTAGCGCTGGGTTAATGCCCCCGATAAATGAACCCGCTTTTTATTTATTTTTTATTTTTTTACTTTTGAGGAATTATTACATTTTTAAAATAACTCTTAAGTAAGTAATAAATATAACAATTAGGAATGGGAAATGGAATAAAAACTTAGCCAAGCGACTAGTTTTTAGAGATACAGCAATGTACATGTGTACACTTTACACAAGACCTGCACAGATTTACAACGTTTTGAGCCTACATGATTTGAGTTCCCCGTCAACAACTATTGGATTACTGGATTTCTATGATCCCGAAGACGCACTTACGATCTCTGGATTGACCTGATCTACATACTTCACGATCTAAATATCTCTATGCAAGTCTAGGGTATTTTCTCTTATTGTTATTCCCCCTTTTAGTTTATTTTTTGGCTGTTGCTTGTTATCGTTTATTTTCACACATTCCGTTCGTTTTTAGTTTAGGCCGGCCACCCAAAACTGGCTCATTAGTGCTTAACCCGCGCGTTAAATATAACTTGCATTAATTGCTCAACACACTAATATTAACTCACTATGGAAAGTTGTAATATATGATATTTAAGTTATTATTAGTATTTTATATTATTTTATTATTATGATTTAACAAAATTATTACAACATGCAATATTTAAAATAAATTCTTTTTGTTTTACATTAATGTTTTTCATATATTTTTTAGTGATAATAATGTCGTCATAATAAGTATTTTTCTTCCGTAAACCGCGCTATATTATAAATGTAAACAATTTAACGAATGACCATTAATATATATTCGGCTACTAATATTATATTTCTGTTCTACGAACGACATATATACATTATAAATTATTTACATTTATAAAACGATGTCGTCGCTTATTAATTTAATTCGACGAGAAATTAATACGAAAGAAAAAGCAGTTGAATTTTTGCAAGAAAGAGGAATTTTACATAAAAAAAAAGTGTGCCTAAATGGTCATGAAATGACACTTTTTTTAAGCGACAAAAACGATCGATGAAGATGCGGGAAATGCAAAAGTGAAATTGGGCTTACAAAATTCACTTGGTTAGAAGGTAGTAGATTACCTTTAGATATAATTAATATCGTTTTTGTAAAGTATTTTTATAATCAATACTATTTATAAGTAACGATTTCGCGCATGAACGCGAAAATAAACTCAACTAAAAGTGAACTACGAAAAATGAACTAGAGAAAAATCCCCAAGTCTATATTCCTTTGGAACCATGCAGCTTTTCCTGTCAATCGTATAACTTTATTTCGAGTCATCCGTATAATATTACGGTTGCTCGTTTTGGCACATTCACATAATTCAATAAGTCCAGATTGGTTCGATGATAACTTTGTAGATTAGGCATTTGGATATTGGTTCCATGAATGTTACTTTATATAAACGCGCAGACGAATTTGAACCCAATTAAATAAAAGAAAAAACAATTCGCGTATGTCTGCTTTTTTACTTTTTCCATATTTAATATCAGTTAAACGCGCCCTTCTTCGTACAAAGAAAGCACATGGGTGACGTCATACTTAATTAGAATATCAGAAGATTCTTGTTATGTAATAACACAAATATAATAATGCTTGAAGATATCGCCGCTATTCCGACTACATTTGAAACCAAGTGATAATATTTTGGATATACGATCTAAAATTCTTCTTCTTCTTCTTCGTTAGCCATTATCAGTCTACTGCTGGACCAAGACCTCCCCCAATTTTTTCCAAACGCTGCGATCTTGTACTTTTTCCCGTCAATTTACTCTGAATTTTTAAATTTCATCTGCCCATCGTATCGTCGGTCGTCCTAAGGGTCGTCTGCCGTCAGGTTTTCATGATGTTGCCACACTTATCCAGCGGTCTTCGTCTTTAGCCGCAAGTCTGCACCAAATCCATTTGATATTTTTAATGATATATAATACATCTGTCACTTTCGTCATTTCTCGGATACGCCTCTTCGTGTCCATTTGTCCTTCAGAGTAATCCCCAACATAAACCTTTCCATTTTTCGTGGATTAATCAAAAGGCATGCTTCAAACAGTATTAAATAGCATTACTGTGTCTAGGGGAATCGCATGTAACGGAGAAATTAATAGATTATCCGATAAAAGGATTTTGAGAATGCACCCAGATGATACGTGACTAAGACGCGTCTACGAATGAAGGAAAATATGAGAAAATATTCCTCCGGGTTTAATTATTGTAAAGTCGATTTGGATCTACCGTATGCAATTGTGGGCTTGTGTCGGTAGGACCAACGTGGCTGTTATTCAACGTTGCTGAAACACACAGAGCCCTTTGTACAATTACTGCAGTTCACAGGTTACCGAAACCGTACACACATCGGGATATGAACTTAGCAATGGTCATATCGTCAGATTGGAAACACGAGAACCGATTAGAAATCTACACTAATATCAAAAATATAATCACTAGGTTATCCAGGAGATGCTAGGAGAACCAATGAAATCGTATGATCTACCGTAAAACTTATAGTTTTGGAAGTAGTTTGTGTCGGAAGTGAATGCGAAATTTTGCATTTTGGTAATTATTCTGTCAAAAACCAAGTAAAAAAACCCTTCGCGATGTCGGTAACTTTAATAGTTTTAAATTTCCAATGAAAAAAGAACAAAAAATGCATTTCACATTAGAGACGGTGGTACACTGTTTCGAATAATTTATCTTTTTTTTTTTGGGTTTGTCATTTATGTCCATTAACCCAGCGCGAGTAAAATTGTTGTACATTTTTCAGTGTGCGGCAAGGGGGATTCGTAACCGAACGAAGCCGTGGCCTAACCAACTGCAACACGCGCTAGCCGACTGCATAATTTATCTTCGACGATGTCGTAGTGCTACTAGAAATCTCTTGAAGTCTCAGTTAAAATTTTGATGCAGCGCTCGTAACAAAGAAAACATTGTAAAGCTTTTATTATTATTATTATTATTATTATTATTATTATTATTATTATTATTATTATTATCTGAAATCAACAGAGTTTTCAATAATTTAATTATCTAGCCAAACGGTAATTTTGTCACTGAAATGGGATGAAGGAATTCGGAAAACTTAAAAGCCACAGACGTCTATGACTTTTTACTCTTATTTGTCGCATTATCGATAGCGCTATTCCTGAAATTTCTTTTCTTTTCATCGGCAAAATAAATTTTTCGATGGGTTTTTTTTTCAGCAGTTTCGGAATCAGTGACATTTTTCCTATTTGTTAATTGCTTACATTACCACTTATATTGTGCTTTCATTATTTTTCTTCGGCAACAACTGCTTTATGTTCGAAAAAAATTGCATCCCTTTTGTTTCAGATCCGCACATTTTCGCTACGAAAATCACTGAAATTATTACGCTTTCTCGCAAATTAGATTAACCAATGTATACGGGTGGGTCCTCCTGCAGGCAATCGACAAAAAATGTTTGTCAATGATGACGCTTGTTATTTCAAAGCTACATTGTAATTGCTGCTAAAAGACTTTTTCTTTATCGCTGCAAATGTTAGAAATTGACCGTAAAATTTTACGATTCATTCTTATAATGATGCAGCTAAAACGATTTTGTGGGAAAAGCGGCAACATCTTAACTACAAAAGTTTATCTACAAAAATTTTCGAGACAGTCGAATTGAATACACAGAGTTGAACGAACGTAAGTTTCTGACTTTTTCGATAACAACAAAAAAAAAAAAAAAAAACCAAAAAAAAAACCAACGGATATCACCGATCATTCTTGTATTACCAAAACCATTCGATCACAGCTCACTCGAATTCTGTTCATTTATTATTTAAATGTCTAATCTCAAATTCTGATTTTTCTCTCCGAATATATCTTTAATTTCGTGTCTTACGACAAACAGGGTAAATGTAAATCGTAGCATCTACTATATATAAATGGAATACAACAAAATTCTCATATAATAAGGCGTTTTTTATTTTTATTTTTTCTCTTGTTTTAATACACTTTCTTTTACATCTCACAACATAATAACGAATTTCCGTATCCCTTTATTATTTATTTGTTTATTTATTTACATATTTTTATGAAATAAATCACATCTACTAGGGGGCAACTCAATAAATAAATGTTTTTGCACAAAAAATATTTTTTCTGTCACCTAAAGTTTTTTTTGGAAAACGTTTATTTAAGATCTTAATAGGGATAAAAAAAAATACCCTTTCTACAAGTTCAAGCTAAAAAATAGGACCATGTATATTTTTTTGTTATAGCGAGCTAGTGTGTTAAACTTGTATCTATTTATGCCAAAATGTGTTACATGTATTATTATTATTACGATCACCGACTCTGCTTTAGTCGATATGACGTAGTTGAATAAATCTGTATGATTCGTCCCTTGAATAGGGTACTATTTGGATTGAGAACACAATCCACCTGATTGATATTACCATGATATTATTGGGTATTATAAAAATTATTTCGTTTACCTGTTCTTTTTATGTTATTCAATTAAACAAATGAAATTTCACGAAGCTGTTCAATTGTGTTCTTAGTCAAAGGATGTGAACCACGTAATAGCTATTTATTCTATTACCTGTAATTTTTTGCAAAAAAGCAAAAAAGTAGGTAAAATGTCATCACGTTTATTTCTATGAAATAGAATGCCACTGAAAATTAATATGAAATTGGAGCATTCTTAATCGAAGGCGTAAAGAGGATCTAAGAAAGTTGAAGAAATTTCTTTTCGACGTTCTATATCCGACTGATGATAGTAAAAACAGAAGTGAAATAAAAGGGAAAATATATTACTCTGTTAGCAGCAAAATAGAGAAGGATCCGTGGTTTAAGGCGAAAAGGTTTGGAGCGAGGCTATAAATCTGTACAATATATTGTTGAAGATTGGGCCATCAGCAGAAAATGCCATTACATTTGGACAGATTAGGAATAATAAATAATAATAACTGTAATGAATGCGGATTGGAAGGGTCGATCGAACATATAGTATGGCCCCAGTGTGGCGAGAGATATAAAAATGAAAGAGAAGAATTGGTGAAAGGAATTTTAGATCAATTTTACACATTACCAATATCTGTATATCAAATTTTTAAACGAGCTAGTCTCTTTAGAATGTAAGGCATTATATGTTTCTTTAAAAACTGCTAATGTTAAAATATAATAACAGGCAGGCAATTAATTAAATCTGGGTATAGACACTGGACAAAGGGCGAAAGCTAAGCCAAAAAAAAAAAAAAAAAAAAACATCCTTGGATTTTATGTTTAAATTCATCCGCTTAAGGCCGCGGTTACATTGGATCAGAATTCGTATGAAAAATTGGTCGTATGAGATCGTACGAATTCTTACGACTTGGTTAGAAGCAAACAAACGTGTACAGAGTTACACGCGTGGTTACATTGCTTGCATTTTTTTCTTACGAAATCATAATAGTTTGTTTTTTCATCAGAATTCGTACGAAGTTTATATTACAGTGTCTGTTTTCAGCGTTTGTTTATTCTAAAATATGAAAAAATAATCAGTCGAGTTGAAGAAAGAATATCAAATTTCACACATAATAGATAAATGGTTTCATTTTACAAAATTGTCCAACAAATTATAAAAAAAAAAGAGCACGCTGTAAATTCACTGTTCCTACGACTAACACTGCAAGTAATTTAACCACTTTATTCGTACGAATTCTGATACAATGCAACCACGGCCTAATGTTTTTAAAGTTTTGGAAGTTGTTATATTACTTTTTTAAAAATACATATGGTGTCTGTGTAGAGCGGTTCTTCGATGGCCAAATGGTTTCTTGCCGGGCCAAAAAAAAAAAAAAAAAAAAAAAAAAAAAAAAAAAAATAATAATTAAAAAAACACATGTAGAATCGGTATAATTTTTTCCTTTAGTTTCAGATCTAGTTTTAGCTGCTGATTCCTGTATGCGTGTGTCTTAGCACACTGGTAACATAAGAGAAATCATTAATTGGTTGCGCCGAATTATTACGCGATATAAATGCAAGAAATCGTACTTTTAACTTGTTCACATAAAATGAACTTATAGCACATCTGATAAATAATACGTGTAATATTTATAGCAAATGTTGGGTTCAGGCTTTGCTGGAGCAAATTAAATTAATGAAAATTACTACAGGTTTAATAGGCTTCGCGATTAAATGATCGTACGTGTTTATTAATTCTATATGATCCTACTTGCTGGTAATAGGACTTAATATAACGGTAATAATGATATAGCTTTGGCTAATAATAGGGGCAGACTACGAGAACACAGCTTTTACTTTAGGTTTGGGTTAATAGAAAATATCTTACCATTTTTACATCACTTATAGTGGTAATACTTCGAATATAAAGATTTACACGAACAATAGCCGGACCATCTATGCGCATATAGTGTACGAGAACCGAAAAAGAAAAATTCATAAACGATAATAATTTTATGTAAAATAAATACAAATTGACATATATACAGGTTAATATAATCATTTATCTTACGATAACATAAATACGAATATATAGGATATTTTCGAGTGATCGAAATAGTCTATTGCATTTATGTAAAAACCAATTAAAAACATTATAGTATATGGGATTTGATGAAAACTTTGTTGAAAACATTCGTCTATTAACTTTTTGCTATTAATCAGAAGAATTTAACATACTGTAAGCGAAATTTTCGAAAAAAAATTCGTATATATCTCTTTTTAATTGCTATTCGCTGATGATGACGAGACATTCCATGTTTAATTAAGAGTACCGTCGGATACGTTAACACGGGTTTTACAAAATTTACAATTATAATCTAGTAGTAATTCCACTTAAATGACATTTTTTAAATTCCTCCGCAGTATTTCAAACCTCCAAACAGTAAGATGATGTGTTTAAAGAGGGTAAGGTTGAAAACTTCACATATGAAAAACGAAAAATAATTAAAATCTACCTTCCTCGGTTTAAATCCGCTACTGAATTTAAAATATGTATATATATATATATATATATATATATATATTTTTTTTTTTTTTCTAAATGCTCATTAATGTTTCTTAAAAGTCCAGCAAGACCGCTGCTTTTGTTTTGTTACTAATACTGAGAATTGCTCGAGGGAATGTATAATTTACGTAATCATTTTTTAAATACTTATCGGCGGAAATGTTTCTGTTTTGATATGAAATTATTACTTTTTGTCGTAGAAACAATTCGACGAAACAGTTCCGGTTATTCTCAGGCGCAAATATTAATTACGCAAATATTTAAATCGGAGCTTTGAAAAAGTTTTACTAATCTCTGAGCCTTAATTGCGCCGAAAAAGTTTTACAAAACAGAGCACGCTGAAATTGTATATCGACAAACGGTGTGCTTGTATAACTGCCGTAATTATAATTGATATTTCGAAAGCTCATTCATAATAATTTAAAGTATAGTAACGAAAAATTATACAATTTATACGAAGAATATTTCAAGAATAATAAAAAAATTATTATTTAAAAGCGTGTTACGTTAAGTTTACAATTATAAAATTTTTTACATATTTTTTACTTTTTTGGTTAGGAATAAATATCGGTTTTGTATAAAGGACTACAGTAGGCGTATATTAATTTTTTTCTTCTTCTATAATTAAAAATCTAACCTGGCTTTTGCAGCTCGACTAGGTAAATCAATTTCCTCAATTATTTAACATACTTATTTAAAAGCTTTTTTCAGAAAATGCATAAGTACCGATTAGCCCATGACTTTTAGCGACAAAAATCAGAAAAATTATCAAGAACACGCGGAACTTGAAATTCAGAATGGCTCTTAAAGAATCACCGTGAAAAAATAAATAAATCGTCACCCGATAATCAAACATGACATTTGATATACGTAATAAAAATCGAAAACATATTTTCACAAGATAAAAACATTAACGAAGACCAATTAATCCCTTAGGGAAGGTAGTTCGCGTAAATGGTATCTTAAAAATATGTAAGAACAGCCGCTATTATAAATTCAAATTTGGACTATCTCAGTCTATATCCCAGACTGTATCCCAGGCTATATCCCAGGCTATATACCAGGCTATATCCCAGGCTATATCCCAGACTATATCCCAGACTATATCCCAGACTGTATCCCAGGCTATATCCCAGGCTATATACCAGGCTATATCCCAGGCTATATCCCAGGCTATATCCCAGGCTATATCCCAGACTATATCCCAGACTATATCCCAGACTATATCCCAGACTACCGCGAGTATAAAATAGAGAAAAAGCGATTTCTTCCCGAGCAAGGTTGCATATCGACGGAAAACTCGCTCTTAAAAAACATATTCTAATTCTTAAACAAACTTTTAAAATTTTCGACAAGTTTACAAAAAACGCGAAAAAAAAAATCTCGCTCTTTGGGAGTGTGGGTATCGTTAAAATTTTCGGTCATTTATAAATATTTATGGAAATGTTTCGCGGAAAATATAGACGATCGGGACAAAAAATGCTTCAACTTCGAATTTAACATTACACAAACGTAAATTATGCTAATTCCTAATGTTCAACATATCTCACACCTGATTGTGTTGACAATTAACCGGCTTTTTTAAATTTAAATCAGTGGTAGCGCGGTAGCCTAGTGGTTAATTGGCTGCTAAATCAAAGAACACGGGTCCGAGTCTTGTCTCGTTTCGGACCCGAAACGCTCTCAGGTTTACCCAGACTGAAATAGCTGGGTGACAGAGAAATCTGGAAAGGTGAAGGCGGCCGAGAGAAAGGAACTGGCCCAAGTATTCTTATCAGATCCTTTAGAACAATATGAAAAGCTTAACTTCACAATCCTCGACGCTCTGTACACAATTCGAAACTAGTCGTGGTTTATTTTTGAGCTCTTCTAAATTTTTCGTACACTTCGAAAATTTCGGTTTAAAGATTCGAAATATGTTTTCGTTACTATCCTTATTTCGTAATTTAGAGGTTCGCGACGCCCAGAGAAACCTATTTTGAAGTCGGAAATTTCTATACTCCGGACTAGTGAAATTCGCTTGAACGTGTATGTTTATAAAAAAGATGGTTTGAAGTTTTTAATTATAATACTCGCGCGTTTCTATTTAAACTTTTGCGTTTTGTTATCTCTAAGGAAATAGTTTTCTACTCTCTGCAACACGCCGAAGAAGAAAATACTGTTTATTTTTTGGCGTTTTTTTGAAGTTTCCAATTCCATTAGGTGGTTCAAAATTTGAAGTCATTAAATCGGTCACATTTTTACTTCAATGCTTTCATTTATATATGTATTAATTACGACGTAATTCTTAGGCTACCTCCTATTAGAAAAAAATCTCCTAATTTCATGTAACGAAAAATGTCCCAAATTTACGTAACGTTTGTTATATTTTATAGGATTTATGTGATTATGTTATAAAAAAAAATGTCACAATTTTATGTAATGAAAGTTAAATGTTAGGATAGGATTTTTGTGATTTTGTTATTTTTTTTGTGTTGATGCCAATAAGAATTACGTTGTAAATTTTGATAATTTTATACAAAGTATAGAAGAGAAAGAGACATGAATGAAAACAAGAGGGGTCAAGAGGCACAGCCCCTTGAGAGGCCAAAATGGATATATTAATTACAACGTAATTCTTAGACCGGCCTTATTAGAAAAAAATACCCCAAAAAAATTTCCCAAAAAATGTCCTAATTTTACGTAACGTTTGTTATATTTTAATTTTTACCAGCTTCCAAAAAAAAGGAGGTTATATGTTCGTCGCGTATGTTTTTTTTGTTTTTTTTTTTGTGTTTGTTCGCGCATAACTCATATTTACATAGACCGATTTTATTGATTATTTGCCCATTAGAATGAGTACCATCCAACTTAGGTACCATGTGAGTAACGATGATAATCGGTGAACAAATATTCGTCAAAAAACGTGAAAAAATGTGGTCCCTTTGGATGAATTTTTTTTTCTTATTATTTTTCATTAATTATCCAATGCTCCAAACTTTTCTACACCTGTCGTTTTCGAACCAAAAGTTGTATCATCACGTATAAATGTGGAAAATTCTTCGCTATTGCACAATTCGTCGTCCCGTTTTCGTGTTTCCGCAGTTCACGTTTTGCGGTCGATGGCGGTATTCCTTTTTGGAAACATAATGAATACACTTCTTATTACCGTGCAGGTAAGTCCCACCCCATGGGAGGAGAAGCATGTAAAGACTATATTATTGCTAATTTAATAATACCGTGGAAACGCAAGAAAAGTATTATTTTTATATGTTGTAGTAAGTTAAGTAGTTTCAGGAGTTTAATAAAATTTATGCCATAAATTATTGGTTGTATTTTTTTTTTTCATTATATAAAACTGGAACATTTTTCTGTTATAAAATCTAATAGGAGCCGGCCTAAGAATTACATTGTAAATTTTGATCATTTTATAGAAAGTATAGAAAAGAAAGAGAAATAAATGTAAGCGAAAGGGGTCAAGGGGTTGCGAGTCCAAAATGGCCGAGTTTATGAATATATCTATCTACATATACATATATATATATATATATGCTTAAAACGTATTTTCGGTTTTTTAAACTTGCACAACAAAAATTTTAATTTACGAGAACACACCTTTCTTTGCTGTTTTCCGTCCCGATTGTGACATTAAATTAAATGATTATCAGAAATGTTTTAACGTCGTCAAATTTTAGGATAACCGAGTTGTAAACATTTTACGAGTGATTTTAGGGAAATATCATATTTCATATATTCTTAGCATATCCTTAAAAATGTTTACCATTCGGGAGTCAGAGTAATCGAATATTATGCGTTTTCTGAAAGATCGTTTTAATGCCATTTATGTATTTCATTTTTACATGTTAAATCATTTCGTTAGCTTTTTAAACCCTGTGCTGCACGTAATAATTAAGGCTCTCCATAGGAAATGAACTATTTAGTAAAAATCGACATTTCCTGCTGAATTTCGGGTATCTTGCATAATTCGACTAGTCCTAATGTTTTAACGACTGTTTTATTATGAAAGGTTAGCGCATGTAAAAACAGCGTAAGCCGGTTTTAATAAAACGTTATGACTCTGCTGTTTCGTTAGAAGTGTTTTCTTTTTTTTTTTGTTTTGTTTTTTGAACCAGAATTATAAAAAAATGAAATGCCACTTTATTTCGAAACATTTAATATGTAAAGTACAAGTAATTGAGACAAAATAATTAAAAAAAACAAATAAACAAATATATATATATATATATATATATATATATACGTATACACGTATATATGTTTTTAACCGGCATTGTTACGATGGTTTTTTGAAAAAAAAGCTATTAATTTACTTCATATCGCAATTTAACTGATGTCACATATTTTCTTTGAGATTTTTATTCTTTTTCAAAATTCTTTTTAAAAGTAATTACTGAAATGAACTGTTTTGTGGCGTTTTCTTTTCTCCTTTTTTAAGAAAACGCCTAGGATTTCTGCCTTTTTTTGATGCATGGTATAGCGTCATCGAAAGCTAGACAACACAAAATAACACGCTTTTTGAATGTATCGGTTGACATTGCATCGGTTCCATACACCAAAGTAATGCAGCGCCATGTCACAGTAGTGTTGTTGCACGTGCCAGACAAAGTGTAAAAAAAAAAAAGGGTCAACATCATTAATCTAAACCAGAGATTCCATCGTACACAAGTATTGGCCTGCGCGCGTCTTCCTTATTTATACACCGCAAGCAATATCTTAATAAACCAGTAAGGGGGCGACCTATTCAGAATTACCCATTTCAACCGTGACGAATGGTTCGCATTCGAGAAACTTAAAAAGTATCCTTCCGAATGCGATCAATTTTACAATAAGCGCAACGCTGTGTGGCCGGCGGATATTGTGCAAAAAGTACTACCCGAAATTTTTTCGCCATTTCATTTTTCACGCCGTCTAATAATAATGCGAATTAGGAGTAGTAAAGTCGAGGTATTCTACGGCAAGTACGAATATTCAAGAACAAGTACGGAATTTGGAAAAGAACTCTGTTCGCGTAAACAGCTCATTTCGTTAAGTTAACCGTTCCTCGGCTCTCTTTAAACAGAGTCGCTCTGACACATATTGAACGTAAAGCGAATAAAGAATATATATATATAACCCGACAGCGAGGAAACAGTGCGAAGGAAGAAATAATGTCTGGAAAAAATTTAGTTTTCTAGTTGGAAATTATATTCTAGCATTATATCACGTCACATGTCATGAGGATTAAGAACGAAGATTGTTTTGTTGATAATTTATTTTTTGATGAAACAATCTGAAAAACAGCCAGCAGGTGAGAATACTGTAAGTAGGCGGGAAAACGTTAAAATGAGCGGGGCGACTCAATAAACGGTATAAAGGAAAGGAATGGGGATTGATAAGTTTTCCTGGGTTCTGAAATTTTTCTGAAGCGACAAACAAATGAAATAGAAGAAAACGGTGACCAATATCACGAGTTACAAGCAGCGTGAGAATGTGTTTGATTGAATGATATACTACTTCAGCAAATCTAAAAATTGCTCACGATTTTCGGAAATAAGGTTGAAAATTAGCTTACATGAATCGTTGTTTTTAATGAACTTTCCGGACGAACTAAAGCTGATTTTCGAACTAAAGGTTATTTCCGAATCGTCAGGAATTAAGAGAACCGACTTAAACAGCCATATCTTCATTAACATGCCAACGATAAAACTGATTTTAACATAGGTGTCATTATTATGTCTGTATGTATATATTATTATTTTTTCGAATCAGCCACTGATGGACTCTACGTTGTTAACTGATGCTGCCAATCTTCTTCCTCTCTTTCCATACTGCTTTCATTCTTTCACTGTGTCTTTTTTTTCTTTCTTCGGTCCACAAAATGCCAGTTTTTCCTTTCCGTTTCTCCGCAAATCTTTTACAGTCAAATAGTTTCTTCTTTATGCATTTATACATATATGTGTATATTCATTTCCGTGTTTACACAATGAAATCGTAATATTAGTCGCTTAACATTACAATTCTTCCTATTCCAATTGTTATTAAGAATATTTCGCGTGTTTCGCTAGTTTCTTAAGCGGTAACGCCATGAAAAGTTCAGAGACAAAAAACCAAAAAAACACATTAAACAAATGTAGGGCGGTTCGATCAAGTTGAGATATTAATTAAAAAATACGGCCCCCTGCTGGACACAGCTACTCGTTTTACATGCCATCGTATCGTTTATATTCTGCATGTCGCTTTACATAACTCCGTTACACTTTCTATTTTTTACTGCATTTTTCACCTCATTCGTTTCCAAATAGAATTCCGGCAATAATTCGGGAAATCGATCGATGCACAAAAAAGTTGAATGTAATTTTAATTATTATTATTATTATTATTTATTCATGTATTTCTTTAGTCATCATTTTTAAATTTATTTAGGTTGTTTATATTATGGCTATTAATTTATTTTCTACTATTTCTGCTAAAATTGTAATGTTTCAATGAGATGAATAAATAAATGATTTGATTTGATTTGATTATTATCTCTTTAATGTTATCATTATTTTTATCATCATTATCATGATTATTATCGTTATTATTTCATTTTTTTATCATTTCGGTTTCGGCTGGTATTTGTTTTGTGGGCAATATTCGTTTAGAAATCAAAGTGTCTAAGCCAAAAATTGTCGCAGTTGTTCTAAATTTGTTGTTGATTGCTGAAGTTTTAATTTGTCGAAAGTTTCTTTGATAAAGTTCCAAGAGAGCTCTTACAACCAATGTGATAGCGTGCATTTTTCACAGCCGATTTATTCTAGCCCGGAGACTGTTTAAGTATTTTCTCTTGTTCCCCTGATATCCTTCCTCATCTTCTGGTGTCGCAGCAACATCTATTATCCATACTTGTGTTTCTGTTCGATTACCGCTATTTGGTTCGGAATAATATTGCGGTCGAAAGGTTTATTAGTTCACTGCCGAATTTTCCATTACTTTTTTTCATTTGATGTTCCGAAGAGTTTTTGTCATTGCACAAAAATATTACCCATCTTTTCTACAACCCGATTACCTGATTTGACATCTTATCGTGCCTCTAACACTTTTAGTAAGCCGTTTGTGCAATTTTATCTTCATGCACGTTGCTGTCAGTTTCATCTTTTGCTCTTGAGACTACATGTGCTCATCTTCAAATTTCGCGACTGCAAACTTTCAGTGTCTTTGCTCACCATTTTTTCGAATGATGCCGTGTTTATCCGCTTTCTAATATCTAGGAATTTTCTTACTATTCCGTTTACTGAACCGTTTTGTACTTAAGGTCGATTTAAAACTTTCTTCCGTTTAATCATTTTCAGTCATTTTTTACAACTGCTATCGATGCCCATTCACAATTATTAAACTTATTCTCTTTTAAGGTTGTTGGTTTCTCTACATATTAATAATTTATACCGCGATATCACTTGTTAGCTGTAAGACTTCGTGTATGTTCAGCATTATTTAACAAATCCGTTATTCCAACGGTGCTATATCTAACACAGTTCAGATTAATGATTGTGATCGGCTCTGCTTAATTTCAAAATCTTACAAAAAGCACTCTTCCAGTGTATGTTTTTGTCAAGTTGGTTTTTTAAATTCTTTTTCTGTTTTTCTGTTTTGTTTTTTTTTTTTTTACATAATATCTGCCTCTAGAATACCCTGAAAAAATATTTTTAATTTTCATCATATTTAATTTCTACAATCTTTTACCTATTCGCATAGTTCCAGGGAGTGGTAGAATTATCGATTGCAGACTGTTCATTTGAATGTTGTAAATGGAATATTTGGATATATAGTTCATTCGAGTTTATTAAAATTACATAAAAAAGATGAAACATAACTTTTTTCAGCTTCTTTTTTGATAGCCTATTTTTGTTTCATTTATTCTTATCAAGGCTAATCTGGTGCATTGTTAAATGATAATTTCATTTTTCTGATTGTTTCATCACAATTATTTTTTTCCAACTTTTCCGTAATATTTGTTATTAAAAAATTATGAATAGCTTTTTCGGCCTCTAATCCAATCGTCCGGTAATGTAATTAAATTCCTCTTCTCGTAATCTATTTATGGTATATGCCTAAATTAGTCCCCCCCCCCGGGGGGGGGGGGAGTTATTCAGTACCGCTTTATCTCTGTAAGTAATCGGGATCGTTCCTCTGAATCCTCGTTTCAATCGGTACAAATCTTTTGCTTTTAGAATGTGGACCAAATTCCTGGGCAATACGACAATATCTTTTTCAACGTGATAAATTATGAATGACTCTAGCAGTTGCCAAATTTTGTAGTTTCTTTTTAGCATTAAACCGAGCAAATTAATCGCCGATGAAGACGGCTTATTAAGTATTTTAATCAAAATCCATCAAATTTATGGGGCACTTCATCTTAATCATACTGGTTCCCCGTCATTATTCGTAGTAACTTTTAGATTCTGACTAATTTCTTTAATGCAAAGCGCACTTTTACTCCAAATGTATATCAAGCGCGTCTTTTTTATGCAGGGAAGTAGATCGCTTTCATCCTGTGATTACCTAAAATTTCCTTTATATCGATTTATAAACGCAAGTCGTGTCTGTGAACTTTCTCCGTTTTTGCTGCCGTATCTCCTTCTTTTTTTTTTTAATAGTTCTATTAGTGAGATTATATCATTGTTTTAGCACGGTCGTAATACTTTTTTGTTTCAATTGTTTCTTTGTTTAAGACATTTCAGATTGCCAATTTTTTCTTTAATCTTGATTTTTGAGCGGCCATTTTTTTTCTTCTTTTTTTCTATTCGAAAGTACTTTACGTCCTAACTTCGCAGTAACACTATTGCATTTCAATAAAGATTTGAGCATACCATGTTGGTGGCTGAAAACGTGTTTTGTTGCCGAACGAATTTGACAGATTACTGACAATCTAACCTTCCAAAATTTGAATTCGTGCGATGGAACGTTATTATCAGGGGTAAATGTTGCGTATTTTCTGAGATATAGTTTATTTCCAATTTTCTTGTGCAGTGTTCGAGCTTCGCTAGCATTTATAAACTTCATAATTTAGTATGCGCAAATATGTTGCCCTTTTCATACACATAAAGCGCTTTTGATCCTTCAATCGTATTTTTTTTTTTGGCCCGGCATCTAAACCAACCGTTGTTTATCCTGAAAATTCCAAAATATTCATCATACCTTTCTCCGGATATCTCGAACTCGTGGATTTAATTTGTAATACCACTTCGTGACATGGCTTATTCCTTTAATGCTCACTTGTTTTGTCACTTGTGTCGAGCCCGGGGCTACCTCCTTCCACGTCAATATGTCCGCTATTCGTGATAATCCCCGAGAGTTCCAACGTTTTCAGGAGATACGGGCTATTCAGTGTTTGCTCGAGTTTTGACGACTCCGGAAAGGATCTGACATGTTGGCACTGCGCTATCATATTCAGAGTACCAGCCGCTGACGTGGCATGGTAATCTCCGAACTGCGGTAAAACCGTATCGCCATTCACGCATTTTATCTTTTATTGACAAGTTTTGTTGTTTTATTATTTCTTGAACTATTTTTATTCGCTGAAATTCGAAATCCGAATATTCTCTATTGCACTTCGCGGTTTATTGCACATCAACCGCTTCGCATGCCATTTTTTATTAGCTGGACTATTAATGTAATTATTATCACTACCGATTTTCTTCCTTTGTCGTAATATTTTGAGAACCACCGATGGATCATCGTTCGTCCATTAGCTGAGGTTTAAGTTAAATTAGGAGTTGTTACTAACAGATGAACTAGGTGTTGCAATAGAGGAGCTAAGTGGAATTTTGCAGTCTTGTCTAATTATCGGTGTCCTTTATTATTATTATTATTATTATTATTATTATTATTATTATTATAAGAGTTACTTTGCCAATTACCGAATTGATACGAAAGAGAAGAAATAGAAAAAAAAACGGAATGTAATGAAAATATTCTTCTACCGCTGGTCCTGCAGTAGATGTGCTCTTTCCAATTCCGTAACAACTAATTCAATAAGTTTATTGGTAGTTCACAAAAAATCTGAGTCCAGAAACATCTTTGGGGCGCGCACTGTAATTTAAGATTGTCTTATAGTTTTTCAATTGTAGAAATAGTTCAAAAAAGTACTTTCGCAATCATTAGGCAAAACTTTATTACAACAAAGTGTTCATCTCTGGCTAAGCGCTAGTCCCAGACGTGCACTTTTCTGGGCAGGAAGCTGTCTGCGAGCAAAAATTACGGTCAATATTGTTCGCAGGTAAAACGTTTTTATTGTATAATAATGTTTTATATGAAGCCCTTGTCGAGCCGCTGCAACCTTTTCACCGATACACTCGTAATAGAAAAACCACTGAATATATTATCAAAACGGACTCACATTACTACAAAAGAAAAATGGAAAATAAAAAGAACAACAACCGGGGAAAATATTAAACAAACTCCTTTTTTCAAAAATCAAGAAAAATGAATAATTTTATAAATATTAGGACTTTTGATAACTTACAAGGCGCATTCACTGACGTCGATTTTAGTAAAAGTAGATATGCGTCTACACGTACATTTCTTTTGCCCCCTCGACCTTTTTTAAAAATTTTTACGTTCTACACTTTTTTTGCTATAAAAAATGTACTCCCTTTGATTTTTTTTACGTGCGACTTCATACCGTTTTGTTAACAATATATTATTAACAAAATAGGGTGCGTTTTGAAAAAACCAAAAAAAAAAATGTAAAAAAAACCCCGCTAATATATATACATATATATATATATATATATATCGAAAAGCTAGCTTAAGCTTGATGTTTTTACGTCACACTTGAAAAAATGGCGCATTTGGCCGAACTTGATAAATCGAAATTCATAGGAAAAACATGTAATCAGTTTTTCCCCAGCAGAAATAGATACGCAAAACCAATATGTGTAGCAGCAGCGGGCTTTCCACTACAAAATAAATTTAGCTCAGAAAAGGTGCTTTTTCCGATTTGATCTGTTGGATGAAAATTGCGCCGAAAAACAAGAAGAAAAAAAAAAATAAAGTAAAATTCTAGTAAATATTCTTCTTTTTCAGCTCTTCGTTTTTCCCTTTTTTCATTCCCTATTTTCGTTTTTATTGTATTCTTTCTTTATCATTGCGTGTCTTTTTAAACTTCCTTTTTGTTCTAAATTTTTTCTCGATTCCTCCCCCGTTCGTTCTCGTCTTCTTTTTTCTACTCTCACCCTTCCTGACATCACTTCTTTCTTTTGCGCAACCTTTTTTTTTTCCTTCACTTTCCAAAAGTTTCTCTTCCACCATTTCATCTTTTTTTTTCCCCGTTTCACTTTTCTTTCCATATTTTTCAGTTTTCTTCTACTCCTTTTCTTTCTCCTTTTTTATTTTCTTATTTATTTGATTCCTTGTCTCTGTTTTTCCTTCTCTCCTTCTTGATCACGTTTTTCTTTTTCTTATTCTTTCCTCTTTTTTTCACCGCGGCATCGTCATTCTTAATTGATTTCTCCTTGCTTTGCTTTTTTTGTATTTATCATTTTTTTTTTTTTCTTTCGTCTTCTTTCTATTTATTTTCTTGTCTTTGTACAATGTCAAATACAAAGAGATTTCGCCGCATCAAATGTTTCTTCAATATGGTTTTATTAATCAATGTCACCATTAGCGCCTATAAGTAGAAACTTAAAAATCAGGGTTATTCTTCTTTCAGCGGAAACAGGATTTGCGCGCAAATTAATCCGAAAAATGACAACTACGAGTAATAAAAGGTGCTTTTGATAAGAAGTTCCGGGGAAAAAATTGAAAAGAACTCGCACAATATGGAGTCGGCTGAAAAAGGTAAAGTGAAGATAGAGTTAATTTTACGTTGCATTTTATGGAAGAAAGTAAAACCCAACAACCGATTATGATACAAAAATTAAAGCCGTAATATTTATGGCATAAAAAAACTAGGTCTAGCGGGGTTTACTTCCATTTTGCAAAGGAATACGTGAAAATAATATGTTTTCGATTTGTAAACTCTAAATGTAAGTAAAAATTCATTTTTTTTGTCGTTCTTAGTGAAACGACTTTTTATCAAATTAATCGTAAAAGTCTTTTTTTTTTTTTATTTTGTAGACTCAGTTTCTGAACGGAGGCGACTTATTCCTATATTCTAGCTGTACAGATATATACTAAGTGAACTAAGTAATTATTATATGCAATGTGAGTGTATACACGCATAAAAGATTACACGCTTGGAATTGATTGTAATTTGATTTATCGATATACAAATGCAGTCTCGTTCATGCAAGAACTAACTTTTAAACAAGTTTTATTCAGCTAAGTTTACTGATATCCTGCCTACGGTTTCGGAGCTGTACCTACTGCGCAAGTTTCAAAGCCGAAAATCACATAAAATAAATAAATTACAACCAGATTGAATTCTAACGATCTTGTATCAGTTTGAAAGTTTCTGCTCTAGCAGCAACTTTTTAGTCTGCCGTTTAATATGTTACTGAATAGTTTCTGATTGTTTCACCGACAAAGATAATAATGCTTTTCTCTCTTCATCGTGCTTGAGGGCCGGGACTGAGTTGATAATACGCAGTAGTGCGCCATAGCTTCTTTAGAGAGATGCAAAATTTTCTATTCGATAATATTCGAAAGAGTCGATTAAAAATAGACATACTGTAAAGATAGATACGATGTTGCCGAAATGATGTTTGTCGGTCCGTTGGCGAACTTAATTTGAAGGTGAATGCACCGGTTGGCCTGAATTTCCCGTTTGATTTTCCCTTATATACATTTGAAGCTGTTCAGAAGTTGGCAAGCTTCTTGCAACAAAAACCGTCCAAAAACGTTACACAATTAACCGTATTGGTTTAATTGCGCCCATCATTATTACGCGTGTGTAGGCCAAATGAGGTATTATTATTATTCCTTTATTCGTATATTACGAGTTTGTAACTCGTTTGTGGAATATTATATTTCCCAAAAAAAGTTATTGCTGGAGAAACTAAAATTTGTATAAAACATTAAAGATTTCCGTATCACGATGCATGAAAAGTATTGTTTCTCTTTTCAACTGAACACGTTTCTTCCATGTATGGTTTAATTACACTGTCCTAAAGGTTGCATTTCACGTCACATTTTAGGGGGGGATAATTAACTTTTTCGTATCACAGTCTTACGGAGCAACGCTTTCAAATGTCGCCAGTTATTCGATGTCGCAAGTACCGTGCACAAATGAAAACCTCTTAATATGAAATACAGTTTGCGATTTTAATTATCAAAAAATAAACATGGAAAAATGCATTGGTGAACGAAATAAATCAAATTTAACGAATTTCGGAGTCCCTACCTTACGATTCTGTTTATTAATAGTAATGTTTAAATAGTCATCGATTAGAGTTAATGACATTCTAAAGGGGAGTTAATTATACTGATATGTATTATTTAAATAATAAAAATTGAATATTGATTTTAAATAATTAATAATTAACTTTCATTATGTAAATATATATATATATACATATATATATATATATATAAACTCGGCCATTTTGGCTTCGCAAGGGGCTGTGCCCCTTGAGCCCTCTTGCTTTCATTCATGTCTCTTTCTCTTCTATACTTTGTATAAAATGATCAAAATTTACAACGTAATTCTTACTGGCACCAACACGAAAAAAAAATAACGTAATCACAAAAATCCTATCCTAACATTTAACTTTCATTATATAAAATTAAGACCACTTAATAACGCTAAAACATACTACATTAATAAATTTAAAGATATTTTAATTAATAATAATCTTATAATTAATAATAACCCACTATTTAAAATTAAGAATCAATCCTATATGATATAGTTTTAACTTTTAACTTTATTTATTAATGCCATGATTGTGGCATTACTCCGAAACATATCGGCAATTTTTAATATTTTTAAAATATAATTTCTGTAATACACGTTTGTTATAATATTTTTAATAAAATTAACACATTTTTTCGTTACATTTTTCGTTACATATTTAGTTACATCAAATTGTGACATTTTTTAAATAACAATCACAAAAATCCTATCAAAAATATAACAAACGTTCAATAAAATTGGGACATTTTTCGTTTCATAAAATTGGGACATATCTCGTTACGTAAAATTGGGACATTTTTTCTAATGGGGGGTAGCCTAAGAAATACGTTGTAATTAATATATAGACCAGTAGTGGTAGCCTAGTAATTAGTTTTGCTTGAGGCATTCCACCTCAATAATTTTACTTCTTTTCCATTTAAAGCGAATAATTAATTATTTAATCTTCAGCATTGTTTGTTTCTCGTTTATAATATTAAGTTCCATGTCAAAAAGAAATTTACCAAATTTTGGAGGGAATTTTTCTAGTATCACCTCCGGATTCCTACTGACGTCGACATACTGTCACCATTTAGCAGCTAACTCTAATCGACGTCTGAGTTTTTGTGTGTCCACCGTTTACTTGTATCTAAACATTATTACTAATAACCCTAATTATCAAGTAGGTACGACTCCAAAACAAATCAGCTGACTTTTTCAAATTAATATTTTTCTGCTTTTCGTATTTATTTATATTTATTGTCTACACAAAAAATAGATTGTGCTTTTATCAATGGCAATATCAATTATATCGAAATATTAGGGAAGATGGTTTCCTAAAATAATTATTTAACGCGGAATACTTTTTTCTTTTTTTTTTTTTTTTTTGTTTTCGCCAAAAACGAACGCAACGCGTGTGATGATTTATTGTTATTATTATTCGAAAACGAAGAAAAAAGAAAAGTGCATTCATAACCGAAGAAAAAACAAATCCAGATTGTAATTATTTTTAATTAATAAAACACAGAGCCTTTTTTTTTATATGGTTAGTAGCCGATAATTGCGTAACACCCGTTATATTAGTATTTTAAAACATCGGAAAAGATCTTACCATCGTCGAATCTTTATTCATGTATATACTCCTTATCATTAAATTGATTATGACTGTAGTGGGACTTTCTAATGTTAATATACATACAAAAAAGGTTAATTACTTTTTTCGTACACAATACTTTTTTATACACATATTATTATTATTATTTTTACTACTATTATTATCAATTATTTCCTATTTCCTCTATCTTTATATCGGTAGAATGTCAATCACGCAGACACATATCAATGAAAGTAATATTTTAAAACTATTTACATAATATAACTTCTACTATTTATTATTATTATTATTATTATTATTATTATTATTATTATTATTATTATTATTATTGTTTTTAAAACTTTATACGCACTCCTTTAGTTTACTTTGTTTTCATGGAATATTTTTATTTGAGTTTTAAGAAGTATCGTCTAAAAAGGTTTTCATATTTTATTTATTTCCATACATGCATGTATATATATATATTTATTGTCATATGTTTATTTTTACACATCACTACTCGCGCAATTATATACGCATATGCGTGGTATTATAGAAATAAATGGAAATTGAATTGAATTGAATTGAATTACTATTATTATTGTTTTTGTTCACATATGATATCATTTGAAGCTACTTGATTTTTATTTTATTATTGTCGTATATGATACATGCGGCTAAAGAGTAATTCAAGCTTCGTTTCAGAGAAACGAGGAAATGATGTATTGAAAGATATGTGAAAAATGTTATTTTACGGTTTCGAAAATTTTGGACCCAACCGGGATATCACTCTGTTTTCAGATAATATTTAACAAAGTCGAAGCAATAGTTGCCCTTATAATTTCAAATTTAGGAAATTACAATAAAATTATAACGTGTGCTTCCGTTTGCAATCAGCTCAGGCACGCGGCACTGAAAATTTTGTTGTGGGAAGTTGTTTTTCTCGCTTCACTGTACATTGTTAAATGTACACTGCCAGTAATGCCGCACTAAGGGGGCCATAATTCAGAAGAAAATATGCTATGCGCAGTTGGTTTAGACGTACACGAACCAGTCATAAACACTAGACGAATGCGATCTGGTACTTTCATTAAATCAAGGATGAAACCCGTAATTTTCTGGGTAGCTAACAGTTGTCATTTCTTAGTATCACTTATATCAAACGTCGTTGGGACGTAACTTCCAAATGTTAAGATGTACTAGCTGTTCATTGCATTGTCAGACTAGGGAATTACGTATACTACAATTTTTATAGAATCATTAAAAATTGCATTATTTCAATGTCAATATTTATGGATGGTAATAAGGCGATTAAATTGCTTAAGTCATAGTAAAATTTCCTACAGCATGTAAATCTTTAAAATATAATAATGTTTCGTGAAGATAGGCATTTCACATTTTCTCTTTTCAAGAGATGGTCCCCATTAAGGAGGAAATAATATGTCTTTATGTAAAACATATAAATAAACTTAAAAAGCTTTGATCGTTTACCATTAAAATTTCGCTTCATTTATTTTCACCTGCACGGATAAGTTTATGCGGTATTTAGTGGTATAGGAAACAAATGTTGGACCAGGAAAATATCGCTCATTTCGCTGAGGCTAACAATATATTTTATTTGTTTATTTATTTTTTTAAAAGAATGAATACAGATAACAAAAGTTTATATTAGGCACGTATTTGATGAAAATAAGTGTACCGTATAAATGTCGCGCAAACCTACCTGTGCCATTAATTCCGGAAGGTCTGATTCTGGCATCGTAAATTCCTTCTCCCAAAATTCGGTCCAAAACTTCCTTTTCTTTCTCACGGTAGTTAACTTTTGTCGTCGTATTTTGTTTCGCACCTCTGTGAAGAAAAAGCGTAAGTTCATTTATTTACATATTGAAATTAGATACGTTGCTAATTTCCTGTTTGTTAATTTTATTGGAAACTGATTTAAAATTTCGAACCACCTAACTGAAAATATTATCAAAATCGGACTATACTTCTATTTATTTATTTATTTATTTTTGCGATTTACTGTTTCCGTTTTTGACATTTTAAACAATTTTCAAATTTATTAAAACCGGACTGGGATGGGTGAAAAAAAATTTCGATGGAAGAAATTTCCGTAAATTTCCAGTTAAAATCTCCCGAACAAATTGAGGAAACGGTAAGAAAATTTACGAAACAAAAGTGGCAACCTCTAACTTCACTGCGGGTAAAAAAGACAGCTACAGAGACAACTACCCCCAATACATCCGCATACTTCGAGATAATAAGAGCACTAATGCTAGGACGAAAGATTCCTGACAACAGACACCAGTTAAACATACTAACAAAAGGTGTTAAGAACGCATTAAATAAATTAAAAAACGAAAAAACTTTTCACAACTACATAACTAATTTATATATATATATATATATATTAATAATCTCCTACTTCCAGATGTTCTCCCAAATAATTATGATATTAAAGCCAGTAATAAATGACACTAAGGCCTTATCTCCCATTTCTCTATTGCCTGTTTAGGCCAAGCTATTAAAAAAGTTAACATCTGTTAGATTAAATAAAATAATTAAGGAAAAAAGTTGAATTCCACGGCACCAGTTTTGCTTTAGCAACGCACACTCTACCGAATAGCGCACAGAGTGGTAGAAATAAATTGAAAACAAAAAATACAACGAAGCGCTGTTGCCGATTACCTGAAAAATACTATCCGTTGCTAAAATCCTATTTAACTGACCTAAAGCGTTTTTCCTATAACATCATTCGGAGCAATTTAAAGAAAACACTTTTTTTTTTTTATCAGGGACCATATCGAACCGCGGTCGGAAAGTGTAGTCTGCTCGAAAAATACTCCTTTTGAAATCTAGCTTGGTAATAAATCTTTACCGTTAAAATATTAAGAACTGTTTTACAGCAGATCTGTAAAAAATAAACTTCAAAAGAAAGATTACGACGGTTTTTCCACTTCCGTTTCATTTTTTATCTCTTCGAAATCACCTATTATAAAATGCTGGAGATTCTATTCATTCCGCTCTTTTCGAGCAATCTTTAACTAACACGAAGTGAACTAGTTACAGGGCGAGACCCGGACCAAACAAAAAAAAAAGGTAAATAAATCCGCTTTTACATACGATTGATTAAAAACTGGTTTTCGTTTCTATTGCAAATGGATTTTTAATTAATCTATATAAATAAAAGACAAATGTCGCGATTTTTTGTACAGAAATACATTGTGAGTATAAAATGTGGAAATGTGAAATTTAGTACATAAATGCTTTATATGCCAAACATTTACCTTTAATAATCTCCGACCCGGTGTGTGCTCTTAAAGTTATTTCCTCACATTTTCCCTCGCACTCCTCTGATCTTTTTATCCTCCGTATTCGCTCCCTCATTCACACTCTTTTCTCTCTTCATGCTATCCGCATTGATATGCTCTGCGCCCCCCCCAGTCATATGGGGATAGAGGGTAATGAAATGGCAGATTCTTTGGCTCAGATTACGGTATCCTCCCGCTTTTTTTTCTCTAAAATTCCCATTTCTAATTTACTCCCATTGTGTAAAATGTTTCAGGTTTTGGTCAGATTTTTACGTTTCTTCCTTTTCTAATCAACCTTCCTTTTATTTTTCTCCATCCAACCTAATCTTCCCACGCTGCCTTGGTTTTATGATTTTCCTTCGCTTCGCCGCTCCGTTATTGTCCCTATTATCCGTTTACGTCTGAATCATACTCTTCTTCCTTCCTCACGTTTTTGTTTTCGTCTCGGAACTAATTTTTTCAGTTCTCTCAGCAGAGCTTTACGCCATTAAACTGGCCATTTCGCATATATGATGTAATACCATGTTTTCTCCTTACCTCCCACGCACCTGATTCCATAAACGCTTTTCACTGTTTAAACCAGACCCATAGCTACCGTCAACATTCTCTTGTTAAAGGAATGGTGCACATTCTATCTTCAAATAACGTCCAAATCGTGTTCGCATAGGTGCCGCCCATATCAGTGTTAAGGGAAATTCTTTTGCTGACAATGCAGCTAAGGAGATATTTGTATTCAGCCCTACCCAGACCTTCCAACGCCGATAGACGATTTGAAGAAATTCATGAAATTGTCAATGACCAAATTATGAGACAGCAATGGTCGACAGTGCTAGATTCCAACAAATTGTGATTAATACGAAGTCAACACGTATCTGGAGAACCTCTACGTCTGAATGCCGCCGAGAAGAGATCGTAGTTTCCCGTTTGCGCCTAGGCCACATTAAAATTACGGTCATATTTTCAATCATCAATCTATCTCAATAAACTTATAACGTACCCATCTCTGTCTGTCCAACAAATTTTCATAACCTGCGCATGTTTCAAGTCCCACAGAAGTATCCTCAGTCTTCCTCTCACCCTCCATAATATTCTCTCTGACTCCCAAAGTAATGCCCAAAACCTTCTAGCATTCCCAAAAAACAATCAACTTGTTTTCACAAATCGAAACTCTTCCCCAAACACGTGCCTCCGGCCTATGATGCAGTACATGACACGTAAAACGACAGGTAAAAAAAAGGAAATGGAATAATTATGTTTGACAAGTCGAAAAGTTGCTTATTTTCCGGAAGTTATGTAAGATTACAACATGCATAAGAAAAATGAAAGTATAATCAAATACAATGAAGTTTAACCGATAAACTATCCCAAAGAAGTTCGACTCTTGATAACGAACGTTTCTTTTTGTATTCGAAAATCTTAGCTCTAGGTCTTCCAGCTCCTTACAACGCTTCCTTTATTCTTTTCTTCTCGTCTCCAGCTTACTTCAATCTTTTGTTCTTTCCATATCCTATTGCCTCAAAATTTAAATTTGTAGCATAATACATTATTCAAGTGGTTGGTTTTGGTTGAAGCCGAGGGCGATCCCAAAAAAAAAAAAAAAAAAAAAAAAAAATAAAAAGATACTTGATCATTTGCTGAACTGCTCCTATTTTATGTTAAAAAGTAGCGTATCCCATTTCTGTAAATGGAAAACAATAAAAGAAAAAAATGTTCCGAGTAAACTAAAAAAAACAACAAAAACGATTCTTCTAAATCAGCCGTAGTTCAAGGATTGACCGTATTTATATTCCATCATATAATGATCTTCATTTACATGGTTTTATTCCAAGTATAGCTGTCAATTATTTAATATCAATATTTATAAATATGATTAAAAATATACATTTTTTCAAAAATAAATAAACTCGCTGCCATCTATATAAATAATAAATATTTTTTTTTGCAATAAGAAAAAAAACAAAAATAATAAATTTTTAATAAAAAGAGTCGATAACAGTGTTTCGAAATTCTTTTTCGCAAATGTATTTCCGCAGTGCTGTTTTATTTCTCAGGAATATAATTAATATTACCTACATTCTAAAGTAGTAAATTCAAAAGTACTACTGCGTATGGACAAAAATCGGAAACTGGCGAATACAATAAAAAAGAGGAAACTAGAATACGCAGGACACATAATAATACGGGGCCCCAAATATCAGCTACTGAGGAGGACAATTTTAATTGGGTAGATCGAAGAAAAAATAAGATGGATTAGCAGGAAGAATACGACATGGTTTGAAAACATAAAAAATTGGACAAAACATTCAACAGAAGAAATAATTCATACAGAAATCGGGAAAAATGGAAAAGAATTACCTTCATGTCAACAGCCTGAAGTCCGATGAGGATAGGCACCTTCATGGGCGCCTCCAGGATTACATTCAGGGAGGTGCATTTGCATCTACACTAGGGTAGGTCAAAGCAATCGACTATTTTTTTTAAACTTATGATACCGAAAAATTGGTTGCTATGCACCTCTAGAAAATTATCTCCAAATATGAGCTCTTAATATTAATAGGAAGGTCCTCCTCATCAAAGTTTTCCATTTTTACCTCAGTCCCATATGAAAAAATTAATATCTTGCTAATAATTGAACGTACAGCAAATCTCAACACATATTTTTGTAGGAAATTGAACGCTCTACAAAGGAGGTTTGTTACACTTTTTCCACTAATCTAACTATTTAAAAGATACTGATGGTCAAAGTTTGAAGAACTAAGGAACATTTTGCTTTCTTCTTAATTTTATAACTCGCTAATTTAGTAAAACTCATAAAATGATACATATTTTTTTAGAGACCATTTCTTCAGATCAGTTAATTTCCTAAAAAAATGTATTGCTCATTTTATGAGTTTTATTAATTAGCGAGTTATAAAGTTAAGAAGAAGAAAAATTTTTCCTTAGTTCTTCATTACATAATTTTATTGCCGAGACTATCACGTAGCACGAGATATTAAAAACAAATGAAGCAAGCGATGCGGCTTTAAATGAATCCATTGTTGAATATGTAGATTTGATTGCTCGAGAGGTTTTACCCAGCTATATGTCAGGCAATCAAAATTGGTTTAACTATTCCAGCAACGACATGCAGCATTGAACGTACATTTAGCACGTTACGACATGTTAAGACTTGGAATCGGTCAACAATGGGAGACGCAAGGCTAAGCAGTATTCACAGGAAAAGATTAGAGGAGGGCACTGAATTTATCGACAAGGTGATAAGCAAATTTGGACAGCAATCCAAACGACTTAAGTTCCTATTCAAATGGTGACTTAATAAAAAAAAATTTTAATCTTTTTCTATGTATTTTTTTTCCCCGACAGGGGGGTGCAAGTGCATCTCTTTGCACCCTCCTCCCAGCGCCCATGGGCACCTTAAAGAAGAAGAAGAGACATATAATGGTTATTAAACAAATTCATACTTTTTAATAGTTTAAAAATTGAAAAATTGTTATTAATTTATTTCGGTAGTTTTATTAAATTTTATTACTAAGCGAGTTGCTTTATTGAAATTTTCGCATGGTTTAAAAGTGAATTCCGCTTCCTGTATGTAATATTTTACACTAATAAAAGCGTAAAATGGTTTTCGAGTGACCAAATTTTGAACTCTTTTAAAAGAAAGTTTAAAAATTTTACGTATCGTGCACGGTTAAATGTCTAGCCTTGAATATTTCTATTTTAAATAGCTGTACTGTGGAAGAAAAATTAAACAATTAAAAAAATTATAATAAATGATAATTGTTATCGCTTATATAGCAAACTGGTCGAGAGTATTATCAAGCGTCAATGATTCTGTATTATGAAGTATTATAATTTACATCTATTATATAAAGCTGCAAGAAAAAAATTCGTACAGGCCGATCTATACTAGCTAGTGAGTTAATTTTGTTTTCAATCGAAGTATTTTCTTCGTCATATCATAGGAAAATAATAAGACTCTCAAAATTTTAAAATTAAAGGGCCCAAATTTCGAAAAATGTGAATATCAAGTTTTAAGAAACAAATTTTTAAAAAATCCCGCAGCCGGTTCTATGTGAGTTATGGTAACAATTTTCTTTTTAATCTGCACACTAAGGTCTCCAGAATACAGGTGGAAAAAAGATTCGAACAATTTTGATATTTAGGGACCAAAATTTGTGAAAATGCATGCTTAAAGCGGTAACCCCGGAAACTAAAAAAAAGTCCACAGCTCTTTCCGTGGTAGCTGGAGAGTCCCTCTATTTTTTAAATGATGTATTTCAACCACTGGAATATAGGAAAAATACGAAACCTCAGAAATTTTAAAATTAAAGAGCTCAAACTTTGAAAAATGTGAAAATTAAGTTTTAAGAAAAAAAATTTCAAAAAATTACACAGCTGGTTCTATGTGAATTACCGTTTTGATTTTCATTTTAACGTGCATATCAAGGTTTCGAGAGTACAGGAAAAATATGAAATTTGAAAAATTTTGATATTTAGGGACCCAAAATTTGGAAAAATACACGCATAAAAAAGTAAAAAAGCTAGAATGTCACTCTTTTTAAAAAAATGATGTGCATCAATCACTCAACATGAGAAAAATACGAGATCTCCAAAATTTTAAAATTAAAGGGCCCAAATTTTGAAAAATGTAAAAAAAGTTTTAAGCAAAAAATTTTTAAAAAATTCTACAGCCGGTTCTATATAAGTTACGATATTACTTTTCTTTTTAACCTGCATACAAAGGTCTCTAGAATACAGGAAAATAATAAAATTCGAAAAATTTTGATTTTTAGGAAACAAAATTTGTGAAAATACACTCTTAATGCGATAACCCTGGAAACTAAAAAAAAAGTCCACAGCCATTTCCGTGGCAGTTGGAGAGTCCCTCTTTTTTTTAAATGGTGTATATCAATCTCTAGAATATAGGAAAAATACGAAACCCCCAAAATTTTGAAATTAAAGGGCCCAAATTTTGAAAAATGTGGAAACCAAATTTCAAGGAAAATATTTTTTTAAAATCTTGAAGCCAGATCTATATAAGTTACGACGTTGATTTTCATTTCAACTTGCATACTAAGTTCTCCAGAATACAGGAAAAACTTAAACTTTGAAAATTTTTGACATTTAAGGACCAAAATTTGGGAAAATACACTCTTAAATCGATAACCTTGGAAACTAAAAAAAAGTCCACAGCTCTTTCCATGGTAGCTGGAGGATCAGCCATTTTTTTAAATGATGTATTTCAATCGCTAAAATATAGGAAAAATACGAAACCTCCAAAATTTTAAAATTAAAGTGTCCAAATTTTAAAAAATTTGAAAATCAAGCTTCAAGTAAATTTTTTTAAAAAAATTCCGCAGCCGGATCTATATGTGTTACGGTATTGATTTTCTTCTTAACCTGCACATTTAGGTCTCCAAAATACAGGAAAAATAAGAAATTCGAAATATTTTGATATTTAGGGGCAAAAATTTGGGAAGATACACGCTGAAAGCGGTAAGATCGGAAACTAAAAAAAAGTCCACAGCCCTTATAATGGTAGCTGGAGAGTCATTCTCTTTTTTAAATAATGTAATAGAATTCCTGGAATATACGGAAAATACGGGAGCCCTAAAATTTAAAAGTTAAATGCACGCATGAACGGTTTGATGGAATTTCTAAATGAAAAATTCGAAGATCCAATGAAAGAAAAAATAAATAATATAAATTTAAACCAATAGATATAGTCGATAACAAAAATAAAAAAAACATCTCAGACAATATATTACAAATATTTGTTATTATCAGAATCAAGATATATGCGTTTAGATAGATTAGGGCAAGAATGCTTTGTTGATATACGGTGTAAGGTGGAAGAAAAAAAATTACGGTTTTTATTAGATTTAATCAAATAAAAATCCTAAGAATGGATACTCGAAGTGAAATAGTCGAATGTATCGCAGCTGAAGGAGGTCTAAAACCAGGAAAAATTTACCTTCGAAGATCATATACACATGATCCGCGTTATATGCAATCAACATATCAGGATGGCATGGCAGTTGTTGCCAGATTAGGTAAACCAATGTTTTTTAATTACGATGACGTACAATCCTAATTAGATAGAAATAACATTAAATTTAAATGAAAATCAATATCATATCGATTGTGCAGATTTATATTGTAAGATATTCCAATTAAAATTAAATAATTTATTAAAAGTTTGAAAGTCAGGTGAAATTTTCGGAGAAATGGTTTATATTTTATACGTAATCGAATTCCAAAAAAGACGTCCTCCTCATGCTCATATTGCTTTAAGAGTAAAAAATTCGACCGTAACTAATGAAGAGATTAATAATTTTATTCAAGCCACAATCCGAATTTTTAAAATTTGATTCTTTAAGTTTTAACACTTTTGCCCATTTATTCATTTCTACATTATAAAGGCGAAAAGACGTCAATTAAAAAAAAAAAGAATATATCTCCAGCTGCTATAAAATGGAACTAGGGACATTTTCTCTATTTTTTGCTTTACATCTAATGCACCCGAAGTATTACAATCGTGGGAGAAAAATAAGAAAAAAGTCAATAGCCCTCATACAGCTACAGCTTTTTTTTTTTTTTAATCAACGTCGTTTCATTAAAACACAAGAAAAACATGAAATATCCAAAATTTTAAAATTTAGGATTCCAAAATTTTAAAAGAATATAACAAAAATTATCAATGTTAGTTACAATGGAAATGTAGCAGTTCCTGAAATTTAAATATTTAAACTATAATTATAGAACATTGTGTCCCAGACGTTTCCGTGTGAACAGAGTTAATATAATAATATATTATTTCTGACAACATTTACTTATTTATGTATACTGAATCATTATTGAAATCCATGAACATATATAGTTTATGAATTTATGAAAAAATATCTGGCTATTGAGATGAAATTCTTTCTTCTTAATACTGCATGGCTAATTTCGTCGTTATATTTCACCGAAATTATACATAAGTAGGCTGCATTAATTATTTAGTCGAGTGATTATTGATCTCGAGAATCAGAAACGCAGCGAACTCAAGTCAACGATCATCGCACTCCAGCCGATAACAGTGATACGTATTGTTTTAAATATTTCCTTTATACTATCCACAAAACTCTTTGTATATTATTATTATTATTATGTGGTTCTCTAGCGGTCGACTGACAAAAAGAAGTGCTTTAAATTCTAATTAGAATATCAAATTTCAGGTAACCTATCGATATATTTCAACTTTCGCTTACCGTATTGATTTTCTTTTCTCTTATCAATATATTACACTGCTAGCGCTTTCAGTTTTTTTGATATTTTAATCTAAATCCCACTTTTTTAATTGACGTATTGGTGTACTTCTTTTTTCAAAAAAAAATTGGTATATGTAAGTGCTGCAGACTTTATGAAAATTTACAAAGTAATACAGTTTAAAGTCCGAAAGAACGGGCCGCGAAGCGGCCTGCGAGACCAATTCCCTAGTATTTATATAATGCCGAATTAAAACAAATATTCCTGGAAAGTTTTTCAAAATAATTTTTTTCAATCATAGAACTTATCAAAGCTTTCAAGTTTCAAATTTAAAACTAAAAATTTTGTTAAATAAGAGAAATTTCCCGTCACGTTTTTCTCAGAAACTAGAAAATTAGTAACTAACATAATCCTCTTTCTATTTTTCATTCAGTTTGGAATATTCTGTGAGCTCTTAAAGTTTCGTCAAAAAATCTTGAAATATATTTTTTTGTTACCTCTAATCAGCAAGTTCTTTTTATCGCTGCATAGCAATTAAAATAATTCCTTCTCCATCTCCGAGATTTTTAGCGTCTGGAAGGTCTAAATTTTAAGTGGTAATTATGTATATATATATATTTTTTTTTTCTTTTTGTGAATATGTATATTTATATACTGATTTAAATTTTCAAGGTATAACACTGCCGCTGTTTAACCAAATGGGGAGGGGACATGTTTCATATTTTTCGGAACTCCTCGTAAACTTTAAATGTTTTAATAAAAAACCAAAATATACATTTATTATTACTAAGCAGCGAGCTCGCAGTCAATATAAAATATGTGTATCTGGAAAAAAATTAATTTTTTTTAAATCCTTGAAACTGCAGCAACCTATTATTATTATTATTATTATTATTATTACATTAAACGGTACAGGCGCCGGCTGCACAAACGGGCCATATGCGTCTGGGGAACGGAAGGTATACTAAATTGAATTTAGGAGGTTAAGGGAATGAAGGAATTGGAACGCACTGTGGATATGACACGGAGAATCAGCTAGGAGTTGTGATAAGGAAGGGGGGAGGCCATGCTGGGCTCTAAGTGCTATAAGGGAATGACAAGATGTTAGTAAATGGGGAATGGAAAGCTGGGTTCTTTGGCAAAAAGGACAAAGAGGGGGATCGGTGCGCTGTAGGAGATACGAATGGGTCAGGCGGGAGTGGGAAATCCTAAGTCTGGTAAGAATAATATTTTTCTTCCTTGAACGAAATGGAAGGGGGATCTGAGATAGAGGATCAGGTTTAACAAGGAAAAGGTTTTTTTGTTGACTAGAACTCCATACTTGTTCCCAGGATTTAATTATAAGGGATTTCAAGAAGGATTTCATATCGCTGGTAGAAGAGAAGTACGAGGATATGGCTGGAAGCCGGGATGCCTCCCTAGCAGCTCGGTCGATGGCCTCGTTACCAGGGAAACCAATATGGCTGGGGATCCACATGAAAGATATAGAAATTTGGGATCGAATAAGGAGATTGTGAAGGAGAAGGATGCGTTGTACAATTGCATTATCTGTGTAAAAGTTGTAGAGGGACATTAGAACACTAAGTGAATCAGTAAGGATGAGGTATTTAGAAAGAGGTGGAGCGGAGGAGAGGAACTCAAGACACTTGAAGATGGCGAAAGATTCAGCCGAAAATACAGAGCAGGATTTTGGAAGCCGGAAGCGATGGGTGGTAGGAGGAACAAAAAAGGCTGATCCAACATGGCCAGTGGATTTTGAGCCATCCGTAAAGCAGAAGATGTAGTCAACGTATTTGACAGTTTCGAAAGTAATGTATTGATGAAGGATGTAGTCGGGATATATGGATTTGGGGAGATGGATTAAGTTGAGATTGATATCTGGGGTTAGAAAAAGCCAAGGAGGAGGGTTAGTGTACACTGGAGCAAGGGGAGGATTGAGAATAAATTTTCTAATTTGAGGAAAACGAGATTCAAACTTATTTTTGATGTTAGTTGCACAGTTAGGAACACGCAGAGTAGTCTGACTCTGTTGCTGGGAGTTGAAAAGGAGCTCATTGATCGGAAGGTTTGAATTGACAAGAGTGGAAGTCAAAAAGTTAGCTGTTAGGATCTCCCTTCTGAAATATAGGGGCAGCTGTCCGGATTCACAATTAAGACTGGCTGTAGGACTAGTGCAAAAGGCTCCAGTGGCTATTCGGATAGCTGAATGTTGGATAGAATCTAAGGATGACAATAGACCCCGAGCCGCCGAACTGAACGCTTGGCAACCGTATTCTAATCTAGACCGGATTAACGATTGATATAGCAGTAATAACATTTTCCGGTCGCCTCCGTTACTTTTATTATTGATCCGCTTTAATATACCAAGAGCTTTAATGCATGTCTTCTTGAGATCCTTGATGTGTGCGTTCCATAGGAACTTGCTGTCGACTGTCACTCCAAGGTAGCGTACCTCCTCTTGGAAATGCAGTTCTAAGCTGTTCAGGAAAATTCGAGGCCGTTGACAGTATTTAGTGGTCCGATGAAAATCTACACATGTTGTCTTTTCCGCAGAGAATTTGAAGCCTCGCGCAGACGCCCATTCGGAGAGTTCGTTAATACATCGCTGCATGACTTTGCTTGCTCTGGTAGGTGAAGAGGATTGAAATGTTATCGTCAAATCATCAGCAAACAGACTAAACTGTACGGGCGCTCGAACGGCTAGCTGGATGTCATTGATGGCTAATAGAAAAAGTGTTACGCTAAGGACACATCCTTGAGGCACCCCATTTTCCATGGAAAACAGCTGCGAAAAAGTGTCCCCTAACCGAACTCTGATTTGCCTGTTCGTTAGAAAGCTTTGGATAAGACTAGCCATGCGACCACGGATTCCTGCTTTATGCAGGCTCGTAAGGGCCTGATATCTCCATACCGTGTCATACACTTTTTGAAGATCAAAGAAGACAGCATATAAGTGCGCACGATTAGTAAATGCTTTCTGAGCCTTGAGTTGGAGATTTACGATAGCTTGAATTGCTGAGCGGTATTTTCGGAATCCATATTGGTGAGGAGTAAATATATTGTTCATTTCGAGGGTCCAGATTAACCTTTTTTGAACGATTTTTTCCAATAGTTTGCCCAGAGTACTTGTTAACGCGATAGGCCGGTAGCTAGATGCTTCGGTTTTTACTTTTCCTTTTTTTAATATTGGGATTACTACGGCTATTTTCCATCTCGTAGGGAATATTCCCTCATTCCACAATCTGTTCAGGATATGTAATAAATATACTTTAGCCGATAGATGTAGATACTTTAACATAACAGGATGAACGTTGTCCGGACCTGGCGAGGAATCATGGACATAATATTGGATACAATGTTCTAGTTCCCTTAGCGATATGGGACAATTGTACTCTTCCTCGTTACTGGAACCGAAGCTCAATGGAATGGCTTCTGTCCTTTGTTTATAGCGTATAAATTCTTCGCAATAGTTCAAATTAGACGATACGGCGGAGAAGTGGGAAGCTAACATGTCGGCCATTTCGTTAATGTTGGTAATAAGTAAACCGTCTTTGAATAAAGCGGAGATGGTTTCCTTATAGTTTTTCCCATTGATCAGATGAATTTTCTTCCACACAGCGGAAATGGGTACCTGCTGATTAATAGATGAGGTAAAATCTTGCCAGCACTTCCTTTTGGCTGCTCTAATGAGAGAACGTGCATGTGCACGTCGTTTGCGATAATTAATAAGGTTCGTTATTGAGTTGTATCTTTTTAGTACTCTCAATATCTTTTTACGGAGATTTATTGCCTTTGCAATATTATTGTTCCACCAAGGAACCCGTTTACTTGACGACGGACTGGACGAGGACAAGGGTATAGCTATACGTCCAGCTTCAGTGATTTTTTTTGTTAAAAATTCGACATCTTCTTCGACATCATCGAAATGTCTGGAGTGGATTTCGGTGCCCTCGGTGAACCTTGGCCAGTTGGCTTCCTTTATCTTCCATTTTCGACACCGCGACGATTGAAAGCTGGGTACGTTGTATACCAGGAAGATGGGGTAGTGGTCGCTATCGCAAAGATCTGTGTGGCTTTGCCAGTCAATTTGATCGATAAGATCGACGGAGATCAGCGTAAGATCGATTGACGAAAAACGCCCCTTGTTTATTAAAGCGATGTTAGGGTTATTGATAAGTAGGTTATTAATTTGATTTCCTCTGGAATTCTGATATCTGGAGCCCCACGTATAACTGTGTGCATTGAAATCGCCAAGAAGAATAAACGGCTGTGGTAGCTGATTTATAATTTCCTCAAAGTCGTATAGTGAGGTTTGCCGGTTTGGTGGGATGTAAATATTGCATATTGTGATGGGTTTACGGTGAATTGTTGGGAGTGCTGTTGTAACAGTAACTGCTTGAATATCGGAGGTAATTGAAAGCGGAATCACTTGTGGAATAGAATCATGTATCAAGGTTAAAACTCCTCCAGCTGCTATTGAGTGAGAGGTATCATCGAATCGAAATGGTTTGTAACTACGAATAGAAAATCACTGATTAGGTTTCAAATGGGATTCTTGGATGCATATCACTGGTGGTTGGTGTTGAGCTATGAGCGTTTGTAACTCAGCTAGGTGCGAGAATACACCATTAATATTCCACTGCAGGATTTTACTCATGATTCGTTAGATCTGTTTCTGAGCCAGAGGTGCTACTAATCAGTGCGTTAACCAGCCTGGTTAACTTGTTTTTGATTCCTTGTCCTACTATAAAGTTCTTCAGGATGGGTAATGAGTTAACAATTTTTTTAGGATCTATATCCATCTGTCTAACTGCTTCAACATAATTCGTTTCAGTGAGAATAGCAAGTATGATGTCTTCGAACTGCTCTGGCGTAACATCATAACGATCAGCGTTTTCCTCCAATTCTTCTTTGGCCACCTTAATTGTTTCCACTAAATTGTCATTTTTGTCTTCGGCTGGTTTCAGCTTCTTAGGTGTTGGTTTTTCTGGTATTTTTCTTGATGTTGTTTCGATAGATGATGAAGAAGTGGAAGAAGAGACCGTTCGTTTGAATGGCGGGATCGGAGTGATTGTAGAATATCCTTTATCGATGGGCTGGACGTCAATTCGAGCTTCATCTTTAGATCCCTCAGTGGAGGGCAGAATTGTACAATCATTAGCAGATTGAGCTGTATCTTCGACAATTAACAGATCTGGACATTCGGCTGCTAGGTGGCCTTTACGCTTACATCGGTAGCATATTGAGCCTTCTTCCACTAAAAAAATTCGGTAGGTGGTGTCATCGTGAGTGATTACTAAGGAGTCGGGAATAAGCTCAACTGACTCCGGGGACACATAAAATTGCTTTTTGTTTGTCAGAATATGGGCTAGAGCAGATGACGCAAATCCGGCTCGCATTGTGGTGATGGGCGATACAGGAATAATATTATGTTTTTTTAATTCGTCCTCGATTACACCGGTTGGAATGCTAGGACAAACATGGGAGATGATAATGCGTTTGGCTGTATTAATTAAGCGACGGATGTTAATCGTTTGGTTATTAATCGTTAAAACTCGGTTTTGGTCGACTATGTTGTCCACGATTTGTTTCGAGGTGAAGAAGATACAGAATCTTTGGTTCGACATGCGGTAGGCTGCTCTAATCTGCTGAGGGTTGACAAATTCAGTGATTTTTTCAACATATTCAAGCTGTCGGACGCCATCGATAGTGGGGATCACAATTGCGTGAGTTTTGTCTAAGACTGGTTCTTTGTTGACAATTCCTGCGTAAGACGCGGATGATGTTTGCTGGTTCGTTAGATTTGACGTAGTAGGTAGGTCTGTTGTGGAAGTTGTAGTATTGGATTTTGTAGATATGTCTCGTGTTTGATTCATTGTTGGGTAGATTTGGAAAAGTCGAACTGGTAAGTGAGAATGCTTTGTTTTTTGGCGGCTTCGCGGTCATTTTGTTGCTTGCAGTTTTGCTAATATCGGATTTGGTATCTTTTTTCGGTTTTGACGACATGATGTATTAAACCCGCATCCGAGTACGAGAATATTAGGTAGTTATACACTACCGCCGGTTTAACGAAAACCGGCTAGTATGAATAAAGATCGACGATTGTTAATTAAACGTTCGAAGCGATAATGGTTAGTCCGGCAGCTACGATAACAGAAAATAAAATAAAACGATCTCACCGTTAATTTCTTCTTATCAGCTGATCGTAGCAAGAGCGAAACTAACGCGAACACACAAGTTACTTTTATCACTTTTAATAGCTTTCTCCTGCAGCAACCTAGAAGTCAATAGAATTGATAAAATTTCTTTCGATGGTTCATTTTTGCCGTTTATAAACAGGTGTTCGAGAGTTATCCATTTTTTCTTTTATTTTTGTTTTACATACATAATTTTTAATTTTTATGTTAAACAGTATTCCAGAGAGTTATTGAATTTTGTTTGATTCCTTTATGTTTTCCAAACCATTGTATTAACATTCTGCATATCATTCGTGCAAGCAGCCTTGAAAATGACAGCTGAGATATGTCGGTTTATCATCGTTGATACCATTTATCATAATGCCGTGAACTATATTAAATCGATTATATATGTGTTCTGTTTTTGTTTTTTTTTTTCGTTATGCACGGAGAACCCGGAGTTTAGAGCGATGTAGAAGTAAACTATCGCATAAGAGTCATGTTTACCCCCTGGAGGAATTAGAAAAAAATAGCAGCTCTAGTTTAAGAAGGTTTTCTAGGGGCTCGTCTTCGGCGGACAGTCATTCGGTCGGATCGGCCAGTTCATCCTATGGGCAGGGTCGATCACGGTCAAATGAACGATTCTCTCTGTGTATGACGGTTAATGTTGCTACAGGAAAGTTAACGTTTCTCTAAAAAGTATTACTTTTTTGCGTCTTCTACGCAATCACACAGTGTGTTCCACAATTCCACATCGCAAGCTGGAATTACACAACTGTAAATTCAGCGTTATTTTAGTATTAAATACGTCGAAATGAACTACATAAAATATACTTACTCGATTAGCTGAAAAAATATAACCAATAAAACGGCACCAAAGTTCATAATCCTCGAAAGTTCCATTGTTTCTAAAAAGCAAAATAAAAGAAAACATTAAAAAATAAATAAAAAGAAACCGGTATTAATTGAAGTTATTGGCGGACAGAAGCATGTATAAGGGCAGATTCCAGAATAGTAAAAGGCAGGAAAGGAAAGAAACTGAGCACAGGAAAAAATTATTCCGAAAGACACTTCGAGATTTACAAGGGAGGCTAGCCAGTCTTTGTTTACGTTGTTTGTAACAAGCATATTATAAATTTATATATTTAGTTAATGAGAAGTAGAAACATATATATACTTTCGAATTTTATATAAAAAAATTAATATATGATATTTTATT
Organism: Icerya purchasi; assembly: GCA_039619475.1. Taxonomy (NCBI): domain Eukaryota; kingdom Metazoa; phylum Arthropoda; class Insecta; order Hemiptera; family Monophlebidae; genus Icerya; species Icerya purchasi. Next base: position 236,997,493 of record CM077115.1, on the reverse strand, counting down.
ATTCCATATATTTATATACATATACATATACATATATATATATATATATATATATATATATATATATATATATATATATATATATACATACATATATATACATATATATATATATATATACATACATATATATATATATACATATATATATATATATATATATATATATATATATATATATATATATTTGTATATATACGAGGTATGATCAGAAAGTAACGGGAATTTTGTAATTGCGCACGCTGCATTTTATTTATTGAGCTGAGCCGTATTTTGTGTATTGGCTGCACTGTCAGTAACGCAACTGTCAAATACCAGGCAGCTGCGATGCCTAGTTTGTACTTAACCGAGCGAAAAGCTACAGGTGTTTTAGTGCGTTTGGCGATTTTTTTTTTGTAGCAAAATGTCGGGTCACAGAATTTGTGCGAAATTTTGTTTTAAAAACGGAATTAAGTGCAGCGAAGGATTCCAAATGGTAAAGAAGACGTTTGGCGACGATATTATGTCACAAACATCAGTTTATGAATGATACAAACGCTTCTAGGAAGATCGAGAAGAAGTAGAAGATGCCCGAGGTCTGGGCGACCTAACACATCCGTGAGTGACGAAAACGTGGCAAAAATGAAACAGATTGTGCTTGCTAATAGAAGAATTACTATTAGAGAGGTTGCTGCAGAAATAGGACTTTCATATGGCTCATACGAAGCAATTTTTACGAATGTTTTGAGCATGAAACGAGTGGCAGCAAAATTTGTTCTGAAACTAATGAATTTTCAACAAAAACAGCATCGAGTACCCATCGCTGAACAATTGCCTAATAACGTCGCTGACGATCGAGACTTACTCAAACGTATATTATAACTGGCGATAAAACGTGGGTATATGGCTACGACATTGAAACGAAGGCTCAGTCGTCTCAGTGGAAGTTTTCTGAAGAGCCAAGATCAAAAAAAGCACGTCAAGTTCAGTCAAATGTGAAGGTCCTTCTAACCGTTTTCTTTGACTGGAATGGAATATTTCATTACGAATTTTTACCGACTGGTCGTACAGTCAATAATGAGTACCATCTGCAAGTTTTACGCAATTTGCTTGAGGCAGTCCAGAAAAGGCGACCCGAACTTAGCAGAAACAACTCTTGGATTTTGCACCATGACAACACACTAGCGCACACCGCTTTGCTTATTCAACAGTTCGTGGCGAAACACATGACATCTCTGTAATGCCGCAACCAGCCTACTCTCCAGACATGGCATCCTGCCACTTTTTCCTATTTCCCCAATTCAAAAAGACACTCAAAGGACAACGTTTTTCAACAATACATTAGATAAAGGAAAAATCGCAGAGCGAGCTTAAGACCATACCTAAAAAAGCATTTCAACAATGTTTCGCGAACTGGAAACTACGGTGGAATAAGTGCATAATATCAAAGGGGGAATACTTTGAAGCGGACAAAATAAAAATTGAAGATTAGGTAAGTATTTGTTGAAAAAATTAAAAATTCTCATTACTTTTTGATCACACTTCGTATATATTCAATCCTTTGCACTTCGTCGTGAGGATACTCTGTGGATCTCCAGATGATGTAGTTTTCCTATAATCGTCATAAAATAGTAAATTTCAATTGACCGCGTCATTTTTTAAAGAAAAAATAATTTACATTCCACGCCTACTGGTTAGAACTTTGGTTACACTTTCCGTAACGGTTTTGTTCGTATTGCCTATTATGCAAAAATGACATTGTCGTTTATATGGAAAATCAAGCGAATGCCATACCCCTTCGTAGGGTGTTAAAAATTTTGAAGTCAAGGTTTTTTTTTTTTTTTTACTAAAATCGCATATTTTTTACAAATATGTATTATTGTAATCTTAAATTTAGACCCGTCAAGCCTAAGCTTGTTGACAGATTTCCTATTATCTAATTTTACCATTTTTACATTATATGAGTGTTTAAAATTAAGCGTATCATTCATTCATCCACCTATTCCCCTTTGTCTTTTTCCTCTATTTTTTCTTCTTTCATTTTATTATTTTATTTATATTTCCTTTTATCTGTAACCATTTTTTAAATTCTTTCAGTTTCCTTTCCACTTTTTTCGTTCATTATTTCTTCCGGTATCTTATTCAATGTTTGCGTCAATACGTATCTATCCGTTTGCTCTCCATATTTGGTTCTAGTAGTCGGAAGTTTATACCTCTGTTTTTCACCCCTAAGAGTTCTGTTTTATTTCTGTTCTTTTTTCCATTTTTTAAGTGTTCCCAGATTTTTATACTTGGGTACAAACCTCTTACATTTAATAAATTTTCTCGTTTTAATGCTACTCCCCTTTTTTTGATATTAGTCGTATGCATTTCATTTGTAATCGATTTACTTTAACCATATAAGTTTTCCTGACTATTCCTCATGCTTGAATTCCGTATCTTAAAGAAAGAAAAATTTATTTGCATAAATAATAACGTTACACTCGTAAAATAATTACTAATATGTGTATCGACATGAGTCTTAGCACATAACTAAATTAATGATTATAAATACGACATGATGTGCGACGTTTAACTTAGTAGGGAAAAATAACAAAAACACCTACTGCAGGATGGGAGGACTTACAAGGAAAGTACCCCAACCCGATCTCATCGATTTTAATGAAATTTATGTATGTTGTAGAACACAAAACAAATATAAAAGACCCGTGTTTTTTTATATCTGCTAATAAACATATTAAGGAGGTAAAAACTACCCCTAAAGTGAACTAAAAAAAAACAAAAAAAAACGGGTTATTTTTCTAAATATCTCGACTAACATTTAATATTATTTGGTAAAAACTTCTTTCGGAAAAGCAAGTAATTCATGATTATTTTTGAACTATAAGGATTGCAACCCCTATTTTATATGTGTCGAAAATCCACATTTAATTTATTATTTTTCTGATAAAAAATGATAAAAAATCTAAAAAGAAATTTTTAGCTAATAAAATGATAAAATAAAGTTGACCTGTTTCCGTATTTTCGTTAATTTCACTCCCAGCACAGAAGAATCAAAAACAGGAATTTCAAGCGATCAGCTTCTGAATTCAGTTCGTATACAGGGATACCAAATATGCTGGACAGTCACACACAGTATGTGGGGAGTTGAGGGAGTAACACCTTGGCAACAGAAAGGACAATTCATAGGAGGTGGGGGCTCTTTGCAGAAGAAAATTATGCGGCAAGGCTGTGTGGCCTGCGCGTCAGCGGCTAAGGGCACAGAAATCTCTACGGAAAATGATTTTTCCTGGCCACCATAGTTCAATTAAGGGTTTGATCAGCCTTAAGGAAGTCTGACATGAGGTCCAATGGACTTTCCACGAGGACGTGATGTTATGAAAAATTATGTTTTCTAGATAAGGTGGGGAGTGTTGATTAAACTATACAAAGATGCTAAAATTAGTAATAATAACAATAACAATAGATGTAATAGAATTTACACTGATGATATTGAAAACCATAATAAACCAAAGAAATGAAAGCACTATTACACTTATACATATTATCCGTTTTTAAATTTATGATTTCAATTAAAATTGTTGTATACCGTTTTTACGACGTTCAAGCCCCGCCGAGGGGTCAGACACTTTTAGGATTTTTGAAGATGTTTGTTGACGGTTCCTCAAGCTACCCATTTGAATCCTCGTGATGCTCTGTTACTATACTGAAATCACCTCTCTTTGAGGCTTTCCACCAGGAGCCGCTTTTGGTTCACGACTGTTTATCGATTATTCACAGCCAACTAATATATATATATATATATATATATATATATATATGTGTGTGTGTGTATTAGTAATTTCACTATCCACCGTCTGCGGACGCACCGTCCAGTTGGAGTTCACGGTCTGGGGTCAAGGTACATTAAATATATTGATACTGATTTGGTATTCGTAGCGGAGTTTTTTTTTGACATTGTTCGAGCTAGAAAATATTATTCAATAAAAGTCATTAGTTCACGATCTCTCGAACATTGTTCTAGCTCGTCGTCGTTGACTCAAAGATGCTTACTCGGTTAAAACTAAAATTCCTGTGCGTACATTTGGACGAACGAGGCTGCATTTAGAATTCTGGTAGCAGTGACCGATAGCAGAGGCGGCGACATATGTTAGCGGCAAGTGCGCCCCGAGGAAAGCTGCGTCGAAAGGCATCGAGCCGAGGGAAGATTTTGCAAATCCCGCTAAAAGCAAGCAGTACAGCAAGCGCGGTGCAAGTTCGAGACAGCAGTCACTGCGTATGGCTTATATTTCGCTTTCGTTCTTCGTCGTACGGTCGATCGGACCGCCGCAGGTTGACACGTTCTGTAATTACGAGTAATATTGTCTTAATCGCGTCACACGTTTTGTTTTCGGCTTAAATCGCGCTATGCCACACCGATTTAAACGGGTTTTTCGTCGCTGGATTTTTCGAATTTTCTCACTGTTCCAGTCACGGAGTTCAGCCGGTTGTTATTTAGTAAACTTCGTCCGTTGTAAAATAAATCAATTATCGTCGCAATAGGGTATAAATACCACGTGTAGCATAAGAGTTACTAGAGTCCACTTTTTCTTATTATTACCGGGATAATTCGTTTTAAGTCAGCTTGCGAATTTTACGCGTGTTGACATATTTCATTTTTTTTTGTATTACTGCCGATAATTTTTTTTTTTTTTTTTTGTATCTGCTGCAAAATAGTAAAACTCGGGTCCTTGTCATTTCCGCGTCCGCCACGTGTGGAATATCACTCCAGATTCTTCTTAGGTTATTTCGCGCAACGCGTGCTTCCTTCTTGGCTGCTTTGTAGACTTTTTTTTCCGACAAAAAGTCTAATACTCAGAAGAATAAATTCACACCTTAATCCCCAACTATCGTCAGAACACAAAATTTATTTTACCGACTTTAGAATATGTATACATACCTATGTATATATATATATATATATAGCTTTGGTAAGAGTTTCATTTTCAGTATTGAACTTTTCCAGCGACACATTATTCGGTCAGGCTTAAAAGTTCTTTTTCTAAAGCAGAGATTTCATTTCATTTCCGAATAGCTTTAATAATATCGTACCGCCAGACTCTGTATCGGAAGCTTTTTCAATGGAAAAAATACTGCGCATGGATGTTTACTTTCACAGAATGACCGGTTAAGTAATTTAAAATTAGATTTTCGTTTTTTTAATCTACGTCTGATGAAAATCTACTTTTTGTATGTTTTTTATTATTTTTTATTATTTCCGTATGTGACAATTTCAACACCGTATATTTATTAAATATCATAATATTTTATCTCAAATAGAAGGTAATATAGAGTTACACACAATTAACTTTCGATGTATGATTTGTACATAGTATAATTTATAATCGTCAGACGTCCTTATCACAAAAGTTTAGTATTTATTTCATATTCCTATTGCCCTATATTTTTGGTATTCTATAATATATTCTACTATTTGATCTGGTAGGTTTATTATTACTGTTTCTTTTGTTTTCTCTAGTTTTCGATTTTTAGTTTCATGAATGAGGTGTCTTTACAGTATTCCTTGTACATATTGTAACTGATTCGTTCTTTGAACTTAAATTTTTGTCCCTGTTCCGGACGCCATTTGTTAAGAATTAACTATGTCCCTGTTCGGGTACCATTTGATAAGAATTAACTCTCTTCACTGGTCCCTGTTCTTAGGCGACATTTGTAACTGACCAGCTTTCACGATGAACAAAAAGAATGTAAAAAAAAAATAATCGAAAATAAAATAAAAAGAAATAGAAGTTCCGGGCGCCAACGTTACTTCAGGTGTAACGTAACCGTTAGCTCGTTCGGAAAGAGCTTTAGGCTTTCCTAAGGTTTACACGAAAAAGAAAAGGTCTCCGCGGCGGAGATGTCACGAAAACGTGTCCTTATAGCAAAAAATAGAAAAAAAGAAAACAAAAACACAACAAATCTTTTGGTAAGATGTGTAGACCGAGTTATATTTGATTTAAAACGAACAGATATAAATTTTGCCTTAAGCGGCCAAAGCAGTGGAAAAAGATATAAATTTTGCCTCGAACGGCGCGTAGCTGTGAAAAATACAAAAAAACGAATGTGCCCACGGGCCAAAGCAGCGAGATCTGCCTGCGACGAGCAGCAAGCGAGAACTGATCGGCCCGAATTCACAGAGAATTCGACCACGATCTTATTGCACGGCCATTTTGCCTAATAATAAAAAATATATATATATAAAAATGAATACGCCACCGATTTTTCTAGAACATTCTGAAAATCGGTGGAACGGCGGGTACCCTGCGTCGGTTTTTTCGGGTTCTAAGAAAAAACTTCTCACGCCTCGACGTAGCTCGAATCGCATCTCCGACGCACACAACGCCAGATCGGACAAACAGCGGACGAACCACCCTCATATAATTAACACACACATATGCACGGATCGCCAAATTAGCGCCGTGCACATTGGCAATTCCCACGAAATTTGTCGATCTAGCATTTCGGTCGGAGTATGTTCAGTTTGCACGCTGCCCGAAGAAACCGGAGAAATAGAAATCGGAGGCCTGAGAAACTGTCAAAATGCGGAGAAATGAGGAATTTAGAATTTGGAAAAGAAGTAATCATTATCATTTTTTAATTCGGTACAGCGTGATAAATATCGAAAGTCATGGCGGCCGAATCCGTCACAATATCTAATCGCATTTTTTTTAAATTGTATTTTTAGTTTTAATGGTTTTGATTTATACTCTAATAACAGATGATAGATAATAATAAAGCTGTCCTGCCGAAATTTGCACTTATCCGCAAATTTATTCTAATAATTTTCAGTCATCTTCCATGCGCATCTTTTAAAACCAATTTGAGCTCAGTATCATTTGCATACGTTTTCAGGTTTGAATAGCCTATAAAATTCTCGATTCGATTACTGCATTATAATATATGACATATTGTTTTTGTTTTTTATGATACTGTTTAAGGTCCGTTTATATATTCAGACCGTCAGAAAACAATTTATTTACATCTAACGTGTTAGAAGTGTGCCGTGTCAGACATCGACAGACACCGTCGTCGGTGTCGGACGCGGCTGCTCTCACCGGCAGTTACTGAATAGCTTTAGTGGGAAAAGCAGGTCGATTTATGTTGAAAATGATCCTGGCACTTCTCTGTGGAGGAAGATTTATCCATAATTGCATCGTTACTAGAAGAAGAAGAAGACCGGGATAAAACTAAAAAAGGAGCAAAACGCATGGCCATACATCCAATGCTCAAGGAAAGAAAATTAGAAGGAGAATATTGGACGCTGTTTAAAGAACTTATTGTTCGTTCCACGCCTGATCCTTTTTCTGATTGTCACTGTATTTTTTGTCCGTTAAATCATAAAGGCATTTATATTCTGCTACAATTTCTTTGAGCTTTTCGTTATGCATGGCAAAAAAAAAAAAAAGCAAAAAAAAGTCTGCACGGTCCCGATACTCTATTCACATTGCCCAGAAAGTAGCCACAGATACGTACAGACACGGATCCGTTCAGACAAAATATTCTTTCCGAAATCACGGGCCGGACACGATACGTGTCTGACCGTGTCTGAGCGGTCGCGTTACGATAGATGTAAATACGTTAATACCCACTGCATAGAAATATATTATTTTGTCTGACACGACACGTGTCTGACACGCTCGATGTCTGAAGATATAAACGGACCTTTTTTATACGTGTTCTTTCCGCTGACAGTTTATATTATTAATCATTTTGCATCTCTTTTTGTACAGTTTGACGAATTCAGGTTATGTAAACAATCATGTTGGTGAACTGTCGATCTAGGTGAAAAGTGTGTGTCTATGTCGACATTCTTATGTTCATAATTTTAGATTTTTCTACATTAGGTAACAATGAAAAACCTCTGTCGTGTGCTTAGCGTATTTAAAAGTCTCTTTGAATTTCCAACTCCGCCGCACAGATATCACGATTTTCAGCTTATAAAAGCGAAGCCATCGGCAAGGGATTAAACTTTTGAACTGACACAATGTGCCTCTGTATATTCCATTTTTATATCTATCAAAAACACTGTGCTAATGTTGTTCCCTGACCTTGCTCTTTTGGTTCCTATTCTCGATCGAATGAATTATTTACTTTTATTTTCATCCTACGCTCTGTTAAATAATCGCCCAAATCTCATTATTTAATTGCTCTGCTACACGCTTTTCAAATACTTTATTAATAAGTTGTGTTTCATCATGTCAAATGTTTCGGTAATGTGTCCAAGAAAACCACTAGAATCTGTTTACGAAATATGTTTATATTGCTGAAAAAAAAAAAGAATTGAAGTAAATCGGTAATAGATTTTTCGGTTTTTGTAAATTGACGATTTTTGAGAACGTAACTTTCTTCTCGAGATACAACATTAGACTCGTATCTTTTCCAAAATTTCATGCTGAATGCGGGTTATTGGTGTGTCGATTAACCATTTGTTGTTACCTTTGCGTGATTTAGGCATTAGTACAATTATATTCTTGCTACCCGCTTGTGTCGAGGAAAAGAATGCGCCCCATAAATACTTTATTACGAAAAATTCCTAGAAAATATCATAATACTTTGCCCGAATACTCAAAAATAAAAACAAAAAATATGTTATCGTAGTGAAGTTTGTTTTTTCTTTTTAAATTTTTGATCAGCCTTTTCCGAGTGTCACACATTATTCTGTGTAACGCTTAATTTTCTTCAAAAGCAAAAAAAATTGCACAATACATGTATGTCGCATAGTTAATGGTTCCTTGAAGGAGGATTGTTTTCACATTTCTATTATTTAAGATATTTATGACATACAATGTCGAAACATTTTAAAGAATTAAAAATATGAACATTTTTGACGTAATGATAAGTTTAAAGCTGAATTATAAAACAACCTCGTTTGACACGGTCGTTCGGAAATGAAGCAATCGCCAATCTTGGACAGGAAAATAAATTTCGTAGGCAGCGATCGTATTATAAACGAAAAATATTCGCTCGAGAGTACGGTTGTATTATAATTAAGGCTTAATAATGCGAACGGCGAGTTTCGATACGCCTGTGCAGGTTAAGAACGCATCCGAGACGTAGCTTCGGACGTTTTTCATTTCTCCCGTACATGTATGTATGTTGTCGCTGCTAAAACCTCTCACCGGTCCACAAAAAGTGAAAACAACGATAGTTCCGGATTTGAAACTAATAAAAATCCCGAAATTCCTTCAGAGATGGAAATTAAGAAATCCAGAAAAGTTGAGTTCAGCCGGGAACGAATTATGCGCATGCTTGATAGAACGACGATTTACAATGCACAATTTTCAATCAAGGAGCTGTATTCGCATGAATAGACAACCACCGCACCGAAAAAGAAAGTCGAATTTAACGGAGAACCAGAAGAGTCGAAAATACGAATGGTATTTTCAAAGAATTACAGAGGGGCTTTTGTTTTTATCTCGGTTCGACAGCATAATAAGGAATATCGATGTTCGGTAGTTGATGTGCTAACGAAGATAACGGAGGATTTAATGAAAAAACGGAAACGAATTAACGTGTAAAAACGGCGATAAATAAATTCCGCACCATTTTAAACCAAGAGCCGACTGCAGCCAAAAAATTACAATCAGGAGCGTAAGAATTATGTAGCTAGTGTAGAAAGCTAGGCAATTTTTCAATTGACACATACATTTTACGCTGTTTTCATTAAAAATATTACGCTTCTTAATTGCCGCGAAACGCAATTTATTAAAGATGTATTTCCCCGCTGGCTAAAATCAATTTATAACGTTAGAACGAAGGAAACATTTGAAAAGCGAAGATAATAATAGCTGGAGTTTTTCGCGGTCTTCTACTGTCACTGTATGCATTATTTTCGTCTGCACTTCGGTGAACACCATATATAACGGGCTGAACAAGGCCAATTCGTGTAGCGTAACAATCCATCATCGTATGATGGACAATGAAAATGGAAAATTGTCCGGTAGCTTATTTAAGGTTATTTCCAGTTCCCCTGCACAATTTTGATGATGGATACAGTGCGCGTTAACTGTCACGCGGATTTTATCGAGAACAGTTCAAATAAACAACGGTTTCTTTAAAACGACAGTTTCTTTAAACAACAATTTCATTAAATGGCGGTTTCTTGTATTCTTAAGATTAGCCTTTGCCATTTAGCCGGGTTTTCCTTTAACTTAACCCTTTTTAATGGGGTATTTTATAAAACTTTCTTATTTATTATTTCTATGTTTCTATGTTGTGTTGTATTTTATAAATTTATACACTAATGCAGCTAAATTCAGCGTTGGATCTGTTACTATCTGCGTTACTGAAACTGAAATGCGGCTCTGATAGGATTCCTGTTCTATGTTTGTCCCCACCTTGCTTGCTCGTAAACTTTACATTGCCAAATAAAATTATCTATTGTTGTACCCTCTGTTCTACAACTACTTGCACTGTCATTGATAATATTAATTTTTGCTAGGTGAATGAGGGTTCTGTTGTGTCCTGTTCTCAATTACGTTATGCGGTTTCTTTAAACGTCGGCTTCTTTATAAAGGACGTTGCTTTTGTAAAGGACGGTTTCTTTGTAAAGGACGGTTTCTTTGTAAAGGACGGTTACTTTGTAAATGACGGTTAGTTTGTAAAGGACGGTTTCTTTATAAAGAACGGGTTCTTTAAACAACAGTTTCTTTAAACGACAATTTCTTCGAACGACAGTTTCTTTAAATGATGATTTCTTTAAACGATGGTTTCTTTAATGACGGTTTCTTTAAAAACAGTTTTTTTTTCTTGTGTAAAAAAAAGCAATTTTATTATTTTCTCTTTTTTTGCTAAATAGCCAATAAAAAGCTACACATTCAAAATAATCGTAAGTAGTGTATAAATGTGCAAGCTGGGAAGTCTGACGTCACCAACCCCAATTTGTCCCCCGGTGCTCAAAACTCACCCCAATTTGTGTTCAGCTGCTCAAAACTCACCCCAATTTCTGTCTTGGAGCCCAAAGTTACTCCAAGTTTTCCCCGGCTTCCCCCGAGTTTCCCCCGAGTGTCCAGGTTTCCCCCGATTTTCCCAGGCAGCTGCTGAAATTTCACCCCAAATTCTCATCCAGGTGCTCAAAATTAACCCCAATTTCTCTTTTAGAGCCCAAAGTTACCCCAAGTTTCCCCTGATTTCACAGATTTCCTCCGAGTTTTCCCTGTTTACCCCTGATTCCCCTGGACAGTTCCACTAATTCGATCCCTAATTCCCATCAAGGTAGTCAAAATTCACCCCCAATTAGTGTACAGGTGCTGAAAGTTCACCCCAATTTGTATCCATATGGTTAAAATTCACCCAAGTTTCCCCAAAATTTCTTCAAATTTTTCCGATTCCCCGTTCATACTGTTATCTGTAAATGCGCTCGCACCGTTTCCACGCATATATTCAACATAGCCTTAGCCGCCATAAAAGTGTACTCGCTTTCCCATACCCCGCGCCTTCTATCATCATGTGTATGTATTATACATGACTCTGCGTGTAATATATGTAGCATACTTTTTAATTTTCATTTTTCGAGGTTGGGAGGGGTAAAATTTTGCCAGGAGTGATAAAAACGTTTGAATCTCAACACTTAGAACCCAAATTTTAAAGGAATTTTCCGAGTCGCGCTCCGTTCCAGCATTTTTTTTTTTTAAATTTTATTTTTAAGGAAAATATTTGAACGTTCCATCAGTCGAATAAGAGCGGGCGAGTGTGCTGGTACGAGATGTATTATGTAAGCGCGACCGCGGCTGTAATGGAAATATTTAAATGTTCCAGCAACTAGTTGAAACTGTCACCAGGTGAGGTGAATTCCAGTCGTTCGTTTTGAAATTAACTAGCCGATCATTTATGCACACTCTCACACGCCACTGATAGAAACCTGTTCACGATCGCTACACGTTCACACACGCACACATATACACCGCCACCTGATATATATTTTTCGTATTTTTCCGCTTCCGATCTTATACTTAATCCGTTTATATTTTTTTTATATTTTTATGTACTCTCCGTTCATTGCAAAAGCACACCGTCCATTCCTGCACACATATCAAGCATTGAGTTAAACTGTACAAAGGTACACTGTACTATTCCACACACGCTCCGGTCGCCGCCGAAATAAACGCCGCGATAACACTCCCACACACACACACACACACCAACACTTCGTACATATTTTATTTTCGAGTCAAAATATTATAGAATTAGCCTAAGTATATTTTTCTTTTACGCTTCTGTTTATTTCTTCCGAACGTTGATAATTTTCTTATTTTATTTTTTTCTCAGGTTCTAAAAATAAATCCATTGATATCTTCACTAGTATGATTGCGTAAACATCTTCTAACGGTATTCCTCATATTGTTCATAATAATTTTTCATGTCTATGTATTATGGAATTAGTCTAAAATATATTTTTTCCCCTCTAAAGTCTTTTTTCCAAACGTAAGTATTCAAAAATTAATTCGAGTATATTTTTATTTAACACTATTTCATATTTTCCCTCTCCCCTATCCACCCTACACAAATTTAAATTCTTTTCTATTATTTTTCATGAGTACATCCCCCTGAAACTACAGTGAAACCATACCATTCATTCCCACGGACCCATCTGCTAACAATGATTTTCTCATCATTCATAATAATTTTTTTCGAATCTGTTAGTTTAAGATTATTTCATTTTTTTTTCAAACTCTAAGTATTTTTTTTTTTTTTTTCAATATCTTCCAAATTTCCCCCCAATATGTCCGCATACACTCATAATGCAAAGGTACTCTGCTTGTTTCCTTGCATGAATGTTGCTATGCCGTTGATTTCGATCGTGTGTCAAGGTCATCGAGTCTGCCCGGATCTTCTCCTTCATATCTTTTGTAGAAAAATTCCACTTCAGCAATGCACACATACAGCTTAGCAATCGCAGCAGCCGTTGAACGTTGTAGGACAGCAATCGTGATCTCCATATGATAATTGGGATTTAAAAGTCACATCTTTGAACGCTTGATCTAATGCATCAACATGATTGTTTTTGTATTTGCCCACCCGCTGCTGAAGGTTACACTTAATATCTTCAACAGACTATCATACAGTCGTTTAATAAGAGAATCCGTAAGAGCCGAGACATTTACTTATCGTTTTCCCAACACATTCACAGACCTACCCTGTACACTAAGGAAATCTTTAAACATCTCTGTAACCATTCCTTTTAAGCTGGCGGGAGCAAGGAACTCCTATAAACGTTTCTCAATCAGCACTTCATCGTTCATCGCCCATGGTTTCACTCGCCATTGCACAGACATGTAATAAACATTTTCTTCTTTTACTATTTTGTTATGCTTTAACACTATTACATCATTTTTCCTCGCTTCTAACTAATTGTAACCAGTTTTCCATTATTTCTTAGCATGTTCTTCTGTTTTAGGACCTTTTTGCACTATTTTTTTTCATCAATTTATGTTATTTCACATCGTTTTTCTGGTGATTTTAGTGCCTTTCACACAATTTTACTAATTATTTTCGACTATTTCTTAACATGTTCTTCTGTTTTAGGACCTTTTTGCACTATTTTTTCATCAATTTATGTTATTTCACATCGTTTTTCTAGTGTTTTACTACCTTTCACACAATTTTACTCAATTTTTCCCCATCTTTGAAGATTTTTTTTTTTTTCATTTATCTCATACATTAAATGTCCGAATGTGACGATTAGCTATCCTTTTAAGTACATTTTTTAATTCGATATAAGTGAGGAGTACTTTTCAGGTTGACATGTATACTTCGTGATATGACATTCAATTCATTATTAATCTATGTTTCAACAGGTTTATGGTCGGTTGTTGGAGGTTTACAGAACTTTCTGTTGCATTGCTTATAGTATAATGGTTCTTGTGTGCTAGTGAGATGATGGTGTTTTGTTGGGAATAATAAACATGGGAAAGAGAAGGAGTGCGTCCCATCAAGCAGGGGGAGTGATGCTTCGTAATTAGCTTGGGTATTGCGCACATTGCACAGCAGTTATAATATGCTCAAGCAAAAATTAGTCGTTGTACTCGCATGTCGTTCATGTTATTCATTAAATGTTCACACTGAGAGATGCAATGGGCTCATCAACATATGGATCCATGCTATCATTTCGATTTTTATAATTGTAATCTGCACTGAGCATGTATGTATTACAACAAACCCATAAATTCTGTTACAGATGATAATGTTTGAGAATAGATAGTGAAACGTTCATTAGAACATGAATGTGTATACAAAGTGTTGTTACATCACATGTATGTCATCAAATTAACTAAAATGTTGCGTCCATAGTAAAAAAAAAAAAAAAAAAAAAAATGAGGGGTTTTCCCTAAGAGGGAGATTATAATAAAATTGATGCGATTTTAGATGGAAATGGGGTATTTTCCAGTAAAAACGCTGTTTTGCACCTAAATGGTGAATACTTTGGAGGTTAAATGGTATTTTTCACACAAAATTTGATGTTTTTTTATAAATGTGGGTATTTTACTCCTACATGGAGTAATTTCTGCATGAGGAGTACTTTTTGGACTGACATGTATATTTCTTGATGTGGTATTCAATTCATTCTGAAGCTATGTTTGAACAGCTTTGTAAATGGTTGGGGGAAGTTTACAGAACTTTTCTGCTGCATCAGTTATAGTATAATAGTTTTTATGTGCTAGTGAAATGAAGGTATTTGGTTAGGAATAATAAATATGGGTAAGAGGTGGAGTGCATCCCCATCAAGCATGGGAGAGTATTGTTTGGGAATTAACTCCATTATTTGCACACATTGCAATACAATTATAATCAGTTTGCTCGAAATTACTTGTTGTGTATCGTTCATGTTATACATTAAACATTCACACTGAGAAACAGACTGGACTCTTCGACATCAGATAAATGAAAAAAAAAAAATCTTCAAAGATGGGGAAAAATTGAGTAAAATTGTGTGAAAGGTAGTAAAACACTAAAAAAACGATGTGAAATAACATAAATTGATGAAAAAATAGTGCAAAAAGGTCCTAAAACAGAAGAACATGTTAAGAAATAGTCGAAAATAATTAGTAAAATTGTGTGAAAGGCACTAAAATCACCAGAAAAACGATGTGAAATAACATAAATTGATGAAAAAAAAATAGCGCAAAAAGGTCCTAAAACAGAAGAACATGCTAAGAAATAATGGAAAACTGGTTACAATTAGTTAGAAGCGAGGAAAAATGATGTAATAGTGTTAAAGCATAACAAAATAGTAAAAGAAGAAAATGTTTATTACATGTCTGTGCAATGGCGAGTGAAACCATGGGCGATGAACGATGAAGTGCTGATTGAGAAACGTTTATAGGAGTTCCTTGCTCCCGCCAGCTTAAAAGGAATGGTTACAGAGATGTTTAAAGATTTCCTTAGTGTGCAGGGTAGGTCTGTGAATGTGTTGGGAAAACGATAAGTAAATGTCTCGGCTCTTACGGATTCTCTTATTAAACGACTGTATGATAGTCTGTTGAAGATATTAAGTGTAACCTTCAGCAGCGGGTGGGAGAATACAAAGATCATGTTGATGCATTAGATCAAGCGTTCAAAGATGTGACTTTTAAATCCCAATAATCAAATGGAAATCACGATTGGGGTCCTACAACAATCAACGTCTGCGGCAATTGCTAAGCTGTATGTGTGCATAGATGAAGCGGAAGGATTGAAAGCATAAATAATGATGGTTATCACTAACAACGATCGAAATTTTAAAGAGTTGTAAGAAAAAACCTAACAAAGATGATGAAAGAATGATGAAAATTGTGAGAAAGGTGGTAAAAACAATGGAAAAAATGGCATTAAATAGCAAAAATTGACTAAAACGGTGTAAAAGTATTAAAATGTAGGAAAAACGAAGAGAAATGTTGGAAAATTGGTTATAATGAGTCAAAAGTGATGAAAACGTTTACCACATGTCAATGTCACTGCTTTCAGATCTAAAATATTGCAAAGGTATAACTCAATGCCTAAGTTGTGAGGGTAATGTGATTATTCTTTGTTAACCTCTTTATCATGCACATATCAAACATAACAAAATATATATTTTTACCTCTCTCATTCTATAACTGTATCTGTACCTGTGTTCACGCTTGAACGGATGTTTTTTACTAACACACTCATATATTTTACATGCATCCATACTCACCCACAATCACACATCATCTCGCATATAATGACAATACAATTTCAGCATGCATCTCTCTCTTCATAATCATGAATTCTAATCATAGTCATCATCCTACATTTCAAAAATAATAGTATGAGGGAAATTTAAAGAAAAAATGTCAAATAAATCATCTTGGAACAATGCAAAGGGTGAGATAATAACTTTGCTAGCATGAATGTATATTTAGACTAATTTCATAACGTTGAATTGAATGATAATGGTATATAGCATGAATGGAATGGAATGAAGGATTCATTATGATTAAAAATGTGTTGTTGTTTTGTATGACTTTGTAATAATGACAATACAGAAAAACATTATGTATGATTGGAAAAAACTGTATGAGAGAATAATTGATTTTAGGTAATAAAATAGTATACTTCGATTAATTTTAAAACATGTTGTAGGATTTTTTTCAGAAATGTACAAAGGGAATGTAAAGATTGATATATTAATTTTAATAGCATGAACAGATATTTAGATTAATTTCGTGTTATATTATTAAATTTTGAAGTTTGTTAGCATGAGGGAAAAGGAGTGGTTGCTACAGTAAGAGTAAAACGAATCAAGTGTTTTCATAGATTAGTGATTATGTAGAAGAAAAAATTATGTATGATCGGCTTTGTTATTGAAAAAATAGTATGCTTGAACTAATTTAAAAAAATGCATGATAGGTTATTGGAAGCGTACAGTGTACACATTCATAGATGCCGTGATTCTATTGCTTTTGTCATGTATGGAAAATAAAAAAAAAATTAAAAAACACTACTACAATTTCACGATTGTGAAAAAAAATGAAGAAAAAATTAATTCATGATGTAATTATGAGGAGTGAGTTCGTCATGTATGTTTACAACAATATGTTATTATAGGTTAGCTATTTGTGAATTGAGAAAAAAATTTAAATGATAAAAAATAATATGTTTGATGTGAAAATGAGTTAATGCCTTGTACAGAGATGATTGATTTTTGGAAATGATAAAATATACTTAATTTGATTCTAAAATAATTATGCGTGATTTGAAATTTGGAAATAAATCACCTTGGAAGAATGGAGCAAAGAGAATTTTTTTACAATTTCAGGAAAAACTATGTTATGATAAGTGAGAATGAAAGAGATGTATTCGTGGTAATGAAACGAGTAGTGTCTGCGGGCTTGTGCATGACATATTACGAAAGATTTGAACAAATGTTTGTGTAACAAATGAATAAAAATATACTTGGGTTAATTTAATAACACAGAGAAAAAATATTATAGTGTCGGTGAGGTTAGTAATGTATGTTCAGAGGTCTTGACAGTGGGGCGCGAGTGGTAAAAGTGGCGAGAATGAATGAAAAAAGAAAATAATAATCTTTTAGTCAACCTTTTTATGTTTGATGTGATAATTGTTCACAGATAGATGCATGTATCTTCGACGTTTTTTATAATCAATCTGTTGCTCTCGCACACATACATGCATACAGTCTCTCACTCGCACGTTGCAACTCTGATCTGCTCATGCTAGCACGTTTTTTCTATAAACATGCTGTGTCTCGTGAGCTAGTAGGTTTTCTACCTGTTGCTCTATTGATCAACACACCTCATAGACAAAATATATGTGAAATAAAAAAATATATTACATAACATGTGAACTTAATACATATTTTTATAAAAATGTGATTATGAAAGATTTTAAGCAATTAGAGAGAACTCTCCGGGTCTTAGGTTGTGACTTACAAATTAATGAAAACTCACACAGCTGCGGAAAATACTTGATGTACGTGATGTACATGAAAAAGATGAACAGTTAGATTCGTTTGTTATAGAAAGAATAAAAAATATAATTTTTTAATCTAGAAAGAAAATGAACAAATTATGTGGGATTATATTCGAAAATTAGATAATAATTATATGTACACTTTACACAACTGGTTCAGATTTTTGTAATATTCATCATTACCAGTACTTTAAGTTATGGGGGGGGGGGAGATAGAGAAATAATGAAGGATTTTTCAAGTAATGACTCATCGAAGAACATTGTAAATGTGGCATTTTTGATGCATGCCATGCTCTGCTTGGCTTATACAGTGTATGCAAACACTTTCCGCCAGACATATCAATCATTGCTAGTTCAGTTACTCGAAAACCATAATCACAATCTATATGGATGCTGATATCTACAAAATATTCCGCTATATCTGCTTGTTCTGATAATAATACAGGACCAATGATATTATGTACAGAAGATGTTGATCCTTCTGCTGTATAACCATCATCTGATTGCTGTGATGGAGGTGATGAAGTTGTATGCGAGACACTATCACTCGAAAATGAATTCTGAATAAATTCGTCGACTTTAATATCAATCGAATCGGTATTGTTATTCATGTTTGAATAATATTTTTAACTTTTTACTAAGAATGTAGAAAATTATTACTTTTAACGTTAGAGCAAACTTTTATTAATGCGTGAAGAACACAGCTTCAACAAATTCTACACGTTTAATGTAACACTAATACTGACTGCCTGAACAGATCCTTTCGAGATTCTAGCTCGATGCATGTCTTTGAAGAGGGCGGGTTGCACCAGAAAAACCACATTCCTTTGGTGAAAGCTGGTTACATACGCAGGTGAATGAAATTTACAGGTGATCTTTGGGTTATGGGTGTTTGTGTGTAGGTGTGTACATGTCAACCGGTTTTTCTACAAAAGATATGAAGGAGAAGATCCGGGCAGACTCGATGACCTTGACACATGATCGAAATCAACGGCATAGCAACATTCATGCAAGGAAATAAGCAGAGTACCTTTGCATTATGAGTGTATGCGGACATATTGGGGGGAAATATGGAAGATATTGAAAAAAAAAAAAAAAATACTTAGAGTTTGAAAAAAAAATGAAATAATCTTAAACTAACAGATTCGAAAAAAATTATTATGAATGATGAGAAAATCATTGTTAGCAGATGGGTCCGTGGGAATGAATGGTATGGTTTCACTGTAGTTTCAGGGGGATGTACTCATGAAAAATAATAGAAAAGAATTGAAATTTGTGTAGGGTGGATAGGGGAGAGGGAAAATATGAAATAGCGTTAAATAAAAATATACTCGAATTAATTTTTGAATACTTACGTTTGGAAAAAAGACTTTAGAGGGGAAAAAATATATTTTAGACTAATTCCATAATACATAGACATGAAAAATTATTATGAACAATATGAGGAATACCGTTAGAAGATGTTTACGCAATCATACTAGTGAAGATATCAATGGATTTATTTTTAGAACCTGAGAAAAAAATAAAATAAGAAAATTATCAACGTTCGGAAGAAATAAACAGAAGCGTAAAAGAAAAATATACTTAGGCTAATTCTATAATATTTTGACTCGAAAATAAAATATGTACGAAGTGTTGGTGTGTGTGTGTGGGGGGGGGGGGGAGTGTTATCGCGGCGTTTATTTCGGCGGCGACCGGAGCGTGTGTGGAATAGTACAGTGTACCTTTGTACAGTTTAACTCAATGCTTGATATGTGTGCAGGAATGGACGGTGTGCTTTTGCAATGAACGGAGAGTACATAAAAATATTAAAAAAATATAAACGGATTAAGTATAAGATCGGAAGCGGAAAAATACGAAAAATATATATCAGGTGGCGGTGTATATGTGTGCGTGTGTGAACGTGTAGCGATCGTGAACAGGTTTCTATCAGTGGCGTGTGAGAGTGTGCATAAATGATCGGCTAGTTAATTTCAAAACGAACGACTGGAATTCACCTCACCTGGTGACAGTTTCAACTAGTTGCTGGAACATTTAAATATTTCCATTACAGCCGCGGTCGCGCTTACATAATACATCTCGTACCAGCACACTCGCCCGCTCTTATTCGACTGATGGAACGTTCAAATATTTTCCTTAAAAATAAAATTAAAAAAAAAAAAATGCCGGAACAGAGCGCGACTCGGAAAATTCCTTTAAAATTTGGGTTCTAAGTGTTGAGATTCAAACGTTTTTATCACTCCTGGCAAAATTTTACCCCTCCCAACCTCGAAAAATGAAAATTAAAAAGTATGCTACATATATTACACGCAGAGTCATGTATAATACATACACATGATGATAGAAGGCGCGGGGTATGGGAAAGCGAGTACACTTTTATGGCGGCTAAGGCTATGTTGAATATATGCGTGGAAACGGTGCGAGCGCATTTACAGATAACAGTATGAACGGGGAATCGGAAAAATTTGAAGAAATTTTGGGGAAACTTGGGTGAATTTTAACCATATGGATACAAATTGGGGTGAACTTTCAGCACCTGTACACTAATTGGGGGTGAATTTTGACTACCTTGATGGGAATTAGGGATCGAATTAGTGGAACTGTCCAGGGGAATCAGGGGTAAACAGGGAAAACTCGGAGGAAATCTGTGAAATCAGGGGAAACTTGGGGTAACTTTGGGCTCTAAAAGAGAAATTGGGGTTAATTTTGAGCACCTGGATGAGAATTTGGGGTGAAATTTCAGCAGCTGCCTGGGAAAATCGGGGGAAACCTGGACACTCGGGGGAAACTCGGGGGAAGCCGGGGAAAACTTGGAGTAACTTTGGGCTCCAAGACAGAAATTGGGGTGAGTTTTGAGCAGCTGAACACAAATTGGGGTGAGTTTTGAGCAGCTGAACACAAATTGGGGTGAGTTTTGAGCATCGGGAGACAAATTGGGGTGAGTTTTGAGCACCGGGGGACAAATTGGGGTTGGTGACGTCAGACTTCCCGGCTTGCACATTTATACACTACTATTGTAATTTCAACATCAATTTCTGCGGGTCAGAAACAATGCTGCTTGAAATACAAAGCCGGACAGCGATGTAGGTAAACGATTTTAACCGATGTACAAGAAGGTCGCGAATGCCGAAGAATAATTTCCCGAATTTTAATTCATTAACGCTTTTGCAATTTTCTTCGCGCACAGAACCGCTCTGGGAAAGTTCTTCTCAGTGATGGTGTCGGCGGTATGCGGTCGCAGCACGTTCTCCGACTGTTGAGCATCTGAGTTCGTAGTTGCAGTCGCGGTATCATCCGCGGGCAATTCTTTATCCGGTCGTTGGCAAAGTTATGAAACCCGGGAAAACTTTCAGCTTTTTCTTCGAACCGTGAGCGTAGTAGATGTTTTTAATTTCTCCGGAAAAATAGGCAGGGCGCACGCGCGCGCCTACCTTAATGAAGAGGAAAATGCGCCGGCCGCGGTCTATTTAAAGTGTACAACTACCGAAAATTTACGTCATAGAGAAGTGCAGTCGTCGCCATGGAAACCAGAAACATCCGCTGGGATCAATTGAACGTGTCTGATCCGTTTGAACTATAAGAGATTTCCCTTGCAGGAAAATTTATGTCCCCCGCCACTCTGCTGCTACCCTCCCTCTTCCAGCCGCGTTATTTCATCTCTCCGTTTAATTTTTTCCCCACGTGAAAATGGAAAATTATGCATGTGTGCGCGAGACTGGCATGCGCAGACTGCTTCTGGCAACTTTCGCTGAGATAAGGCTGTTTTGTGTAGCGGCTGTCGTTCCGTTCGTCGTCGGAAGCAACCGTTCATACTGATTTATCGAATTCAGCGGTACATTACGGGACGAACACCAAATTTATTATCAGCATCGCAGAAAGGTTTTTAAACTTGGCTCTCTCTCTCTAACAATAAGAAGAAAATTCCTCAGACGACAAAGTCTTTTGACAGATGTGGGAAAAAAGTGCTATCGAGATTACTTAATGTAATTAATTGTCGCCTCTTTAATGACCCACCATTGAAGTTGCGCTATAAACCGACTTATAACGTGTACAGGAATTCCGGCAATTCCCTAGCAGTTTCCAGCAATTCCGCAAGAGGTCTAGAAATTTTGCAACAAGTGTTTTGGGAAATTTTGAGACAAAATTACAGTCGTTAGTTTCAATCGATTAATCCTCGATCAGAGTTAACTAATAAGAAATATTGGGAGAAACATTATTGGATAATATAGTGTATAATGTTTTCGGAAAGAAATTAAAAAAGTTCCTGTTCCACATTTTAATTTAAACAAGAAAAAAAAAAAAAAACGGATTTTTCATAAATTAATGCTCCATGCACTTATTTTAGCCGTTTTTATCCTGATTTTGTGTTCTTTAAATTGTAATACACGTTAGATTTATGATTAATTTTTTTTTGTTGTCAACAATGCAATTCTTTTACACTTGTCGCAATATTTATTTATTTTTTTCGTTCATTATTCCACAAATATGTTATAACTTTTTTCTTTTTTATAAACATACGACGTAACGTCACGTCATTTTGGAAGTTCCCCCTAATCGGTTATTTATATTATTCATAACGTTAAATACCGTTTTATTTATTTTTCGTTCTTATTCGCGCTAATGAAATGTTTGCTTGAAAATACTGATTACTTTAAAACGTAACGGCCGGTAATTGAATGAAAAATAAACGAAAATAATTAAATCCAAATATAACCGGGCGAGCAAGAATGGATTTTTCTGCCGTAACCTTCTCCGGTCCCGTTTCATCTTGAATTTACCTGCACACCGCTAAATTATTAGATTTTTCAGGCATGCTTTTAAGTCTCAAAAATCTATTCTTCACCGGCCTAACTGTACGTGCAAAAAAAAGGCAATTAGAAGCCGATAACAACGGTAGTCTGTCTCTTATCTCTCACCATCTACGTATCCCGTAGGTGCTTGTTTGCTTCGGGTTTTTTTTCCCGCTGTGCTCTTTGGAATTATCATACATAGTAATATATTTTTGTTATTTTAATTAATACGGACCAGGCGGTGTCTCGATAGCTGCGGCGTTTATGGTCAATGATGAAAGAAAAACGAAAAGAGAGCAAATTCCGGATGAATAAAAAAGTGGGGTGTACGATTTGTAGAGAGATCGTTTTTTAAATATCTCGCGTTCGCGTGTCATCTCATCTTTAGGTTTTTAAAAATGATTAAAAATGATCGGATTCGAAATTTACCCCGAACCGACTTAAGTATCTCGTTCGTAGCCCCGTATTTGTGTATCACCATTTAGCAGAAAATATTCGACTCCTAACAATTTTTTATTTTATTATCTACCGCGTTTCTTCAGCTGGTATCTACTAAATCCTGCTCAGCCTTTCTTCTGTCGTTACCGATCTTTAATTGTTAGTGGACGTGACTAATTCCTACAATCAATCATCGTTCGACCGTTCCCAGAAAATCAAGTTGGTCGATAGAAGGCACGGGAAAAAAGAAAAATCTGAAAAACAGTAATTTTCATTATGTTTTAATCTGTCGCAAAATCATTACAGGTTAAATTTTTATTCGAAATTCACGTTAATCGTGTTCTCTTTGAAAAATACACGAGACCGTTTCTTTGTATTAGGCGGTAAAGCTACAAAGAGTGTGATAATTGTTGTTTTATCAACTAGACGAAAGAACGAGGAAAAAGCAATAGGCTGAAAATCTGAAAGATAATGAAACAGGATAACCGAATTAAAAGGGCGTAGTTCAGCAGTGAACGGAAACGGGCTGCTCGAAGAAGGCCATGAAACAAGACTGTAAAATTTCATTTTCTCCTTTTCCGTATTCAAGTATTCAATTATAATTTTTCGGATTTTCGCCGAATTTTCACGAACATCGATCATTTTATTAGATAAAGAATCTTTCAACATCCTGCTTGTTAATTATTAAATATGATAATTTTAACTCGACTGATTGAGTTTACGTAAGATTACCGGAAGATTGTCACATGTAAACTTTTTTGCGCACGAATTGTTATTATTCGTTATATAAAATTTCACGAATAGTTTTTTTCGATCTATATAAACAGAGTAGAAATAGTACGATGTCATTTACTGGAACCTTTAAAATTGCGTAATTCACACTTTCGTGGAAACCGGTTCACGATTATGTTTTGTTTTTTTTTTCCCCACTTTTTAGGCACGTTTATCGGGGGGTCTTACACCGGGAAATTAACAGAAAGGAAGAGGCTTGCCAATTAAATTTTGCGATTCGGTCAGATATTGACAATATAAGGAAACTGCGTGTCTGCGAGCATTGGCTTAGTTATTAATAATTTATTCAGTCTTTTGTTTTGAGAAAATCTTCTAGCGAAAATTGGCCCCGTTACTACAAATTAATAACGATATTTTAAATATTTACCGGGTATTTGTTACAGAATGGGAGTACGCGCATCAGTTTCTATAAGACCGCGGAGGGAGTACGTATTTGTTTTTTTAGAAAGAACCTTAGGAAAAGCAAGAATGAAAAGATGCAAACACATCTATCGTCTGTTCACTATTATAACGAACTACTCTACGGTAGGTATAAAAATTGTATCGTAAAAGGAATTACCCTTGGAAATGAATATAACGGTTCGACGTACCCTAAGGATAATACGAAGAGTAAAATTTTCTATCGGAAGCGATGGTTAAGGAAGTTATTCGCTAAATAGTATGGCACGTATTTTGCTGAGTATTACTGACAGCTGTATACTTTTTTTTTTTTTTTTTTTTATACAGGAATTTTGGATAAATATTAAAATTGGATTTGGCTAGAAATTTAAGTAGTGATTCTAGTGATACAGTCAGGAACCTGTTGAATATCATGAGATTCTCTCAGATAAAGTACATTTGATTTTAACTACAATGACAGTATATTAGTATTTGTTGCAAAGGAATAGAATTCTAAAATATTGTTTACCGAGTGATGCTTACGATAATATAGCGGTAGAAATTAGCTTATTTAATAAATTAAAAATTACTCTGTTAGCTATATATATATATATATATATATATATATATATATATATATATATATATATATATATATATATATATATCGATTCATGTTAGAGAATCGGGGACTTCATAAGAGGGAATCGATGAGGTTCTCAAAAGGTTGAGCCGGGAAACATAATATATAACACGTGGCCACTTTAATATCAATCTTGAATTAAGAAATGCGGCGGCATGAAACGCAGGGGGATTAGATTAATTAAGGAAACTCTACACGGGAGATAGTAAGAGGAAACTGACTCACAAAATCCTGTATTGATAATATTTTTATAAAATATACAGCCGATGAAGTATTAGGTATTATAAAGCCAAAAATCTCAGACCCACCAGCCGGTTAATTGCGCGTTTAAGATTATGCATTGTAAACACTTTAACAAACTGCAGTTATTCAAACGAAAGTATGTTAAATGATAGAGTATAAAGATATGATTGGTAGAGCGTCGTGCATGAGAATGCAGGTGTAGTGCAAATTTCAATAAACATAGCAAACGTTTTCAAAAAAATTGCTATGAAGAATGTAGATGTATAAAGAGCAAGCAAGTGCGAAAACGAGGAATTACCCCCTCCTAGGGGAATGAATGGATGAGCAGGAAATAATTAAATGACATTCTATTAAGAGATTTCTATTATAAAAGGTGTATAGGAAACTACTGAAACAGTCGATATAAAGCATTATATAAGCGATACAGAGAAATATATATTTTAATTAGGAAATAAGATAAAGGAAAATATTACATACTGGAATTACTCAAAGAAGCAGGCAACGATATGAATTTTCTTGGAGAGAAATAAATAAATGAAATAGTTTGCAAAAAGAAAAAAACGCAATAATAGATGAAGACGTACTCCTGGGGCGTTTTGCTAGTTATGACGATGCAATTGACGAATTCTTAAATTATTACCTATCCATAACGGGGAAAATGGAACACACTTCTGTGATAATAAATTCTTGGGTACCGAAATTGAAACTGATGCATCCTTATATATTTATGCATCGGATGTTATTTCGGGTTGAGATTATAGAAGAATTTTCCCTTGCATAGAAAGACCGGTATGCACGAGATGTGTGTCATACGTGAGAAGAAAATAATTTTCGTTAATAAATAGGTACTGCCAAGGAGTCGATTTTCTGTTATCACTTTATTAAAAATTTTATCAAAAAACATGTACTGCAGAAAATTGTATTTATTAAAAAATGTTTACTATTGCAAAGGATGTATTATACCATTCCTCTTTAACGAGGCTACATTATAAATAGTTTAGGAAACTAAAATGAACAATGTTTTTCAAGTTTGTGTTTATTTTTATTTTTTTTAGCCTCTTTTTTACGTTGACTTCGATTTTATCTAAATGTTTTCCTAGCGTGAAGATTGTCGAGCAATAGATTAATCTGTAGAAAGAAAAATTCGCTAACTGAAAATTATATTTAAATTGCCATTTTGAATCTTTCGAAATTGCATTCCGTTTTCTAGGATCCAGATTGTTTGGGTGCTTTTTCATTATTTTCAAATGCCTCGAATCGAATGATGTAACATTTTTTACGCGAGATGATTGATTTGCCTTTTTTAGGCGCGAATGAAACAAAAGCTGACCGAAAATTTCCTTTCTTTTTCTCATACGGAAATCTGAGACGCTAAATGGTTATGCGAAAGCTCCGATGTCGCTCAATTGCGGTTATATGCAACTTTCGACTTTTTTTTCAATTTACTAATTTTTTCGAAATGTTCATCGTCGAACGGCGGTCTGTATGAAACGAATCGATCGGTTTAGTAGTGCTGCCTTCTGTGGCCTAATGACGTACCGAAATAACGGCAACAGCCGGGCGGAAGGAAATTAATAAAAAAGGCGAATTCTCTTTTTTGTTTTAGAATTTTTAGCGACGACCGATTTTCAAATTCGGATACATTTAAGAGAACCGGTCAAGTGGTGTTTTTAATATATAGCGGGTTAAATTCGCGCCAAAAATTTCGCATTTATTTTTGGTGCGACGCAGGATCAGCAGCAGGTCACGTGACAATTAAAACGGGGAAAAAGCGCGATAGAATAAAAAAAAAACATCCGAACTGGGACTGTCGTATCTGCGAAAAGGACGACTGCCGCATAATCACGCCTACATCATCTCTCGCGCGGACTTTGCTAATATTCCGTTTCAGGATGGGGTCTGTATTTCGAAGTTAGTCCGCAGTGAACTGTTCGCGGGCGAGTTGCTTCTCATTTAGTTTCGAATCAGGACCGGGTCGGATTTCTTTCGCAGCCAACCTAATGACTGCCCGACTTACTTTTCTCATATTTTCCTCGATAGCAATCTACACGCTTCGGCCGCTTTTAATTTTTAATGCAGTCGCAGTCGCTCCCTAGATTTTAATTCCACTCGAACGCGAAAAATTTTAAGTTTAATAATAATAATAATAATAATAATAATAATAATGATATAATAATCAAGTCAAACCAAATCAACATTTGTTGTTATTATTATTATTATTATTATTATTATTATTATTATTATTGTACAATTTCCATCTATGCGCAAAATTTACGCGAGCGGTGGAGCAAATATTAAGAAAAAATAAATAAATAAATAAAAACTACGAAATACAAGACTGAAATTAACATTAAAAATATTTCGGAGAATCAAATTTAAAAATAATTGTTTTATTTTTTCAAATAAAATCAATTTATTTATAATTTGAATATGCGCGATATTGCGTGTGATGTTGGTTTACAATAAAAAAAATTGACACGAGCAAAGATACTGCAGAGTATCCAAGAACCGTCAAATTTATATCAGCAGTTAAAAATGTGTTCACAAAACTGTGTGCTGCACAGTCTATTAAAACGAATATTACACCATAATGTAGAGATTGAAGTAAAAGTAAAAACCGGTAGAACACTTGCTCGTCTTTGTCTAAAGTATAGAGAGATAATTATACTAATAGTAAATCAAAGTCATACTAATGCATTGTAATTGAAACAATAGTAATTGACGCAGTAATAATAGTAGTGATTAAAATGATAAAAAGAATATTAAGAATATTAATGATAATATAATATACATGGGCTTTTAATCAAAACTCGCGTTACAGTTTAAATGTATGTGTATTGATTTAAGATAATGTTAGTGGCTATAAAATATTACTTAATTATATGAAAAATACCTAGAATGATAACATTAATAATAAAATAAACGGTACAGTGAATACGAGTTATCATACCCATTACGATGAAAGATAACTAGTAAATTTCACAGTTATGAAACAAAATTATTCTCTAACAGAATCGGTACAGATAATGCGAAATATATTTAAGTGAATTTAAAAAAGATCATTTGATAAAGCGAATGAAAATTATAGACTACATTGTTGATAATAAAATGTAACAGAGTTGTTATGATACAGCGTCTATAAGAACTTTTAGAGAGCAGTATAGTTTAAATTCGATGGAGAATTTAGGCACATTGAAATGAAACTAAAAAACGAAAACCGAAATAAAATTAATAATTTTTCATCGAAGGAAACTGAATGTAAGCTGACTAAGTCAATATAGAGGCAATATAAATTGTTAAGAAAAACTGAGTATTATATGTTTAAGTACAAAATGGTACATGACGATTTCATGGTATTTAAGATGTGCGGGATTAAACCGCGATATTTATAACCGCACAATGTTTTGTTTTAATGGGCGGTTGATCGAACAGTAATGCACCCATGCATTGAACTTGGTTTCTGCAATGCTCTTTTTTTTGTTTATACATTGATGTACTACTTTTTTTCTGCACTAGAAGATCTGGTTATCCTAGGAACAAACGCTATATTGAAATTTAAATGGACCAGCGGTCTTGTGACAGATTACTGTAAACAATATTTTTTTTTTTCTTCTTTTTTTTTTTAAAGTTTACTCGAAGACGGTTGTGTTTAAGAGTTAATTATTAATTTTATTTACATAGTTCTGAACTAAATTTTGCAAAATTTGGCTATGTCCAGAGTTAACAACTCAGAAACATCATCGGCATAACAAAATATGCTGCCTGATAATCTAAATTACAAAGATTATTAATACAAATTAAGAATAAAATAGGGCCTAGGATGCTTCCCTGAGGGACCCTGTTGGACTGCTCTTCTGAACTACTTGTGGAAAACTTCCGTTTTACCATATATGATTTAAATCTACCTCATTAACAATATTTCACGATAAACTACAACATCAAACGCTTTACAAAGATCGACGTAGACAGCGATAAACCGTTCAGCCCATATATTTTCTGTAATGTATGAAATATGTTGAAAAAGGTGCATTGCCTCTGCCAGGTAAATATCCAAACTGATTATTACTGAAATAATTAAAAGTCTGAACATATTTAAGCATTTTATTTTTAATGCGTTTTACAAATATTTTATAAAACAAAGAAATCGAACGAATCGGCCTACAGTCTGAGACCTCTGTACTATTCCTATTCTTATAGAGCCCATACGTCAAGACAGACTTATACAGAGATTGATATAAATGATACACATATGAAACTCTCTGAAATGCTAACTTCAGTAATGAAAAGTATAATTGTTTTCCTTCTCTATTAGGTTGTCCGTGCCATGTGCGAAATTCTTTAAAAAAAAAAAATAGTTTTCTGATCCGTGATGTTTTTGGTCTAACGTGGCAATCGAAAAATCTGCAAGTACGATCAAGAAACCGTTCCGGATAATTCGGATATTATCGACTCTTACGTACATCTTGTAATACGTAATGCGACAAGTATGTGAAGCAGATCTACACACAAGAGATTTGAAACTGAAAATATGCTTATTAATATAAGTGCGCTGGTCCGTCTTGTACACGATTATTTCGTTTTTAATAATTTCAACACGTCGCCGCTAATTAACTACCGCGACGTGATTCGATTGTGTGCTGACAACTCGATCTCACGATGACGCAGCCATGTAAATTAACTAAAAAAAAATGTCGGAAACAAATTTAAACCTAATGCAATTTAATGTGAGATTAGGCGAGCTAAAATTAAGTTAATTTTTTGGTTGTTTTGCTTTTCGAAATTTAAAATTCCACTTTTAGGCGTAACTTAATTTTGCGCGCTTTCTACGTACTACGAAGAATAATAAAATATATCGAATAGAGTTCCGTTGTGGAAAATGAATTTTTCCGTACAAGGGACGCTGTTCAAATTGAAATTTCACGAAATAAAAAGGGTTGCTATTATTTATGCGTACAAGATATTCCAGCACAATGCGGTACTAAAACGTCTGTATACCTAAACCGAACTAATTGCACGTTCGATCGGTTCATAGCCGATTAAAATTGAATTTCCCGCGCGAATTAACATCTAATTCGATTTTCCCTTCGAACAATCAGTAATTCTAACTAAAGTAAAAAAAAAACAAAGAACTATTCGGCACTTATTAAAAATGATATAACGCTTGATCATTACCCGAGCGTAATAATACAGTAAAATTCTGCACTTTTCAGTAGCGCAATTCGAACCCAGTTCTATACTCGAAGGAAAATTCCCATAACCAACAGTTCCGGTAGCGATGACTAGAGATGCCCAAATCAACTCGGCTAGAGCAGTTTTGGGTACACATATGTGTCCTTTTTGTTTATCCGCTTCTCGACTCCAACTCCGCCGGAGCTACGTATATCTCATGCCTGGCGTATTATCACAGTTTTCGGCTACGAATTCAGCTCTAACTCCGCTTAGCACTCCGAACGCACAAAGTAATAGACTGTCCATGAACACACATGCGCGCAGCTAACGTTTTTTGAAGTTGAGTTATATTAAATCACCCCGCCAGCATGGGTGTGTAGCTAGAGCACACCCTAGAAAACTCGTTGCCCCCTCTAGTAGAAGAATCGTCTAAATGTCACACATAGAGAAAAATTTGAAAAGGTATAATGTATTTCGAAATTGAAAACGCGATTATCACAATAATTTCCTGTGCGCATGCAGGCTATCTGACGATGCTTTGCACACTATTCTACTACAGCAGCAGTTACATTTTATTTTTCAGAATCTACCGATAACGAAACACGCAACAAGTTAGGCATCCTTCAGACCAGACCGTCGCAGCCCTACATGAATTTTCCAAAAACACAGATTGGTAGCAACTTTTTTTTTTTATTTATTTATTTTATTTTACACCACTCCAGCCCTTAGGCCACTATTGGCGACGCTACAGTTCTTTTTAAACAATACTTAAATATAAATCAATAACTCTATACTGATCACCCCCATCGAGGTGTGACAGCGTTGACAGTAGTAATTATAATACTATTACTTTAACAACTATTAATCTACTCTTAATATCTATTTCTACCGTAAACGATCTCGCCGTTACCGATAATCCCACTCTACTCCACGCACATGGGTCAGATGAGGAGAGCGCAGGACCTGGTCCTTTTTTTTTTCAGTTTACTATTTACGAACACGGCGCTTATTACTTACCTCCACTGCATTGTTCAGTATCATTGATACCCCTAACACCATGTGCGTTGTTGAGGTAGGGAGAGCCTGCTTGCGCTATTTCTGCAACAGCTCTGGTATGTACTCCATCGTTAGCTATGATTTAATACATCCCGACACCACTTCCTTCTTAGCCTTCTTTGTGGAACGCCTGGAAGATCCTGGTGATACATGCTGACCACGTTGATATTACCACTGTCTGGGAGCTTTTCAAAGAATTTTCTATACTGCTCAGCATAGTACTCATGAACATATAAGGAACATGCAGATCATTATGTAATGTGTCATTAGAAACAAAGTATGGAGCTCCAACTATTCTACGGAGAATCTTCGACTGCAGCTGTTGGATTTTATTGATGTTACTTCTAGCTGCCGATCCGTACACCTCAAAACCACACCTCCATATGGGAGCTATAACCGCCAAGTATATGAGACGCCTGCAGGACAGCCTCACAGTCGATCGTGCATCGAAAAATCTTTTTAGTATGGCCATTCTTGTTGCTATCTTATTTCTCACGTGTGTTATGTGAGGCTGCCATGTTAGTCGCTGGTCCATAATTACTCCTAAGTATTTAATACTCGCAACTTAAGATCTTTCACATCTAAATACGATCGACTCTACAGCCGAGTGGAATACAACACAGAAGAAGACAAAATTTATTGTTTTCTGTATGTAGGCATTTCATTAAGACAGGCATAGCGGAAACCACGAAACATTTATAAAAACCCGGTTATAATAATTGGAAAAAACTGGGGGAAGATTTAAAAAAAACACAACGAATCTTTGCTTCACGTTGAATGCGCTCAAAAATATGTGTTCTACCAAAAATCTCTTAATGCTGGAAATGTCTATCAGCAAGTTATAAGGCAACAGGAGAAAGAAGTTATTCAAAATAAAGAATACTTATTGAAACTTATTGATGTTATACTGACTTTTATCGGCCACGGTTTCCCTCTAAGAGGACATCAAGAAGACATATCACCTAAAAATATGGGAAATTTCTTGGGAATTTCTCAACTTTTTTCAAAATATGACAAAAATTTTTCTCTCCACCTTGAAAAACATTTTAATTATTACGGCTCAGACATTCAAAATGAAATTATTGAAATAACTATGGAAGAAATCGTAAAAAAAAAAGTGAGAAAATATATATTTTTTTGCCCTTTGAGTGCAGATGAGGCGAGATGCTACAAAGAAGAACAACTATCAGTTACCATCAGATACGCGTTCGGGTTAAATATTGTAGAAAGATTTACTTGTTTTATCGATTGTTCTATGTCGAGATGTGCGCAAGGACTGGCTACGCTAATTTTAGAACTATTGAATAAAAAACAATTAGGTGAGATTTCGATTATTGCTCAACTTTATGACGACGCCGGTGTCATGTCTGGAAAATTTGGAGGCTTGCAAGCAATTATTACAAAATTTCATCCTTATACCGTATATATCTATTGTATAGCACACAAACTAAATCTGGTGGTTGTTGATTCGTACGCAAATATTTCGTTAGCAAAAACTTTTTTCAACAAAATCGAAATGTTTTATACGAACATTTTTCACATGCCGGCCATCATGTCAATCTTAAAAAGATGCAAAAGTCCTTAGAAATAAATACAAGTCGCGAAATGCGAAGTTTAAGTGGTACAAGATGGAATTGTCGTTTTGAAATTTGCAAGGCTCTATCGACCAATTACGAAGCGATTAAGTTGACTTTAGAGAAAGAGATTACAGATAATCGTAACAAACACGCCGTAGAAGCACTGGGATTGCTAAATACTACAAAAAAAAACAAACAGAGTTTATAGTATCATGGCATATATGTTCTTGGTACATTAGATGTAGCGAGAACATTTTTTCAAACTCAAAATGTAACTATAGGCAAAGCTAGAGAGTGATATATCAAATAAAATAAAATAAAATAAAATCAAATATATTTTGAAATTTCTACACCACATATGCGCAATACTGCGTGAGCAGTGGTCTGACATAAATTTAAACATTAAAAATTTGAAAAAAACTAAGTAATTACGAGTACTTATAACTATAAATATAAAAATGATTTTAGAAGTAAATATTAAAACTACAATTAATAAGCAAGTGCAAAACTTTCGATAAATCTAGAAACGAGTTTAAAATTTATAAATACATCGAACTATTTGCTGAAAAAACATGAAATATCACTAGAACCTATTAGAACTTCAAAAAGGAGGCGCGTAGAAAAGGACTTTTACACCGAAACAGCTGTTGGTAAAAGTAAAACTTCGGATTTGCCATCCGACACGCAACCCAAGGACTACTGGAAAACAAATATTTATAACCAGGTTATAGGCAACATAAATGCCAACTTAAAACTGCGGTTTGAAAAACTAACATTAGCAAAGGCAATAGACGCATTTTTTAAATTATATATGGGGAGAAAGCAGATGATTTTATTAATAATTACAAGACAATTTTAAAAACTAATCCTGTAGCACTAAATGCGGAAGCTACAATAATGAAACTTCAGTTAAAAAATTGTGGAATAAATGCAGGAAGTTTAAAAAATCATATTAAAAAATAATTTTGTTTTAAGTTGTACAAACTGATTCAAGCAACGTTAGCACTTCCAGTGAGCTCCGCGCCAGTAGCGAAACAAATTTCTCTGCAATGAGACGAATAAAAACGTGGTTAAGAACTACCACGCTCCAAAATAGTTTTTCACGTATGTCTTTCTTACATATAGGGAATAAGATAGTCAAAAACAACGATAACTTCTGAGGCAGTCTTGAATCCGTTCAGCGAAAAACATAGAACATTGAAACTTATATAAGAAATTTATAAATCAGTAAATTTTATTATAATAAACTGTATTTTATTTTATAGTATTTTGATTCTTTGGTGCGGATTTGAATAGTATTTGAAAATTATTAATTTTTAAAGAATATAAATTATTATACAGATAATGAAAAAAAAATTACCAATTTATAAATCCATGATTATGAATCTCTGTTATCTGAAAATAGTCGGCAATATTTAATTAATTTCGAATTATAATTATTTTGTGTATAAGTGTGTGTTTATTTTTAAAAGTATTAAAACATTAAGGGAATGTAAAAATGGTTAAAGATAATGTTTATTTCAATTACAACTTTAGGGACGGTGATGCTGTTGTCTGTTTTTACTTTTAATTTTACTAAATATTTAAATAAATTCGTTATAGTACACTTTAACGTTGTATTATTTTTCTCCTTTATGAAAATAAATTTGATCTTTTAACAATTATAGCGTAAATCTCACGCGAGGGAGAGGGGGAACCCATCAAATATCACTAAATAACACCCGGGGGGGGGGGGAGTCCAAATTAAAAGAAAAACAGCTCACATAATTTACGGATGTCCTCTTTCCCGACGATCGGTATACGCATTTTTCTCGCCACTATTTGCTCGCATTACATATGGTTGTATTTAAAACTACAGCTGGAATACCTTCTTTTTTTTTTTTTTATTCCTTTTATTGTTATACGCCCCAAAAACGGAGAAAGAAAATTAAAACCGCGCATTAAACTTCTTTAAACAAACAGATGACGCTGCCGAAGCGAAAGACTTGCTTTTTTTGTTTATTTTTTTCTGAAATCGTATGTGACAAAGCAGGAGAAAGAAAATTACATTCTATTCCAGATAGAAGTAGCCGCCAAAAAGTAAAGGCTTTTTTTCCAATTGTATTGAGAGTGCTGCCCACAGAGGTGGTCAGCCGTTAACCTCTGAGAATTCGAAAAAGAGAAACAATCAAAGTGGACAAATGGTGACAAAATAAGATTGGTCCAATTTATTAATAAAATCTATGCAACGGAGGAATTTCAAGAAAATACACTTTTTCCGATTTTCTTATAAAGTGAAAAAATACCATTTTCAATTTTCGGCGCAAGTACGAGTATAATTGTCCTATGAATTGTTAATGTAATTTTTAATGTTTTGAAAATTAACGCTGAGCATTTTTTAAAAATTAAAATGCCAAATTAATTAAAAGATTATTTTTTTAACGTTTTAACTTTTTCGATGTTGGCTCGCCTAAGTAAAAATCCTGTCGGCACCCATTAATTACGTATGCTACAAAAAATTAAAAATAAAAAAACGAAAGAGAAACAATTTTGTAAATACTGAAGAATCTTTTCCCGCTTTAACTACCGAGCATTTCATGAACAACAACAACAACAACAACAACACGGCATTTATTCTTCTAAAACTGATTACCTTACCTGTATTTCCAACGACTCCAGTAATCGTAAAGAGTGTAAAAATCGAAGCAGCCCACCTAGTTAGGCAAGAAAATTGCTAGATTGTCTCTAAAATTATCATAATACTTACACACCGTAATTATACAATTAACGACATACAGACACACACACACACACCATTTCAAAAAAAATATATAATATACATATGTACTCGTATATATAGGTAAATATCTAAATTATACATAATTTCATTATACTTCTCGGGTACATATTTTCATTATTTAACTAGTAATGTTCCGATTCTGATAAATACAAAAATTATAAAAATACAGTCAAATTTAGTGGTCTAAAAATTGACCGATACAATCAAATTGATTAGATTTTTGAATATAACGCGTCGGTATTCGCCTATTATTTACTCAGTTACTCTAATAAACGTTTCTTTATCGTTACTTTGAGTACTAATTTACCACATAACACTCGAAAATATATGTATACATATCTTTCTCAAAGCAATTAATTCACAATAATACGCTGGACATGAATGATAAAATGTACTATAAAATTATATAAAAAACACAAACAAAAGTAAAGTGAGTTCCATACCCTTGATAAGGTATCATGGATTGTGAAGTTAAGGTTCACAATGTACTAAGCCCAACGGCACTAATGAGAGTAGGGGGGCCAGTTCCTTTCTCTTGGCCGCCTTTACTTTCCCAAAAAACACAAAGCATATTAAAAATAATCGGCTTCGATATATTCTTATTATTCTTGTTCGGCATTCCATTTTTGCGAAACAGGGGTTAAGACAGGTGCCAAAGGGTACCAAAACACAGTTCTGGAACCAGTGGTTAAGCCTCTGAACGATACTTTGTTTGCCGGAATCGATTGGGTATTTCAACAAGATTCAGCACCGGCACACAAAGCTCAAACGACACAGAAGTGGCTCGCAGAGAATGTGCCCGGCTTCATAGCAGCTAGTGATTGGCCGTCCGGCAGCCCGGATTTAAATCCGCTGGACTACGAACTGTGGAATAGGTTAGAGGAAATGGCCTGTCGAAGACCACACCGAAATTTGGAGTCGCTCAAGCGAAGCATTGTTGAGACAGCAGCAAGAATTCCTCTCGAGACGATCCATACATGTATTGCGAAATGGCCGGAGCGTTTTTCGTCGCGTGTCGCTAATAAAAGTGGTCATTTTGAATAACTAAGACATGATTTTAACGAGCATTGTTTGTACTTTTGAAATACATTTTTTCTGAATTTGCATCGTGCTTTCTTTTCGCGGTACGTTCGTTTAATGCAGTATCAGTATTTATGGCTAGACTATGTATATATATATAAATAAAAGAAAATCGTGTTAGTTATACCATTTATAACTCAAGAACGGCTGGGCCGATTTTTATGATCTTAGATTTGTTGGATTTGCCTCTACCCCGAATAGTAGAATAAGAAATTTAAAACTAACTTTATTAAGAAATTTCATTTTATTTTTTGCTGCTTTTGGCCCCAAAGGAGGTTCACACAATTATTTAACCTTAATTTTTGGATTTTATAAAAGGCTTCTGTGTTTTATTTTATATTTCGAATTTCGCTTTTAAAGGGTTACCTGGTAATGAGTTGTGAATTTTTTAAAGGTGATTCTTCAGGTCGTTCTAAATTCCATATTATGTATTCTAGGCAGCTACTTGCCGTCCAGGGTAATCGCTCAGCTTAAAGTTGTAAATTGTCATAGGTAGAAGTTTAATTGTAATTTATAATCCATTCTGATAAGTCAAACTGTTTCCGAGCTATTGTATAATTGAATAATTTTGTCTTTTGTGAACCATCTTATTGGGTTATACTGATTTTTGTTATTAAGGCGAATAATTCCTTGCTGCGGTGTGAATTAAATTAATTGTAATGTAATTAAAATACTTTTCATTTTGATTTTTGTACATTTATTGAACTTAATTCATTTTGAGTATTAATTTTATCTTAATAAAAAAATGAATTTAATTCAGCTGATAAGTTATCACAACATTTACTTTCTAAGGCGGTACGAAGTTCGCCGGGTTAGCTAGTATATACTCATATATATACATATATATATATACGTGTATGTACTCTTATGGTTCCGTATATTGTATTTATTCTTTAGTTTTTTGAGCATCGTCGAAGTACCACTGGTTATCGTCATTAAAGATGCTTACGCGGTTAAACCTTAAGCGTCTGATTGATTTTCGACGCATGTCGGGGTAGTGGCCGCGTGAGTGTCTGTGTGGTTGTGGCTAGTGGCAGCCGTACAACGGCAGCTGAGCTGAGGGAGGATTCATGATGTATATAAGTTGGACGGGGAGGTGATGATTGCTCGTCGATCATCACTGTAACCGCCTGTTATCTGATAATAATCATTCTAGTCTTTTGCTTTTATCTTCCCGTCGATGTACCTATTATTAATTGTTATTGTTGTACCATTATTGTTAACGAAGCTGATCGTTCGTTTACGTTTTTGCCCGCTAGTCTCTATTCGTTTTTCAAGATTATTGAAGGTTGTAGTTGATGTTCGCTAGTTTTAATCGATATATACGCCTGTACCGCACGTTCTTAAATACATCGACTTTCTTTTCGTTTTAGTCAATAAAAAATATAAAAGTTAATTTATTTAGTCAACCTAGTATTCGAATTTAGTCATTTATTTTGGCACGTTAACGCCTTAAGCTCCACAAATCGTATCAAAAGGTCTGAGTCCTAACCTCACTGGCGCCCGGAACAGAAAAATTTAGCGATTCGTTGTAGTGGCCGCGAACCA
Source organism: Icerya purchasi (assembly GCA_039619475.1). Taxonomy (NCBI): domain Eukaryota; kingdom Metazoa; phylum Arthropoda; class Insecta; order Hemiptera; family Monophlebidae; genus Icerya; species Icerya purchasi. The sequence continues at coordinate 236,959,048 of CM077115.1, read as the reverse complement.
GGGTCAGGTAAAATTACGAGTCATTTCAGTGGTTTCTCTGGAATCGAGATCTGACGGTAAAGTCACGATTCGTTTCATCGGCACCATGAACTAGGGGGGCCGATGAAGTAACGATTTTCGTTTCAATATACGTGTACATATATAATGACAACGGTATTTTACATTTAACATCATACTCCAAACCGGTCGCACTGCTACCTCTGCTGTCCTCACCACTACTACTGTCGCAACTACTACTACTGCCGCCGCCGCCGCTAATACCGTCGCCGCTACATCACAGCTCCATACGTTGCCGTCAGGTGATAAGCATCCTTATTATACCGACTCTACTAACAATAACGTTAACGCTACCACTAGTACTAACGATAGTAATAATAATACAAGCAATAACCAAGTAACATCGGTGCAGGGAACATCACTTGTCTATGCCCCTTTGTTATCACCTTCGAATCATTTGCAAGAAGACGCAATGCAAACCGAATCTGTTAAAAGACTAACTAATACGAACCACGATTGGCAGGAAGTAAGCAGTCGAAAACGACAAAGAAATTACTTGAGAAGTGTTTCTTCAGAGTTGATAGAAAATAAAATACTAAAACAAAATACTAACAGATTCGCTGTCTTAGCTACAGACAATGATGATGAAGACGAAGATGTTATTGTGCAAAAAGAAACTAGGCCTCCCGCTATAACAATTTATCGTGTAAAAGATTATACTAAGATGTTAACTGATATCTCACGCGTTATTCCGATAAATGATGTTCGGTGTAGATCTTTAACTGACAAGCGAGTTGAAGTTAAAACAAACAATATAGAAAATTATCGTTCTTTAGTTAAGTATTTACGCAACGAAAAAATTGAACATCATACCTATCAAGTAAAATCAGAAAGAAGTTTTCGGGTAGTAATAAGACACCTACATCATTCTATAGAGACAGAGGACATCAAAGCAGCCCTCTCGGAATATGGACATACAGTTAGACACATAACTAACATCAGACATCGAGTGAGTAAAACACCTTTGCCGTTGTTCTTCGTTGACCTACAACCACAGGAAAATAATACAGAAATTTACAAATTACAATCATTGCTTAATATGAAAATTAAAATTGAAACCCCACGTAAGAAGAATACTATACCTCAGTGTTTTAGATGCCAGAGATATGGACACACCAAGGCTTATTGCAACAGAGAATATATCTGTGTCAGGTGTGGTGAAAATCACTCCTCAGATAACTGTAATAAAAAGCAAGATCAAGGTCCTAAATGCGCAAATTGTCATGGTAGTCATCCATCCAATTATAAAGGATGCGATATTTATCAAAAACTTTTATTGATAAGACAAAACGAGAGACCTAAAAATAAAAACAAAGATAATATAAACTCGATAAATATTCCAAATAGAGTGCCCCAAACAGTGAGGCATGAAACTATAAATCAACAACCATCAAACACAGTTACTTACGCACAAATTGTACACCAGGGTCTAGAACAACAAAGAAATACGACTCCTAATATTAACTCCGAAAACATGCCTCCTAACAATGATATCAGCCATGTTAAATACATTTCTAAATGAAATAAAAATTCTTTTCTCAAACATGATGGAACAGCAAAACCAGCTGCTAAAAAGCGTTATACAAACAATTATGACTGCTTTAATAAATAAAAAATGAAAAATTTTAAAATTGTAACCTGGAATGCCAATGGCATTCTAAACCATATCGCTGAGATGCAATTATATTTAATTCAGGAAAATATTGACATACTTTTAATTTCTGAAACTCATTTAGCAAATACAAGATATACTACTTTCTCCGGTTACAACTCATACTTTACAAATCATCCTGATGGCACAGCGCATGGGGGCACTGGTGTGATAATAAAGAGTAACATAAAACATTATGTACTAGGGAAATATGAATCACATCACTTACAGGCAACCAGCGTTATAATTGAACTGAAGTCAAACAAAAAGACTACTGTCTCAGCAGTCTACTGCCCACCTCGCCATAATATAAGGAAAGAAATGTTTATACATTTTCTAAAAACTCTGGGCGATAGGTATATCATCGGCGGTGATTATAACGCAAAAAACATTTACTTTAGTTCAAGACTTTCCGTTCCAAGAGGTAAAGAACTCAAATCAGCCATCGACGAAACGCATAGTGATGTTTGTTCTCCTGGAGTGCCAACTTATTGGCCTACAGATCCGAATAAAGTTCCAGATTTACTGGACTTTTTTATTATTAAAGGTATTCCAACAATATTCACTGATGTTAGAACAGATAATGAGTTACTATCAGATCACTCGTCGGTTATACTGTCTATTAGTGACCAGATAGTAAAAAAAGTGTCCAAACCAAAATTATACAACAGATCTACAAACTGGGAACTATTTAGAGAATATCTCGGAAATGATATCAATTTAAGAATACCACTTAAGACTACCGATGATATCGATAATGCAGTGGATAACTTCATTAAGGTCACTCAACAGTCGGCTTGGAAGGCTACAACAATAATTAACAAATGTCAACCGGTGCTTTATTATCCCCAACACATCAAAGCAGAGGTAAATCTACGTAGAAAATTGAGGAAGCAGTGGCAAATATTCAGAAACCCTGCGCATAAAACTGCATTGAACAAACAGACGAAACTCGTTAAACGTTTGTTGCAGGATTTAAAGAATAAATCACTCAATAAACAACTGATCAGTTTATCACCTCTAGCGCAACATAATTTCTCTTTGTGGAAAGCTGCTCGGAACCTTAAAGGACCAAAACCATCTGTTTGTCCTATAAGGAAACCGGATCGTAGCTGGGCTCGTGCTGATGTTGAAAAAGCGGAACTGTTCGGCGAATATTTTTCCAATATATTTAAGTCACATCCTGTTGATACATCGTTAATTTCTGATTCCTGTTGTCAAGATGTCTCAAAACCTATGAAATTGACCTCACCGGGTGAAATTAACAGTATAATACGGACAATGAACCCTAACAAAGCACCAGGTTATGATTTAATAACAGCAAAAGTTTTAAAGGAATTGCCAAAAAAAGGACTGGTGTTACTAGCGTACATATTTAATGCAATGCTGCGATTAACATATTTTCCAATACAACTAAAATTGTCGCAAATTGTTGTAGTTCAAAAACCACAAAAACCTCCAACGGAACCGTCATCGTATCGACCAATTTCAATTTTGCCGGTACTTTCTAAATTATACGAAAAATTACTGTTAAAAAGAATAATGCCTATAGTTGAATGCAAAGAGATAATACCTGAACACCAGTTTGGCTTCCGAGCAAAACATAGTACAATAGAGCAGGTGCATCGGATTGTTCATCAAATTGAAAAATCCCTGGATGGAAAAATGGTTTGCGATACCGTATTTTTAGATGTAAGCCAAGCATTCGATCGAGTTTGGCACGATGGTCTATTGCAAAAACTTCGACGTCATTTTCCCTATCAACTAGCTGAATTATTCCGGTCGTATTTAAACGAAAGATATTTCTACATTAAATATGGTGATGACGAATCAAGTATATATCCGGTTCGAGCAGGAGTTCCTCAGGGGAGTGTACTTGGACCGCTTCTCTACCTGATCTACACAGCGGATATTCCTATTACATCGCACGCTCATATAGCAACTTTCGCTGATGACACAGCGATCTTGTGTTCAAATAAATGTCCAAAAGTTGCGCGTAAAAACCTGCAGACAGCAGTCAATAAAGTAACATCTTGGTGCAAATTATGGAAGATAAAGATTAATGAAGGTAAATCATCTCGAGTAGTTTTCACTAACCGAAGAATCGATTCATCCGGAAATATAATGATGAATGGTGTGGAGATCCCTCAGAAAGAAGATGTAAAGTATCTTGGTATTCACCTCGACAAACGCTTGACTTGGAGGAAGCACATTACAACAAAGCGAAATGAGTTGAACATCAAGCTGCGACAACTGTACTGGCTGTTGGGTAAGAGATCAATAGTATCTCTTGAAAACAAGTTGCTTCTTTATAAGCAAATTCTCAAACCCGTCTGGCAATACGGCTGTCAGTTATGGGGCTGTGCCAAAAACAGCAACATTTCAATTATGCAAAGAGTACAGAATAAGATACTACGCACGATCATCTCTGCTCCATGGTACATAACCAACATCACGATCCATGAAGATCTTGGAGTTCAATTTGTAAAAAATGAAATAGAAACTGCTGCCCGACGATATGCTGCCAGATTGAAAGAACATCCTAATAGTACAGCAAAAGAACTGCTGAGTAATCCAAGCGAGGGACGTAGGCTGAATAGGAAACGACCTCAAGATCTCTTATAAATTAAAAAAGTATAAATAATATGTGTGTGTGCTAATGTGTGAGGGTGTATGTGCGTGTGCTGATGTGTGAGGGTGTATGTGCGTGTGCTGATGTGTGTGGGTGTATGTGCGTGTGTGATGGTATGTATGTGTCCATGAGAATGCAAAAATATGTGTGTATGCATTTTGTATACACATATATAAGTTAATTTTAGCACCCTTCACTGGTTGGGTTGCTTATTCATGTCATTTTAACTTATTCCATAGATTACCAAATAGTTGATAAGACTAGGTGTAAAATAGCAAGATATATATATATAAAAAAAAACAAAAAAAAACATCATACTCGGAAGTATCATAATGAGTTTATCCGTATTTTGATATGCAGCAATTAATTCATTCATAATAATATCGGACAGTTTTTTAAACGAAACCGCGCATGTCATACAATAACGCATGTTGAAAAAAACCCGTAAAGTTTACTATTACACGTTTTTAGTATAACAAAACATTAAATGTACATATGCAATCAGAACGTTATTACTAACAATTGAATATCGGAAATATGCAATGTACAAGTATATAATAAAATGGTATATACACCCTGTCAAGAAAGTATCGGGAATTGTTAAATAAAACGAACAATTTTTAATTTTCATCCAAATTTATTTTGACACCTTCAAAATAACATCCATTCGAAGCGATGCACATATGCCAACGCTTTTTCCACTCGGCAAAGCACTTCTGATAGGCGGTTTCCGGGATGGCCTTTAGCTCTCGCGTCGCATTCGTCTTGATGTCATCAATCGATTCGAAGCGCATTCCCCGTAGCGGAAATTTGAGTTTTGAGAATAGGAAGAAGTCGCAGGGTGCTAAATCTGGTGAATACGGCGGTTGTTCGATGATATTTACCGAGTGTTTGGCCAAAAACTCATTCACAATTATGGCTTTGTGAGACGGCGCATTATCGTGATAGAGAATCCAAGAATTGTCGACCCACAAATCGTTACGTTTACGACGGATTGCCTCTCTCAAACGTCTCAAAACACTTAAGTAAAACTCTTTGGTGACTGTCTGTCCGGCTGGCACATATTCATAGTGTACCACGCCTCGAATATCGAAGAAAACAATCAACATGATCTTCACTTTCGATCGGCTTTGGCGAGGTTTTTTCGGCTTTGGCGCGCCAATTGGCCGCCATTCGGACGATTGCTGGTTCGTAAGCGTGTCGTACTCGTACACCCATGTCTCGTCACCAGTAATTATCTTTTCCAAGAAGGTAGGATCCAAATTGGCTCGATCCAGCATGTCTGCAGCTACCTGTTCTCGGTACTTTTTTTGAAAGAAATTCAGGTCTTTCGGAACAAGCCGAGCCGCAACGCGTTGCATACCCAATTTTTCGTGCACAATCGTACGTACGCTCTCGTGTGACATGCCCAATCCATGAGCCATCTCTCTCAAGCTCACATGACAATTTTCAGCAACGATTTCCTTGATTTTATCGACGTTATCATCGGTCACACTCGTTGAAGGCCGTCCAGAGCGAGGCATGTCTTCGACCGTCTCCCGACCATCCTTGAACGCTCTGTACCACTCGTAAACCCGCGTTTTTGATAAAGCAGATTCACCAAAAGCCTTCTGTAACATTTTCAGTGTATGGGCACAAGAAATTTCGTTCGAAACACAGAATTTAACACAAGTACGTTGTTCAATATTTTCACTCATTGTAAAACTTCGACAAAACCTTCAAGGTCGACTGATTTTAACAGCTGCTGTAAACACACTGGTTGACAGATCGCGCTAAAAATAGGCATCATAATACAAAACAGTTGTACCAACCTGGAAAAAAAAAATTATCTGCCTAGCTATTACCCGGGAGATTTAAATTGACAATTCCCGATACTTTCTTGACAGGGTGTATGATTTTTATTTGTGTAAAAAAGTATTTATAAATATATTTAAATATTCCCCGAGCGATACAGAGGTTTATTTATCAAACGTATGTGTAAAGAAGTAAACTCGATCTCAGTATTAGCGGGGCCACATTGATAAATAACAACCGTTTCAGCAAAATTCGGATTTTTCTTAAAACATCAAAGTCTTACGCGGATATTTCTTTTATTCTTTTCGAGATACAAGTCGATACCACATTGTTTTCGCAATTATTAGCTATGCGGAATCTGTACGAATTCGGCACAAGCTAGAAATATTTTCATTACGACGTCACTGAACACTATTAAAGCACTGTGACTGTTAGCCGTTGATGCGTGTTATTCCTTGCTGAAAAATAGGCAATTATTTTCGTTTCCTTTTCACTGAAATATAAAAAATGGTGTGGGGGGGGGAGTTCAGTTTGCTGTTCCAAAAACGACTCTTCGTATTAGTTTTGCGAGGCATATATATTCACTTTTTTCGAGCGGTAAAAATAATCATTTTTAGTTACCGGCATTTTTAAACTTTTTTTTTATTCCGAATTGCTGTCATTTTTCACGTACGAAATTTAATACGACCAAAAGCGCGCAGCTAATCACGAGGATACTTTGCTACCACGTACACTTCTGATAGCGCTTATTCGCCGTACGGATTTACTAATTTATTCATTTTGATTTATTCCCTTTTTTCCCCGATGAGTCAAAAAGAAGTTATATCGCATTCGGGTAGCATAGAATTTCGATAAAAAACAGAAAACCTCGAAAATTGCATCTGGAAAGGAAACGGGCTTCCGGAAACATTTTCGCATTTATTATCTACACCGGGGCAATGTTGGAAAGAAAATCCAGTTCAAATTCTCTGAAACACACATGAGAATCAGCTAGCGTGATGTAGTTGGTTGGACAGCGCGGTGTCTTGTCTGCAATTAAGACCTGTTTCAAATCTCGCTGTCGCAAAGTGGACTAGAGGAGACACATTTGGAGCGGTAATGGATAAAGGAATGCGTGATTCGAAGCGGATGTCAGTTTTACGATTTTTACGATAAAATTAAATTCGAGTTTAACCGCAAACAGTTTTAAGCCTACATTGGCCGAACACGTTTAGTTTCCGTCACTGACACGCGCACACGTTCTCGTCGGTTTAGGTTTTTTTGTTTTCAGACACACCGTCAATTTTACGCGGGAAAATCAAACGAGCTATTTTTTTCATAACCTTTTGCACTACGAACATTCATCTACCGCTTAAGTTCAAATCCCCCCTACATTATTCGGGCTTTAATGTAATCAAACAGAGTCAAAAACCACTTCTTTGTCAGATAAATGAAATTTCCCTCTCAGGTAGGACGTTAAAAAATGCCATAAGCATAATGCAAGTTGTAGAAAATCACACGGTTAAAAGCCGGTTCAGCAGATTGTTAATCAAATATTCACGCGATATTGTCGCACCTGTTGCTCGCAGGTGCCGGAAGCATCGTAATCTTTTCAAATCTACTGCCTCTCTTCCGTTCTACATTTTTTTCGGTTTTCCCCCAGATCTCTTTATCCTGGAAAGATATATTCCGAAGGTAATGTGAAAAACAATCGTGGGTCGACCCGAAAATCAATTTCTTGAATATACGCACTCCATACAACAGTTTCACTACGCGACGTTCCCCACCTACTTAATCATTATCATCATTCCGTAGAAAAAATTCCCCTCTCTCTCACTTCCGCTTTTTCTCTACGGATAATCGATAGTTCATCATCTCGCCGTGAATGTCAAATTTTGCGCATCATTTGGGGATGCTATCCGGTTATCGTGCCGTTTTTTGGTTTTCTTATTTGAACTTGCCATTATTAGTCATTGTTATGAAAATAAATAAATAATACAAACGAAAAGAATGCCCTGTTTTAATTTTTATGATGAATTTTTTTTTTTTTTTTTTTGGTGTACTCCAATATACGTCGTCATGATTGACCAGGTGCGTGTGAGGTTCGTGTAAAAGAACACTACAAAGTAATGCGCCGTGGTCAGGTTTGTTTTCTCTTCCGGTATCGCCGGTTTTTTTATTTGAGTCGTTTTGACGAATCTGTCGCCCGAATTAATAAATTTCGATTAGTTGAAGAACAGAGACGTCTGAATTTAATAAATTTCGATTAGTTGAAGAACAGAGACGTCTGAATCGTATAATTGACGACCTGTTATAGAGACTCGATTCGAGAGAAGGAAGGGTTATAATTATTCTATTTTTTTCTCGTAAGGGGAATATTCTAGGTAATTTTACATATAAATAATTATTATTAAACATTTCTATTATCACATTTTCTATTTTCTTGTATAACTTGCGTGGTAAATAAATGTATAAACAAATAGAGCCCATACCTCCCTTTCGACACCTTACACCGAAGCTTGTTTATTGTCAGAAAAATAATTATAAAATAAATAAGATAATAAAAGTTTCGTTTGAAAGCGGGTTTTTGAGTTTTCTTTAATTGCTTTTGCAGATGAATAGTTTTTTTTTTTTTTTTTTTTTTTTTTTTTTAGTTTTTAAAGTGTTAAACGTGTACTTATTTCAATGATATAAATGTAATTTTAGTATACTAGCTCTGTATGACGCGTGCAGGATGGATTATAAATATTATTTTCAATTATTGCTTAACATTTTTCATCATGAAAGAAATATATGCGTTTTGAAACGAACGAAAAAACAGAATCTTGATGTTAAAACTATAACGATCTTTAAAAAAAAAACTTGAATTGCACACTAATCGAAGAAAGTAGTTACTTTTACTGGGGCAAGGTTTAAAAAGTAGTAGTGGCACTAGTGTGTTCCCGATCCATCTTGTCAAATATGACGTGGCAAACCCGGTTTTTATTGGTTGCTTCGGCGCAATTTGCAACCAGTCACGCGGGCTGCAAAGCGATCTTTGATACACCTATATTCTAGGATTTTCGTCCGTCGCGTCAGTTGTATTCTTTCCATCAGACTGGCCGCTTCATTCCGGTAGCACTAGTAATATTGGCGCAGATTAACAGATTTTCTACGCACCAGCAGCGGCCATTGCCGGCGCTTATCGCAGTAATCCGGTCATCAGGTTTCCCCTGGTCACTGTACATGCAGCGCTTTCACCGGTACAGGGCCGTTACAGCTTCCATGTTGCGCGACCAAGGAATAAAGACTGTCACCGCAATCTCGTTCTTTTCATAACGTTAGCGCCAGTGTTTGGCCATCGGTTCCGGCTGGGCAGCACTCTCCTTGCTGCAGATTGTGTATTCTCACAGTTCGACTTCGCTCGGTTACTAGGTTAGGCAGTACCATCGTTTCTAGTAAAACTGTTGTAGATTGCCGCGGAAATCATTTTTATTAATCAGATGCCGATGTCAGAAGCAGCTTTGCGTTTCAAATTTTTCGTTTTATTTTTCGAGATTTTTCATCGCTAGTCATTGCTGATTGAATGTCCGAAATAATTTACACTGATATTGTATAAACACTTTCACTAGAGTGCCGTGCTAACTGCGTGTGTCTTTATTTTCGTATTATTCTGAAGCGTTCGTTCAATTCCTATTGTTGTACGATATTCTTGACGAAAGATTGTTAAGCGACATTTTTTGCGATCTTGTAGCAAAGTAATCGGCGGCGAAACCGTTCAATTTCAGCTAGAATACACATTTCATCCGTTCCTTTCACGGCATAAAACTTGGCGCACTTAGGAATGGCTAAAAAAAATTTAACGATGCCCCGTGTTAAACGGCAATTTTTGTCCGATTATCAGCGTCTGAATATAACCCCGGCAAGTAAGAAGCGAAATATCCGAGTAAATAAACGGACAAAGACACGTTTGCTGCTGGTTAATGTGTTAGGTTGCGCACATGTGTGTGCACGTGTCGCAAATACTTCAGCATTGCAAGTACGAATTTAGGGGTTTTCTACTACTATTTTCGACGAGATTTTTCCCCATTTGTTAGCTTTTAGCGTTGCTTGCTTCGGTTCGATAGAATTAAACAGGTACGCCAGGTCGCAATTTCGTTGTCTGGTTACTTTGTTCCCATCGAAGACAGAGATTGATAATGCGGTGGTCCCTCAGTCAGAACTTACATTGTATTAGCGGCCGCGTGATAAATATCGTTCGACGGAACTTCTTACCTGTACTACTGTCAAGCGATCTGATTGAATTTATTTGCTCTCGTTCACAAATCGACCCGTTCGTTTTCAGATTACAATCAGCTACACGTGTCGTTAATTTTCCCGGATAGTATCGGAATTTATATCGGGAAAAAAGAAAAACAGAATTTCTCTTCGGACGAACACTCTCTCGCCTTCCTTTTCAACTTGGCCCTTTCGAAAATTCGAATAATCTGAAATTTCACATGAAGTCTCTTTACCCTCTCACGCGCTTCCTTCTACGCAAAAGAGTGGCGTAGAATTATTGCGGTTTGGCTCACTTCAAGAAAGTCTCACCTATATCTGCGGCTGTTTGATGAACGGTACTTTTTTCGTATTTTTCCAGCGATAGACGATTTTTTTTTTTTTTTTTTTTTTTTCTTCAAATTACTTTTAAGTATAAAAGAAGTATAATATTAAGCACTAATAAGATCGATATTTCGTTTTGATAAATTTTGATAATCCATCAACAATAACGAAACGAAATTGAAAAACAAAATTATGCGTAGTCTTGCTTTTGGCGTATTGGCCAACATCGCATTTTTCCTCCTTTTCACGTTACTACATCATTTTGCATGTCAACTATGTCGGTTATCTCCCGGTACACGGTTCTGTAATATAAAAAAAATTTCGTAGAATTCGAGAACTCCGCCTGATCTCTGACGTTAAGGGCGATGCAGAAAGCATTATCATTCTATCGGAACTGCTACATGCACTTTTTGTAAAGTGAACGTTCAAGTTCGGTAACCACATTTCCACTTGAGTTACGCAACAATTTACTTTCTAATTCTCGAATTTATAGCGATAAAAACGGTTTTCCAAATTTTTGCATTTCAATGTAACCTGTAATTATCTGGAGAGGAAAATTATTATCATAAAAGTTCATCTCTCTGATTTAATTTTTTAATAAATATACATGTAATCAAACTGAGGCCGGCTAAATCTGATTAAAAAAAAACCCATTAAAATACAAAATTGTTAAATCACCGTTTTCGACTATATTTTATCTTTTTCATTACCACATTTGTTGCGCTTGGATGTTGAATTATGTACGATTAGACTTCCTTTAGTGCCCGGATTTAAGCATTTACGAATACTGCTGAATTGTATACGATCGTGTTTTCATTTTAAAAAAACCATATAAAACGTTTTACTTAAATGTTCCGAAGTGGTATGAAGGTTTGGCAGAGATTTCTGCCTGGCTGTTTCAATGAGTGTTTGCATAAATTTGAACTAGATCGGCTTTTACTTTTTTCTTCTTACTCTTATAGTTTATATATATGTACATTTAAACATAAACATAAACACACCCGTATATTTGTACACTTCTATATCGTAATGTAACAGATTTAGATTTTGTTTTATCCGTACCGAAAACGAGTGTTTCTTACCGGATAGGAGCATGAGACTTATAAATTTTCTTATTTTTAGTCGTACATAACTAAAGTTTACCGGAAAAACAATAAAAAAAAGCCCTGCATACATGCGTAAATCCTTCCAGATAATAAAGGAAGATTTACACGAATTTAATCTATAATGAATATTACATACGAGAAGTCGAAATCCGCAACTTGCTTAACATCCTTCCCACACAAGTTGCAAGAATTCCAGAGATTTAACCTTAGCGGCTTTAGTTTTAACAGCGAACTATTTATTTCCAAAGCGGAAATTAAGGATATTCTTCGCCGGACTAAAAATAAAGCTCCTGGCTTAGACCAGCTGACGAATAAATGTTTGAAGATCTTGAATTTCCACTATCCTAATTTACTTCAGAGCTTATTCATCGCTCTGTTGAGGTTCGGAGTCTTCCCGGAAGCCTGGCGAGCAGGAAGGACAGTTTTTGTGCTAAAACCCGGACGTAGTCCTAGTCTTCCATCTTCGTACAGACCGATTGTCTTGTTAAGCGCTTTAGCCAAGGTGTTTGAATATGTTTTGTTGAATCGTATACTGCCGGTTTTACCTCACGATGACCGGCAATTTGGATTTACTAAGTCCCGTTCCACGGCAACGCTTTTTGGCGAATTATCTAAGCAAATTGAGCGTGCGTTAAGTAAAAAGACTGCGATCGGCCTGCTGACGTTGGATATTAAAGGCGCCTTTGATAACTGTTCGTGGCCAGTCTTATTCCACAAAATTAGAGCACTCAGGCTCGATTATAGAATAATCTCAATTTTAAGACAATACTTAGATTCCAGAACTATTTAATTTATTTACGAACATCAAACATATTTTCGAAATGTTACTCGCGGATGCCCGCAAGGATCGATTTTGGGCCCGATTTTTTGGAATTTGTATATTTCAGACTTATCGTTAATGGAGTTCCCGTCGGCAGTAACCAGATATTTCTATGCAGATGATCTAGCATTCGCGGTCACTTCTAACCATCGTCCCTCCATTTGTAAATACTTCAAGATTACAATCAACAATATTTTAACCTATATGGAAAAACATCTTCTACAGTTGGACGAAAACAAGACTAATTTATTAATCATGCACAGGAAACGAAAAAGGGACTACTACAATTCGCTACATCTCTCTATACCGAACTTTAAAATTAATATCGTCGAATCACTGAAATATCTTGGTATTACATTAGACTGTCGCTACAGTTTTAATCAACATTTCAAAAATTTGTCCAGTAAAGCTACAACGGTTCTAAATAAATTGCACTCCGTGTCTGGACGCACGTATGGGATGAGCACTAAACACCGTTTAATAATTTATAATATGCTAGTTGTTCCACTATTCACGTACTGCGTATTTATGTTTGAAGAGGCTTTAAAGCGTAAAAGCATTCAGGAAGTACTAGTTAAATCCCAAAGGAAATTTCTTTTGTTTATTCTCCGCTCGCATAGAACTACTTCCGGTGATGCGTTGCGAACAATAGCAGGACAATTGCCACTGCATTCCGTTTTGCAGCATAAAATCTTGTATTTCAAAGGGTTAAATAATCTCAATTTGGAGTTGGATCTAAACAATAGATTTATTGAAATGCAAAATAGCTGGAACAATAGCTCAACTGGAAGATTAACATTTAGTTTTGTCCCCGAGGTTAAAACCAATCCAATCAAAATTAATAATATTAATACGTATGTGACGCAATTTCTCACTGGACATGGTAGATTTCAAAGTTATCTGCACCGTTTCCATCTAGCAGACACCGATTTGTGTTCCTGTGGAGATGCTCCTGAAACTGTCACCCATATCGTTAATGAGTGCGCCAAATGGAAATTCTTGTTTAAAAACGTAAATTGTTTTCCATTAAACAACGATAATTTATCAAAATTCCTGCACGCGGCGAATTTTATCATGGCTTCCAAATATTCGGATCTTGAAGATTTTTCATTTAATATATAATTTTATTTTAATTTTTATATCGGTTAATTTTTGTCTTTTTCATTTTCTTTTTATTGTTTCCAATCCATGAGGTGTTCATTCAACTGAGATACTCATGGCTATGTTTCAATTACTATGTATTTATGTTATTATTCACCAATAAATAAATAAACAAAAAAAAAAAAAAAAAAAAAAACTTGCTTAACATTAATACGAGATATAAAATGTATAACGTAGACATTATGCAATCGCCATATACAAGAGTTTCATAAAATTATTCCTTTAAGTGTTAATAGTATGTGCTTTATCCATGTTTATATTTTTCGTATTCATGCTTTAGGCTTTGATAATCATATTAAAAACTTATATTATCTATTAATATTAAGTCAGATGCACTGCACGTTTCAAAAAATTTCAGCGTGATCTCTGTAATAATTTCTTGAATGTACGGGGTATTTTTACATATTCACGCATATAGTGTTGATGTTAGTGTATCGTGGTTTATTTAGTACTCTATTCGTAGACAGTTATTTTGAATTCTTTCGAGTTCCTGAAAAAAATAATTTAACCAGTAGACGACGAAATTATTACTGCATATCATATTTTGGGAAGGATGATTTGTTTATAGATAATAAGTTCCTTTGCAGGTGTGTAAATGGGATTTTCTATTAAAGTGTATAGACAACAAATCTCTTTCTGAGCTTTTGTAACTTTATTTTTGATAAGTTTCGTGAAAGTTTAATCAAGTGTTAGGCCTAGGTACTCTTCTTTTCGTATAAATGGTCGTCTTCTAGTAAATAAAATGGCTTCCGTTTTATTGTTCGTTATTTTAACCTGCCACTTTTTAAAATATTTCATTAACGTGTCAGCTACTCTTTGCAATCTGTTTGTTATTGTGTCTGTTCTATGTGATGCTGCTACTGCAGTATCGTCTGCATTTCAGACTGTTTGATTTTAGGAATGTCGTTTAAAAATGGAAAAGAAAGCTTTTCAGTGAAATTCACTTTAAAAATGATTCTCAGTTTAAAAACTCAATTTAAACTTACACTTCTTTCTATGTATTCAATTTCTTTTTTTTTTTTAAATCTTCTAAATCACTTTTCAGAAATGTTTACTTAAGAAAAATTTTTTGATGCATTTGATATAAATGAACTCGATTTTTCAGACCTCGTCGATGAGAAACCCTCTTGATTGACCTTCAGATTATTTATGGCATTATAATACGTTTTTTTCTTCTTCTAGGTTATCAAAAAAAAAAAAAACAAAAAAAAAACAATAAAAAACAAAAGGAAAGAATAAATATCTTATCTAGGTGTAGGCACCCCAGAAAATGATTGCCTACTAACACTCCTAGGAGTGGTGGATTCCCTTAAACGGTTACCACCTGGGGTAGTGTCTCTCTTCGGACTATAATCCATGATGCTTAGTTGTGAATACAAATGTGATTCGGAAAAATTCCTCCTCAAAGTTAAAACCGAAGTTGTAAGCCCCGGAGCTTGGTTATTTTAAATTTTAGTGTAGAATTCCAAAATTTATCCTGCCGTATTCCGAATTTTTTTTATCTGTTCATATTAACTATTGTCAGACTGCTTTAAATGTTCCAATTAAACTGGGCTATGACAAAATTGGGGTTGCAATCCCATTTCCACCTTCCTCGTTAGTCGCAATTTCTAATATTATTACTATTGGATTGGGTACCCATACGTTCATATTAATCAAAGCGTGCAAGGGTCACCACGTGCAGGTGAGGTAGGTGTTGGCGCGGAGAGGCTAGCCAAAGGTTTCACCCCTTGTATATTGCGCATCCAGCATCCTTTGATTAAGGGCCTAAAAGACAACAAGGCACCAGGAGAGGATTCGATTATTCCGGAACTTTTCAAGTTGGCCGAGGGAAGAATTGCAGGTGTATTAGCTGAGCTCTTCGAAGAAATTTGGAAGAAACAAGTTATACCAATAGAATGGAAATCCGCACTAATACATCCAATTCACAAAAGAGGCAACAAGAGGGATGTAAACAACTATAGAGGAATATCCCTGCTTCCTGTAGCTTATAAAATTCTTTCACAAGCAATCCTAAAAAGAGTCGAAAACACCTTAAACGAAAATTTAGGGGAATATCAGGCCGGTTTTAGGAAAGGAAGATCATGCCCGGAACAAATTCTTAATGTGAAGAATATTATTAGGTTTAAATCAATTAGAAATAACGATTATGTAGCCGTATTTATCGATTTCAAGAAGGCATATGATTCAGTCGATAGGAGTACGGTGTTCGACGTTTTAGAAGAATTTGGGTTAGACGATACGTCCAGAAATATAATAAAGCAAACTTTAATCAACACAAGGTGCAGGGTTAAATTTAGAGGAGAAATCTCGGATCCATTTGAGATTGTTACGGGTGTAAGACAAGGAGATAGCTTATCACCAATCCTTTTTAATTGTATTTTGGAAAAAATTATCAGAGAATGGAGAATTCTGATAGATGAAGAGGATAACGACCATCAATTCAGACTTGGTACTAAGAATAAAGGAATACATATCGACTGTTTGGCGCTCGCGGATGATTTAACTATCTTTGCTAATGATTTAACGTCAGCAACGAATAAGATCAACCAACTAATAAAAGTCTCGGAATGTGTAGGCCTTCAAATATCTGTTGAAAAAACCAAGTACATGACAAATATTAAAAACAGCCCAGACTATTTTAATACATCTGCTGGAAAAATAACGCGAATTAAAAAGTTCAAATATCTAGGGGAACTTATACAACAAAATGGACTAGAAGAAGAAGCAATGAATAGTAGAATATGTAAATTAGGTCGGGCATATCACTTGGTGAAGAATGTGTACACGATAAAAAAGCAATGAGCATAGGAGCAAAACTAAGACATTATGCTACAGTTGTAAAACCAGAAGGGCTATACGCATTAGAAATGTTAAATCTAAACAAGAAAATATTAACAAATCAATTAGAAATAAGGGAACGGAGAATCCTGAGAAAGATTATAGGGGTTAAATGGAATGAGATGGACAGTTCAAATGGGTTTCGAACTATAAACTATATAGCAAAATTGAACCATTGTCCATATCAATAAGGAAAAGAAGATTATTATTTTACGGACATATTACCAGAATGCAAGAGAACAAGTTAACCAAGAGAATTTATGAATTCATGAAAACGAAGAAAATAAGACCTGCATGGTTCAATGAATGTGAAAATTAATGGATGTTACTGAAACACAAATGTGTTTAATAAGGGGAATGGTTTCATAAAACAGTTGCGACGTCAATCTTTAAAATAGAACAAGTTAACCGGAAGAGGTGTCGCTTTCGATAAGCCATAAAAATGCCTTGATGGAGGATCTCAAGAAATACTGGAAAGATGTTAAGGAAGGAAGAAGGAAAAGATGTAAAATGAAAACTTAGTTGTTTAGCGTAGTCCTTAGAGGCTGAAATCGAAAAAAAAAAAAATATATCTTATATACATGAAGAGCTTAAGTGTATAGTAGGATTTCTAAATAACACAAAAAAGTAACAGGATTATAATCATAAAATAAATAAATACCCCTGATTAACAAAAACAAAAGTAAATATAAAATAATTTACTATAATAAATTAAAATAAATACCTGAATTTAATATGATAGTTCGTTTAAAATTACACAAATTGTACAAGAGCGTTTTGTAATATCCTACAACGAGTTTTTGAAACTATACAGGTTCCGATATTATTTACCATCTTTTTCGCTCTTCAAAGAGACTAATTACGCGGAATTCGAAATACGGAGTATAAATCATGAATGTATACAGTGTATGTAAAGGGTAATTAAATCGTTTTTTTCTTGTACATAAGCACTTTTGTTATAAGTATTCGTGTATGGAGAGTTTCATCGAATCTCTTTCACTGTGTATATGCATATACTGTTGCAATAGCGGTAAAATTATTATATTTGCTAAAGTCTAACGCGATAATATCTTGGTAGACCGGAAATAAAAATAGTATTCACAGATGAATTATTACAACTTCAAGTCTTGTCTTTAATATGGCAAAAGTAAATGGTAAATTGTTTGTATAGTTCATTTATCATTTATAGAATTGCTGTTTAAAATTGTTCGAATGAGATCAAGTTCGAATGTGTATAATACAATGGAAACATTGTTACAAGATTTTTTTTTAACCAACATTATGTTCACCAGTAGAGATAATTAATTTTGTGTAAAATACAAATATATTGAAATGTACTTTTTTTTTTTTTTTTTTACCCAGGAAAAGAAACAAAAAAAAACAAATATCTAAAATCGCTCACACGCGAGCATTCTCCGTGATATCTTTCACTGATTTATTACACCTAATTTCTGCACGTATTTGGAGACCGTTTTATTCTTAAGACACTGCTAAATGTTATACTGTTCTACTCCTCCAAAAACTGAATTCGAATTAGTAACAGTCTTACTTACGCTTTCACCATGGGGTCAAACTTAAGATTAGCAGCAATTCTTTGTTCAATACTGCCCCTATCTACATGCTAAGAAGGATTTTTCACCGAAACTCATCAATGTTTTAGTTACTCACTAGCTGTCACCCCTCGACGACGGATTATAATACCTGTTTAAATATTTCATTTTTCAAGTTTTTTTATGTGATGAACTTTATATTTCCTACAAAAGGCTTATACCCTCTATTCAGTTATCTTTCCGGAATGTTACTTATATAATAATTAAATCATACTTTCAGTACATTTCGCAACAGCAAACCGAAGCGGTTGACGACAGGCGGTTTTACTGACTGATCAAAGATTTCAAAATAAACCATATTAAGTAACCTGCCTACGATGGCTAATCGCTGTATGGTATTCAAGAGATGTACGACACACACGTAATATCAGCGTTCAATACTTTTCAGGACTAGCTTTGAAGAAACTCTTATTAATGATACATTTCCCAAGCAATCATATATGAACTATTCGACAACCGCACCTTTATGGTTGCCAGGATGTACTTTTGATCTGTTCTCCTGATAGATATATTAATCTCTCTACTAAATAAACCTCTTCTTCCAAACACATTTCCAAGCTGTGTTTGAAGTCAACATTATTCAGAAGAATTTTTCAACGTTTCCTGTAGAATACATACTAGTAGTCAACTGCATGTTGCGCACATGGCTGCTTCCCACAATTACAAGCTGTGTTCGCTTTTATCCCCCCATTTGCGTCTCAGTTCTGTCCTTCAGCTGTCAATCATATTTTAACTGTCATAATATTTCTTATTTCCCAGTCTGCGAAATTTCTGATTATTTAAAGTCCTCGTACAAGCGAAATGTTGCAAAGTAAAAAGGCGCTCGCGAGAAACGAACTGTACTCCAATGTTTTTTTCAGCTACATTTGGCACTTGATGTATTATGAATAAATTTCACAATCCCCCTTAGTTCACTTTACTCTAATACTATTATTGCAACGAAGCGGAAAAAGAAAGATAACCGCATTTATTTGGTTTGCCTTAAAATTTGCAGCAACTACGAGTATTGTGATAGGAGAGATCACCGGACACACTAAGGCCAAAATGGAATGCCCAATAAAATGGAGTATTTAAATGCAGCTGTCCATTCTCGTTTTCCCGCGCAAAAGCTGCGCGTGGAAGCGTGTAATGATTTGCAATTTCAATCTTAACAACATGCTTCTTTTGTCACTTTATCCGCCGGTTTGTGAATTAATCTCTTAGAACAAACGAATGCAAGAAGACCAGCGTTTACCAAACCGCAACTAGGGGCTGTTGAACGCTGGCCACCAACTTCTTCAGATCATTCTCCGGTTAGCCTTCTCGCTATTGTTCGACTATACTCGAAACGGTGTAGCTCTTCTCGAGACGAAGAAACCGTCGTCTATTTCATGTTGGAAAATTAATTTTAAAATGAAATCGAACTGTGATGGAATTTTCGTGAGTTATACCGCGGCCAGCGGTTGATCGGTAGGTAAAGTTAATTTCGAGGAAATAGGCATGGCAAGAGAGGTGAAACGCCTAGTGTTCAACGTACTAAGAAAATTAAACTCTTCCTTCGAACAGGCATGCATGCTGCGCAACTTTTCTTAACCTCATTACGTCAAATGCACACGCCAGCATTATTTAGCTGAAGTTCCGCATTAGCTTCCCTGTCAGACTAGTTCGTCTCGCTCGTGTCACTCCGGACCACCTATTGTCATACGTAATTCGCGTTATTTGAAATGGATAAAGTCTCTCTCCTGTTCAATACATCCATAAAATGACGACTATGAGACCCGGCGGATTAACATTTCTCGTTTTTGGACGAGACAGATAAAAAGAGTTGATAGGGAAAGGAATGAAGAGGGGGTACGTAATTTGAAGAAATTTAAAGGGCAAAACTCTCGAAATTAACAATGCCTTCTGTATTACTTTACGCGTATGTAAAAATTCAAATTTATATAAAAAAAAAAAAAAACAAACATTAATGAAAGCCGTATATTGAATTTTTTATATTTAATGCAGACTAGTAGTTAGGGTGCTTGGCTACCAAACCGGAGGTGTCATAGCTTTTCGAAACTTGTCTCATTTCGGATCCAAGTTGCTGTTCCAGTGGCATATACCTGAAATTGAATATCAGTTATACCAGAGAATTATCTGATCGAATGACGGAATCCAAAATAAATGGTTAAAATCTATACCTATCCATAGCGAAACAATTTTTGACATAACACATTGTAAATATACCGTATCAAACAACAACAGCATTTATAATAAACTAACTAATATTAATAGTTTAATTAGTTTAAATAATATGTATATACAGTAATTCGGGTAATCTATCTATCTATATATATAAAAATGAATCCCTATTTCCCTTGGTCATGCCATAACTTCCGAACGAATGCACCGAATTGGATAATTTGTTTTTTATTGTGTTCGTTATTGTCAGGACAAGGTTTGTATAAAAGAAAATTTTTAAAAAATTGTACGGAAATATTTTTTAAAAGACTCATAATATGAAAACTGAGTGAGAGAGTGTATGTATATGTGTGAGATAAAAAGATATATTCTCCGACGAAACGAAAAACGAAGATACGAGGGTGGTTCAAATATAAACCGGAATTTCGTCATAAAAATTTTTATTTTATACTTACAGTGCTCATATTTTTTACAATTTTTCGATATAATCCCCCTCGCACGCTACGCGCTTTTTTCACCTCTCCGGCAATTTTTTTATTCCTTTTTCGTAAAAATCTCGCGGCTTGTCACATAGCCATTTGCGCACGAACGATTCCACCTCATCGTTGCTGTCGAAACGTTGTCCACCAAGTGCTTCTTTCAACGGGCCAAACAAATAATAATCACAAGGCGACAAATCTGGACTGTAAGGAGTATGTTCAAGTGTTTCCCAGCCCAATTCGGCCAATGTCTCCATCGTGAGCCGAGCGGTATGTGGCCTGGCGTTGTCTTGAAACAGTATCGCACTACGGATCGGAATTTCGCGCCTTTTTGTTCGACAGGCCGGTTTGACTGTGTTTTTTAGGAGGTTACTGTAATACTGCGCCGTCACAGTACGTTGTTCGGTTAGGAAATCGACTGCGATCACTCCCTTCATGTCCCAAAACACGGTACACAACACCTTCCCAGCTGACTGTGTAACCTTCGCTTTGACTGGCGCTCCCTCTTTTTTCTTCCGCCACTCCATAGACGAGCGTTTACTCTCCGGCGTATAGTAGTGTACCACCCAAGTTTTGTCCGTGGTGAATATTCGCCGCAATAAATTCTCTCCTTCCTCTTCATACCGCTGCAGGAGACGCGTACAAACTTCCCAACGAGTGAATTTCTGTTCAAAATTCAGAAGTCTTATCACCCATCTGGCTGCAATTTTGCGATAACCTAGCCGATCATGAATTATTGTCTCAATACTACCTATGCTGATGGCCAATTCGTCGGTCATATCGCGTACACGGACGCGTCGGTCAGCCAAAATGAGTTGTTCGATGGCTTTGACGTGTTCATCTGTAATGCTGGTTTTTGGGCGCCGCGCATGTGCTATGTTTGACACCAGTTCACGTCCTTTTCGAAACGCGGAACACCACTCGTACACTTGAGTTTTGGAGAGACATACATGCCCGAACTGTTCGCGTAATTTTCGGTAAATTTCCACGGATTTTACGTCGTCTTTGACTAAAAAACGAATAATGATGCGTTGCGCAACAGACGACACTGGTACTTCTTTTTCACTCATGGCTCTAACTACACTAAAAAGTGAGCTTACGCGGTTCTAATTGCTCTACATAACAAACCGGTCTAACTGCCAGTGCAACCACTTTTTCCACAATAAATTTTTCGCGCGTTTATTTAAAAATTCCTTTAAAAATTCCGGTTTATATTTGAACCACCCTCGTAGATCTGACTATCGATGAACAACTAACATAGCGAACAAAAAAACTGCCGTCTAAAAGACGAGATCCTTTTTTCTTCATTGTACGTATGCAGGCACAATACGCATTGTCCCTTGCCGTCATCATCGTTTGCACAAAACGGTTAATGATTATCACCGGTACAAAAGAACGAATATTATACCCCAACCTTGAAGGGTCATAAATATATCTGTATATATATAAAACAAAGTCGGGTTAGAGCTGGAACGATTTTTATGATCTTTGATTTTTTGGATTTGTCTCCACCCCGAATAGCAGAATACAAAATTAAAAAAAAAAAAAATTATGAAGTTTTTCTTACTGTTTTTGCCGTAAAAGGGGGGTTTACAAAATTTTTTAACCGTAATTTTCGGATGTTATGAAAGTGCTACTGTGTTTTGTTTCATACGGTTATCTGGCGGTGAGGTATGAATTTTTTAAGGGTGATTTTTCATGTCGTTCTAAATTCCATATCTCTATATATATATATAAAATAAAGTCGGGTTAGTTACACCATTTATAACCCAAGAACGGCTGGACCGATTTTTATGATCTTTGATTTGTTGGATTTGTCTCCCCCCGAATGGCAGAATACGAAATTTAAAATAAAATTTATGTCATTTTTTTTTTTGCTTTTTTTGGCCCTAAGGGGGGTTTAAATAATTTTTTAACCGTAATTTTCGGATTTCATGAAAGGGTTTCTGTGTTTCGTTTTATATTTTGAATTTCGCTTTTAAAGGGTTATCTGGTGAGAGTTATGAATTTTTTAAAGGTGATTTTTGAGGTCGTTTTAAATTCCATATTATATATTTTAGACGGTTTTTTGCCGCCCAGGGTAATAGCTCAGCTTAAAGTTATAAATCGTCTTAGATAGAAGTTTAATTATAATTTATGATCTAATTTTGATAAGTCAAACCGTTTCCGAGCTATTGTATAATTGAAAATTGTTGTCATTTCTGAAACATCTTATTGAGATTCCGTACATTATAAGTTTTCGAAATCCTAAAAATCGGTATAAATTTACTTTAAGAAATTAAATTACTTTAGAAACACGTTTTTTCGTGTATAGCCCATCATCAGCTAACAGCACAGAGTACACACTTTATTAAAAAGTATATAAATTGAGTGTGTACTCTGTGTTGTTAGCTGATGGTATAGCCCGAAAAAACATGTTTCCAAAGTAATTTACTTTAATTTTTTAAAGTAAATTTATACTGATTTTTGTTATCAAGGGGAATAATGCCTTGCTGCGGTGTGAATTACATTCATTATAATGTAATTAAAATACTTTTCATTTTGATTTTTGTACATTTATTGAACTTAATTCATTTTGAGTATTAATTTTATCTTAATAAAAAACTGAATTTAATTCGGCTAATAAGTTAACATAACATTTACTGATTTTAAGGCGGTACAAAGTTCGCCGGGTCAGATGGTTACAAAAAAAAAAAAGAAGAAAATATCACGCAATTTCGTGCGATGACTAGAAAATCAAAAAGTGCTTTTGAAGAAAAAGTACCAACTTTAAGATTTATTGACACTAAAAAGTAAAAAAATAATTATTCGTTAAAGTTTTTTTCTTTTCTTTTTTTGTGGGCACGCCAGCGGCATTGACCCAACAACGGGAAAAACTAAGCTAAAAAGACTAAATAGCTAGGCGGTCCGAAATGGACGCAACAAAGGACAGCAGTGCAGGCACCACAGAAGATGAAGGGAAAGGAGAGGATAAAGGAAAAGTTATAGGGAGTAGGGCTAATGACAAGAGCTGACTGTATAAAAGGGTGCGTTCATTACGAAGAGCAGGACACTCGAAGAAAATGTGATCAGCATCACATATACGAGGGGAGGATCACAATCGTGAAGAGAACAATAAGGAGAAGGCGACAGAGCAAATCGAAAGCGAGAATAGAGAAGTAGAGAATGATTGACGAATTAGGAAGACAATAGAAGAGGGTTGACCGAAAGGAATAGAATGGAACCAAGACAGGGAATTTTATTTTAGAGTGATATAATTTAAGGTGATATTGTGCAAACTATAGACCAATTACTGTCACTTCTGCCATTGAAAAAATGGTGGAATATTACATTGCGCCGGCCATTTAAGAGAATACCTGGAAAATAATGAAATTTTATACCCATCAGAATATGGCTTTAGGAGAAACAAATCAGCATCAGAGTTGCTAAAAGTTTTTATTAACAATATTTACGAAGGCCCGGCTGAATCGATTTTTAGTTGTATTCATTGGCTTAAACAAAACCATTTGATACGGTAAACCACGTTACTATCGGTATTGTTAACAATCAAAATAAGTGGTTGTTCGCGGACTATTTAAAAAACCGGATTTTAAGAATAAAAGTAAGTGATACTTATCGTAAGGAAGGAGAAATAGCTTCGGGCAATGGTCAGGGTACAATACTAGCACCGTTATTGTTCCAGATATATACAAATACACCCCATAGATCTTTCAAACATGCGAAAGTTTTTGCTTTTGCGGATGACATCATCGCGATGGTAATTGAAAACACTGACACATACGTAAAGCTGAGGAATTACTGCAAAAAGACATGAATTCATTTGTAATTTGGGCACATGGTCGAGGCTTCTCGATTAATACTGATAATAAAACTAAAGTTACCTACATAAAGAACCCCGAGCCGTTACAGACGACATAATTGCATACATGATAGCACAAATTGTCGTATCGCGGATTGTGAAAATTTTGCAGAATGTATCTAAAATGAAATACTTAGGGGTTGCTATTGATAGTAATGTAAGCTGGAAACATCATCCTTTGAATTTATTAAATAAATTTAGACATGCAATGCCGGAAATTTATAGACTTAGGCTTTTGATGGCTACAAGAATTTTAAAACAATACCATAACGCACTGATGTCATCGAGGTTACCTTGCGGGGAAGCAAATGAATATGAATATAAAAACTTCATTCGTAAGAGAAGTCTCAATAGCAAAAAAGAAGGATCTAAATCAATGGAATTGTAAAATAAATTCGGGGAAGGAAATGGATGAATTGCCGACTAAACTGAGGTGTTATCTTTATATTTTATACGGTTATAAGCTGCATCCTCCCGACCATCAAATCCGGAAAATCGAGAAGATAACTAGAGCCTCTGCTAAAATTACAGATATAAAGACTAAAGGTAAAAATAATTTTATCGATAAAACAAAGGATTCAGTTTTGATTGACCTATTAGGGAGAAAGTTCCGACTGAAATCATGAACATTAAAAACAAAAAAAAAAAAAATACTTGTTAGAAATTAAAAACTGGTTACTACATAGATGGCACTGATTTCAACAGATAAATGGGAAGGTCATGATTTCGAGATGGAGTGAACATACACGTATATGATCTTTTATATAGTTTGGAACCAGTGTGTATAAACTGAATTGCTAGTTGTTTTGTGT
Source organism: Icerya purchasi (assembly GCA_039619475.1). Lineage (NCBI taxonomy): Eukaryota > Metazoa > Arthropoda > Insecta > Hemiptera > Monophlebidae > Icerya > Icerya purchasi. Next base: position 236,933,503 of record CM077115.1, on the reverse strand, counting down.
AGGGGAATTCTTCCTTATTGTAAATAGTAGTATTGTACAAGTGACAATTTTATTTTGTTACTATCTTATGGAAGATTTGTAATTTTAGTGTATTTAAGAATTGTTGATGTAATTTAAATATAGAATCAATTATTGCGAGCTTTATTACAAATAAACGATATAGCTGTGTTGGAAACCTATAGAGACGGTTGCCTTGTGGGTTTTCCATAGGTTATGTACATGTAACAAAAAAAAAAATCGTACACTTTTGGGTCATTTTTAATATATTCCAATAAACGGGCAAATATACACGCGAAAAAAAGTTTCGTACGTATGCGCCTATATTTTTGTCTGCTTATTAATGTTGTTGATTTTTATTTTAGTTGGCGGTGTTCTTAAGAATCCTTAAAGGAGAGCTGACACCGGGAGCTTCTTGGGTTCAGCATCTTTCAGTCTTAGGCAACGAAACAGTTGAGATACTTTTGCACGTTCCGTAATTATTAACGGTCGCCCCGATGACAAATTTCCGGTATAAAATTTCTTTTTCTCTATCAAAAAAATCTATCGAAAATTTTGATCTGATAACTGCTCGTAACCGGAACTACTTTCTCTTCCTTCATGACATCTTGATAATTGAATTTTCCTTTCCTCCGTCGTTTTCGGTAATAATAATTTCCTTGTGCCGGCTTAGATTTCGACTTACTTCTTGCTTTTCTCTCCGACACCATCATCGCCACACTGTCGCACTGGGAAAGCAGCTAATTGTAATGATCCATTTCGAACACAGGCCACGTTTTCCTCGAATGTACTTTCTTATCTGTACAACAATCAGTTTCATAATTTGCACGCAAAATTCTATAAAATGCCTTATTTTTAATTTTCATTTCTGAGCACGCAGTTATCCTTAGAGCTTACTTTATGTTAATATCTGTAAATACGAAATTTTAACTAATATTTAAGTCGTTACGTACTAAATTTTACACTTAATCATTTTATAAATGAATGAGTCAACAAGGGAACGGATTAAATTCATGTTGTACAGACGTAGCAAAGGTATTCGCAAAGACAGTAGGATAAAAAGAAAATTCACGAAAAAACACGATTTCTCTTTATCCATGTGGATGCGAAATAGTCCTTCCAATCTTAAGGGCTGCAGGCAGCCTATTAAATTCTGTGGATAGTAACGCTGAAATAAAAAATGCGATTAAACGCGAAAGGGCGAAAATGTAAGAGTTACTACATTTGTTTCAATTAATTCCGACTTACAGATGAATAATAAATCACATTTTGACATGTCAAATTAAGGTTCGCAATGTACCAAAAGTCCAATGGTACTGATGATTATATATATATATATATATATATATATATACGCAGGAATTACAGAAGATATGAAATAAACGACTAAGATGCCGATGACTTGCTGAGCCAAGAGCAGTAGGATAATTAATAATGAAATTTAAGAAATTAGTGAAAATAAATCAGTTCACATTTGCACAGCACACAAATATTTATGAAATATATTAGTTTCTTATAATGAGCTGGTGCCATGAATCAAACAACATTCTGAGGAAATGTAAAAAAGGAATAAATCTAATTAGAGCAATTAATGAGGTGTGAACGCAAAATCGGTGAGCATGATATGTAGAACATTAATAAGAGTATGCAAAGACTCACTGTTTACGAATTTTAGACAAAGTAGGGTGAAGAAGTTGCAGATGTCCGAAAATAAGGCATTAAGAATGTGTATAGAAGGTGTGTCTTCTGTGTTTTGGTAGAAAAGTGGCTGAGATGCTTCTGGTTTTACGAATGCATTATATTGCGGATAATCTTTTTATGTTAAAGTTAAGGAACAGAGTTTCAAGTGACTTGCAAAAACAGATTTTTCATTTAAACAATATGCTGCATAATAGTTATTGGAAGAATAAAACGGTCTGTTCTCTAATCCATAGGCTTCTAAAGATTGTCACATTTAAACATTATTTCGAATATTAAACGTGCACAAATTATCGGAGTTGCGAAGAGCGTCTGATGCCACTTTCGTCGGAGATATATAATACATAGTGAAATAAATGACACGCAATCTGAAGAATTGTTAAGAAATTGTTGCTTAGGTTAAGAATATGTTTATACACTGATGGGTTAATAAGGTAATATTTATTCGCCGGATTTGTACTATAATAATCTACAGATTATCACGGTGTATTACACGCTGCTGGGTCTTCTTTCATGATGGAACTATACGCGATATTTTGGATCTGAAATTTCTGAGAAATCGACGAAATAGGATGATTTTAATCCTGTCAGATTCGTAAGCTAGCTTGTTGAAATTGAAAAATACAAATCCAAAAAAAACCAAAAAAAAAACCAAAAAAAAAACCTATAATATTGAAATTAAGATTAGGGAAATTGGCGACTATATGTGTAAACAAAAGAATGTAATTAAATTCACATAGAGAGGAATCGACGGTAATGAAACAGTAGACATCTTTGTAGAATTATAGAAATAGGGATATTAAGCGAAACTAGGATTGCGTCTCAGATAAGAAACGAGTTAGCTAGAAAGTGGAGCAGCGCAGAGTACAGGAGTGAATTTAAAGGGAAAAGATATTACTCCATTAAGACCAAAGAGGATCCGTGAAGGAATTTAGGGTCAGATTATAATATCGATACAATGTGTCAAATAATTCTCGGCCAGTACGGAACAGTAAGTGGCAGATAGGAAAAAGAAAAACCGGTAAAAGGAATTTTAAACAAATTTGACAAAATGGTACACGAACCAGTATCTCTATAGAATGTAAGGCGTTACACTTCTGAAAACCGTTAATGTTGAAATATAAGAAGGGACAAATATTCTGTAGATCTGGATGACCTGGCCAAAGGGCTGCGAAAAAACGATAAATTAGTTCAACAAAAAAAATTTAATCGGCAGTCGGAGCTGACGGCTCGAATCATATCGCAGAAACTGGGGATGCTTTAAGAAGTAAAGGTCAGGGGAAGACGATCGTTAAACGGGATAGGGGTGAAACGAAAAGTGACTCGAGAGCAGTTTGATGGGCGCCAAGAGATGGTTTATACGCGTGTGCGTGCGTTTCAGTAAATATTTAATTTCGCTTTGCGTTCTTGTTAAATTATTCACACATCGAATAAAGTTTCACTTATTTGCTGAATAACGTTAGAGGGGGAATATTTCACGGTAATTTCATCGTGCACTGTTTCCAGGTACATTTTCAAAGGTTGGCTTTTTTAATTTTCCCCTAGTTCCGGTAGTTTTGCCGGTTTTTTTTAAAAATTCCCGATGAGTACGGCGGTGAAAGAAAATTACAAAAACACGTCGAACACGCCTATGCAGTAGAAGCAGTTACTATAGTACAACACCGGTGTCTACGAAAGTACTTATTCAGAAAATAAAATCAAAAAATACCACATTACCAAATACCATATCACTCTATTAAGAACTTGCTCCTTTTTTTCTTTTTTTTTACGACGGAATACGATTTGCATTCTGATAAAAAAAAAAAAAAAAAAAAAAAAATGAACAAATCAGACGTTAAAAAATTATTTTTGCGAAGAGGAAAAACCGTTCCAGCTACATTAGTTCAAGTTGTAATTGCACGCATCAGTGTTATAACTATTACATTAAAAACAAATAATTTGGGAAAAAAAAGTGAAATACGAAAATAAATTTCTGAAGAAAAGAAAAGAAACGTACTAACTAAAAGAGAGACGGCATGGTAACGAAAAAGGCGAAATCAGTGCAGTAAGAACGAGTAACAGGTAAAAGAATGTGCTCGTATACTTAGATACGATTTTTGCTACCTCAATAAATTCAAGTTAATCGCAAATAAACTATGTACAGATGTAGCGAAAAGACAGATGCTTTCGCCTATTGTGGTTTTCTCGCTGTGTTATCGATAGCTAACATAAAACTTCGGGTAAAACTGTGCACACGGTTTTGTCCAGAAGATCTTCAGCCGGTGCAGAGATTAATAAGAATCATTTACTTCGGCCTGTACTCATTAGTAAAGCCTGCTGGCTATAGAAATGACCCAAAGTAGAATATGATACTGACACCTAGTCGGTGACAACCGACCCTTACATTTTGTCCCCACCGTTAAGCATCACGCCAACCAGCAATCGAGAACAAATCATCTAAACTAAGATATTATCCCTGAAAAGATGTATATGTATAACTGGCAGAGTTCTTACACCGAATCCTTACGCCGGAATTGCTAATAGCATTTAATTCAACGTCGAGCATTAGCCGTAAAACTAGAAAAAAAAAAAAAAAGAGAATAATACGCTTTTGAAGATTGCAAAAAAAAGTTTAGGGAAAAATACATAAAATTAAATAAATGTATTTTTTAGAATGCGTTTTTTTTTTTTTTTTTTTTAACATAACACGGCATAATTAAAAGAGGTCCGTTACGGAATTTTCAAAATTTGAAAAAAAAATAGCGAAATTTTTAGAAGTTTCAATGCGCAACAGCGGGATTCGACGAAACACCACTGGCTTTAATTACGCTATGACAAAAAAAAAAAAAAAAAAAGATTCAAGTTCGTCAATATTATTATTTTTTTAAATTTTATATTGAATTACCGTTTTTAACTACTAGGGTTATCACTGTGAAAGTTACCTTACTTAAAAAAAAACCTCCCAGCAGTCTCCGCCATCCTGAATGTAAAGTGTTATACGATTTGTTGTCCAATCTTTTTGCGGCATTCAATTAGGGATATGTTGTACCGACGGATATTTTAATTCTGCATAATGTGTTACGTGGGAGTTATTACGCCTTTTAGCTATTATATGCCCTATTCTTAGCCGATTGATCGTTATGTATTCGACACGTGGACTATATTATAATCGGCGGACACCGTGGTTCCGTCATCGGTTTTATTTGACGTAAGAAGGTGCGCCTTCGAGACACATTCGTTCTTTGCTCTACTGCTCATTTATTCTTTCTAACAAAAACGTGTCAAGCGTTATTGCGCTTTTGAGATTTATGCAGCATCGGGGACAACGTGGCGGCAGACGTTCCCTGGGATCTGAGTATGTGCAGGGTTTTTCTAATTATCGCGTTCTACTCGACTAAATTTAAATGATTATAACGTATAAGTTGGCTCTTCGTATTATCCATATTTGATAGGACGTGTCTTAAGACAATACGATATTACTATCGTGACTTTCAAGGACACCGGCGGAATATTGTAAGTTGCAACCGTTCCAGAGTTGGTGAAATGTTTCGCAGCTCCTCGCTTATTACCAAAGGAATGATAACAACGGCCAAACTGCTAAACTTCATTAGAAGTAGCTATCGACGTATCAACACCCGATGTTTGTTGTTAAAGTTGAGAATGACGCGTACGAGAAAATCCTTGCAGAACGGACATTTCTTCTTAAAATACCGAGAAGAAGGAAACAAGAATTTTTTTTAGACTTCGACTGTTAGCCTTTATCTGAAACGACGCTACATTTGGTGGTAACTCTTCTAATCGAACTAATTTCTTCCTTTTCCACTACCTTTTTCAGCCCGATCCTTTGTGCTGTTCGCTGTCAAGAAAAATACATTAGGCCGTGTTGCAAAGTGGCAGCTATTTCGCCGAGGCCTCGCGCAATAACTGAATTCCTTCAAAATAGACGCAACAAAAATTAATTGAAAATTCTTTCATTATAAAACACGCAACCGGCACACCGAAGTCATGAAATGTTAGCTGTCCAATCGCGTGCGTGTAAAAAAAGGGTAGTGTGATAACGGCTCTTTTGTTCTCGTTTACATTCTCTACCGGCAATATTTCGGCGTTAATTGCATAAAACTGCGCGCAGCAACAGAATGAAATAGTTTCAATGCTGTACACTTGTTAGGGTTTCTACCGAAAATCGACCATGTAGTAGGAGGCTATGGAAACTGGAATAATTTCAAATCAATATTTCCGTCTGCAATGGAAGCAGCTAAAGTTCTTCAAGCGTTAGCGGATGACATAGAGCGTGAAAAACTTTTAACAGTCCGCCAGAACTTTTATCAGCCGGAAAAAGTTTTTCGCTAAATTAATTTAGCGGAAGTATTTTTCTTTTTAAGATATCGGATGGCTTTGAATAGCAGAACTCGTTTCTGTTTGTTGGATGGAAGTTCTGATAACTTTTCGACTATTAAATTTTCGATTATTTAAGATGAGAGAATATTTGAATTTAAATGCAAGAACTGCGAACATTTCAGGTTCTGTTTTGTTTTTTTTTTAGAAAATTTTTTGACACTTCCGATAATCAAAAAAAACTCCCAAAAAACGAAAAAATCGATTAATTTATCGCTATGGTCTCTTTAAAAATTAACGAGACCGCTGATTTCCTAAACAAAAATTATCCAATCGTGTAATAAAGAGTTACCGTAGAAGTTTCTTTAAATTCTTTTCGATGCACATTCTAGTCGCAGTTGTGTTGTTCGTTACGTTTAATGTTTGCATTATTTCCGTCATATTATCGACGCATGTTTATGACAGAATTTAATCGGTTGGTGAAAAACAAAGTTGCCTCTAAAGTGTGTACGAATTCACATAGAAGTGAAATGGTGGGGAATGTGGATCGGGAATTTACAACAATTTTCAGTTTAGTACTGTTTGCGAGATCTGACATATTATGTGAACTTTTGTCTCCAAAGCTCATTTCGTTCGACTCGGAAAATGTTAATCCGCATGTTCGAAAAAACATATTTTCTACTTTTTTACATATGCATCTGTGACGTAATCCGAAATGTCTTACACCGGAGAAGTCATTGGAAAAGTTTACAAAACTTTCATTCCGCTGTAAATGTATTATCTTTTAATCTTTTTTGGAAGGGGAGCTTAAGCTTTTGCTAACCACTACATTTAATTTTTAAAAATTAACCAAACCAATTAAAGTGTTCCCCGTTTATTATGCGCACGAAATCTTCTTCTGAAAAAGGAATCGCAAAAGCAAGTTTTTTCCACGGTAAAAATAAAACGAAAAGAAAGCTCCAACGGTGAATGGATGGCATAAAGCCTTCTAATATCTATAATAAGGAAGCGGAAACACGGTACTGTCCGAGAACTTAAAAAAGAAGATGTCTCCCGATATAAATTATCAAAAAAAAAAAAAAAAAAAAAAAAAAAAAAAGGGGTCGTACGCTATTGTATAGTTAATTTTTTTTTCACGCGTATAATACCATTTCTGAGTGATGAATACGATCGGAATTTATTCAAAATAATACGGGGTCCACTGCGCGAGAAAAAAAAAAAAAAAAGAGAAAGAATCGTAGCCAATCAAATTGTTTTTAATTTACGTGCAGTTATAGTTTGTGCGCGGGCGGAGGAAGAGAAAATCTAATAAGAAAAAAAGTGAACGCGCTGGATAAATAGAAAGTGATTTAAAAAGGTGTCAGGTCACAAAGGTGCGCGGGGAATGAAATTTAACAAAGGCACTAATTGTATCTCGTGATGGAAGATAAAAGTCAACAAGTACGGCAAACATTCGGGAACGGGTAAAATTTTAGAACGGAAACAGAACAAAAAATTTCAAAACGCAAAGGTTGGAAGGTCGATTTATCGCAATTCTTTGGGGCCGCTCGCACGTTACGGAGAATTCTCGGCTATAATGATAATGTGTAAAACGTCCTCACATAATTCTCCAGCAACATCCAAACTAGCTTGGTTTTTTTGTTTTTTTTTTTTTTTTTTTGTTACCTGTCGCGAAATCAAAAGTAAAACGAACGCTAAAAAAAAGTTTCTAACCCACGGGACCACAATCTTTACGGAAATACCGTTTTACAAAAATAATTTGCCCTATTGAAATTTACTCTGTTGTTTTCCTTTTCAGTATCTGAGAATTTAGAAAATAGTTTAAATCGACTTCCCCGCTGACCCCCTTCGATGGAGTATGCCAGCGGTTTTATACATACAAATCTATTATCGTTGTAATCTTTAAAATCAAAAAAACATATATTTGAAATATACACGAATATAATAGCGGATATTAAAAGTTCAGAAGATGCACGTAAACCACAAAAAGAACACACCTCGAGGGTTTGCAAATTCCTTTGCGAAATATTTTATCGGTAAATCGAAGTGATAATAATTTCAATTCATTAAGTAGCATCGCATCATTTATGTAACAATTTTATAGTTGAATAATTCAAAATTAATTTTTTTTTCTAAATAAATTACACGTTTGTCTTTGTAGAAAAACGCATATTTTCGGAATCATTGAACATTCCGATAGAACCACAACACTTAATCTTATTAAACTTTCCTCGTGTAATATACTCTTAGAAATTTTGCCTACTTAGATAACAGATTCGGTTAGTATTTAAATTAGCGATAACTTCTGCGCACTATCAGCGAAATTCTCACTTAATACCGCTTTACTTAGAGAATTCGATTACAATCTTAAGCTTTTAATACAGATAAATTAAACTTTTCCAGACGATGCGGTCTCTTGAAATCTGCTTCAGAAAGTACTTCTGTCGTAAGATGATTCGCGACAGATAATTAACAGTACGAACGTGCATAGTCTGTATTGTATATTTCTCTACAGCACAGACCGCCTTCAATGATAACCTCTGTAGTGGCGAGTTTTTCGTGAAATTAATACTTTCACAAACTTAACAACCGCGAATTTGTTGCTGGTAAGACTCTGTGTATCCTTTAAATTGCTCGATAGCGTAGGGACTACCTATTTGTGTACATTATAGTTGTACACACGACGATTGCTATAGTGAAAGCGTGAGAGTATAAAACAGCGCTTGGAACTGTGATATTGTGATTGATTTATCGCGATGCAAATGTGCAGACAAAGGTAAACGTCTGCATCCTAACCATTGCGCATGTGATGGCATGAAATGTTTGCCACTGCCTTCCATATGATTGCTGGTAAGACTCTGTATCCTTTAAATTGCTCGATAGCGTAGTGACTACCTATTTGCGTACATTATAGTCGTACAAACGTAATCATAGTGTGTTCACGACGATCGATTAGCGGTTGATTTGTAATAATCTCTTGTTGTCGCCTGGAATCGAATTCAGGATCTCCGTGATAGAATTCAAGCGTACTAGCCAACTAGGCTATCGCGACAACTTTCTTTTTAAAATTCAGTCCTTACTGAAGATTTCACAGAAGAAGGTTTAGAGTATTATCAAAAAGTGTACACCATCCTCTAGGCAGCTGACGTAAACCAGCCCCGCTGTTATGACATTCGACTGTATGTGCTTTCTCCAATGCCGCCATTGCCATTCCAAAGTCGTCATTCATCTATACCGATTTGAAAAGTGACAACAATGCCCACATGGTTTAGCTCTTCCTGCATCGAGCTGAGACGCAGAATATAATTTATTACAGTCTGAAGTGACGTATGTGATATAAAAACACAAAAAATGGAGAGAAGAATTTCAACAAATGACGCGTACTAATTGTTTACGGACGCTATGTGTTCTTTATAGGTTTCGTGCTTGATGGATCTAACTGCTTTTTAAACATCCCGTGTTTCTTCTTCCTTAATTATTTATAGCCAGATTCCTTTGTCCGTTTGTACTGTGGGCTCTGTAATTGCAGATGTGACCATGGTATGGGACAGCTAACTCCTTTTGCTCTTACCTTCGTCATTTCTTTTCTTTTCAGGATACATACGTTTGGCATTTTTCGACGTTGTATTTGTAATTGTTTCTCCATCCTTGGTGTATAGGGTTCTTTGTCAGATTCCATTCCTTGTTACTCCTAATTGCTGCTATGTACACATGTTGATGGGTAATCGTCCGTTGCTGACAAGCCCAGGGAAAAACCCAAACAAGAAAAAAAAATAAATAAAAAATAAAATACTGGAGTGTGTATTTTTTAGAAATTTTAACACGCTTCGGTAAAGAATTTACTAGCAATTAAATGTACTATACGTGATATTTTATTAATTAATTAAACACGACTACATAACGAACACGTACTCGAAGGGTAAATATCGCATCGAAATACACTGGAAACGTTTCTATTCGCTATCGCAGTTGCAAAAGAAAAATCTACAAAACGAACACATTCTGAATCTGAAGATAAATATTTCGTTCAAATTAAAACTTCGTGTACCGTGTTTGCCTTTATTAACATATTTCTTTCTTCTCTGTTCACGTGGTAGGAGGTATTTCCCAGAAAAGGAAAAAAAAAACATTTCTCCCATATTTTACTTAATATTTTTATTCTTAAGATGCTTAGTTACGTTTACAATTTTATCTATTTCACATGCTTCAAAAGCTTTGGTATTTACCAATGTGAAATTTATAAATATTGTATTAAATTTAATGTTTTTTTTTGTTTTTTTTTGACCGCTACTAATGAATATTTCATATACCCGTATTTCCAAACAAAGATGATAATAATGTCTAAAATTGAATACTTAATATATATATATCATTGGTAATAAAATCTGGATAAAAAATGTAAGCATCATTTTTTTCATTTTTTTTTTTCAGTGTGATGCTATTATCCTTTCTATTCGTTCTCTTCTTCATGATCTATCCTCATCGACGTCTACCCAGATTGACTTTCTCTGGATTCCGGGACATTCAGGCATTGATGGAAATGTGTAGCCGTCGACCTCCTTGCTAAAGCTGCTGTTTCCAATGGAAATTTTTTATTAGTACGGTTCCAGCACACAATATCCAACTAAACCCTGCCATCTTAGGCACTCTGTTTATGTTTCTCTTTTTGTTAATCCTAATTCCTTTTATCTCTTGATTAACCCTGTATTCCTTCTTCTCGTCCTTGGTTCTATGAGTTTCCCAGTTTGCGTCGGTCCGTAAGTACTAAATTATCTCGCCTCCGTTTCTCGCATAGTCTCCTTCCTTCTTCACTAAATCGCTTTTCCTTGGCTGCATCTCGTAATTATCCATTGGATCCTGAAGGTTCCCAGTATGTTTGTGATGCGAATCACGTGCTCTTCGAGTGCTCCGGTTTTCTCTCGCGAGCGTGAGTTACTTTATTATCATCTTTTAAAGCTGGTGGTCTTCCTGCTCCTTTCAACGTCTCTTATGTTCTTTCTTTACCTATTTTCTCTGTTGTTCCTGTCTTTTTTTTTTTTTTTTTCTCCTTGCCACTCCGGTCTAACTACCACTATTGGCACGGCTGACATAAAGTACACGACTTTCTATGCTGACCATCTTCAGCAAGACAGACGACATCGATAGTTAGTTATAACAATACATTCTATTCCGTATTTACTAGTGTTAAATTTCTTTGAATAAATTATACGATGGGGGCTTATTATATAGAGTTTTCAAGTTATTACGACATAAGCTGGAGCATGATGAAGTATCTGCATCTCGGCTAGGTAAGGGCCAAAACGTCTCTTGGCTGCTTTCTCTTTAGCCTTATTATGGGATTTCCCGGAAGACTCGGTCTGTGCATTTCAGCCACGCTGATGTTGTCATTCCCTTTCATGCGGTTGAAAAAACGGATATAACGCTGCTTATGATATTCCTGAATATACTGGATGTGAAGATCGGTGTGTAGGGTCAGGTTGGACACATAGTACGGAGCGTCAGTTATTATACGGAGAATCTTTGACTGCAACTGCTGGATTCGCTTTAGGTCATGTCCTAGGGATGTTCCTTGATTCCATTGTCGACAGAATAAAAATATTCTATTCTATTCCATGTATCTATTCCTTTTTGCTGAGCTAATGATCTTCGGTAGCAAACCCAAGGGGGGTAAAAAAAACAACAAAAAACAAAAGTTACTAACCGAGATGGCCACTGTCAAGTTGTAAATGTATGTTTTCTAACCTTAACGATATACTTCGTGTTTCAAATTAGAGTGGAACTTGAATATATATGTATATTAGAAAGTTTTGTAAGAATACGACGAATATGAATTAAGCAGTTTTATGGACGTTTCTAGATTTTCAAATTTTTCGATACCAATGCAGTTCGTAATCGGAACAAGAGGCTTCAGCTAGATGCGCCATCCTATCTTACGAGTTCGCTTCTGATGATGGTCAGTGTAAGCTGGCCGGAACGGTGAGCGTTATAAATAAACGCGAATTATCGTGAAACATGGTAAATCATTTTTTTTCCCTATTCATATCCACCATGAAAGTCTAAGATGTTTAACTTACGCTGGTTCTTAGGTATGCAAATATCGCGACTGCTGGAAATAATTGAGTACTCCATTTCATTTTTGCAAGCCGTTCAGCTAGAACTATTGCCGCAAGAAGGTGGTAAACTTTAAAGAGAATTAACTTGCCCTTACGCTAATCCATGTTGCTTGCTGATCGAGCAGCTAACTATTCACACACTAACTACGGTGAACCAGGTGCGCTAGTGATACATAAAACTAATAATAGATAGTTTTTCATGTAACTAAATGTGTAAATTAATTTCGGAAAACTGATAATTTTAAAGTTTTCTGCGAAATGAAAAACTTTTTTTTTACTTTTGCAATATAATTTTATTGGCACACATTTCCCGAAATCAATTTTTGTGCGAAATTCCGATAAAAAAAAAAGAAAAGAGGAATAAATCGTTTGTTAAATTCTCACACACTGTAGGGGCCCAGGCGTTCGAAAAAAATTTCATTAAAGGGAAGCTAAGTACTTTTTTTTCTTTTATTTATTTATCAGAACAAAAGGATTGAACTAAGGGAATTATTGCTGCAGATGGGAAGGTACGAATGAAGAAAGCACTTTCAAGAGCAAAGATTTTCGAATATAAAAGAGAACATTCGCTGACAAAAGCCGAGCATTTAAAGAAAACATGGTTTTCGTCGTATTCAATAGGAAAGTCAGTTTTGTGGAGGGAACAGAAAGAAGAAGGAGATAGAGAAACACGAAAACGAGAATTGGGGAGAAGAGAATGCTTAGTTCTTAATCTGATTGAGGAAGCAATAGTAGAATGACGACTGAACGGAATGGAATGAAGGACAACTGTCTGAGAATATAGTGCAAAGCAAGATAAGAAAATTAAGAAGGCTACCTATCGAACCAGAGTCTGGAATGATTGACTGTGGAAAGAAGGATTAAATTGGAAAATGTCTAGAGAAAGGACCACCGAGGTTGGCCGACCGAGCTAGAAAATCTGCCGTATCACTGACCTCGATGTCAGAATGACTGGTGGTACCCTATAAACGGTTTTCTACAAGAATACAGCAGCGGTAAAGCTGAGTAATGAAGAGGATAAGAATAAAATAAGTCATATTCTAGGAAATAAAACTGAAAGACTCGAAAGACTGAAAACGTTAGGAATTCAACATCAGAGTACTTGTGACACGTGTAAACGTTTAGGAGGAGGAGTGAAAAAAAAAAGAAGACTAAAAAACATAAATAAACTATAAAAAAAAACAATTGAAAGAAAGGACTAAAAATCGCGCGAAGAAGAAAATTAAATAAAAAAATAAATAAAACATCGACAAAATGTTAACATTTTAAGTTAGTGTACTTACCGATTTTGTTAATTTTTTAATGAGATATTGAATAATTACTGAAAGGATAACTCTAAACATGTCTAGGATACATTATTAAAATATGCTAGAAACGTGTTTTAAAAGGAATAACAGAGTCATGATTGGCCAGAAAAGAGGAAAAAAGAAGCATATTAAAATAAATGTAATTTATATGATGTCTGAATAAGGACCTCAATTGTTACTCTATTTGAAATTTATGTCATCCGCATTACTTTTTTTTTTTTTTTATCCCCCTGGGTTTTCTACCAGAGAGCATCAGCCCAGCAAAATGGAATAGATGCATGGAATAGAATAGAAATTACATTTTTATTTTGTCGACAATGGAATCAGGGAACACCCCCCTTTAGAACAGGAACAACTGAGAGAATAGGTAGAGAAAGAATATAAGAGGAGTTGAAAGGAGCAGGAAGACCACCAGCTTTAAAAGATGATAATAAAGTAACTCTCATGCTCGCGAGATCAACCAGAACACTCGAAGAGCACGTGATTTGCATTACAAACATACTGGGAACCTTCAGGATCCAATGGATAATTATGAGATGCAGCCAAGGAAAAGCGATTTAAAAAGCGGAAGGAGGCTATGCGAGCAACGGAGGCGAGATAATTTAATAATTATGGACCGACGCAAACTGGGAAACTCATAGAACCAAGGACGAGAAGAAGGAATACAGGGTCAATCAAGAGATAAAAGGAATTAGGATTAACAAAAAGAGAAACATAAACAGAGTGCCTAAGATGGCAGGGTTTAGTTGGATATTGTGTGCTGGAACCGTACTAATAAAAAATTTCCATTGGAAGCAGCAGCTTTAGCAAGGAGGTTGACGGCTACACATTTCCATCAATGCCTGAATGTCCGGAAATCCAAAGAAAGTCAATCTTATTTAATGCTACTTTTCTTTCTTACTCTTTAGCGAGATATTTTTGATTTCTAATAATCTATTTGTATTCCATTTTTAGAATATTTGGTTTATTTCGTTTTTAAGGTTATTGTATTAAAAATAACTAGTGGATAAAAGTTTTAAAAGATCTCGAACATTAAACATTATTTTTAAGGACATTTTACCTGCCGTTCGATCTGTTTGCTAATAAATACTTTCACCAATGCCGAGACTGCTAAATGAAGGGCGCCACTAACGGACTTCCTAACAGTCAGGGAATATATACGGACAAGAACTTCACAACGCACCTGACTATAATTGTAATATTATGTAATACTATATATTAGAGAGCAGCTGTTGAAAACATCATTTTCTTCAAGGTCGTCTAGGTTAGTATTATCCGATATAAATTAATTCGCTCAATCAAAAACACCAAATCAGTTAATTGATCTTTTTTTTTTTTTTTTTTTGATACAGCTTTTTACAAAGCGGTTAGAAGATTGATTCTCAGTAGTTCAACGGCAGACAACAATAAGTTTGAAAATTATCAAAAATATAATCACAGTTTATTAGTAGAATGAACGTCTAAGTTAGCACGTGTGCAATCATTTAGACATACAATCGTGAACTGTAACGTACAATCTCGAGAGTGCAATATCCTGCAAAAACGTTTTTGCATAAAATATTGCCAAGATCTCACTAAATGTTATGAACTGGTCTAGTTGAAATGTACACTACTATGTGTATATATATATATATATATATATATATATATGCATATATACGTATAGATTACCTAGTAAACTATAAACAATTTCACTAGTATACAAATATACATTTTAGGCTAATTAACAATTCATTTTTAGACTAGTTCATTTGAAACAATCTAAAAAATGTACTATGAACTGCACCAGAATCTAAATGTGCACACTAACGCTTTCACACTTGTAGGCTATTTCTCACATAAAGTTATGAACTTTGCTGTTGCACATCGCATTCTAATTCTTTTTTCTCATTTAACAAATAATTTTGTTTATATCTGAAAATCGTAATAAATTAAATGGTCCACTTTAAAAGAAAACAAAAAAAAAAAAAAAGCTATATTTTGAAACCTTCGAGTTATATTTTTCTCCAGATGATAAATACTGTAATTTTGAATAGCTTTTAGTCTATCTCGGTCTCATATTATTTACATTCTTTTATATCGAGTTCATCGCAACATTCTTCTGGTGTGTATGGTAGAGCACACTGGAAATTGACTATAGCAATTTTTGAAAAATTTTGAAATACAGGTTTAATTCTTAGTCACCGTTTTGGATCTAATGAAATTTCAATTACCAGAAGATTTTTTGGATATAACGTTAGATTTTAATTTGATATTTACTTTTGCCCTTTTATGAAATTTTTAATACGATACTTTCCTTTTTAAGTAAAAGAATTCAAGCAATATAAATTATAAAGTAAATTAAAAATAGAAAGAAAAAAAAGAAACACATATTTTATAATTGACAAATCCCGAAACTATAAACTTGCAATCAATACAGAAATGGACTGAATTTTTATTCAATATTAATTGAATCCGTTGATATACCCCTGAAGGGGCATAAATCAGCGCCATTCAATACTATCTAGAGCTGTGACTGGCTAGATCACCTACAATGATCGAAATATTTTTGGAAACAATACTTTTTGTGACACATTTGCAGGTATGTAGAGAGGCGCATTTTGTAATTTTTTCATACATTACTAAAAAAATTACGGTTGTGGCGATGTTCTGTTATGCGTCATAAAGGTAACTGAATGTGTCACTTTAATTAAACAAACTCAACCGAACATCATGGGATAGAGACATTATTTCACATGGCCCAGCTACAGAGAGTTCGATGCTAATGTGCTAGATTAATATTGTTGTCGCTACTCCGGAAGAAAATTTTAGAACAGAAATTTCTTCAGTTGCCTCGAAATTCGGCAAATAATAAAATATCAGTGTACTGCCATGAAGGTGCTAGTTCCGGCCGCTGCGATTATAATTTTCGTGATGACAGGTCCGCTATTACGTCATAGTGTAATATATGTGTCATGTTTTTGTTCGCAGAACATCGCAACGTTCTTGTTGTCGCACCCATTCAAAGTGAACAATGCAGCCGGCCGACTATACAAAAAAAAGCAACGGTCAACAGGATGGTCTGAAAATTAATCGTTGTCACAAGGAGGTAAAATTAAAAGCTAAAAAAAACCCCGAAAAAAAGCCCAAAAAACAAAAAACCCTACGAAAATATACAAACGGGCAAGATGAATGTAACTCTGTAATGGCTAAATGTTCTATAAACGGTGCCGCGATTCGCATCTGTAATTGCTAATTTAACCTTTGAAATTGCCCACTTTCACAACACTTCAACTAGGCGGGTTCGTTTCGCTTTTTTTATTATTTTAATAAAGTACTTGACAAAAAGTTTCACTCATTATGAATTAGCTGAATTGCTTTCAGCCAGTTCGCAATTCATTAATTTCACTATTTCGTCAGTTCAGTTTTATTTAAATGACACCTCATACCGGTGAAATATCACTTGTTGCTCTAATTGTCGTATTCTTACCGCGGTTATACCATTTCAGTCGCACAATTCAGAGCAAAGTAAAGCCCTGAAATGTTTATTGTGCAGTAATTAATTTTAAACACTAATTTTAAACACTAATTTTAAACACTAATTTTAAACACGAATTTTAAACACTAATTTTAAACACTAATTTTAAACACTAATTTTAAACACTAATTTTAAACACTAATTTTAAACACTAATTTTAAACGCGAATTTTAAACACGAATTTTAAACACGAATTTTAAACATAAATTTTAAACACAAACTTAATTTTTTTACGAAATAATTGTTTAAAATTGATGTTTAAAATTAATTACTGTACAATAAGCGTAAAAGAAAACACTGAGTGAAATAAACAGATATTTTTAGTGAAAGCTCTGAAACACTTACCCTTGAAAGGTTAATTTTTTCCAATATTATTCTACGTCGCTCAGTCCCCGATTTATGTCTGATGCATTTTGCGCCACAGATACGAGGGACGATCAATAAAAGTATTCACGATAAAAAAAAAAAAACAACAAAAAAACAACAAAAAATAGAAAAAAATATATTTAATATTTTTGATATTTTTTTCGACGTATTCACACCTAAAAACATTCAAGCACTTGTCGTGAATTTTTCGACGCCTTGTTTGCAAAAAGGTCCGGTTCCCCAACTTCGGCTAACCAATTCATGATGAAATTCTTGAAACGCTCTCCTCCCAGGACTGTTTTTAAATGATTAAACCACACGCAAGTCACAAGATGATAAATTAGGGCTGTAAGTTGGATGTGGCCATAGTTCCTATTTAAATGTTTTTATCAGCTCCGTGTTAACCGGGCAGTAGTATGCGGTGTTATCGTGAATGAGTACGATTCCTTTGCTTAATTTTCCCGGTCTGCGATTTTTTATCGTCTTTCGAAGGTTCGTCAAGGTTATAAAATATGGCTCGGCATTGCTTGCGATTGCTTTCGGTGTAAATTCTGTGCAAACTACGCCTTGAGAATCGAAAAAAACCGTCAACATGACTTAAAGCGCCCCTTATGTTTCTATTTGTTTGAACTTTTCTTCGTTTCCGGGGTATAATGATGAACCCACGTCTTATCTCCCGTGATTATTTATTCGAAAAATTGTGAACCTTCTCGTGCATTCAAGAAACACCTAGGCGGTTTGGAAACGTTGAGTTCCGTGCTTATCAGGCAGTAAACGAGGGACCGAACGTGAGCAAACCTTACGAAAAAGTAATTCTTCATGATTCTCACCGTCTTATTTTTAGTCGTATCGTTCGATTCCGAGCGTCGTGACTACCTATTTGTACATTCTAGTTGTACAGAATAGGCTGCGCTCATGACCGTTGTTTATATGCAGTACGAAATATCTACACGCAAGACCACACTCGGAACTGATTGGTAATCGTTTGATTTATCTCAATATACAAGTGCAGTTCTATTTATGTCTGCTGTGCGTACTAAACTAGCGCGCGCATATGATGGTATGCATGTTTTTGCCATTGCCTTCCGCGTGATTATTAGCGAGCATTTTAATTTAATTCTTTGTAATAAGAAGTTCTGTCGTCGCCCGGGATCGAGACTTCCGTAACGGAAGTCAAGCGCTCCAGCAACTAGGCTATCGCGACGACGTACTCACCGTACCGGTAAGAAATGTCCAGTTCCGTTGCAATGTCTCAAATTTTAACCCGGCGATCCGGAAAAATATGAGTTTCGACGCGCCTAACATTTGCAACTGTTGGGAAGTTGACGGCCAACCGCTGCACGCTTCATCCTCCACACATAATCTCGTCCTTTGTCGAACACACGTGCGCTTTTGGACAATTTCTTTATCACCGTATACCATATCATATTTTTTTGTCGGTGAATTTCAGCGGGATTATGATTTTTTGCCCACAAAAACCACACCACATTTCGCCTATCAATGTTTTGGATGACCAATTCACACGACGACGCTCTATTTCAAACAGACATACGGTAGGGATGGAGAATGAAAACCGGTCTCGATTAAGCCGGAGTTTTACGTTAATTTAGGTAGAAATTGCGCGCGAGGTAACTTATTTATTGAATTTTCCCACGTAGTATGAAAATTATATATCGATTACAGATAGAACGTGTTCTTACAAAGTTTTAGAACGTCACATACTACGTCTAAACCCCGCGGTCAACAATTTAAAAAAGCCTAAAATTAAAAAATTCAGATTTTCGGCAAAAACCACCTCACTGTTTGAGAATATCATTAAGCCGTTTTGAACATATTCATCATGACATGCGTCAAGATTTCCAACATCGGGTGCACGGTAAAATTTATTGCGATACTTCAGAAGGCGAAATCGCATAAATCTTGAAATAAATGCTTTATTAAGGTGTTTATCAAATAAAAAAAACTGGAAGTTATCGGGCTGCAAATAATTTTTGTCCATCCCACCCTACCCCGAGAGACGTATTGCTGAGAGAATTTTTTTATACGGCGCCGCCAATAAAAATTAAAAATTTCAGAAAATTGTAAAAAATATTGAACTTTAAAATGGCCACGGTGTCACGAAAACCCACTTCTGAAAATGGGCATAGTCGTAAAAAGAAGTGATTTTTTGAAGATTCAAGTAGCATTCTTGTTTTGACTATTATTTTTCATTAAATTTAACACTATCTGTCGATTCGCGGACTCTTGCTTTTGCAGAAAAAACTTTCTCTCTCTTTTTGCTCTCTTTCGATGCCGTCGTTACTGCTGCTATTGCTAGTTATTATAAATGTCCACAGAATGAAAAATCTAATGCGACTACGAGCAATGATGTATTACGTGTACACCCTCAATTATTATCGTAGCCGGTTAACGTGTCGGGCCATTGTTGATGCAGTAATAAATGAAATATCCCAATTTTTTTTCCTTTATCTTCTTCTATTGCTACGGAGAACATTCGTTAGCAGCAAATAACAATGATTGAAAAGAAAAAAAAACAGAAAAAAAATCCCGCCGAAAAATAATTTAATATCGGAATTTCGGCGTATCTCATGTTTCTGTTGTCGGTGGTTTTCTGGGCCGAACATAAGCGCGTGATAGGAATTTTCCTTAAAACAAACAATTTCCAGGAAAATGCGCACGCGAGGGCGCTATTTGTGGTCGGGCCGCCATTATCCGTAGCGGGGATAAAAGTCCCATTAGGCAGATCAGTTTTCGTTTGCCGTTTTGCTTTCAGAATTTTTCAAGGATTACGGAAACGCCCGGCATGACGTCACTATTAGTAGAAATGCGAGATAAAACGAGATAGCGAAGCAGTTCATTCGATTTAATCGGCGGGGGGGGGGGGGAGTCGAGAATTCCCCAACTCGATGGTATAAAAAAATAATCTGGGAAAAATCCGAAAACGCAAATTCCGCCTAACTAAATTTTCGAAGTATTTTTCATTAGCTTTCGCATGGAAATCGCGCACAGGCATTTCAGCGAATAAATGTGTGCGTTCGGGCAGGTTGGGGCGCTGAAATTTTAGTCGTAAATCAGACCGAAGGATTTTATTTCGTGTTACGGTTTTAGACTGATTTCGCCCAATGATTGCGGCAAGGGAAAATGTACGGTGAAAATAGAAACGAGAAGAAATGCCGATAATAGCGGGCTAACGTGAGAATCGTGCATCGGTAAATGTAAGATCCCCCGCTCATAATCTGCGACGGGATGCCGTGAAAAAATTCCGAAATCGCCAGGATCTCGATCTGATTTTTTTTTTAAAATTCATCTCGTATAGTGACGAATAACATATTTAAGATTGTAATAAAGACACCCGTCTTGTTCCGGTTAGTTGTTTGGCACACCTCGCAGGAGGAGTCGGTAATTTTTAATAACGCTATCAATATACAGGTGCTCCGACGTCGTTCCAGATAATTTTCAACAGTGGTAGCTTTTTTTTTTCCAATCAACTATCACTGTTGTTATTTTTATTTTCCTCTTTTTTTTTTTTTTTGTTGGTTTTTTGAGCGGCTTGTCAACTCACATAACAACCCGCGTTATCTATATTTTCAGTACACGACACATTAAGTCCTGTCCGGACGAAATATACTATTGCTTAACGGTAGCTGAAGCTTCAATTATCATCAATGAAATAATGCGGAAAGAACAGTTTTAAAAGAAGAAGAAAGTGTTTGAAATTTGAAGAATTAAGCCCCGCTCAGGTGAGAACATAAAAGGTCAGAAAATTTAGGAAGCGGTTCAAGTTTTTTTCTACATTGTAATTAAGATAGAACCAACGGGGGTCGCTCGAATAATTCTACAAACCATAACAAGAAGTTTAATTTTTGCCGATTTTAAATTTGTAGCTTATAAAT
This sequence comes from Icerya purchasi, assembly GCA_039619475.1. Classification (NCBI taxonomy): domain Eukaryota; kingdom Metazoa; phylum Arthropoda; class Insecta; order Hemiptera; family Monophlebidae; genus Icerya; species Icerya purchasi. The sequence continues at coordinate 236,912,298 of CM077115.1, read as the reverse complement.
AAACTGAAAGAGTATTTGCGATACTCTTTCAATACATCTTGTTTATTTAAACCAATTAAACCATTATCTCTTTCCACTTGCTTATTACTTCGTTTTGTTGATGTGCCAAAAAATTAAAAAAAAAAAGACAAACATCAATAAAAACTATCGATTGTTTAAAGCTTTTTTTATAATAGATATCTTCAATCGACGACCTGTGCGCTAATTTTAAAATAGACGTTACATTTCGTGCTCTATGGTGTGTCGTTTAGTAAGAGGAAATACGCTACACTATCGTACTTCAGCAAGTAATGATAGCTCTTTACTGAAAATCACAAATTCGCAATAAAGAAATATCGATATTTTTTCACGGTAACTGAATCTTTTTGTCTCTCCATAGGCGTTATCGTACCTGTTGTATGTTTAGGGACTTTTTCATCGCCGCCTTATTGGCCGTGGAAGCAATCTTTCACTGTCAGCGTGACCTTGAATTTTTTCCCCATACACCATTCTCTCTTTAACTGATCCAACAGTTTAAAAGAACCTTCGTTTCACTTTTAATCGCTTTAATCGACAGAATAAATTTCTGGCGCATATTTACGCCATATTAAATCATCGACACTCGTTTGATTCTCCGGCTTACCGTGGCTGTACACACCTATATATACATATATACAATGTAAACAATCACGAGCTTAAAATTTCATTTGATTTAATACGCTCGATGAAATGTGCATTCCCTAAAGACAGCAACTATCATCAAGCTACTAGAAACATCATCGACGTTCATTGAAAATATGTGGGGCAGTTTACAATAAATAGTTCGAACTTTGGAACGGGAAGCGAAACAAACTCTTAATTAAGTGTAGTAGCCCTATCAACGCTTAAATAGTTAATAATAAAATTATAAACACAAACAGCAAGCATATAAATTGAATCTAAAAATAAAATATCTCCAGCTATCAAGATAATTCAATTACATTGCTTATGTATTATCAACCTTTTTTTGGTGTTTATTCCTATATATATATATATATATGTATACCTTTTTTTTCAAAATTATTTAATAATACCTTTTTTCTTTTCTAAATAAAGATAAATTATTTCGGTCCCTTTCGCTGACATTTTAAACTTTATTAATATATTTTCCTTTTTATTTCCTAGCGGAAGAATTTCCCGAGGGATGCGTTTCTAGAACATATTTTCTTTAATTTTCTGTTTCCGGATGTTTGTTACTACGGTTATAAAATTTTATCCCAATTACCCGATCAGTTATTTTTTGTTTTTTTTTTTTTTTACTTATTTTAGCTTGTCAGCAGCATATCAAAGTTGTCACGAAGGAGTGTCGACTTTATGTCACACTCTGTTTTTTCGTTCGGAAAATTCAGACATAAAATTCAAGATTTGAGTATATTAACTCGATGAAAACACGAATGCTACGGTATATCAAAGAGCTTCTCGTCTACTTCTTTACGTATTATAATTCGGATACAGTTCGAAGCAGTAAGTGAAATATTTATTATACCTGATTACGTTCATTATCATCCAGCAATTCAGGTCAAAAAAGCTAAAACCGGACATTTATACATTTCCCACTTTTCTTTCCCTCTCCTGTTTTAACCCTCAATCGGAACTAGTCGTCCAAATGCGCAATTATCGATTATTTGTAAGCTTTCTGGCATTTTATCTGTGCCCATTCTGTTCGGTCGAAACAGTCTAGCCTAGGCCTTCTGCAGGTCCTCTTCTTTTTCTTTCACCTTCCACACTCCGCCGTCGTACGAGATTAGTCGGTCCAGCTCAACGGATAATATGACCGTAGTATTTTTCGAAATGTTTTTTACGCGTTGAAGGAAGAAAGTCGGTTTATATGGGGAATTCTACATTGTCGGCATCGAATTGTGCTTCATGTGGGCTGTATGCTTAAGAAAACATTTCAATGTTTTTTTCCGGGGTGAAAGGGGGCTTGCGTACTTTTACGAAAGAGCTGTACTGATGTTAAGTCGATCCTGACATATTTTGTGTAGTCCTATAAATGTAGACGCGTCTGTTTTTGCTAAACTGACGGGCATCAGATAGTAATGATGCATAATTTAAAAATAAACTCGACCAATAGGAATATAATTACATCATCGCGACAAGCGAGAATCGAAGAATAGGAAACTCTTCATCGTCTATCGAAAAGTCGAATAATAATTCGTGTCAGTGGATATAAAACTGACGACAGGGTAGAGTGACGATTCAAGGAAAATCTAATCATCTTCGAAAAAACAAATTAACAACTCTAGTCCGCTAATTACTACGAGGAATGATTAAAACTAAAACCGATGCAATGCGAAAGTTATGTAATACGAGATTTTGACGAAGCAATAATAATGAAGGAAACGGAAACAGTCGTAGTGAAATAGTGAAATGGAATTATGCGCGGAGAATAATTTATTCGCAGCGGATACATAGTGTTCAGTAATATGTTAGAACTCGAGGATTACCGACCGGGTGGAGTTGGAAAAGATAAAATCGTTTTTTTTTTGTTTTTTTTTTGTTTTTTTTTTTTTTTGTTTTTTTTTCAATTGAAAGAAGACAAAAAATCTTTTTAAAAGGTGTGAATACCTCCGAACGATGCGCCGTACATCGCAAATCTTTATGCACTTGTAGCGAAAATACGAAAAACAAAACAAAAAAAAAAAAACATATTTCAAGTTAGTGGTAAACAGTATTTTATGACGCTCGAACAAATTACCCCTTTAGTAGTAGTTAATGTTTTCCAATCGTACTAATGCGGAACTTAGTTTTTGAGGAATTTAAAAAAAAGTGTTCGGAATTTAGTCATTCCGTAAAAACTGAACATAAAGTTCGATCGCAGGGGACATATCTTTATCAAGCTGGTGCGGTAATGTAGAAAAAAAACAGTAATAAACTTAAATAGGAGTTTTTGAAAATTATTTACAGATTAATACGGAAGTGTCTGAAGAATAATTTTACGATGCACTCCAGGCGCACAAGCAGAATTTCGTGATAATCTCCTGTTGGAGCCATTAGCGGTTATAGGGCTATTTTAAACCTTTTTTTCTATATGTATACATGATTTTTAATAAATATTTAATCTGGCTCAATTTTGTTATTTTTCTAATACTCGGATTATTTAAAAGACTTACATAGCAGTGTTATTTTAGAAATGATATTCAACAATTTCAACTAAATATCTCGTCCGACCGATTTTTTGGATAATTTACCCGATTAACACGTATTGACATGTATAGTTTTTCTTTTCCAATCATAATGAAAATAAAACAGTAATCTGTTTAAATACTTTTCGGCAAAGTTGCTTTTTTTAATGTTTGCGAAAAATGGGCTAAAAAAAAGAATAAATAAAAACTTTCTAGAACTAATTTTTATTTTATTCAAAAGGATGAAATGCGTTAGCTTTTTTTTTAAATTTCCCCCTGTAAGAACACTGCGGCTGTAGTTTATAATTTATTAAACATCCATACTTTGCTAAGAAGATAAGAGAAAACTACAGAGTTTTCCCATTAATTTTCCCAACTCGCTATCTGACTTTTCGCGGATAATCGTTTTTATACTACTGTTTTTGTTTTTTTTTTTTTTTTTTTTATTGATAACTTTTTTTTTATTATTCCGGAACTTTTGGCGCGGCATTTAGGATACACGTTTGATATTTTCCTCGTATATAATGCGTCTCCGAGTAAGTTTTTTTTTTTTTTTTTTTATGGTTTTCTTCATAACAGTTTACATAAGAAACCATAACAAATAAAATAAAACAAATTTTTGGAAAATGTAACGTGCGAAATATTAAAAAAACGAAAAAAAAAAAAAAAAGGCAGCCGGTACTTACGCACACACGTTAAAATACTTCTTTGACACAACTAAACAATGGAAATAGTAAAACCGATAAAATGACCGAAGGAGAAGACATTAACAAATATGCAGTAAATAAAGGTTTGATTAAAGAGCATAGTCGTATTAATATATTTTTCGCTATAGTTTAAATAAAACGTATATAAAAACATTTATTTCCACATAAAATAATAGAGTCAAATATATTTCAAATACAAATGAATCTAAAACAAAGCACAATGTGCACATGGGGCCCCCTCTGGAGCCTTGAAACTTTTTAATCAACTGGCCATGATGACTATTTCCATAGGCGCGTAGTCATGGACAATTTGGAAGACTTTTATAATAATCTAGTAGAACAATTTGCCAGAAACCCACGAAAATGATGTTTTAATTAATATTTTACTCTTGTTTAATAAAACATTAAGCCCCTGTACAAATTATAAATTTTGTTTTTCCCCTTAACTCGTATCCTCTTTCTATCATGATTAAAATTTGTTAGTTTTTATATTATAGATCATTTTTAATTGTGCAGAAGTCAATTTGAAAAGTGAATCCCCTTTGCTGCAACGCAATATTCGCGAGTAATTTATTTAATATCAATTATTATAAAAGTGATGATCTGAGAATAATTATTTCATTTTTATGAAGTTAAGCGGTACGCGCATGCGCATTTAATTGTTTTGACGGCCAACTTGATATTGTCGAATCTCGTTGCACTGCGCGTGCGCAGCTCTGCTGTAGACTAAAATTTTGGGAGACCTTCGCGAAGACCACAGACTTTGACGAGCAAATATTGTGACGCCATAAATTAGCTCCTTCTTGTTTCTTGCGTCGTGCCGTTTGTTCATTATTTTTACATAGAATGTATAAACACTATGTTTTACATTAAATGGCTCTAAATGTTGACACGAATGTTTTTGAGAAATACGATAAGCATGTTTTACATGATTCTTTATTTCTATTAAATTATTAAATTATAATACGGAGCAAAACATGTATATAAGTTTTTCCTTTTTTTTTTTCCTTTTTTTTTTCCTTTTTTTTTCCTTTTTTTTTTCCTTTTTTTTTTTTTTTAGGCACGATAAAAAAGATCCCATGTTCTTATTTATAAATGTTACATTTGTTGTTGTGTAAAGGCAGATAATATTTATTTCAACTTACATTTGTTTTTAAACTCTACAACTCTACTTCTCTCTTTCTCCTCATCGTGATTTATGAAATCATTAAGCTTTTTCAAAAAGTCCGATGTATAATAAATAAAAATGAATACGACTGATGCTATTAACGAGCCGTGTATGTACAAAATGCATTTAATATTGCTCTTACACGCTCTTAAATTGCTACTAATAATGGTACGGATTACGAGATTAAATTTATTCGAGGTAATTTACATTTAATCCTTCGAAAACATTAAATGTTTTGTGATATTTTGTTTTGTGTTAACACGGTTTTAATTTTTTACCACGTGTAGAAGAATAGCATTCGTGCGACAATTCAATTTGTTCGCTTCGATAAAAAAGAGAATAAACATTTTAACAAAAGATTACGCGGAACTATCTAAATAATATACCTAATATCAAAAAAGGGAAACAAACAATACCCGACGATTTTGAAATTACAATTTCTCAAAGTCAATTGCTTTCGTAAAATTTTAACTCGGCAAAAGTAATATGTAACTTCGAAAAAACAAATCAGCCTTTACGCATATAACTATGTCTGTCTTTCGAAAAGGTCTCCTGGAATTCCTTTAACGTAGTATAAGATTCGAAAATTTAATTTTAATTTAAACTGTTATAAATTACAAATGTATTTCGCTTTCAAACATAACGAAATGGCGTGTGTATGCGCGGGGGACGTTATGAGGGTTACAGCCTTACCCGATCTTTTTTAAGGATAAGCAACAATGTTATGAATTTTGTAATATACTTTTGATAAATGTCGTACGATTATATAGACACATTTTAATAATCACATTCGTATATCGGAATGGTCTTATATAGTTGTACACCTTTTTGAAAATGTGCCCGATAAACATCTTCATATTTTTTCATTACGACTAACAGCGCAATATTAAAGAGTGCATCCCCTGTAATGATAACGAGTTTAACCGGTATACCGTAATATTTGTCGCTGCGACAGTCTGGCAAAGCGTCCGACTACCGGCATCGTGCTGGTGTGTTCAGTTCTTTTCGACGACAGAAATGATTAAAAATGAATTCTTAATGTATACCGCGGGGGTAGTTGTTATAGCGTACCACCGGTTGTAAATTGATAGGCCGCGGAATTTCTACCTTTTGGCACGTGGCGAGTTTTAAGATATATATTTACTGAACATCAAACGGTACTAGTAAAGGTAATGTGTTTTATTTAACTGCGGCACACGTCTGGCGGCACGCTTACTGGCCCCAGAAAATATTGAAAATCGAAAACACGCCAATAATCGAAATTACGCCGTTCTTTGTTTGTTTCTTTCGAAGCGTGGCAGAAAAGTTTCGACGTAACAACAGGTAGCTGAATAGTTTCCTACAAATATTTCACACTGAATGCGTAAAAATGGCGGAAAAATTATTGGCCCGTTTAGGAAACGCGCGAGAATTAAAGTAAACCTTTGAAAATATTTAATGTCTGCCAGTGTGGCTTGCAGCGGTTTCCGATAAAGGTATGGTGTTTCTGCAGCACCCCCGACAGACACAAATTGGATTTTACATCGTGTAGGCGCCAAGTAAAAAATATTTTACGGACGTTTTTGAGAGTTTCCACCATTCGGTTTGAGAAGCCAATACTTTAAGTTAGCCCACTTACAGATGGTGCTCTATGATTACTTCCATATACACGTGCTACAGCTGTTTAACACTCCCTGGAAAAATTGCATGGCCTTTTATAACACACACACACACAAGGAACCTTCAATAGTACTCTACAGTTTCTCGTATAAATCTGATTCCAATATAAGAGATATGCTCTTAGAGACTGTCGAAGGATTCAATTGAATTTTTGATCGGGCATGTTTAGAGAACTTTTTTCTCTCTTTTTTTTTTATCGTGTTAGTAACATTTCGAACACGGTTGAATAAAAGACATCGAAGATTTAAACGCGGACGCGACAAAATAGATGCCGCCAATTCCGTGCACAATATAATTATGTGATACAAATATTGTCAGCCTTCAAAATAACTTTTTTTTTTTTGATTTCCTGCTTATTCAAGCAGCGCCGGTCTGCACCAATTTTCGTAATTAGAAATTCGGAATTTATTCGTTTCGAAGTAAACATTCACCACGGGGAACCTAGAGGAATTTCACAAAAATCTTTCATTACCGTTCGAAAAAAAAAAAAAAAAAAAAAATAAATAAAAAAAAAATAAATAAAAAAATGACCGCGCCTAAATAACACTCGTCGTTATCAGTATTTCTAATGTTGTTCTCGATATATCTATTTATTTCACACATTGTTTATGTTTATTGTATAGTAGTAATATTTTTACAGCAATTTAAACAATTATTTAATTTTTATTAAATAACTGCTTAAATTGGTGTAAAAAATTACTTATACAATTTCTAATGTTATTTTTAATCTTTTGTGCGATGTTTAATTAAAGTTTCAAAGAAGAAGAACAAAAAAAAACGAGTCATATCCATCTCTCTCTTTGGACTATCATCGATAGAATTTGACTTACTAATTAAACGAATAAAACAAAGTCACCAAAAACATTACTGAGTTATTTGATATTTTTATATTTACATCGTATTTATTTAAATTATCGAGACGCGTCTCGTATTTATCATCTAATATTTTTGTTATTTTATACATTTCGAATGTGTGTCTAATAACCGGCTACGCTCTATCGAGGGTATGTGGAGATTACTTTGCTTGAATTTCTGTCTTTGTATTACGAGAATGTTTGCCGTGCTATGTCTAAGGAGCCCCTCGATACGTAAGTCTAAGCTGCGATTCCTGAAACTTATTAAATTGTTTTAATTAAAATAATTTATTTTCATTAATAAAATATGTTTACTTTTTTTTTGTCCCCCCCCCCCCCACCGTATATTATACGTTATTACACCCGTGTTTTAGGTTAATTTTATTTTTAATTTCGTTTAGGTCAGTAAGGCAGCGATTCGCCCCCTGGGTTGCTGCCGAGGATTCATTAATGAAAAGGCGAGAAAGGCTGCCGATGTTGTTGAATGAAGGGTAAAATTTCGAACTGCGTAAGAGAGTATTTTTAACGCAAGACCATCATCGGTCAGCCGTCACACTAAAGCAAATTAAAAAAGTCTTCTTGACCAGCTGAATTGTTTTATCGGCATTACTTATTTTTCCTGTGAAGGGAAGTTGTTCTCGTTTTAAATTCTAATTAACAGACAGTTAAAAACAAATGTTGATTTTGAACTTTTTCTTCTACACTTCGCCGTTAAATTCTCCGCTCTCTTCAAAAGTCGTCTTTTTCAGGTCGCTTTTTACTGCCGTAAAAAAACACGCAAAATCGGCAAGATAAATTTCGCTGTTAAAAATAACTTTACTTCTTACTATTAAAGTTTGTAAATGAGAGAACCGAAATAACAAAAAAAAAAAAAGAAACCTTCTTAGAGTAAATCTTATTTTAACCTTAACAAAAACAGAGATGATTAGAATAAAAAAAATAACAGCAACTATTATTTCGGCGAAGGGAAAAAAATCTACAATGAAAAAAAGATCTATTCAAATTAAGAATTTCATTTACTAAAAAACAAATTTAGTTTCGCTTCCAACTGCTTTTTTTTTTTTCAGAAATTTTTTTTTAAAACTTACAAACTTACACGCTGCGATTTTATTACGTTTGACGTTGTATTATCCGTTACGTCCGTGAAATTGATAAAATTTGAAGTTTACTACTTAGCAATAGAGTCTTTTTGTTAAAAGTGTTCTATAGCGTTTTGTACTGTGGGAACAGATGGGAACAGAAGCTCGCATAAGCAGCCTTTTACCCCAGCAGTATACTAATAATCAACCAAAAAGGAAAATAATTCGATATTAAGTAAGAATGTGTATAATTTTCCCTCGTCATTCAACGGACGCCGAATTGAAGGCGATAATCTCGAGGCAAAATATTTCGTCTTCAACGGTCCATATACTTCCAGTATCAAATTCATCAATAGTAGTCAGGATGTTAGCAATTAAAAAAGCAGTATGCCAGATCGTAACAACTACTATAATATAAAGGGCAAAAGCAGCGAAACCGGAAGAAAATTTTAGATAAAATAATTGACCGGGACTTCAGGGTATTTTGAAAAGGCGATGAAGGCTGGAAATTGATGCTGTAAAAAGAAACTTCTGGTTAAAGAAAATTCGATAATTGAAGGTTCGTAGAATTCACAGACGAATTCTGTATTATTTTATTTTCCGAAAAGGTAAACTTCGGATTTAGTCGGTATTTTAAGGTTATCCGTAAATCGTATTGAAGGATAGTGTAATTAAAAAGAAATTCGAATCGCTGTCATATGTAAAACAAAAAAAAAAAAAACCGGAGTTAGGATTCCGCGCATATTTTTTTTTTTGTAAAATTTAAAGAATTTTGCAATTTTGAAACGCTCAGAATGAGCACGTTCAGGCCCGTTCAATAGGGTTTTTTTGAATTTTTCTTTGTAATATCGTTTTAGAAAGTATTAAAAAAAATCAAGACATTTCCCAATTTTTCAAACCATCTTCAGTTAATGAATGATTTTTCTTTTCTTTTTTTTTTTTGTTTTTTCAGGTGAAAGCAGTCGAATATAAAATGCTTTTTGTAATTGCTTAAAACTCGCGTCAAGGAGTATTTCTTTTTCATTTTTCGCTATAAGAAGTTTTTTTCAAATTTTCAATAACTCAGAAGATAGGACAAGCGCGCTTATTTCGTGTTACGCGTAGAACGAAACTAAAAGTACGAACGACGTAATTTTGGCCATTTATTGAAGCGCTTAGTAGGCGGCACGACCTTCTTTTTTCACCGAACCGTTAATTTCACGATATTGCTCATTTGAGACTGACTAAACCTATGGACGATTTCGATTCAAAAAAGCAGCTCGGACCCGTTTACATTTCAAAATATCTAAGAATAATATACCGGCGCGCGTTCAGTCATTTCCAAAGCGATGTTAAAAAATAAAGTAAAAAAATCAAAAACAAATAAAAAAGATATAAATAAAAAAAATTTATAAACACGATTCTTTTGTTTTTTATTACTTCTTTTTTTGGGGGGGGGGGGCGCCTTAAGAACTGCAGTCCTATCGGTATAGATTAGACCTAAATTAACGCAACGGATTAAAATTTAATTTAATGCGAGAAAGAGGTTAAAACGGGAATTAGTAAGTACTACCGTATGAAATAAACAGATTAGAAAAAGCGCTCGGAGGAAACACGAGAACATTCAAAGGGAACATTAAAAAAGAATCGTCGGAGATAATAATATGGGAGAAAATAGGCGAAGGGTGGATTAAAATAAGAACTTTCTCCGATGTAGATATTTAAAAGGAAAGAAGAAAAAGCTTAAGCTTTTAAAACTTACACAGAGTATATAATTAGGAAAACAGTTTAGCACGTTTAAAAAATTAATCTTAAAACCTTAACGTTTCGGAAATCTTACACTTACCACCCTCAGAAGCAAAAACTGACTTTGCTGCCGATGCGAAGTGTAAGCTTTCCGAAACTTTAAGGTTTTAAGATTAATTTTTTAAACATAGTGCCTATCGTAAATTGTTTTCCTAAGAAAATCTTTTTTTTTTTCGGTCGTGTTTTTACCTGCTTTTAAAATAATAATAAGCACTGAAATAGACATGGGTGTTCTTTGTTAGCCAAGCCTAAAAAAATAAAATAAAATAAAAAAACAATAAAAAAAAAAAAAAAAAAAGTAAAATATATTTTCCTTTCGTAATCTATTCTAAAGGTGAATTTAAACGTTTAGAAATGTTTACGCACTATTTTTGATGCTTTCAGAAGATGTAACGGAAAAAGCGTTTCTTTTAACTTACACTATTAAGGGTGAAGTCAAAAAGGTTTCCAAACGTTATGTAGCCCTGCGGCTCTTTATCAGTTTTCATGAAATGAGAGCGATATTGCGAGAATTTATTTTTATTTATATTTATTTTTTTTTCTTCAATTAAGAAAACTTAAAAGCAGTTGAAATTTAAAAAATATACAAAAAGAAATCGTTTATTTATTTTTCTTTATCGCCGAAAAAAAGATGATCTCCAACACATTGATTGTTTCCACGAATGTACACTACAAAAATTTGAGTGCACTGAAATGATCCGCCCCTTCCAAAAAATAATAAAAAAAAAAGAAAATATATATATGAAAAAAAGACAACTATACGGATCGATGTATAAAGATGAAAATGAATATCAATCAATTTATATATTTCGAGTAAAGAAACATGAATTAGTATTTAAATTTTCGAAATCCGTTTAGTTCGATGCCTTAATTATTTCTTACGTTCACACTTACGCATGCGGGAGCCCGGAACTTTACGAAAGGCAGAGATGAAATGCACCGCGGTTTCAAAGTATGGTTAGTAGAGTACCGCGAACCGCAGTTAGATACGGATACGAGTCATCACGGTATCGATATCAACGACGCTGTTCACTATGCGGCTCGATGACCAACACAAATGTACGTACCGGTGATTGTGTAGGATCAGACTATATGCGGTATTTTGCATCTTTAACACCTTAAGCGGAGCTTTTCATGCGCAGCCAAGTATTCTCAGAAACACAATCAACCTGACCTATACTCACGTTGGTTAAGCCTGCTTGTCGAGATTAGAACGACAATAAACAGAATGCGATTGTGCTCAAAATACTCTCGCACCTACTCACTCAATGACCAGCCGGCATCTGCATGTAATGGCACACACCGCTAACTGTTCACCATGTTGTTATAACCCGCCTCTGAAATATAGACAACATCGTACAAACTGAACGCGCACCTATCATTCCTGATATTGAGGGTTCTCACCGAATTTTTAATTAAAGCTGAAAGTAGTGCTATAAATATTAATACAGAATCGTACGGCATTAACTTTTTTGTTTTTTTTTAAATAAGTTGTGGGTCTCACACGGTAAATATGTCCGTTGTGTGAGTGCCCGACACTCTTATTAACGTTTATTCAAAAAAGTATATAAAATACAAAAATTATAAATTATCTTAACTTATTCTATACTCATAATATTAGTACTCTAGCGTTAAGATTAAGTATAAATATATATATATAAACGCATGCAACTACGTAACACACCCCGTAATACGTATCTGTGCGCATTATCACATGCCGACAGTTCAATATTTAAAATGGGAAAACATAATCTTCTTTGCGACTTAACGTCCGGGAAAGACACTAGGAAGTCAAGAACAAAAACGTATAAAGAAAGGAACATTAAAAGGTAGAGAGATTTAGGACGTAGCTTGTTGTTCAATCTTTGCACCATTCCTTTAACCAATTTTTCACCTCCTTTTTCCACACACCAATTCTTTTCTCCTCTAATATATGATTCGTGATTGTACTTATTAATTTAATTAAACCCGAATCATCCGTATTATCAATTCACAGATTTACCCCACGAGGATAGATGTAATAGGTATTACTTTGGTTTCCTGTCAATCGAGTTTTTCGCCTAGATGGTAATTTTATATTATTGACGTTAAATTCTAGTAGTCTGTAATAGTAATAGTACATCTTGGGGGACATTTTGTTGTTTTCCTTCCATACATAATTGATCGAGGGACATTTTGCTTCCAATGAGGGGGTATGAATTTCAAACACCTCTTCTGTATTTTACTTATTTTATTTATTTCAGTTTTCTTAACCTCACATAATATATTTCAATTCCGTATAAAATTCTAGACATTATTATTGAATTATAGTATATACGTAGTGTTTGATATGATAGTACCTGCTTTATTTTATATAAAGCTGGAATTGTCTGTCTTATTTTTGAGTTTAAACTTAAAATGTGTTTTTTCTAATTCAGGGATTTATCTATATATACACCTAAATATTTAAAGTCATTTACGTTTTCTAACGGTGGACAAGGACATAAATGGGTGTTGATATTTACATGAAGCTCATGAATGCAATCGTTACTGTGGGGGATAATTCGCGCATTTCGTATTTTATATTTAGAACTATTCCGAATGTGTAATACTTCAGATTTATTTATGTTTATACATAACTTCTTCTTATGTGCCCATTTACTAAAATTATCTACATCATCTTGTAGTAATTTTTCCGCCATCTCAAAATTGTTGTGTTCGATTAACAAAGAAATATCATCAGCAAAAACATATACCTTTGCATTTTTAATACGCTTGTGTAACGAGTTGGTATAAACGTTAAAATAAAGTTCAATTTCTTGTCCGTTAAAATAAAGTTCCATTTTTTGTCCGTTAAAATAAAGTTCCATTTTTTGTCCGTTAAAATAAAGTTCCATTTTTTGTCCGTTAAAATAAAGTTCCATTTTTTGTCCGTTAAAATAAAGTTCCATTTTTTGTCCGTTAAAATGAAATTCCATTTGTTGTCCTTACAGTTCAGAGACGGCCATATGCTGAAAGCCAAATTTTCGTTGAATCGTTTATGTAGGTGGCAGTGATTTCGCTTATGAAATTTCCGCTGGTTATTTTTTTCTTGCCCGTTGTAAACGATGTTTCTTGGCTCATTATTCCATGTCGTCTTTTATTCCTCATTTGATCAATTGTTTGTGCCTGCAGTATTCCTTCAACAGGCTGCTTCGACTTTTATTCTCTTTCCTCCTTCCTTTAATTCGGTTTATTTTCCTTATTTCAGATTTCATTTTTCACACACCTGAAATCTCTTCCAAATACAAAAGAGCGCTCATTAAGAATTCGTTTACTACTTCAAGCTGGCTACGGAGACGTTTACTTATCGATAATGCTTCTAAATAATCTTTGAAATTGTTACACTGTCAGTGTGTATATAATCTATAGTAATTTCATAAACGTATTATTATTATTATTTTTTTCACAGTAGCAACCGAAACAATAATTGGGCCAATTAGGAAATATTTATGGTTATTAGCAAAGAACAAGTACAGAACGTACATTTTGGCAGGAGCGAAAGAGTAACGAAATTTAGATACTTAGGATGCTGGTTAACAGACGATTGCAATCCTAATTATGAAATTAAAATCAGAATAGAAACAGCGCGAAGTACACATTTCGAAATGTGAAACAACTGCTGCGTAATAGAGAAATTACAATATATATAAGATGGCGCACAGTAAAATGTTATAAACTATCAGTTTTGCTTTTTGGCGTAAAGCTACATCAGTCAAGAAAATAGAGGCTTTTGAAATGCGGCTACACTGTCGGATCATGAAAGTGTCTCGGGCAGACAGGATTTCGAATGAATCGATTCTGAAACGAATGAATAAAACCTGCGAAGTTGTGGTGGATTTAAGAAAACGGAAAACAACACACACTTCGGGCACATTATTCGGAACAGTAAATGGAACATAATAGAAAGTAAAGTTGAAGGGAACAGAGAGGTTGAGGACGCGGAAGAACGTCGTGGACAAGAAATGTTAAAGATTTTTTTTTTTTTTTTTTTTAAACCTGGCCTGTATGTAAATACTATTTGGCCACTAACTATTCATTAAATTAAATCAGTCTATTTCTTTTTGGCCGCCGCTGGGAATCGAACTCTTGATCACTATCTCAACGATCAAGAGTTCACGCCACTAGGCTATCGCGACGGCCAGAAATGCTAAAGATTAGTTAGATATGCCTGGTACGGCTGCACACTTGTCCATGCAGCGCTAGATAAAAAAAAATATTGCGTCAGATGGGGTTACCAACTTCTGATAGGAGACGGAATTAAAGAAGGTAAGGCCGTGATGGGTCCAATCTTAACTTTTGGTTTAAATAAAGTATAAAAAAAAAAAAAAAAATCAAACGTACACGAAACACAATATATAATGAATACAAAAAACCAGTTGGGAGGATGTTATTTTAGGGCGGAAAAAAATTGCTTCATTTTGTAACAAAATGCATGTAGTTACAATTTCCACGGCAATTTGTGGGGTTACGAGTTTAGATACTGATAATTGGAGCTAGTCTCATTAACTAGACGGCGAGATAAATGAATGATCGTGTATTGGACTAACTGAGAAAGTGGAAATCTGTTTTCATTCGGATTTATGTAGTGAAAGAAAGAACAATGAAAAAGCAAAGGGAAAACAACTTCGATGAAGAAAATAGACAACGATGAAGAGACAAGATTCAAAAATATAACGACGGGAATTAAAGGAGAAATAATGCGTTTGCATTGTAGACGAAGAAGTGTATCGAAGAGAAAATAGTCGGTCGGAAACCGTAGAAAGAAAAAGCATTTGTGCTGTATTAGACCAAAGAAGAAAGATACAAAATAATAATTGAAAACAAGCCATTTTCAGGGAGACTAAAACATATTGAATTTTCCGAAAACGTTCGATGATTACGTACAACTCGTATAATAGTAGAACTGAAAGTTGGAGTGGGACAGATTTTTCAGTCAAGACACCGTGTTGCAGAAAATTACGGCAGGTGAGTAATAATTGCAAAAATTAACAACGATAAATTCATGGTACAATTTAGCATGGCGGGAAATATATTTAAATAATTAAGATGTTGCCTCCTATTTTTTCGTTTTTGTTCATGTGGATCGTGTGTAAGCACTAATGTCATTACGACGCGTACACTTGAACATTACAATTATCCTGTTATAGTTATATTTCCTCAAAAAGACATTTTCTATTTAGGCCGGGCCATTTAGGTGTGTAAGTTTTTCAGAAATTAGTGAACTGGAAGATGAACAAATGGCCGTTCTACCGGATACGGTGTTTTTTTTTGAGTTATTAAGGAGAATCGAGTAGTAAATTAGGAAAATTCATCAAATTCAAACCGAGACGGGATATAATTCTCTACAGTTCATGTAGCGAAAGACGTACTCCTTTTTTTCCTTGTCGCGTCATATATCGTGGTTATAAAACTATCGTGTGAGGAATGCGTTCTGAGTGCGCTTGATAATTCGTACAGTTTCAACGATGAAATGTTATTCCAGAAATAGGCATTTTTCTAATTTAATCACATTTACGCTAGCCCCTGAGAACATTTTCGCCGAATTAGCGGTGACGAAACTATATATATCACTTTAAAAATATTTATCTATACGGTTAAACGCGTATTTTTCGTGAAAGCGAATTTCGGACACGGTCTCGAACATGAAGTTTGCGTGCATCGTATTTGTAATAATGACCTAATGAAAAATTTAAAGAAATGGCAACATTTTTTTTTTTTTCTTTTTTTTCGGGGATTACTTTGTGCTAATTAAATTTTCATTCTCGGCGATTAGTAGTAGTACAAAACGTACATTTAATTAGTATTTTTTAATATTACACATAGAACAGTAATTCAATTATTCGGAAAGTAGGAATATCGCATCCGATTCCGTAAAGTTACATACAATGAATATGTAACATTCATTTACACAGAGCTCGTACTTATAAATTCAATTATTTCCTTCTTTTTTTTTTTTTCGTAAAATATTTTTAATATAATTTAAAATATTAAAAATACGCACACAATTTCAATATTATTTCCGTCCGGCACATATGTTTTTCGATAGAATATCGCTGTACATAATTTTATTCCGGTAAATTAAATACTTATCTCCTCTCCCCTCTACCGCTCGCCGCTTTTTTTTCTTGACATTGCACCTTATCTTACGCCGTAACATTTTCTCTATGTTCTCTCTTTGCCGCAGCTGACTTTTTTTTAACCATTGCTTCCCTATTCTCTTTGATTATTTTTTGCGGGGTCTATCTATCGAACCGGTGACCATGATCTGTCACCCGGTTGATCAGACTGCGCCAACAATTCCGATCCCTTGCGATGTGTACACAATCCTGAAAGGTACGACCAGCAGCTATGCACACCGCGTCCGACCATCTAGTCGGCGCACGACCTCGACTTCTTTTTCCGTTGACCTTTCCTTGGACGAGCACCGTTTCCAAATTGTTCGCTCTGATCACATGACCAAAATACCGCAGTATCCTGCAAAGCAACACAGATGATAGCCTCTTCGGGTTACCAATCTCATTTATTATGGAGACATTGGTTCTCTCCTGGCTGTCCATGGGACACGCAGCATACGCCTCCAGCACCACATTTCGGGTGCGTCTATACGTTTTTTGTCTGCGTTAAATGCCTTCTAAATTGATGTCTTGGGCGCGATTTTTTAATTTATTTCACAGGTGAATCTATAAAATACTTTTCAAATATGCATACCACCTCATCCATATATACCGAATGTGTCTATCTGGCAATAGCTCTTTATTACGTCGATTCTAACGTTACCATAATTACCAGCAAAGAATGTAATTTGTACGAGTAGTCTGCGATTTCTATTCTATGCTGACTAGTTGTACGATTATGTATTTGACGCACATGAAGTTACAAATTACAGGTTCCGAGTACTCGGCTAACAGGTTTTTTCCTCTTTTTATTATTATTATTATTATTATTATTATTATTATTATTATTATTATTATTATTATTATTATTATTAATATTATTATTAATATTATTATTATTATTATTATTACCATTATTATTATCATTATTAGACTACTTTCGTAATTTAAGTCTTAATTAAGTATTAAAACTTAATCAAATATCGGCCGGTAGGTGCGGAAATATAATAATTTCGCACAAAACTGGTCATATTATGTTAATTGATATTCAGTAGTTGTTTTGCAGCAGTGCCGTCGATTTACAACTGTGTGGCAGGTATTAATCTCCCGAATTGGCGCTACATTACGTAGTCTAGCCACCAAATCGTACCAAACTTATATCTAGTCCTCGTTTATAAATTTTACCACTTGTTTTTTTTTCCTTTTTCTAGACGCAATTAGTTTCTTTTCACAAAGGAATACATTAAATTTCTCTCCTTTCATCCGAAATTCTTTCATTTCCAATTTCCGTTCGCCACTTAGAGAGACTTTCTGCGTTACACACCGGTTTCGGTTGATATGTATTTTTCAAAATACGAAAGTCCAAAAGAAAATGAAATAAATAAATTTTTTTGTGTTTTTTTAAAAAGAAATGCCCTCAGACAACTACACTAAGCTTATTTTAAAAAGATTGATTTTATCACCGCAAAGAGACTAGTAAAAATATCGTCGTTTATTTCAATTGCCCCCGGAACTGCGATTAACGAAAAACTTCCTAATTCGCATTATTGATTTTCATGAATAAGGTTTTAGCTATAATCAATTCATAATATATATATATATATATATATATATATATATATATAACTCGGTCCTTCGGGATTCGGAAGGGGGCAAGCCCCTTCACCCTCAGATCTAGTTCTTCTATAATTCTTATAGAAGTGTAAACTTTTTCATTGGCTACGCCGTTCGACAAAATTTTTTTTGATGGTCCCTGGCGTAAAAATAGCATAGCCATTAATATATATGTATATATATATATATTGCCACAGAACTCTCTAGTTGTTATACCTTTTGGGCCTGGTCATGCCGTTTCTCCGAGGAGTATCACGATTGTAACTTGCAATAGATGTAGCCTAAATCAGGCAGGCTTCTTTGAATAGACAGACATTTCATTTCGAGCGCCGCGGTTAATGAATAACTTAGATTTTAATTAAATGATAATTCGTTTTCTTTCTTTCTTGGTTTTTTAATTTATTCATGATGTTTCAACAATATTTTCAAAAAATACCGGTTAATTAAACGGTTGTTACGTAATTCCAGTAATTAAACGCAAATAACCGGGGTTCGGATTCATATATACCAAAAAAACCTCGAAATATGTACCAAAAATATGCACAGGAATATGCACTAAAAATTCCATAATAAATAGCGCATATAAAAAAAATAAAAAAAAATCTTTTGTATTTCGCATCAGACTTTTACTAATATGCGGCATTTTCTTCTAGTAAATTAATTTATATTAAAAAAATATTAAATTATAATATGCTGTCCGTAAAGAGATATCACAATGTTAGTCAAATGGCCGACAAGAAGAAATAAGTTTTTTTTTTTTTCTTTTGGTTTTGATAAACATTCGGCAAGAAGCTATCATCGAATAATGAATTTAACAAAAAAATAAAACGATAACCTTGTTTCTTTAGTAAGGTTAAAAATTTCATGCATTTTCTCCGACCTTTCTATCGTTCTGAATAACAATTGTGCGCGAATGTGTGCGTGTTTTATTTATATTTAATTATGAAAATCATGTAAAAATCCTGAAAATAACGTGTAAAATATGCATTGATATATGCTATTGAATTAGTACATTTTGAATATATCTAAAATCCTTGAAGTACTTGAATACGAAATAGCAGGGCGTTAGCTGCAGGCAAAAATGTATAATATGCAAAATCAAAACTCTACTAATAACAAACGATAATGCGTATTTTGTCTGGAAAACTTGTTGACATAGATCGAGCGACTTTTAATGTTTAATTTTCTTTCGGCAGTCCTGTATACTACTTAGGTGTAGCAAGTGTACTCTGGCTATTTGGCTCATTTACACGGAACCGAGTCTCCTATATTACATCATCCTAGTCGGTTTCGGAGTTTCGTTAATTACATTAGCGCTACGCATATTCTGCCGTACAGTTCGCAATAAGCCCGCTGCACAAAATCATCTATAATGCCTGTTAAAGCTGCTTTCTAACTTTGAATAGATTTCGCAGTGAACATCACTAAATATGACATGTCGGAATATTTTAAGTAGATGAAATTCGTATTAATATATGTATGACACATGCGTACAGCGAGATTGTTAGAAGGAATTTAACCGGCATGCTTCAGTTGTTGAATATCGATCCATCGAAACGTTATACTAATGGAACTCGAGACACAACTTTATCGTTTAACGTTCACTCTCTGAATCGACGGCTATATAAAATACAAATTCGCACTCGCATATATTAATTTTAAAATTATTGTAAAACAAAATGTTGGTGGCCGATCATCTGTTAATTTTGTGTGGCAAAGCTTTTCACCCAACGGCACTGCATTTCCGTGATGTTGTAACTAGCTTGTATCCTCTATAGCAAGTGTCTAATTTAAACGTGTTATTTAATTATAATAACCCAAAATTATCGCGGTTTTGAAGAAGAAAAATTAATTTAAAGGCTTCTTGTTTTTTCGTTTTTTTTTTTTTGGTTTTTTGGGGAAAAAATTCGCACGAAATTATTTCGTTAACAACTGTTTTTTGTCGTTCTTCTATGAATTCGCCATTCGGACACTTTCAAAAGTCATCAACAAAATAGCGCTTGTCTGAGAATGACGAAAGGTTAATTATAATTAAATATCAAGAACAATCAAGATCATCGACACGACGATAATGGACTTTATATATGGTTCAGTTGACTTTCATTTTCAAAACGTGTGACAAATTGAGAACATTTTCCTCAATGTATTATCGGTACATAAACGTACGGTCACTTCTTTTAACAAAAAACAAACTCTTATCGTATCATTAGATACTTGTTATCGTTCCCATTTCCGCAACTACGCCACTTCTCTTCCAGTGGGCTTTATTATACACTATCTTAGTTCATATCAGCTATTTGCTACCGTAATGATACCATCGGGTAAGAGTATCATAATATAAAGTGCGACGGTTGCGTTTGCGATAAATACGGGTACGTTTCGAATGATGAAGAAGGATAAAAATCTACACCCTCTAGAAATTTCGGGAATTCTTTAGACTGTGAAAAAATCGGTTGTCATTGCGGTCTCAGGATTAATTAGTAACATTATTCATTATTCGAGACGCATTAATCGGTGTCGTTATTATGAGATGCAAATAAATAATCGGTGGAATCATTTATGGAATATTTAATGATCGAAAGAGGCGAATTCTTTAAGACAGTAAAAAGGAAATGAAGAAATGCCGCGCGCTAGATGTTAAAAAGGTAAGATCTATTATTATATCGTGTGAAAAATGCGGATCGTAGTGTCATCGACATTTCAGCGGGAAAAACGATTAAAAAAGTAAAACCAGCCGGGGAAAAAAATTGTTCACCTCGGACCGCTATTAAAAAAACATCAATTTGCGACTATCTAAGAATCGTTAATAATGTAAGATTGATGACAACGTCGGAAAAACTAACTTCCGAAGAAGCTGCGTTATTCTATTCTTCGCTTTTACTATTTCGAAAGAGCCGAAAAAGAAAAACGGATTGTTGTTTTTTTTTCTCTCTCTTTTATTATTATAATAATGATAACAATAACAATAACTATAATAATAATAATAATAATAAGAATAATAATAATAATAATAATAATTATTATTATTAGCTTTCTCGAAGCATCTTAGTGTTCAGATTTTTTTAATTTTTAAACTTTTATTATGCTCTTAAAGCTGTGCACGCTGCATACAGAATTTTGAAAGAAAACGCTTTGAACGGCAACTTATTATTTAGCAAACTTTGAATTTAATATTAAGCTTTTTTTACGCTATTATTAATAAAAGTTACATAATCTTTCCGACGACTTCAATAACTTCACTTCGCAGAGCTCTAATTTTTTGTTATTTCATTCTGTCGGCTGTTGGAAGACAATTTTCTGTAACAAAAAAAAGTAAAAGCGAGAAAAAACAAGCGGAAAGATATGACCACGTAGAGGGAAGAAGAAATACTACCACCTCAGGTCAACTTTCGAGGCAGAAGATAATTCATTAAAGAGTCCTCTTTCTTATATCCGTTCGTAGATCTCTCCTCGACTGTCGCTTTACAATTAAACGTCTTTCTAACTGGCCTTCCTAACTTGTCTTCCTAACTCGTCTTCCTAACTCGTCTTCCTAACTTGTCTTCCTAGCTCGCCTTCCTAACTCGTCTTCCTAACTTGTCTTCCTAACTCGTCTTCCTAACTCGTCTTCCTAACTCGTCTTCCTAACTTGTCTTCCTAACTCGTCTTCTTAACTTGTCTTCCTAACTCGTCTTCCTAACTCGTCTTCCTAACTTGTCTTCCTAACTCGTCTTCCTAACTCGTCTTCCTAACTTGTCTTCCTAACTCGTCTTTGAGTCTTATCCAATCGTATATATAAGTTTTCGCGATTGGCGTTTTACTCCCGAAAAAAGTTCCTCTTTCAGTCGTTGCACTAAGTTCTCTCACCCTATATTTATTATTATAAGAAGCCTTCGTATTCTTTTCATTCGACTTGTCTACCTTTTTTCTTATACTGAAATTATTAAACATGAATTTACCTACACTATTGACAGTCTATTTTACTTTCATATCTTTACCGACGAGTCTAACCTTATTCTGTGTTAGTGTTTCTTTCGTTCTCCCTGTTTCAGGCTACTCTAAATCGTTTAAACTTCCGTCCTTTTGTCCAGTCTTTGCCGTCGAACTAACCGTAATCTTTCATTTAATTTCGTTCATTTCGTCTTTGCTTCGCAAGTGTTTAATAATATCTGACCCTAAAAATATTCTCCTAGCTATATTCTCTTCTCTTTCCTATTTATGTGATATTCCTTTACTTTCCAAACGCATTCTACGATTTCTCCACATTGCGAAACATTCTATCGAAATATCGAGTTTCTGTTTTGTTACCTGGTCATGTCGGTATTGCCGGAAACGACTCAGTCGATTCTCTTGAACTGCATCGCGGAATGGTGTCGTTTTATCGGAAAGTTTTTAGTAGCTCTTACTCTCTTTCTCTTCTGCTTGTCTTTGCCGATTTTGGTGTCTGTGTCAGTTACCCTTCATCGTTCTCCAATCCAGCTCTTCGTTGTATCTATTTGACCTTTTTACTTTTAAAATTTTCCATTTCTTCGACACTCAGTAATTTCCGCAATGTCACTTTACCTGCCGCTATATTTCTCCTTATTGTCCATTATACTTTTAAACTGCCATTCCGTATGTGGCCTTAATCGTATCCTATTTGATTGTTCTCTCGTTTACCTGAAAACTAAAAATCCCAACCCCCTACAATGCTTATTTCATACTCCCGCTATCCTCGTTTCCTGTTCTCCTTGCTCTAGGCTTTATTTCCTTAGTATACAACCGAATTCAGTTCTGATATTTCTCAGTTTCCGTTTAAAATTTTCTAAGTTTACTGGAACAACGTCATTTTTGGCCAGCTGGAAAGAAAATAAATGCACATTATGCTGGCACAAATTATACGAGTTCGATGCATTTGAGAATTTACCGAAGTTATCTCGTGATTTTCCGATGATGGCTCTCCTTTTCGATATTAATGCTGACTGGTGAAAATGATCTGGAATTATTTAAATTTTTTTCTATATATCAGCGTTTTTCGTTGGCTGACTACCATTACGTTGCTGAAAATGTTTTCAGCATCGAAGATACATACATCGGGGCCCTCGCTGAACTGTCCCCGGTTGAGTTTTGGTACTAGTCATAATTGAATCACTAAAAAACAACTGATACTTTTGCCGATGCTACGGCTGTTCTGTGTTCTAATAAATGCCCAGGCATAGTTAATACCACGTTATAAGCTTTGATAACATTTCATAGTGGTGCAAGCGATGGAGAATTAAGATCAACAAAGATAAGTCGGTCCATATAATATTCATTAACAGATAATATATATGGATCCTCTGCCTATGAGCAATAAGTCGATATCATTAAAGAGCAGGACGTAGGATATCTAAGCATCCACCTTCATTGCAGGCTAACGTGGCGCAAGCATGCATCATGGAATTAACTATATTGAAAAATGTACTCTGGTTATTAGACATAAGCTCACAGCTTTCAGTAGATAATAAAATTTTACTTTACAGATAGATTCTTTCTTCAATATGGAGGTATGGCTGTGAACGCTGCGGCGTAGACTCAAATATAAATATAGTAAAACAATTTCAGATTAAGATGTTGAGAATAACGGTTGACGCTTCGTGCTAAGGTAATAATTAACAAAAGGATTTAAACACTCCTTGTATAAGGGAAGATATTGACAAAAAAGGCACATTGGAAGACTCCAAAAAACCATACAAAATATTAATTTCTAAAAAAGTACTACATCCTTATTATTACTTTATCCAAAAATATTATCTAAAATGTTGAAATGTCTTTATCAAAAAGAACACATAAAAGTTTGAATTTTTGTAGAAAATGATCAGGAAATCTCGTTTTTTTCATTTTTAAATGTTAGTTTTTGGATTACCGTATATTAAGTTTCGGAAGAAATGAAGTTTGGAAAAATTCTTTTTACTAGTTTTAAACACTTTCTGCGATGCTAAAGAACACCATTTGTTTTTTTTAGAACCGCTTTTAAAAAATTTATCTTTAACCGGAATGTGTTGTGCATCTAATATATATATATATATATATATATATATAGTTTCTTTGGCAGTTTTTTTATTAGAATGGAATGTAGATTCTATTTCTTTTTCTTTTTTTTTTTTTATTTTTTGGGCGCGCCAGCGGCATCGACCCAACAACAAGAAAACTAAGCTAATAAATTAAATAACTAAGCGGTCCGAAATGGACGCAACAAAGGACAGCAGTGCAGACACCACAGACGATGAAGGAAAGGAGAGGATAAAGGAAGAGTTATAGGGAGTAGGGATACCTAATGACAGGAGCTGACTGTATAAAAGGTAGCGTTCGTTACGAAGAGCAGGACACTCAAAGAAAATGTGATTAGCATCACATGTACGAGGAGGATCACAATCGTGGAGAGAACAATCAGGAGAAGGCGATAGAGCAAATCGAAAGCGAGAGGAAGGGAGGAGAGAATGATTGATCCGGAGACGAATTAGGGAGACAATAGAAGAGCGACGACTGAGAGGAATAGAATGGAACCAAGACAGGGAATTGGCTGAATGAAACGGTAATGAGAATGACGATTAGAAAATAGGGAGGGATAAATATCCTGCCAAAGTCTGGCGTGATTGGAGGTGGATAAGGAAAGGATATCTGAAGAAGGGAAATGGTTGAGGAATGAATCAAGGCGACCAGCAGAACGAGCCAAAGAATCGGCTGCATCGTTGCCATCAATTCCGGAATGACTGGGGACCCACAAAAAATCAATGAGAATAGAACGGGATGACTGCAAAGTGGAGGTAAGAGAACGAATTGAGAGAATAATATTATCAGAGGAATGTGAAGGAGGGGAGGATATGGCTTGAAGGACGCCCTTAGAGTCCGAAATAATGAGGAATTGGGAAAGATCGCTTAAAGAGGAAACAATCGATCTATCGTAATGTATATATATATATATATATTAGTATGGATTCGGTATTTGTGGCGCCATCTGCCGACAGTGTTCGAGGAAGAAATTAATTATTCGATATGACATTCATTCAATTTTCGGTTTCTCGGATGTCGTTGAATTTAATTTATCAGCCGAAGTTCGGAGGTGCTTGTACGACCAGAGATTGGTTCTTTTCCGAGTGTTCGGTCGAACTGCCGACCAATGCCTGGCGATACAAATATCTTAGTTTATACAAGACCGGTAGAGTGATAGCAGTGTGATTCACTTACTGTTGTTTTCCCGATTTTGCAGCAGAGCGACGAAGAATACCTGTGAATTCCGTAATTTTAAACGGGGTAAAACGAGATCATAAGCCGCGCCTTAATATGTAAGAACGGAGATAATTCCAGTAGCGCGAACGACTTTAGTTAATTTCCCGTCAATTTCTAGTTATTATTCCAGTTAAGCCGTAATACGTGCTATGTGTAAATTACGTTATACCAGGCAATTTCGAAAATCGATCTCTATTGATATCCGTTTTTCTTTTTACGTTTCAGCACTATTCTGATTATTTAGTCGCTGAGATTTTTGTTTATAATAAAGTATGATTTATAAAAAGCAATTTTCTTAATCGCGCAGAAGTGATATTGGGTTTATATCTGATGGATTTTAATTTAATTTTTTTTTTTGTCTTTTGAACATTGCGTCGATCACGGTGCATTTTCTCCGAGAGAAAAAAAAACTGCGATTCCAAATTCTATTCTCTTTTTTATTCATATTTAACAAAAAAAAAAAAACAATAAAATCCCAAACATCGAAGAAAAAAAAAAGGGAGGGGGCTGAACCGCCGCAACAACAGAGAAACAGAGATTTGTATCAGTATACAAGCATATTTGTAGCATACTGTTGATATAGATGGTGCGAAGATTACTTTAAAAACACAAGAAATACCGAATGACGCACTATTATTACAGTGAGATGTGGACAATTTGAAATTTTGAAATGTAAAAAATCGATCTCACCCATTAATAAATCAAAATTTTACCACATCATATTTTAAATTCACCTAGTTCTCATAGTCGGAGTTGGGAAATCGACATCTCTTAGAGTAATTCTAGAAAGTTCAGTTCAGTGCTCACTGGCTACATATGATAAGCAAAGCAAGACGGATGAGGGGACTCTGTTTTTTTCGGAAATACCAGAAAAATTATATCACAGGAAATACATTAATAATATTATTCAAAAACGTTTAGTCCGTCCTTATTTAGATACTGCTACAATTAAAATTCGACATTGAAAATAACCAGTTAACAAATTGAAGCAGTTCGGATGCAGTTTTTAAAGTATTTCAATTTTCAATTTCTAGCAAGCTACTATTTACTATAGACATTTAATGCTCTTAACCTAATTTAGATTAATAAGTAAAACTTTTTAAATTTACCATCATACTGGCCGAAAATTTTTTATATGTAAATCCAAATTTTACCGTTAATAATACTTTTAATCGTTTGCAATTTTTCTATGAAAAATAATGGGGAGTACAAAAGAAAAAAAGAAGTGTTTGAAATAACTGATGATAAAGGCACAATTGGAAATTGGTAAGCAAGTAACTTGATGTTCTTGTATATCAGATACTCTAAATTTTGGGTTACCGATTTGGCTGTACGTTTTTACAAGTTTTTTTATTTTTTTTCGTAATCATTCGGAAATATACAGATACCCGAAGAATGCACCAAAGTAATTGTTATATATCGGATTATTTAAATTTCTTCTAACCCGCGCACAGTAATGAAGAAATATATGCATTAAATGGCGTTCCTTTGAAAATTGCTTAACCTAATGTAACAATTAAAAAAAGAGGAATCAACGCTTATTCATTTTTATGCACTAAAATTATACTACACGTGAAGTTAGTCTCTGTTTTTAACAAGTGTATTCATATTCTTTCATTATTGCTCGCGAATTGAGGTGTCAAGCCTGAAGGGAAGTTTTCTTGTTTTTCGCTGCGATGATAATGTGACTAACATTATTAATAATATTATAAAAATGATTTTTGGGAATTTATCCGAGCGATGTTCAGAACGTTGTAAAAGACTATTACCGGCCCCCGCAATGCACTTCAAGCACAGCTATACAATGCACCCATTTGGTCCACCGTGTATCCACTTTATGTTTTGTCTCATTGGAAAATGTTAAAATGCGACGTATACCGCAATCAGCTATGCGGCTGCATCGTGCTGCATTGCAGATATTAAAAATGCATTTTTCTTTTTTTCCATCGTACCATAGTGTACACAGTTCTTTCGAAAAGTAAACACAATGAACTCTTCCCAGATCGATTACAAGACAAAGACATCCCGTAGTAGTTGTTTTTCTATTCTTTTTTTTTTAAATCGTTCAACCACATTGTAATTCCCCGATAGTTTCATACCAAGACAGAAACTTGGTAAACCAGAGTTATCGAGCGTTACATTTTGGCTTTTCAGTTCAGTATGTAAGATGATCAGTCGGATTGGTTTGTTTTTCTTCCTTTTTTGCGGCCCGATTGCAGGATCTTTTCGACTGTTCTCACTACCAAACATACGTTACACAAGACTAAACAGAAAAACACTTCCCCCGCAGTCTGTTCTCCGCTACATATTTCAAAAACCCGTACACGGAGGAGATAGCTCAACCTTTCGAAAAACTCCATTTGCATCTTAGCTAAGACAAAGGGCTAATATCCTTCACATATTCCGATGATTGCATCTTTTAGTTAAGGCAAAAGGTTAATATCCTTCACATATTCCGATGAGACACATGCTGATTGCAAAATGTCCTTAAGGAATGTCTTAAAAAAAAGAAGTTCAATTCTATCCGAGTATGTCCCGTACGTAGTCTACACATTCGGTGGCCACAAATTTCCTCGTTAGCCACATCGGGATACTTTTGGGAGTGCTACTTCGACGGTCTTTACATGTTCATTCTTCCGGTTTGAAGTTCATTTATTATCGGAGGACTGCTTTTAAAGTCTGACCGATCTTTCTGATTGTTTCGTCTAATTCTAGATCGTGAATCTTTTGCAGGGATAGAAGGAAAAAGTGAATGCCGTTTAATGACTCCGCTCTGTGGCAGCCGCGTCAGCGTCATCATCCCCACACAAATTCCGCAGTGACCGTAGTAACAAGTTGTGTTCTATCATACACGAAGGTTTTTCTTTAATACTGCATGATGTTAATGGAAGATAACGGAAATCAAACGAACTATACGATGCAGACAAAGCGCTTTTAAACCATCACAACGTATTAAGAATTTGTCTCACCTTTAGCCGAATCGCTATTGTCATCTTTGACGACCAGCGTATTCGATTTTAATCCGATATTTTTCCAACTATAGTTTTCAGGCAGACTCGACATGTACTACTCGAAGGCTAAACTTTCCTAATTTTTCAATCTAAACTACTTTCCGTGAAACTTATTACAACAGTTGGAAATTAAATGTTCAAATACACCTCTAATCGGCATTATAATTTATCTCCCCTCACAAATTCAAACGCACCGGCTAATCGTAAGATCTTCCGAGCGACATAATTAATTTGAAACGTCCTTGAGCTTTCAGCTACCTACAGAAGTAAACAACGTGATTTATAACGTGACCAGCAGCTCTGGCTAAAGGAGATAAATTAGTGCTTTTAATTCAGAAATATCTGCTAGAATATCATGTCGACCTTTGCTGTAATTTACTACTCGAATAGAAGAACCGTACTCATTTTTACATTCTACAATACAGCATATATAATAGCTAAAGAAGCAGCGCTTGAAGATTTACTTTTTACTTCTCCATCTATTAAACACACCCGATCAGAGGAGCATGCTATTATTACTTTTAAGGTTTTTTTTCTTTTCACTTTATCATATTTAACCACCGCTATTATCTGCATCTGTTGACATTTTTCTAAACTTTTTGACTTTTTTTCTTTTTTCTCATGCAGAGAATTAAGCGTAGTCTCCATTTTATATAAAAATTACACGAGTGTAATAAAAACCCCTCGGACGAATATAATAATTTCAAAGTAAAGAAATAGAAAAACCAAAAGGATCAGGTGAAAAGTAACTTGTGTACCGATAACCGATGAATACGAAAACGGAATGTATAATACAAACAAGCGTCGGTTAACCTTCCTTCGCTGAACTCGCTTCGACCATCACCTCATATGGTGCTTACTCTCTATAAGCAAGTCACTGAAATTTTAGATTCAATGCAATTCACTTTACCGCTGACATATCAACTAACCCCGTAGCACCAACACCTTCATGGGTAGCAAACCTGCATCTCGACATAGATCTTCAGCAATTCTGAAAACGAGAAACATGTCCGAGCATTTTACGTTCCGCATATCAATGCATGATCAGCAAATATAGCAGATGCAAAATAGTTTTTACCGACGTCAAGGAACAGGTTGTGGAATAGCATCCGACAAAAAAATTATTCTCCGTTACTCTCTTCCGGCACTATTTATTATTCTTTCGGCGGAACTATTTGCTATAAAACTTGCGATAGAAAATGTAATAATTTCCGATCCTCACTCCTCACACCTCATACATACAGACACTCATTAAACGCGATCACATCAATTCAAAAATACAACTCCCCTCACCAACACTCAATAGCCAAGGAAATTATTAGCACTCTATGTAGTACAAGTAGCCGTGTTTCGTTCGCATGGATCCCAATCACACGTTGGGATCCAGGGGAATTCCTACGCGGCCACTGCGGCAAAAGAAGGCTCATTGTTCTTTCCGGTACCGAACATCGAAATTCCGTCAATGGATCTGAAGACTTACATAGTGCAAAAATCACTTCAAACATGGTAAAAACAGAGTGGATCAACATTCCAAACACGAACAAGCTGCGCTCAATTCGAGATACTATTCGACCATGGAAAACCTCATTATCTAGCAATCGAAGGAATGAAATCGTTGTCACGAGACTCCGCCTATGTCACTCCAAAATCACTCATAGTCATCTCCCGGTCCAGACAACCTATTCCACTGTGTATTCCAATTGCAATTCTCCTGTCACAATCCAACATTTATTCGTCACCTATCCCACCTATAATTCATACCGAGCACAAATTCTCCAGTCGTCCAACCTTTCCGAAATCCTGTCTGATCGCAACGACAAAATTGAACGCTTCCTACATTTTCGCAAGACCACTATGCCATCTAACTCTTATCTTATCCGTGCTTCTGGCCTAGGCGGCAGTACACGGTACGCTAATCAAAGAAAAAGAAGAAGAAGAAGAAACAATGCAATTTGTCCTAAGCATTTTGACATTCATATAATATATTCATTTAATTATATAGATACGAACACTCATTATAATTTACGATTAAACATGAAATAAAGAAAAAAAAAAAAAAAAAAGTATATAAACCCTGACTAGTTTCGAACTATTTCGTTCGTGATTCATACCTGTGAAATTAATTCAATTTTTGACTTTAGGTAAAGTCAACGCTTCGTATAAATGTAGTCTAAACGATCCGATCGTAAATTGCGCATTGAAGAAATTTTCTAGGTTACTCTTTCTTTTTCCTATCACTGATAAGCTGTAATTGTTTCATATTTCTTGAAACTTATTAAATATTACCCCTTAATTCGTAATTTGATCATCTCAATTGTAGCAAAATTCCTATCCTCTATACTTCAGTGACAGGGTAGTAAGCACGAGGAGGCGGAGAGACAGGTTGGGAACTGTTTATAAATCTCTGTCTTCCAACGACTACCTACTAATCCTTGGCGAATTGAGGCCGCCTGTATAAGTATGCCTCACCTGCTAACGTAATAGCAACCGATAGGGCGCGACAGTCTCCAATGGAGCGGCTTCCCCACAGCGTCTGTTCTCCATGTTAGGAGCGGCTGAATGAACAAATGCGGAAAGCAACGGAAAACCACCGCACTAATTTAACTTTTCTTTCCTACTAAATTCACATCTATGGCAGGTAAAATTAAAAAAGACCCTCTTAAATGGGGCAGGGGTGCGAGGAATCCTGCGATGGAAAATAAAGAATTTGGTAAGAAAGATATCAGGATTGGAACATGGAATGTAAGATCGTTATGCCAAGGAGGAAAATTAAAAAATTCGGAACAGGAAATAGACAGATTAAAAATTGATATCATGGGATTTAGTGAAGTCAGATGGCCAAATAATGGTGTAAATGTGCAACGGACAAATCAATTTTATTCTATTCTGATAATACGTCCGGAAAACTAGCACATCAATATGGAGTGGGAATATGCATTAGAAAAGAGCTATCGGAATCAGTGTACAACCGGACTCCAATATCAAGCAGATGTATGATATTACAATTAAAAGCAAAGCCTATAAATATTAATTTAACTCAGGTTTATGCTCCCACAAGCGACAAACCGGATGAGGAAATTTCATTATTCTATAGAGATTTGATAAATATTCCGAAAAAGCTAAAAAAGCATGAAGA
Source organism: Icerya purchasi (assembly GCA_039619475.1). NCBI lineage: Eukaryota > Metazoa > Arthropoda > Insecta > Hemiptera > Monophlebidae > Icerya > Icerya purchasi. Next base: position 236,880,781 of record CM077115.1, on the reverse strand, counting down.
GTGAACATAATTTTGGGCGACTCTAATGCTAAAATTGGACAAGGTCGTATCGCGCATATAATTAGGTAATTATGAACTTGGTACGCGGAATAAAAGAGGAGATTTACTCATGCAGTTCTCTATAGACTATGAATATATTGTAACAAACACACGGTATAAACTTCCTAAAAGGAGATTGTATACGTGAAAATCACTAGCGGACAATGGTAACAGTATAATTAGAAATCAGATTGATTATTTATTATATATTAATAAACAAAAGATTCCGGAATGAAGCGAAATGGGTGAAAACGTACCAGGGTGCAGACATTGACTCGGATCATAACCTCGTTGTAGGAAATTTTTTTTGTGTACATCTAAAAATCCAAAATAAGAGATTTAACGATGGAATCATGAGAGACTTACTTCGAATCTCAAATATTAAGGAAAAAGTTGAAATGGATATTAATAAACGGCTAAATTATACAAGAAATCGAGGATATAGAAGGGGAATTAAGGGAGTTGTAAAACAAACAATGATGGATAATTTAACAACAGATGTAACAAAATAAAAAAAAGGCCTGGATGACAGTAGAAATTATGGACCTCGTGAACGAACGGAGAATAGATAAGAATCGAGATCTGAATAAATACAGTCAAATCAAAAGATACATACAAAAGAAAATAAGGGAAGCTAAGAAAAACTGGTCAACAGAACAATGTATATTGAGACAGACAAATTAAAAAAACTGCACAATGACTTTCTGAACTGCATAAGAAGATAAAAGAAATAGCAAACACGCGTAGGAGGATGACAGTAACTAGTGTTGTTGATAAACAAGGAAATGTCGCAATTACAAGACAAGAGAAGTTACAAGTATGAAAGAACTATACCAAGACGCTGTTTCGAGATGTACGTCCAGATACAATCGTATCAACATATGATGAACCTAAGACAGCTCATCGATTTTAATGGAAGAAGTTCAGATGGCAATAAATCTGGCGAAAAATCTTTAAGGCTGTAGGTCCGGATGGTATCCCGACCGATTGTTTAAAGTTAATAAATGAAAATATCTTGCAGCATTTGACATGGCTGTTAAATCTAATGATTCTGGAGCACTACCAGCGGAATGGTTAAAGTCAACACGTTCATAGCATTGCCAAAGAAACTCAACGCGAGGAAGTTGATCACAGAATGATTAGCCTGTGATGTCGCGCGCACTTAAAATACTTCTAAAAGTAACACATAGGCGTGTTTGGACAAAAATTGAACAGAATATTGGTCAAACTCAATTCGGAATTAGAAATAAGCGTTATTTGGCATTAAAACCCTGATAGAAAAATGTCTAGACAGACAGAAGCCGGTTTTCGTATGTTTCATTGATTTCGAAAAAGCTTTTGATAACGTAAATCATGTTAAGCTTATGAAAATATTAGTAAAAACAGGAATAGACCTGAAATCGATACAACTAATAGAAAGCCTTTATTGGAACCAGATCGCCAGCGTTAAAGTGAACGACACTTACACGGATGATGATGTGGAGATAAAAAAAGGAGTTAGACAATTCTGTCCCCATTGCTGCATAATATATACTCCGAAACAGTATTTAAAGAAGCGCTAGATGATGTGACCGGAGGCATAAAGATCAATGGTGTTCTTGAATAAACAACTTAATGCCGACAATACGGTATTAATAGAAGATATGCAACAATTACTTGATACCGTATAAATCTGTCCTGCAAAAAAATACAATCTGCCAAATAATGTGCTAAAAACAAAAATGATGGTGGCGGACAAAAAAAAACACCCCACGCATAAAGATTAAAATTGAATGTGAAGTACTAGAACGAGTGAACGACAAATTTAAATATCTCGGTTGCTCGATTTACAGGCTCCTCAGAATCAGAGATAAAATCTAGAATTGAAATGGCTCGGTTATCATGAGCTAAACAACTTTCTGCGAAGTCATGGTATAAAACTTGAACTACGGTGGAGAATAGTTGAGTGCTATGTTTTTTCCACGCTATTATATGCGTATGAAACCTGGACCTTTAATAGGCTGAACCAATAAAACGATTAGAAGCTTTCGAGACATGGATGTATAGACGAGATTACTTGCAATACCGTGGACTGCAAAAATTACAAATAAAGAAGTTACGGAACGGATGAATAAGGACCGTGAACTAATCAGATTAATAAAATTAAGGAAAATCGATTATCCGGGTCACCTGATGCGGGGGCCGAAAGTTACTACAAACAATATTGAAGGGTGCAGTAGAAGGTGTTCGCGGTGTTGGCCGCAGAAGGACGACATGGATTTCCAACATCCAAAAATGGATGGCTGTTACCGAGGTAGGAAGACTTTTTCATCTGGCACGAGATCGGAACGCATGGATCAAATTGGTGAAAGATGTGAACGTCAACCTTCGATAGCGAAGATGGCTCAAGAAGAAGAAGATACTTCATTATATTAAGATCTAATCCCCTCAGTAGTTCTCTTTCATTTTGGCATTCCTAACTTATCGTGTCTAGTTATTTCTAATGAACTCCTCTCTAAACAAAGAGCACGCGCTGATGTTGCAGTTATAGTTACAAACATGCACAGCTCGCAGTTAATTTTGCGGTCCCGCTGTCGCATTTTCGGCCCTAATGGTGGATAGCGGACTTCTTGTCAGCCGGCATTACGGGCGCTGCTGTTGCAGTGTGACCGTAGTGTTGCGTGTAAATTCTACTCATGTCCTTTTAACAGGATGGTAGGCGCTGTCTTCGCAGTCATCGCCATAATTATTATTCAATTTTAATAATTAAGAATTATAAACTTTGCTTTATAGTGATGGAGAAAGTCATTGAACTTTCGGATAATTGTTTACGGACGCTAAACACTGCAGTCTATATATAACTGTGGTGCTTGGTGGCTCTAACTGCTTTTTAAACATCCTGTTTTTCTTCTTCCTTAATTATTTGTAGTCTGATTCTTTTATCCGTCGGTACTGTGGGCTCTGTAATTGCAGATGTGGCCATGGTATGGGACAGCTAACCCCTTTTTAACTTCGACAATGTCATTCCTTTTCTTTTCAGGATGCACATCATTTATCGACGTTGGCTGTCATTGTTTCTCCATCCTTGGTATAGCATTCTTTGTCAGATTCTATTCCTTGTTACTCCTAATTGCTGCAATGTACACGTGTTCATGGGTAATCGTCTATTATTAGCAAGCCCAGGGAAAACCCCAAACAAGAAAAAAAAAATCGTAATTTTTTTTTAATTTAATTTTTTGTCTTTTCTAGTTGAGCATCGAACAAGTTAAACGTTCCAAGCTATATCTGTTTATATTCACACAAATTATCCCTTATTTTACTTTAATAGTAATGATAAATAAATTAAATTAAATTAAATAAATAATTAAATAAAAGAAATAAATAAATAAATAAAAAGATTGATTCATTTATAAGTAAACAAATGCAAATGCCACACTTCCTACACTTTTCTCCTTTTTCAACGTTATATAGACTCAAAAAAAAAAAAAAAAAAAAAAAAAAGGAAGTAAAAAAAAAGAAAAATTTGTTTACATAAAACTCAATAACGGAAGATTTTTAGAGCATTTTACGGAAGGTACCTCTCTATTAACTCTAAAAGTCGTAAAGAAAATTATAAACTCGCTGAGAAATTGTACACTTACACGTAGAGATCAAATCAACTGTAGTACAGTCTATTAGAACGGCGATCTGTTCTAGCAGAGTTCGGTTTCCGTTCCCGTACACTGAATGCATGCCACTCGATTAATATTTAACGAGGATGAATTAATTTAAAGAAAAAAAAAAAAAAAGATAGAAAGATGACCTATATATTTTTTTTCTTTTCTTTTGAAAACTGCTGCTGACAAAATGGAGATAAAAGAAGAAAAAGGGAAAATAAGTTATCAATTATCAGAGCGATAGGAGGAACCGAAAAATATTGTGTTCTTATACTGACCGGTCAAAATTTTTCAGTTATCTGAGATTAAATTGAAAGCGATTATTAAATATTATAAAATATGAAGTTATTCGAGGGATTTTACGGTAAAAATAACCTATCGAATGCTCCCTAGAATGTGGGAAAAGATAAATGGTAACCGAAGAATCGTTTTACGCTAAAGCGAATGAATAAAGAGATAATTTGATTAGGGGCTTTCATTAATCGTACGAAACACAAAAATATATAATGAAAAATTAATTAATACGCGAAAGTTATTTAAATTTATACTGGTCCTTTGGTTAGTAGAACGTTAACGGAAACAATACTATGTTGTTTCATTAATATGATGGCATCAAATTAAAATGTATCCTCTAATACAGGATATGTCTCGTAGGCGTGTAAAATAAACGCTATTACTAAAAGTAGCGTAAAATGAGAAACTCTGGGCCACCTGCCGATAATTGTTATCTGCTTGGAGCGAGAAAAAAGTTATCTTTTTCGCCGAGACTAACGGTGTGCACTACTGCTAGCTTTAAAATCTATTTTATCCAACTCCTACGTCAGTCAAATTCAACGACATCCGACAAGCAATATAACTACGCGCTATTTTAACATATAATAAGTAAATAACACTGGTATAAATTAATTTTTTTCTATCGGTATTATTTACTTATTATTAAATCGCAATTGTTAAATAACAGTTATTTTGAAAAAATTGCTATCAAAGTGGGAACGCGGTTAATATCTTTGCTCTTCACGGGTCGAGGAAATATTTATAAAAAATTGTTTTTCGTGTAATATCTTAGAAATGTATAATTTTCTCAATAAAGGTATTTCGATTTGATCTTAATTTGATTTATTTACTTATTATATGTTAAATAAAAAAAAAAACACCAAAAAACTATGTGTTACAAATATCTATTGAACGATAATAATTACGCCAGTTCAGCTGCATCATTCTCCTATCTTTTCGGATAACCATATTGATTTTTCCCGGTAACGCTGTTATAACATTGTTTCTAGATTCGCTCCATTTCACACCCTCCAATCATATCAAAACTTATTAACAATTACGCGCCGCGGTCTTCTTAAAAATATAAAGCACTACAGACGTCTACCACCCACAGATCACTCTAGAACTGTGTTTGTAGCAGTC